>JAWWEV010000001.1:47381088-47458588 GCA_035583235.1 Hafferia zeledoni | reverse complement strand
GTCAGTGAATAGAAGGGCCCAGAGATGGGTACAGGCAGTTGGGACAAGAAAGGTGCAAGTGGCCATGACAGGGCAGTAGGAGAGGGATGCAACCACCAGGGTCAGTGTGTTAAGAGAGTCAGAAAAAGAGAGCTCTGAAGGCAGACGTGGTGCTGATGGCATATTTCTGTAAGCTTCTCATGGCATAGGAGCAGCTAGAGAAAGAGCATGGAGATACTGCTGGAAAGGCAACCAGGGATAAAGGAGACCAGCACTTGGAGCAAGTCAAGGAGGGAGAACATCCAACCTGCCTCATCTGGCCAGTTTGCACTGCAAGCTTTGAAGAACTGCCAATTGGAGCAGATCCCTGAGTCTTACAAAATAACAAGTGGTCCCTGCGGGTCCACACATGGCCCCATAAATACACCCCTGGCAAGTAGAGTAGGTATTTCCAAAGGCAGAGAGCACCTCCCAGAAAGTCTTCAGAGGGTCTAAGCTCAGCCATGGCACACACATATGCTGTGGCCACACAAGGTGCTGGATGATGACACCAACCACAGAACAACCTACAACTGAACCAACAATGCAGCACTGCCCAGAGATAAAAAGACCAAAAAAGAAGTCTGTGGATTCACTGGTGGATAAGGCTTGCCAGTCATTCTGAGTTCCTCTGGACTAGTTACTATGAATGAAAAAGCCTCTCCTTGAAGAAAAGGCCTTAGGCCACGTCCTCAGATGGAAATATATTGACTTATCAGTTGCTCACTGATTCATCCTCAAACCTCAGTGGAGCTGTTGCTGAAATGCAACAGGCAAGGAAATCTCAGATCTGGCAGGTGTAACACAGACTGCTGTGTCTTTAGGAGTACTTGGACAGCTAGGAGCTTGCTCATAAATGGGAAATTCTGCTGTCCATAAAGGGCATTTTTTCAGTGGGAGATAAGACATTATTTTCCTCCCCTGTAGATTCACTAGAGATTTAGAGAGGGAGCTGACCAAAGGGATCTTGAAATCTCAGTGGAAAACTGTGACATATCCTTCTGGAAATATTACATGCATGCAAGCACCACTCTGCTTTTCTGATTGCTCAGATTATGGATGAGCAAACTAAAAACTGCTGACTTCAATTCCACACACTTGTGATTCTACTGTATAAGCAGAGTATTATCTCCTGGGACATGGCTCCACAGTTCAGTTGAGTAGCCTGGAACATGCAGCATGGGGGCACACAGCTCATCAGCCCCCTCTCCACCTGATCTGGGCTCCGGTGCCTACTTCAGCCCTGCTGTATACAGCATCGATCATTCTACTGCATTTACAAAACCATCCAAAACTGTATTTGCCAGATAAAGCAGTGTACAAATTCTGCTTTAGAAAAAGAAGCAATTCAGCAAGGAATGAGGACTTTCCCACTGATGAATTATGAAGAGCACAAGAGACTTTGCTAGACCTCAGGACTGAAGGTACCAGAGAAGATATTTTGCAGAGAGTAAATCACACGTAAGTATCTGATTCCTGGCAGTACTTAAATTATCCTCAGTAAAGGGTTTAGATCACTAGAGTAAATCCTTTCCACCCTCCTCTTAGGTCAGGGTTTTCTGTGTTCCAGGGTGCCAATATTTTCCATGAGCTACTTTCAAGGATACCTTGCAGTAGCTGATGAGCAACAAGTAAGAATGCCCAGAGACTGCTTTTGCATCCAGCTGAAAATGTTTCATCTCCACACCATATCCTGGTCAGTCTTCAGTGCCTCTGATTTTCTTAACTGAGTTATGTAAGTACAGCTGCATAAATGCAGTTGTTACAGCTAAGGAACTTTGTTCAGTGAGCAATCAGTCTCCAGGAGTTCTCCTGCCTCCCTCCTGGTATTGAGAATACATCCAACTGCACTGGAGCTGGCCTTTCTAGACTGCCTTAATTGCAATGGTTTCCAGGGCCTGATTCAGCTGGCCTGGCCAAGATATGTCCTGCAGCAGGAGATACTCTTGTCATCCAGGGCTTGTTCCTCTACTCTGACTCTGGATAAGGAGTCTGGCCAAATAGTTGCAGTATGTCTTTGGTGCAGGTCCTGCAGCTGGTGGGAGGATTCCCACCCTCTTATTGATAGCAGGAACTAAGAAGTTGCACATGAGTGGTTCAGAGAGATTGTTGCAAGTCACCTCAGATAATGAGATGGAACAGGACTGTCAGATGTAGCATCTCAGGTCAATGCAAGCACAGAGAAGAGCCAAAAAACAGCAGGCAAGGCCTCGAGCAATGTAAGATAGATTTAGTGCACTGCCAAGGAGCTCACACACTTCTCAGCACATAGAGGGTTATCATTCTGTGCCCTATGTTTTGAAAGGTCCTTTCCAAAGTATCTTCCAAAACGTATTAAACTGTGTGAGATTGAAGAACCAATAGAAAGAGACAGCAAGCTGAATCCTGGTTTCATCCAGTGGTTGGTACCAGACTAGCTCAGCAGCATTCTGATCCTCCTTAAAGCCCAGATTACCAGGGATAAATAGAGCAAAAAGGGCCAATTCCTCTGAGATCAGTTGGCACTTACCATTGGACATAAAGTTCTTAAAAAAATCCTTTTTGAGCATTTGGAGTAAAGGAGAATTTTTTAGTCTTGAGTTTATGTTGCCACAGCTGTCTAGGAAACCCTGGTTAGTTTATTTTGCATGGTAGGACAGTGTTGACTTGCTGCTGGTTTTGTCAGTGAAAACATCTTCTGTTTGCAAAGGTAGAAGAGGATTGGAGCCAAGTCTGGTGTTTCAACTTGGATGAACAATTTCTAGGAGTGCATTTACTTTGGTAAAGAAGGTGGCTCATCAGAACCTGGAATAGCTCAACCCTGAGTTACCAAGTTCAGAAAAAGACTCTGTAATCTCTAACTCATTAGTGTGATTCTCCTATGGTGATAGATAGGTTTCCTGCTACCCAGGTAAGCATGGCTGAGTCAAAACCAGGGAAATGGTCATGCTTCTGCTTGGCAAGAAATCTTGTATTGAGTGGACAACACAAGCTGCTGACCAAGTCTGAGTACTTGATCCTACAGACCCACATAGAGATGCTGCTCACAGAAGAGCCCTGCTGCCTTCTCCAGCATCCATACTTCCATGCTTCTCTGAGATGGGAGCACATTGCCAGTTTATAAACACAATTTTTTTTATCATCCCCAAATATCATTTCTGTGTATTGTAACTGCACTGGGGGGACAGCAGTGCTGCCCAGGGTACATGGCAAATCCCCATGGTGATGATAGCATAACCCAACTCAAATCTGTGTATGCATGAATATCGTCAGTGACCTGGAGCTGTGTATCAGAGTAGCTCATTGATTCTTTTTAAATGGTGTCCTGATACGTGAGTCCATTTTTTGCACCTCTGATTCTCCAGAGGACCAAGGGGTGATGAGCTCTGGACCACTGAGTTGCTTTAGTAATCCAAATAAAAACAAAGGTTGGGACCTCATTCGTATGAAGCGGATCCAGCTCTAGTTACCATGACACCATGACAATCAACTTGTTTACTGCTTCAAGGTACAGTCTAAACATTCTTGGCATGTCATTTGCATAGCAATATCCGGAATGCTTTGTGTCACTCTACTGTATTCGGGCTCTGCAAATGCATTGAAAGGTTTCTTTACATGTATACTTAACTAAATAGAAAAAAAAGGAAGAGAAAGAAGGAGAGAGCCTCACTTTTGGTAGCATGTTTCATACAAAGTGTAATCTAAACTGTGTGCAAAATTAAACATAAGAGCTGGATACATGACCCCTGTATGTTCTGGGCAAATAGGCAGGGGGGTAATTATCAAACAGAGGGTGGAAAACAACTGAGAAAATCTAGGGCTCGTTTTGGCAGGGTACTGAAGCATGTGCTTAACTTTAAACAGGTGATTGACTGAAATTCAGAAAAGAAAAATAAAAAGACATTGAGAAGTGAGAAAAAAGAGATTAGTAGAAGAAGAAAGAATAATGACAGGGAGTCAACCTCCCTGTGTGAGCTGTCAGAGCTGAAGAAGGGCCAGGAGGGGTGTGCAGGGTGAAGGCAGTTTTGTCTGGGAAGAACTGGTGGGTTGGAAGGATGCACATAGAGCTGTGCCAGGACATTGTGTACAGGGAAGCCCGTGTGGCAGTGAATGAGGCACCCTGTTATCAGCTGGTATAAACTAATGTAGTTTCTCTGCACTGAATGAAGCTCTGCTTGCTCACCACTGCTGGCAACCTGAGTTGGCTTCAACAGTTGTGCAAGCGGGGCTGTGAGTGAAACAGATCCTCAGAAGGTCTCTGAAAGGTGGGGGGCTGTGGGAGAAGATAGAAACTGGTGGAAGAATTGTGAATTTTGGTAGAGAATGGACAAAAACATGGAAAGCTGGAGCTGGAGTTGGCTGGGGGGATGAGGATTTCACCAATCTGTGCAGGTGGGGGCAAGAGTAGTGGCAAGGAGGCTTAAAGCCCTGGAGGTGATGCAGAATCAGAACAGGTTTTTAGGGTGCTGGAGCAGCTGGGATCTGCATTGTGAGAGATTAAGTCAGCTCTGCATGGGACCAGGGTAGGACACAGACAGGTCACAGACACCATCAGGACCATTTCACTGCAGTCACAGGCATCTAGGTAGAAGATGTGAGGTTCAGCAGGTTTGGTAATGATAACTCTCCAGCTGTCTTGTCTTCCCTCTGTGTCCATAGCTCATCTAAGCTGGGGGCTGCTTGTGCTCAGAAAGAGCACCTTGATGCCCAGAAACTAAGAACAGGAGTTTTCCACATCTCCAGCTTTCATCTACCTGTCCCCTAGTACAGTGTGGAGTCCTCTCAGCTCTGGCACTTAAGAAAATTCATATTTGACATCGTAGGATGAAAGATAAATATCTCTTGTGGTTTCACTGAACTTCTCAGGGGCTGTTTGGAAAGTTTCTGGAGGAAAGAATTTATGGAGGAGCGTATTAACCTTTCTGTGTCTGCTATAATAAATGATTCTGCAATCCTGTGTACTGCTCATAGCTGAGACCAGAGGAGTAGACTTAGGAGACAATTGCATCAGGTGTGAACAGTTTGCTTAGCAAGATAGCACTTACAGATCAGGAGTCTCTGTGGCTACCTCCAGTAGGACAACAGTAAAGAGACAGCTCTGGTCTGGAAGTGTCCTGTCCAGTGTGAAGGTCAGAGTGCAGACTGAATGAGATGGCTCCCAGGGACGTATTTGTGCTACTCTTCAGGTAACAGCCTCTGCCTAATTCAGTCCATGTATCTCCTTTGCACCATGTGGATTGTGGAGACCTTTTCTCCTCAGAGTTACTGATTCCAGCGGACTGCCTCTGAGTTTATATGAATTAAGTGCAAAATGACCATGACATTAAAGAAAACCTGAAAAACAACAAACATACATTTTTCCCATTGTATGATTAATGTTTTACTATACTATACTTAATCCCCCCCCTCTGCCTTGCACAGTATAAACCACCCAAATACCTGCACATGTTGCAGGTCTGTATGGATCATCCACTATTCTTTGGTATTTACCTGAGGTGTGATTGGAAAGGGGTTTCTTAAAAAAAAAAAAAGAAAAGAAAAAAAAAGGTGTGATCCAAGGCAGTGCGGACTGTTAAAGTCTACCCAGGCCAGGATCAGTCAAGTACAGGCAGTTAGTCCTTCACACAGGGTATTTAAACATTTTAAACTCAAACTAAATCATGTATTTGTGGTCACAGCTACCATGTATTCTCTCCAGATATCTGGGTGTATCTGTCTGCTCTGCTGGTGCTTCAGGTGTAAGTTCTTCCATAAAGAACGATTTCATATCCCTGGGTGTGTGCCTGGTGATATCTTAGATGTACCAGGGTATCTGACTGTCAGAAAGGACCTGCAGCAGGACCTTCTGGAGCAGGGACTGGAGGCCAAGCCAGATGAGAGAGTCCCATCCAAGATCTAACACATATAGTACACACCTATGTTTAAGTGTGGGAGTCACTACCCATCTGGCTGTAAAGTGCATAAAATAATGTATTCATAATCTGTGACTGATGCTAATACTTTTAATAATTGGAAGGCTGATGCTGAGGAAGAGAATAGAGACAGATCCAACAGGAGCAACTGTTTCCAGGGCTCATATGGAGTCCATCCTGAGATTCTATTGACGTGTTTTTCCAGTTTGATCTATATGGACTAGTATTAAATATATGATTAAAAAGTCCTCTTTTCCATGTGTCTGTTGTTGGGAACAAGCCTAATATAAAATACCAAGAAGGAAAAGGGAAATTAGAGATGGTTTCTGGAGAATGAGAAAGCAAACTTAGGAATGAAGATTTTTTTTTTTTTTTAGTGTTTATGATCATTGTCATTTCTTTTTTTGGTTATTTAATTTGTTCATTTTAATTTGTATATACTAGAGTATATATGGGTTATATAATATAGAGTATATATAGTACTTCCAGAGTAGTTAACTGTCCAGCACCAGGCAGCCACTCCTGTACAGCTACAGCCACATTAAGCATCAGGCCCAGCCATTTGCTGTCATCATCAGTGTCAGTATCCTAGGAGATGTCCTGATCTTGAATAATTACATCCTGATAAATGAGTACTTTGTGTTCATACCAAAAACACTTACAAAATTAATGTAATTGAGAGATAGCTACTGTTGATGTACCTGTCTTCAAATCATTAGGAATATTATACAAAACCATTTTATTTAGGATCTTTTGTTAACACCCACCTATATTTTAGAGTAATCACATTCACGGACAAAATTATATTGTCATTAGAAAATCAGATCTCATAGCCATTCTCTGGAACCTAAGGATTAAAAATGAAGCCTTGTTATCCTACTAAATTAATAGGTAAAAATCACTCTAAGTAAACAAGAGTGAAAGGACTGTGCAGCTACCCCCAATGTAATGCTATTCCAAAGGAGAAAGTCCATTTTCTTCAAACACTATTCCAAAGTCATGGGGCCAGCTCTGAGCTGGCCACATTAACTGCAGATAAGCTGAATTATGGGATTTCTAGGTTAATAATATTAGGTTTGTGGTTAAGAGCAACAGCACTTAAAATAACATATATTTTCACCCATAAACCTACTTGATGCAGCCTTTATGTGGAATGGAATGAGGCCTAGAGGTAAAAATCACATAAATATAAAATCCAACTAATGCAAATTAATATTAAATAGTTCAAGTACACAGGCAGTTAGTGTTGAAAAGATTCTTCACTCCAAACTTTTGGATTTTTCCAGGTATCCATAATTTTCTATGTTCATATTTTGTGCCTATGAATTCAGAGAGTGGCTGTGTACGTGATGGGATGGGGTGTGGGACATCTATAATCAGCACTGTCAATGGGTGAAAAAGTGAGTCCTGAACACCAGCATCATCCTTTGCCCTCCTTCCCCTGACAGGATAGTCACTTTTGCTCTGGGACCCAGCCAAAGCCTCAATACATCAAAAGAGTCTCCTCTCTGCATGCTAGGGCAGAAATAATTCAATTTTAAGATGGCAATATGGTCAAAAAATGTATATGCTAGAAAAATTCAAACTCAATTTGTTCATTTATAAATCTGCTTCCCATTGTAATCAGATGAGACTGGTCATTTTAGATGCTAAAATGCTTAAGTAACTTTTAGAAACCTGCCACCAAAATGGCTAGAGATAGAAAGTTGAAAATTGTCATGTTATGACATTCACTTTAGCAGAGGTGCCCACGCTCTTCCCACAGCAAAATTACTTTAATTTGCCCAACCTCAGAGTCCTTGAAAATGACACTCTGAGCATTTGCTGTAATGATTTCTCACTAAATTAGAAAAATGCCCAACTAAGGAGGGATTATCTCTGCATGTGGATGCGGCATAATGACTGTCAAGTGCACTGAGAGCCCCACTGGGCTTTGCAAGGTACACAGGGTCTGCAGCAGAGGCCAGTGTGCATCAGAGAATATTAATACTGTCTTGTTGGGGGCATCCATTGTAATACTCTGCTGCTGTTCAGACAAAATTATACCATACGAGGGAATTCTCTTTGCTACTTTACATACATGAGGTACATTTTAGAGCTGAAGATTAGTTCCAAATTGTCTGGCTGACAAACTCAGTCCATAACGGATGCAGTCACATGTATGCCCACACTCTCCGCAATGTGTTCACCCACTGGGACAGCATCACTACAAGATTCTTCCTTGCAGCTTGGCCACTGTGTCTGCAGTGAGGATGTGATAGTGAACTTGGTTCTGCACACCCAGCAAGTTTTCCAGCTGCACCCTAGGAGCCCAGCAGCTCTGGTTCCACAGGACAAAATGTGTTTGCTCCTGAGGTGTCTGCGCTCTGCTGCCCAGGTTTCACAGTGAGTGAGGAGCAAGATGGCTGGACAGTGCCACTGCCTCATCATCCCTATTGCAATGAAACTGTCCCTGTCTACCTCTGCTCAGCATCAAAATGGGAGTGTGAGGGAGACTTCTTTTTATATCAGAGCTTGTGTCATGAAGGACCAGAGAGACGGTGGGAATGTGCTGGCAGATGAGGACTTTGAGAGCTTCAACACAACTGCCACAATAGCACTTCAATAGCAACACTCAAATGCCCAGTGCTGGTGTTCCTCCCATCTCACTGTCAGCCAGCTGGCTCAAACCCATGCTGCTGAACAGGCACGAGCAGTGCACACACATGCCTCTGTGGGTGCTCACTGGCTTTAGTGCCAGTGCTCTGTTAAAGAGGACGCCAGACCCCTCGGTAAACCCACATTAGGCTCTTTCCATCTTTATGTTGCAATGGCTTTTCAAAACAAGTCTAGTAAATGTGAATAGGATGGGAGATGAGTGCAGAGAGTCTGCAGGGCCCTGCTGTACCAATTATGGTCCCCTAAGGGGTCTTTCCTCTTGAAACTGGTCCAGTGCAGAAGAAGGGGGACACAGGGAACATTATGGGGCCAAGCACTGGATAAGACTGACTGACTATTCTATCAAGGCCAAGTGTTGGTCTCAAACCTGCCAAGTTCATTCCCAAGAGCCATGGGAAAACAAGCCAGGGAGATGATGCCCATGCAAGGCCCTAACTACAAGCATGCCCTATCATCCCATCTCAGCTGGCTAATGTGGGAAGCCAGCAAAGGAAGAAGCAGGGAGAGAGAATTCAGGGCTCTAAGGGTCCCAGTAGTCAGTGGGTGAAGAATGGCCACCAAGGAGAGAAGCAAACTAAACATTTTGTCCATGTGTCCCAATCCTGATAATGAAGCTCCCTAGTGTCAACAAGTGCTTGCAACTTCCAGACAAGGGAACACAAATGAGGCCATACCCAGTAGGGTATGGCTACTGCCTTGTGCCTGTCCTGCAGTGTCATGTCTACTGGTTCCTCCCCACCTCACATCACCTTGGGTGTCCAGAAAGGTCCACAGTATGCCATGGGCTGCAAGGTCATGCTCTCCATTCACCCGTGGGATGGAGCTATAGAAGCCTGTAGATCTCCCAGACCCTCAGCTGTACAAAGAGCTTGAGGGACCTGGGAAGGCCAGAAGGCGACACATTCGTTTTACGGACAGAAGTGGCAATTTTACCTGCTCTGCCTTCACTCTTAGTGTCTGGGGATCCCAAACCCACAGCTTCCCACACCAAACTCAGTCCGCATGGGAAGGTGGATTGAACTTCTACTTGGGGATTTCTGGTGACCGACGACATCTCCCTTGCTGGCTTTTTCCGGTGGCTTGCATTGTTTCGGACATGCTCCGAAATGAAAATCATACCCCATCCTGGCGCGGGCAGAGACCGATGATAGCCCAGGGACCTCAAACACATTCCCCGAACATAAAAACCACCGGGCCAGGTGATGCAGCTCTCGGGGAGACTCGAGGCATTGGCTGCCGGTGCAGCGAAGGCGTCTGCACCTACCGAAGATCGTCCCCGTGCGCTCGAACGTAGCTATAGTCCCCGCACAAAGGGCCTTTCCCTGCACGAACGGAGCGGCAGCGGGAGCGCAGGGCCCTGGGGGTGCAGCGCTTGCGGGAAGGTGATGCCGGTCCGGCCCCGCCGTCCCACCACCGCGTGCGGCACCACCGGGACCGCGGGACTTGTCGGCTGCTTCCGACGGGGCTCTCCGAGAGCCACCGGGACGAGACATCGCGCGTAAAAGCGGCAAAGCGCCATCGGGAGGCTGCGGCACCCGAGCTGGAGCCCCGTGGTCCTGGTGGAAGGAGGCTCAGCACGGCCGGCCTCGAGCGGGCACCTGGAGAGAGGAGCCGAGCCCCGCCGTCAGCCAGGTGCCTGTATTCACCTGCAGCCGTACGTATCGGTGTGTGCACATTGTGCATCTCTCTCCACAGACATGCCACTAGGATGGGAAGGAAAAGTGTTCAGCCCAGCCTCTCCCCATCTCGACCTTTAGCTTCGCGGGGAGGACCGAGAGAGCACCCAGGACAGGGATCCCCTGCATCCCGCACCTTCAGCTCAAGCTGAAGAGAAGAGTCCCCGCCGTCTGCGCTCGCCGGGGAGTGAGGGTCCCACTGCTGGGCTGCAGCGGAGAAGGTTGGAGAGCGACGGTGCTCCCAGCGCGCGCCCGCGGACACCGAGTGGCTGCCTTTTACGCGAAGGGAAGGACATAAACCATCAACAAGCTTTTATTGTTAACATAATCATTATTATCATCGCCATCATCATCTGCACATAAATAAATAAATAAATAACTCCCGGGGGAAGGGAGTGGGACGAAAGGGTACAACCACAACTGTGCGCCCGGCAGCGACTAAGTCGAAACAAAACCGAGAACAATTTTAAAAAGAAAAAAACCCAAGCAAACAAAAACAACATTAACAAAAAAACCAAAACAAAAACAAAAAAAAAAAAAAAAAAGAAAAGAAAAAAAACAAACCCGAAAAAGGGAAATAGAAGAACGCAAATAGACTTCGACCCTCCCCGTCCACCCGCTTTCGGGCACCGCCGAGTGACCGAAGGGAGCCCGGGACAGTATCCCTCCAGGCGGGCGCGCCTTCCCGTCACCGCGCAGCATCCGCGTCTGTCTTGGTGCGCGGAGAGGTCTGCAAGGAGCTTCCCGGGCTCGGGGCTGCGCCTGCGGGGAGACAGGTGAGAGAGCACTACGAGGGGACGCCTGGGGTCCTGGGGAACAATTTATTTACAACAGGGTGTCAGAACACCCATCCCCATGGGCCGGGGATCTAGAAAGGCGATAAAGTCCTTCGTAAATTACACAAATTATACAAAACAGTATAAAATCCTTCGGCTGTATATCAGCACCGGGGCAGGCAGGACTCCCTTCCCTGCTCTCGCCACAGTTCCTGGGGAGCCGGGTGGGCGTGCGGGGGGCTAGGGCGTGACCGCGAGACCTCTGTCGTCCTTCCCCGAGGAGGACGGAGACATGCGCGAGTCCTCGTCGTCTTCCGAGCACTTGGTGGTGGAAAGGGACGAGCATTTGCAGCTATGACCGCCCCCCCCGCCCCGGTGGGAGCTACTTTTGCCTTCTTTCTTGTGCTTGACCCGTCGGTTCTGGAACCAGATCTTCACCTGCTTCTCGGAGAGGTTCAGGTAGGTGGCGATCTCGATTCGCCGCAGCCGGGAGAGATACATGTTGGAGGCAAACTCCCTCTCCAGCTCCAGGAGCTGCGTGCTGGTGAAGGCGGTGCGCATCCGTTTGCTGCTGGGCAGCTGGCTGGACGTGCTGTCTGGGAACGGAACAGAGCACACCGTCAGTACCTGCTGGGCCCGCCGCTGCCCTCCCCGCAACTCCGGGCAGCCCCGCTGAGCCCTCCTCGCCGCCCGCTCTGCGGGACCTCAAACCTTCCTCCTCCCCGGGGGATCGGTGACCCTGCAAGCAGCTGCCAGGCTGGAGTCCGAGCTCACGGGGTACCGCGGCCGCCTGTCCCCGTTCGCACAGCCTGGATCGGGGACTCGGCTGGCAGCAGCGGGGCTCCCCCTGAGCATTGTCCGGGGCACCGGCGGAGAGGCGCCGGGACTCCCCGTCCAGCCTCCTAGTGCTGAGCACGGACCCCGCTCTCTGTGTTCTGTCGGCAGGGTCCCCCGGGATCCCCATCATCGCCCCGCTTCACCGCTTTCATGCAGACATGCACCACCCCGCTCCCACTCCTGCCGCCCTTACCCACGGAGATGCAGTGGAACTGCCGGGGGTCGGGCAGCGGGTAGGCGCCCTGGTAGAGCGCCGGTGCGTGCCCGACGCTGACGGCGGAGACAGAGTGCTGCTGGCGGGCCAGGGGCGAGTGGCAGTACTGGGAGCCGAAGGGAGGGAAGGACGCCTTGATGAGGGGGATGGCGGGCGGCGGCGGGTGCAGCTGGGAGGCGGTGACACAGAGCGGGCAGACGCAGAGCAGCCCGGCCTTGCGAGCGTGGCAGGCGCCGGCCGGCAGCCCGGGCAGAGGGTGCGAGGGATGCACGGCGTAGGGGAAGAGCGGAGGCGGAGGGCTGCCCTCCCCTTTCTTCTCGCCCGCCTCCCGCAGCACCAGCGAGTCCACCAGGAAGGAGCGCGGCATGGCCCCGCGCAGCGCCGGCGCAGCCCTGGCGCGGCGCCGCTGGCCAGCCCGAGTGGTGCTGAACGGAGCCCGCCGCCCGCTTTAAATAGCGCCCGCGCCATGTGATGGCGGCGCCGGACGCTCAATGGGCTTTCTGTGGCTCTTCTCTTGGCATTCACGCCGCACGCTCCCTCATTATTTCCCTTGTTAACTAAATGAACTGCATAATGTACTCTATTCTTGTCGACCCCACCCACGCCGTAGCAGGCGGCCTCTCCCCTCCTCTCCCTTTCGCGGGGTTATTTTCTCATTCTCTCGCGATTTAATATTCTTTTCTTTCTCTTTATCGCTCTCCTTCGCTTTCAGCCCAGCTTTCAGCCCGGTCCCCCTTGTTTATTTTGCCGGCTGCAGCCGCGGTCTTCGTCGGCGCCAGCTTCCCCTGCCAGCCCCCCGCGTCTTTCCCACCTGTGGCATCAGGTCGGCCCCCCAGTCTCGACGGCCTCTCTCTCTCCCCTCGTCCCTGAGATGCTTCTTACCCACTACCACGACCGCCGCCGTCCCCTGCCCCGCGTCTTTGTTCCCAGCCCGCTGCCGGGACCTGCCGCTTTATCGCTGTCACTGCCGTCGGGCGAATCCCCCGGCCACAGAGATGTGCCCGCCGTGCTGCATCGGCAGGGACATCTGCCGGGCCTCTGCGTGGGCGTAGGTGCCCGGGCACAGATAACGGGTATGGAGTTACACAACCATCGCAGCTGCACTGGTGCAGGTATAAAATCCCGTCTCACAGATACCGCTCCGTGTCGGCGGCAACTCGCGGCGGGCGCTTCAGCGGAGGGAGAAGAGGCGCTCGGCACATTCCGCGTGTCTTTACACCTGGTCCCTCTGCCCGGTCTTAGCACCTGCCATCGATAAACACCTGCCATCGCACCACCACACTCCATGTGCGGCGGCCACGGTCCCGGCCGCGACCAAGCCGCACGAGTTCGACCCCGCATCGCTGCGCACAAGTGCGCCGGGAAGTCCCTGAGGCTGTGGGGACGGAGAGCGTAACGGCTCATTTCTCCCGAACGATGGGATTTAACTTAAACACCGCTGCGGTGTCTGGTTGTCTTCGCACAGGGATGTGCAAAGCTCACGGCGGTCTCCAAAGCGAGTGCCCGCTCGCCAGAGCCAACGCTCACCGGCCCTGCCCCGCGCACCGGCGCCCGGCGTAGCGCTCCGTGGAGCTTGTTGATTTAGTAGGTGAATAAGTATTGCTAACAAATAATAATAATAATAATAATAATAATTAAAAACCTTTGGGATACGTATTCTTCCCCGATTTTCCGTTTAATATACTGAGAATAAAAAGACAAACGCATCCGCTGGCTCCTGTCAAAATGTGGGGAGTTGCTCCCTACAGTAACCTCCCCGCCTCGAAACTAAATGGACTTTAATAAAAGGGAGTGAAATAAAGGGGGAAGAGAAATAAAAGCCTTGAAAGCAGCGTACTCCCGTGTCTCCGGCTGTGCAGAGGTTGTTGTGCCTGTGGTCATATTTCTCACTGAAATCTAAGGGAGTTTTGATGAGATACTGTTGCTGCCTGAACCAAAAAATGTGCTGATGTACACAAATGAAAGGTGAAAATTACAGAGTGAACAAACCCAAATATTAATAAAAATCCAGTTCTGTAATGATATCGAAGAGATTCCCAAGTGTCCTTCCCGGAAAGCGTTAATGGGGTTTGGGGTTTTTTTTTGTTTTGTTTTATTTTTAAGGAAAAGGTATTTTAAACCATTTTCCGCTGGAGCTGGCGCCCAGTTAGGGGCATCTCTCCCCTCTGAGAAATATTTCGCCACCGGGGGGTGGTGGATTCAGCCTTATTCCGAGGGATTCCGGCTGCCCAGGGGCTGAACCCCGGGGCTCCGAGCTGCAGGGAGGCAAAGGGTTAACGGCTTCTGAATGCACACCAAGCCCAAAGCTACTGGGAAAGAATATCCAAAAAAATAACCAGTTTTTTTTTCCAGCCGCTGGACCTTATTGAATGTCATTGAAGAAAGTTTTGAATGCCAGATAAAGAGAGGCGAATTAAAGTGTGTGACAGCAGAGGATAAGCAAACACAAAGAGAACTCTGTCACACTTTGGGCAAAATCCGTGGGCTTTTTACCAAGCCTCTTCGCTATGATTGAATTAAGTAATAGGAAAACATTTTCTTTCAGTTTAGAGCCATTAGACAAAAACTTCAAAGCGAATAACACTTTTTAATGTGCAGCCCAACAATGGAATCTGTTTTGTGCTGAAATGTTTAAATGGTTTGTTGTGCAACTGTGGGCTGAAATAACCTAGACTGCAGCAAAATAGCATCCTTCAGGCAGTTTTATGAGCGTTTGAAACTAGCACAGATCTTTAATCCCGGCGCTTTAAACTAGCTCCCCTCTCTGTCTTTTTTGCGGCCCCCTCTACTTTTTTTCCCCCCCTTACACAGTGGAAATTCACCTCGTATATTTGCTGCCTCGAAGTGATCGCCACTAAACGAAAACGGCACTGAAAGCGGGGTAAAGAGATCCGCCGGCGGGGTACGCACAGCAGGCTGCTCGGGGGGCGCGGGCGGCGCGGGGGGAGCCCCTCCCGGGGCTCCGGGGCGGCCCCGCACGGACCTGCGTCTGCTGCGGGGGACGGGCAGGGCGGATGCCCCGGCCGCGCGGGGGGTCCTGTCTCGACAGGGTCCCCCGTGGCACCGGGAGCTACCGTCGCTCGGGCTCCGCAGGGAAAGAAACGCCGGGTGGTAATTGCTATCCCCGCGCCCTGCTCTCGCTGTCACTGCCCCGGAGAAGAGGATAATAAGGGAAAGGGAGCCATTAGGGTGCGCATCAACGCGGGGAGCCTCAGAGCGTCAGGAATCGTTGCGGAGGGATGAAGGAGGGAGAGGGCAACAGCCTTAGCACTGAATGAACCGTGCCTTCCTCCTCGGGGGCTGGGTGGCCTACACCACCGCTACCTGCGAGGGGAGAAGGTGTCACACTGCCGTTGCTTAGGGTTGTCTGTATGGACATCGGCTGAAAAGAGCTCCCTCATCATTTTGAGGGACCAGCCGTCACTGCCTTTTGTGATGAGGGCTCACTCCCCGGGGCAGTTGTCATTACTGTCTGGGGGTGGGAGGTGGCACCGTCAGTTCCCAAGGAGAGCATGAAGAGGTACATTAGTTTAAGAGAGGAGGGAAGGTGAGAATGCAATCTGGCTGGATAGGATGGAATCACTATTTCCAAGAAGACCATGTCCTTGGTAGCTGAGAAGGGCTAATGATTTCTGAGCCCAGTTCAAGAAGTGATTTTCTAAGGCAAATACCAAAATGTAAATCAAAGGCAATTCTGAACCACCAGCCACAAACCATGTGGTGGATTGCCCCAAGAATATGCCTATTTACTTTGGAAATCACAGACAGGAACAAGCCTGTGAGATATCTGTACACCTCTTTAATTAGCCATACCATAGAATGATTCTGAGTTTCCACAAGTAACCTAAAGTAGGTGTTTTGGTTATTTTTTTAACAATCACTGCTTGATCAGCAAAATCAATTTTTGTGTCTGCTGCACTTGCTTCCTTGGTCTCTTGTTTCATTGTACAGGACTAACTGCAGGAACAGCTATCCAAAACATGTTGGTTTTGGCTACTTACTCAAACCATGCTTTGTACAGAATGAATGTTTCCCATGGGCTTATCTTGTGCACTTGTGCAACAGGACCTGTGCGACCAGCCCGTTTGGCAGTGTTTATATCCTCAGCATCTCAGAGGAGAGATGGCACAAGCTCTGTTCTGCTGATGGACCACCAAGGTGAAGTGATGAGGAGTGGTACCAATTTGGGACCAGCAGATGATGCCTGTGGATTGCTCATGTCACTCTATGTTCACATGAAGCTCAGTATTTGAAAACTTCAGTGTGTATTTGTATATTTCGTGCACTGACTTTGGCCAAATACTAGAAGCATTTGACACCCTCAAAGCCAGGGTTCATGGAAGGGAAGCAGTAAATGAAAAGAAAACTAGTATTGAGTATTTGCAAAAAAAATGAACCCAAACTTTTTATCATGAGCACAGTGATCTGCTTAGCACTATCTGTGAATACCAGTCAGAAGACAGGCCACATCAGGTCAGATCAGGAGGCCATCTACAGCCATAACTTCTCTGCAGCAGTGTCTGTAGTGGAAATATAAGGAAGTCTGTAAGAAAATGAGAAGTGTGGATTGATCCTTCCATGGTTTACTTCTGGCCATCAGTGATCCACAACACAAGGGATTCCAGAAACATAGGCTGTTTGTGTTTAAAATCAGTTTTTCCAAAATAAAGGCTAAAGCACAGGGTTAGGTCTTTTTTTTTTTCCCCCCATGAAGTTGCCCTCAGTTTTCCTTCATCTCTTGTCTTATCTATCAATTCCTTCCAAATTTATAATTTAATAAACTCGGTAGCCTAACAACAGTTGGTTTAAAAGGGGCTTAAAAAAAGAGGGAGAGACCATTTACAAGGGCAGATAGTGATAGGACGAAGGGGAGCGGGTTAAAAATGAAAGAGGAGAGATTACATGTTAGAAAAAATTCAGAGGATAGTGAGACATTAGGACAGATAGTACAGAGAAGTTGTGGATACCCCATCCCTGAAAGTGTCCAAGGCCAAGTTTCCATCACAAGCTATCAAGGAAATAGCTAATCTTGCCAGTAAAACCTGTGACACTGGAGGACCAAATCAAAGCTGCTTATTTCCAGGACCTTTATTTTTTTTCCCTTTGGTAATTTTCCATAGCAGATATCTAGGGTAGAGATTTGCCATTTAAATCTTGTTCAGTTCCATTGCTTGCTAGCAGTGTTAGTTTATAAGGGAATCCTGTACTCAACTTCTAGGAAGACAATTTGCTGTTCTGTTTCTCTTCCTTGATTAGACCTTTCACTGAGGAGGAGGTGTCATAGATGTAGTCGGACAAAATTGGTGAAAAAGTAACAGGAAAAGAAGGTATATGTAAAAATAAACAATTTAAAATAACCTTACGCTTTTACAGAGAGACCACATTTCAAACTGCTGGTAACCTTGTAAGAAAAATGTGCACATAGGATGGAGAAGTGCTTGAAAGTAATGAAGACAAGGAATTGCAAAAAATGAGCTGAATATTAGTTCTGCAGATACGGTTAAATTATGAAATTAGATTTATAGTCCTTCAACCTCAGAATCCATCCTATTTCCTAGCTTTTTTTAATCTACTGCCTTCTCCTTTATCCAAATTGCTCACTTTTAAGTATTCTGAGTCCTTTACAAACTGAAAGTTTTTGAGGTTGTCAGTCAGGTCCTTGAGAACATCCAAAGAGAAATTCTGTCATCCTGTATGGTAATAAACCTTATCATATCTGTTATTTATAGGAATCATTTGAACAGTTTTCTGTAGCTGATGTACCTGTTTACAGGTTTTAATCACGTTCATGTGGCAAGTACTCAACAAATCATGTACTTGAGGTTATGGGTACACTGGTTCCAGTGCTGGCTTCTTGTCCCCATCCTGGCAGATTTGGAGGGTTTTGCGGTGGTTGTGGTCATTGTTGAATGAGACATCTGGTTAGTGCATTCTGTGATGGAAGAGAAGCAAATAAAGGTCTACTAGATTCACTGTTAAAGATCTTTCTTCAACTTTGAAGTGAAGTTATACAGGAAGCTGACAGAAAAAAGCAGTTCTTCCCTGTCATTTAAAAATAAATACCAGAGAGGTGAAGATGTTAAAGCCAATAAAGTCACTCAAGAACAAACTCCCAGATGGAGTTCCCCAAGACACAGAAGACATTTCCTAGATGCTTTTACAATGCTGCTATACACCCTCATGCAAAAACATACTAGGAGTGTTGCCAACAGAGGAATATGGTGAGTGGGGCAGTTGTTTTGCTTTGGATCAAGGGGTGGTATGTTGCATATGGGGAGTAGGAAGGGTTGTGAGAAAAGAGGAAGGCTGGCTTACCTGCCCCAGGGTTGCTGGCTGCTGCTGCTGCCATAGTGACAGAGCTTGAAGGTTCCAGATCAGAACTGTGTAGCTTGGTTTTTTCTTTGGTGCTGACAAATGTAAGTTCTTCAAGTGTTTATCACACATGAATGTGAAATGACTATCTTAAGTGGTTATTCTGCTTGTGTAAAGCAGACTTCACCAAGGTATGATAATTCCTTTAACTTACCAGTCTTGAGAGCACACTGAGAAAAGGAACAGTTTGAACTGACAAAATAATTTTCTTCTTTTCATTACATTTTGAAGATTTAAAAACCCCTTTTGAACACAGAGTATCCAGAACATATTAGTTCACATGTGTTTGTGTCTGCATGTCTGGACATGAACCAGCATGTTATATTATTAAATACAATTGACATATCAGGTGTATAGGATGAGAGAGTACAGCCATGCATAACCATATTGTGGTAATTTTATAGAAGTAACTTCCTGGAATTTGAATGCAATCATTTGTTGTCATCCTTACATGTACATGGAAATCTTGCAGTTCACGCAGAGTATTTTTTAGGGACACAAAACAACTACTAGTTAACAAAAGCAACATCAGGGACATCCAAATCAGAACATATGTGTTGACACTGCAGTTTTTGTATATTTCAAAAGCAAATAAAACCTGTGAACTTCTTTCTTCTTCTTCTTTGTTTTTTGTAAGAATGATAACCCAACACACACTAAGTTTGGATTTGTAGTTGTTATAGTCTGTCCTGGATTAGTAACAGACCTGGGAATTTTCCTACTCAAAATATGAACACCACAAATCTGAATTCATGACTTTTTGCTGCTGGATCCTTATCTTCCACATCTGGAGAGTGGTGTCAAAGACTCTCTTGCCCTGTGATCCTATGTACCTGGAGTGAAGAATTACAGTTGAGCTACTGCTGGGGATGAACATGAGCAAAGAGGCTCAAGGTATCTCTTCAAAGAGCTCATTTCTTGGCTTTAGCCTAGTGCCGCAGTCCTTCCTATCACAGCCTAAGGTGATTCAGCAATACTGTCCATCACATGATCCCAAGCAAAGCTCTCGTATTTTTGGGAATATAGCCCAAAGCTGTGTGCTTTGATATGAAAAAGATTATTCCAAAATATGGGTCTTATGACAGGGAAGTTCAATAAGAAGGCAGTATACTCCAAAATACAGATTGGATATTGTGGACTTCTGGAATCCTACAGAACTTGTCAGACCCTTGAACTTCAACTCTTGTAGTCTGTGTGATATACTTGCCTGTGAAAGCATAAATTTATGACCATATAAATGCTTATTGGCAGTCATTCAAAATACTCTTTAACCTCTGCAAGAAACTAAATAACCTTACCCAAACTATATTCTTTCTCCATGTAGTTCTACTATGGGTACATAAACTTTTCTCAGTGTGCTGCCTTCCACTTACCTATTATAGACATATAGGGAATGCACTCTTTTAAGAGGAGGGAGTCTACATAAGAGCTGGTCATTGTTGGCTCCCTTTGTAATCAGTGGGGAGAAACATGTATCTGCAAAGAGGGATTCATTTGACTTATTTCAGAAATCTTTAAAGTTGCAAAAAGAATCCCACCAGAAATGCCTACTTGGTGCTATAAAGAATCCCCAAATGCCTAACCCAAATACCTGTGCCCAGCTGAAGCCCACTTGTACTCTCTCTGTGTATTGCTCTGCCTCAGCCATTGCCTTTTCTCATGGATGGAAGCTGCAACTCTCTGGAGCATGGACTCTTCAGATTCTTCAGAAGCCCACAGTGTGGGCTATGCGGAGCCCCTCTACTCCCACTTTTGACTTTTATGTATGACTCATTGCTTTCCTGACACCTCTTGCAGCTTTTATAGGTGAGGTCAGAGCCTTTAAACTCCTCTCCTATCCAGAGTATGGAAACTATTTAGAACCCTCTGTGGGTTTGTGCTCTCTGTCCTGGGATACTAAATTGATGCATTAGATTTTATTCAGAAATTTCTCTTTACTCTGTATTTTCTAAATTTTTCTTCCAGTTTTTCAACTTCACTCCTTCTTTGGGTGCTTTTCTTATTTTTCCTTCTCTTCTTCAGTGTCTGTCATTTCCTCCATCCCTATCTTTCCTTGCTGTCTCTCTTCTCTTCAGACAGATCACTACCTCAGTAAATGGAACAAATCTCCTAATAGCTTTTCATCAAGAAGTGTGAGAGAAAAGGTTTGAGTCTGAAGTCTTCCAGTTATCAACTCCAATTAATATCTTCTCCACATTTTTTACATTGTCCCAGTGCAGAGCTAGGGGGTGGGTAAAAATAAAAAGTATACCACAAAAGGACAGTATTTTGTCTCCTGCAGATTAAGAGACTCTACTGTCTTGGTCACAGGCACATAAAAAGAAATGATAAGTTAATGCTGCCATAAAGAGCATGATGGGGAAAAAACAATGTTGCAATCAGGAAAGATGAGAAGATAAATTTCAGAAATTTCTCCAGATGTCAGGAGACTAATTGTGCCCGGAGGTGAATAAATACTCAGACCCAATCTGCGGCACCAAATGAAAAAGCTCAGCAATTGCACAAATTCTCCCTTCTTCTTCTTGAGAGATGTTAACCAAACTTCCAGTTGTTCTTTCTTTCCATGACCAAGCTTAGCTCAAATATTGAAATAATTTCCTTCATGGTTAAAAACAGCTGGAAAGGCTGGAAGAGGGGAAGGTGTCAAAATCCTTCAAACCCAGGCTGGCTTTTTGTGTGTTCATTCATACACTTAATCTACGCACAACAGTGCCTGGGACATCTTCTTTGCTAAGCAATATCCTGACCAAGTCACTTAAGGAAAAGACAGGAGACTCTCTGCAGGAGGAACACCATTATTATAGCAATGTCTGAAGGGTAAAACTATGTCCAATACATATCCTTCAGCTGTTTTTTCGTTAAAATAGCCACAGATTTGGCTTGACCCAACAGAAGAAGCAAGGTCAAATAAAGGAGCCTAAATATCTGCTCACCAGTGTTGGCATGACATAGACACCTCTTCCCCAGCCACCTTCATGTCTGGCAGAAGGCATGCAGTGCAGAGCTCTATCTGCAGCCTTTCCACCACCCACAAAGGCTTCAGCACTGGCAAAGGGCAGAGAGAGGAAAAGTGGCACTAACCCTTCTACTTTCATTTTCAGTTTTATCGCCTTTAACAGACGAGCTGCACCAAGAAAGAAAAAATAGACTGAATTGTGCCTGCCATGAGTTTCCATTGTGCTTATCTTGTGGGCACTCTCTGTCTTTCATTTAATCAAATCCCTTCTCTTTGAGTAGTATAATTAACCTCACATCAGGAAAGATCCTTCTCTGTTGAGAATGGATGGGAAGTTTTTTATCACTAGTGATCTCAAAACTACATCTTCCCTTTGGAGGTGAGGCAGTGAAGAAAGGCTCCTGAGCCCAATTGGCTTTGCTATTCCAGGCAGGATTCTGCAGCATCTCAGTACAGGAAGCTCCTTTCTCTTAAGGAAGGGCAACAGCTCATTACTGCCTTGATCTTGCTGGGCTTCCCTTTTCAATACTGCAGTAATTTTGGTAGCTGTAGCTGACTAATCTTGGCCTTATTGCCATCCTCTTCATGAAGTTGCAGTGCCCTCTCTTTGCCCAGGATATTTGTCTGGGCAGATCTCTTTTTCACCAGCTGGTCCATCCATGCTTTGGTCAGAATGCTGTCTGACTTATCAAAGCTCAGTTTGTCTCAGCAGAGATAACAACCATATCATTTGCAGCACTGAGTGCTTCCACAGAGAGAAAGCCATATAACAGTCCTCCCTTATTTTAGACACTTGGGAAAAGTGATTTTTGGATTTCATTACTAATCATTCTGTTTACACACAGTTTTTGACTTTACTGTGGTACTTACTGTGTAAATTTATTTTAATACATAGATTAGCAGAACTTGCATGAAGCACAGCTGTTCAGCATCCCACGAGGTACAGTGCACAGCATTTATCATTTTTCATACAGACACACATATACAGAGGCAGAAAGTGAGTGCAAATATGTGTCTCTCACAAGGCAGTAGAGCTGCAGAATGTTTTTTCCAATCCAAATTAGTTCTAAATCTAAAATACCTTGCAGACTTGACAGCAAATCCCGTGTAAAGCCTGCTCAGAAGTAGGCTGAACACCTAGTGAAGGCTGCTACTACAAAGTTTCCCACTCTCTGAAAAACAAAGCCAAAGAAATACAAAAGATGCCAGTAAAACATAAAAAAAATTAAACGAAACCACAAACACACACAAAGATGCAAGTCTGAGACAGAAAATCACCATTGAGGCTTCCATGAAGCCTACAAGCACGCAGAATGTAATTCAGCTACTTGTTAGCTCAGGGATCAATACAACACTGCAATGCTTTTCTGAGACCAGCTCATTCTGCAGACCCCCAATCACCCCAGAAGCTTCTGTCAGTGGGTTCTTTGCCTGGGAAGCATTGCAGGTCCTGTCCCACCTCTGTCACTGCTTGGAAATCTTGTTTGAGGTTTAAAGAATGCTTGTTTTCTGTGTTTCTTTTACATTTGGATCATAATTCTCCTGGTTATATGGGCTTGTTCAACCCAGGCAATATGGGCAAAGCTGTTCAAGTTCAATCCCCTTGCACATGTCCCTGTGAGGACTCCTTTAGTTATGCTTGTGAGTGAGAAAAGGGGGAGGTCACCACTGCTGCAGCTCCCTTGAGAGGAGGGGAAGGCAGCCAAGATATGAGTGTGTACAAAGAGAAGAGCTCTACCACCTCCAGTTTTGACAAATGTTATTTCTACTATTTAAAATTTTATGGTAAAAAGGAGGTAATAATCAGGAGAAAGTCTCCCTTAGTTATAGAAAAATGTCTCCAGCAGAGTCTCACAGAATAGTTCAGGAGAGAGAGCACACACATATTTCATTAGAATTAAAAACTAACAAAGGAAACCAAAGAAAAAAAAATAATCCATTCATTTGACATTTTTTAAAAATGACAAATTTGGGAAAAAAAGAAAATTTTCATTAAAATGTTGCTGTTAATGATGCATATCCCATTTGTTTTTTATTTCTCAGACCAGCATATCATACCTACTGTGTCACTGCTCTTCTCTGTTGCTTTACATCAGGCTCTCAGCAGCTGGGCATGGTGGATGGCTCCTGGCATCTGACCACCTCTCAGCCTCCAACAGGACCAGTGCTGAGAGACTGTGGGCCTTTACAAGGGAAAAACTACTACATCTATGCTTACTTGCCTCAAATTAAACTTTATTTCTTAAATATTATCACATCTTCAGGTTCCTGGTCAAACATGCTTTGAAGTCAACACAAAAAATGCCGTTGTTTACAAGGGTTTTTGAACACCCACCACCTTTCAATGCTTTCCAGAGGTTTGTAGTTGACCCCTCTTCAATGGATTTGTTTTGTGCTGTTCTTCACACCAGCATGAGGAATAAGGCTCAGCAGTCTTTGATCCACTTTGTGATTTATCCTCAGAAAGCTTTCTCCCATTCCAATATTAGGGGGTCCCTGGAGCGTGGTCCAGTCACTTGCCCCATGTCCTCAAAGTGCCAACAGCAACAGCAGGAGCTGCTGAGCTGTGCTTACACTTTAGGGAGTCTTCAGAGAAGAGAAGTCTTGTGTGACTAGATCCAAGGTAGGAGCTCATGTCAGGCAATACATCTTGCTTTGACTGTTTACATGAGTGTTTTTACAGGGAGCAATAGCCCCCAGCTATCTCCTCATATCATACTCAGACTTGGTTGACAGAATGGTTTGAGTATATGCAAGTCAGGTGCCTTCTGGAAAAGAACAAAATGAGAAACTGCCCAAGCGGCATGTGAAGTGGGCTACAACCTGTAAATGTGGGCATGAGGACCTGAACTGGTTACTGGGCCCCCAAGAGGCAGCAAAGCAGGGGCATGGTGGAAACATTCAGTCCAAGTCTTGTTTGGAAATGGCCCCTCATCTGAAAATGAAAGTAGAAGATGGGGTTGCAGAGAGTTCAGGCTACACATCTGCCCCTACTATGCTGCATTGCTGATAGGGTGGGTGCAGCCTCAGAAGACAAAGGACACTCACTTGGTGGGACAAGCATGTTCTCTCCATGGCCAGATCATCCAAATTTACCATGCTGAGTCTGTGACTTTGATTCTAAGTTATTGAGTGGATGCAAAGCTGAGCTACAATGGCAAAGTAATATATTTAAAACTAAATACTGTTTCTTCTACTCCTTTTAAGCATCCATGCTTTGACACCTTTACTGAAGAGATAATAAAGGGCTAGGTCTCTAAATTCAACTTCCTTTGCTGGGACATCACTGACAACAATGAGTGTGACTTGCACAATGCACATATCAGTCCTGGAAGTAGGAAAGTACTGAAGAACAAGGCTGGTAGGGCTCAGAAACAACCAAAGTGCCATTTCCATGTTAAGTGCAGTACAATACATCCACTTTACTGTACAGACTTGATGAAAACAATGGTATTTTTAACTTTTGATGACACTAGAAGGAGAAAGCTTGGAATTTGCAGGCCGTACATTGGCTGACATTTTGCATTTTTTTTTATGAGTGTCATTAGAATAGAATAAACATGTGAGAGGTAAGGACATAAGTTCAGTGCAATTGATTAATATAATTAATAACAGGAAAAAACACTTGACTTTCTGTGGCAAAAGATGAAAATCAGGCACAAACACATTCTTGAGGGTTTTTTCTGCATGTCTCAAAGGTTGCTTTGTCCACTTTCTAGATTGCTCCTAGAAATGCCTTTCTCAAGTAGTGATTATTCATGGTTTCGCAATGGACATGGAGGTCACTATTAGAATCAAAAAATTAAAACCTTCAAATATTTCTTTTGCCATTAACTCCTAATATGGAACAAAAAAGTCTTTATTTCCTTCAATAATAGATAAGGGTCAAAGGCTACACATTAAAATCCCCTCCATTAGGCACAGTCAATTGAATTTTGAAGTTGGGTTTTCTATTCTGGAGTCCTGGTTGGGAACTAAATATAAGAAGAAGTCGCATTTACTGGAAAAAAATAAAAAAGCCTGAGGACAAAGGGACCTGCTCATGAGTGTTCACACGACTCTGGGCTATAGCAGCACTACAGACCAGGTTCTGACTCTTAGCTCTAAGGAGGCAGTGATGGATGATGTCCCAGTGTGAAGGCTGAGCAGTGATAAATGAGGCAGCCATGCTGAGCACACTCAGGGTAGCATGGCTGTTTTACAACCCATCATAAAACAACACTGGCTGCTGCTTTGATGGACAAAACTCATGGAGACTGGAAAGGAAGTATCAGCTGTCTGTGACAAGGCATTGGGAAGTTCCAGCTGGCAACCAAATGCAAACAAGAGCACCTTTCCTGGTGCCTCTGCTGGGAGAGCAAGAACAGACATTTTGTAGGTAAAGACAGCTAATGCCTTTTCTCTGTGGATGGCCATTGAGGGGCTGTGGGTCAAGAATGCTAAGCAACCTGGGACACAAAATCTCTGAGGTATTTTGAGCCTTGGTCTTAGACACAGGGGTGTGGTGGGACACTTGGGGCCTTGCTGCTGGGCTTTGGAAAGAGACAGGTGCCAAAGCCGTGTGGTAAAAAATGCAGAGAGATTAACTGAATGAGTTTGTGTTTTCACCAGTCCTTTGGGTGTTCTTTCCTTGTTGAAGGTAGGTGCCCTCAAGCCTGGTTGAGGGGAGAGTCACCAGCTGATACATCAGTCACAGTGGACCTGTCTCTGTGACCTGCAGCTCTTCAAGAGCAACCAGGACAGCGCTGGGTCTGGCTGAGATGGGGAGCTGGTGTGGGTTGCAGGGGGCGGGGCACAAAGAGGGGTTGAAGAGGATTAAGGCAAAATCAAAGTAACTGCCCTTGTTAATGCCCACTTTGTTGTCTTAGCTGTTGGCTCTGGATGGGGTTGAGTGGCATGGTAAGAAAGCAAAGTGAATGGGAGTCCAAGCATGGGCTTGGCTGAACAACCACTAGGTTTGTGGTAGAATATGAAGTCAAACATACAGTCTGACATACAGAGAGAGGGGAAGAAGGGGGAAGAAGGAGGAAGAAGGCTGGCTGACCCTCGCTGCCAAGTGGGATCCAACACAAAAAAACCTCTGAAGGTGGCCCCAGCTTGCCCCTGGAAGTACAGTAGTATTCCTCTTTGCCTGGCACTTACTTAAACGTAGCAAGTACTAAACCTTTTTCACAGACCTCCAGAAATGCCTGGTACAGTCATTGGCTATAAGAGTGGGGTCATCACGCTCACCCTTGGCTGCTCAGCTGTTGGGAGTGAAGAGGAAGCAAGTCAGCTGGGCTCTGCTGCAGCTCAAGGAGGGAGGGAGATATCATCGGCCATTAACTAATTCCCCAGCAGGGTAACCTCATTTCCCCAGAATCCCTTCCCAAAACTCAGCCACATATATCACCTGTCAGTCACACTCCCCCTCAGAGCAATGACTGTAACCACACTGCAATTACATTATCCAAGGCTGAAAACTCTCTTGCACATGCCTGACCTACATGTGAGCACATGGTGTTAAGAACTTAAGAACATGCAGCAGTTCTCAGAGGCAATACTGAAGAGAGAGAGTCTTTAAGACAACTTTCAGTTCCTTTTGCCTTCCACAAAGTCAGTCTTAAAAGATGGCTCTTCATTTATTCAATTGAACAATTAAATTTTTCTTATTTGATACAATTTATCCTGTGTAATAGCCTAGATAGATGACCTTTGTATCCCTGTGATACTGGCCTTTATTAAATCCCTAACTCTCTTGATTCTGTAAATGTATATATCATTGGGGTGTAGGTCCAGACTGAAGACAACATATAGCTCAACTAAAAAAAAGTAAACCTTTACCAGAAGAAAAATGGAGATGAGGAACATGGCAGCAGTGAACAGTGACCCAAGAGAAATAAATAGAAGTATCGAACTTAGGAGAGAGGGAGGTGTTCTTCAGGCTTCAGGGTACTGAGGTCATCTCCCCTCACACTGAGCTCAGGGTGAAACTCCTACACAGAAGTATCTAACCCTCCTGCCCAGTCTTTTCCATCCATGAACAGCAATGTGGTCCTGTGAAATGTATGCAAAGATTCAAAAGTCAGATATCAAAGGAGGAAAAACACAGTGGTGGAAAGTATCACAAACCAAATTAAATCAAGTATGTTGTCCTGTACACAGTCTGCTGTGCCTGCTATCAAGAAAGTTCATTGGTAGACACATCTGTATCACAGATTGCTTGGCACCTCTCCTTTGAAAAGTGCTTGATTCCACCTCTTGTCAACTCACCAGCCTGTAATCCTGAAGTTTGGACTGCCCAAAGTTGTGTGACATGCGTGACTACAGATGATCAATTGGACATTTCTGAGAAAAGTATGTATTTCTATCCATGTTTGATGCAAATTTTTATTCACTGTGAAGTGGTGAAAGGACTGCACCTTCCCTAGAAGGGAATTTCTGCTCCTTCATTGTACCTAAGGCACATATGAATTGGTAAAGATGCCATGAACTCTGAGCTTGGCTTGATACCCTGGGCTCTCATGTACACACTGCAGAGTACTCTCTGTGTGAAGTAAGGGAGAAAGAAGCACACTTCAGATCCGTGAATTGCTAAGTTGCAATTCAGAGCAAATGTTGCCCTATGGCTGCCAAAGTTGAATGCAGAGGAATAAGAAACCTGGATCCAGTCCCAGGAAGGATATGTTTGGTCTGATGCAAACAAACATGTTTTCATTTATCTGGACCTCAAAACACAGCAGGAAACAAAAACAGTCCCCAAGCACGAGGACATTAACCCGCATGATTCAAGACCAAGATGTAAGAAATATCAATGGGGCATTTATAGTGGCTGCTTTGCAAGGCAATGGGATCTCAGAACTACAGCTGTTGGCCATTGCCTGCACCCTGTTCTGCACCCATCCTGCTGCAGGCTTCTTGACCTGCTCCTCTGTGTAACCCTGCAGTGTTCCCCATCAGACTGGACATGTTTATCCAGAATCCTCAAAGACTGGCTTTGTAGTTTTCCTTTCTTTTTAACTTATATTTAGACAGGCATTAAGGTCTCCTGTTGTATTATCCCTTTTGATCAGTGCACTGCAGTGAAGTATCCACCTGCAAACTCCCTTTTTTTGCGTTCTGGGGAGTTCAGTTTTCCTAACAAGAAAATACCTTTACTGGTTCAGGATCCTCTTCAGGTTCAGAATGAGGAGAGACATCACTTCTACATCTCATCTCAATGATGAGCAATATAGAGAGCTCCAGGTCTCAGTGAATAATGAGTCAGGCTTCTAGAAATTGTGTTTGTAACAAATCTGAACTTGTCTTCTGTGTTTCTGATGTTTTCCAACCAATAATGACCATCTTTTCAAACTCTCATCTGCAATTTGGACACCACGCAGCATACAGTGGTTGTTACTTAGCCCAAGCTGAGAATATGATAGAAATGCCTAACTGCCAAATCTGGTAAATGATAAAGCTCACTTTTATTTTTTTTCTTCCCTTCCCCCCTCCCCCTCCTCCCCCTTACTGTCAGATCAGCCTTTTCCATTTGCTGTTCTGATCTGGCAAAAAGTAACCCAAATGACATCCCATTGCAGACTCCCCACACAGGGCTCTTCCCCTGACCCTATGTCCCCAAGATTTTCCCCTTTCTTCTCCTTTTCATGTGGTTCCTCCTTTCTGTTACCTTGGATGCAAGGCACGTGCTTGTAGCTGCTCTGCTTTTCATCTACAGACCAAGTCCAGCTCCAAATGTCATTCAGTCTTTGAATTAAATTTAGTTCATCTCCACCTTTCTTTTTTTTACACTTACCTTTGTGTTTCCTGCTGTGCTCAAAAAATATATATTTATTTGACTCTTGTTTCACTAAGAAATAAACTGACACATAAAAGAAAAAGCACAACTATTACTGCTTTTACCTTCCCAAGTGAAGCACCCCTCAAGCTCCCATGTTCTATTGAATGGATAACAGAGGTAACTGAACCTGGATGAAAACTCCTGAAGACAATTTTCTGTCATATAGACATCTTTGTCAAAATCAAAATATGTTCAAGGAAGATACCAAGCATGGAAAATTTTCAGTTAGAAGAACTTACAGTGGTTTACCATGTCTTTATTATTCCACACTTACGGATAGTTTAAAATATTCCATTTTCATAAAGTCAAAATACAATGGTTTGATATTTTTATTCCAGTACTAGTGCTATTGTAGCACATATCATTACCTAACATTTTATTATAATGCTGTCTCTTTATTAAAGTTAAATGAATTGTAAAATGAAAATGCACTGAATTACCAAAGCAAAATATTTCAAGGATCTTAAGCCACACTTTTATTCGAATGTGAATTTATCAAGAATTTTAAAGTGCTGGCTTTGCATTTGGATATTGTTCATTTTGAGATGCCAAGGTGTATATGCAGCATTCCTCTCCCTTCCTCCAGTCTCCCTGGAATGCAACAGTTGGCTTCTTGCTGCTCCAAGTGCACTCCCATCTATCATGGGACAGCTTTTACAGGCAGCAGTTATCATCAATTGCTATTACTTAAATACACACTTCCTGAGCTGCCAGGAACACTATAGGCTGGTTTTAAAGTTGATGTGGCTGATAATAGAATGCATCAAGCACAAACCATGTCATAGCTACCGATGGGAAAGTCACCTGTTTGTGCTCAGGAGATATGAAACCAACAAAATAATAAGTTAGTTCAAATGAAAATGCACAAGAAAATAAAGTTCATATCAGTGCCGAGTAGAAAAAAAAGACTGTTCCCTGTCTCATTTCCAATTATGTTTACTTCTGAAAAGCAAAATTTAATTGAACTATTTAATAAAACACCAAAATGATTGAACTCATCTACTTGCACCAACACAGGGTGCACTGACAACATGCTCACTACAGTTTAGGCTTTTTTTTCTCAATTTAACAATATTAATTCCTCAGTAAATTTAGCTTAAATGGGATTTGCATATAAAGCAAACAAGAATGTTCACAAGGCCTTTACACTGGATTGACTAAAGCTGTTTAAATTTCTGACCTCAGGCAAGCCTTAGCCATGGTTTGTAACTGATGAATCTGAACTGATATGTAGAAGGAAGATGTCTCCAAGATCCTGCACAGCTGAAACAGGAGTGATTGAAATACATCATTCTCCCACTGCTCTGCCACATGTTTACCTTGTTGCCTTTCAAGCAGAAGCCTGTACAGTCAAACTCTTGTCTATATGCCCCTAAACAAAGAACCTGCTTGTACAACACATCTGAGGGAGAATATGTTTGAGTGTTTTTCATCTACCCTGCAAACACTTACCTGGACCAACAGGAAATGTTAAGTGTTGAGAAGTATATTCCGTTGGTGTCTATCACCCCCTGTGGAGTGTTGGCAACAATAAAGTAAGTCAAATTATCCAAGAATAAATTAAAACCCCTGTGGAAAATAACAAAACATTTCTGACTTCAATAGGATTGTGAGAAAAGATCCAAAATGCTAGTTTGGTGTTCATAATAGTTTGTGGCTCAATCAGAAGACATTAATGTACCACAAACCTTAAAGAATAATGTTTTCTTCCCAAGTATTGTGCATTGCTTCTCAGATCAAGGTAATATTTGTATGTCTGTCTCTGAAGCAAAGTGAACTTTGGTGATGAGATGGAAAGTCTAGGGAGGAGCCATGGGCAAATTACTGTTGAATTTCTTCTTCATGGAATAATTAAACAGAGATCAACTTCAATATGATCCATGCAATGTTTGAATGGAGTAGAGTTGATGTAAAAGTTTTCCTTTTATTGTTTTTTTCATCACATCTATGATGCCAGTCTGTTTTATGCACTGATTTCACCTTTTAGCCCTGCCCAGGTATGAATCACTTTGATGAGATGTTTACAGACCTGTAACCTCTTCTTTCAACCTCATCCAAAATATTGACTTTTCATTTGCTCACCTATATCTGCCTTGGCACAGTGAAAGCCAAAAACAAGGTAGTTTTAATAACAAAAGAAAACACCTTCTCTCCTTCACACAGAAATCATACAATATCTCATGAATGACTTGGCAATGACTTGGTGAAAATTCCCCTGTCCTCTTGTTTCAGTCCAACTACCATGAGCAGAAACAATTAAAACTGAGGCTTTGATCCTAGAGGTGCACTTGTGTCAGGGCTGGACCCTCCCTAATTCCTGTTCGCAGTCTGGGAGTGCTGTAAGGGAGTGGTTAGTCTTTACTGTGCATCCCCTGTAAACCCAAATAGTAGGAAAAGCATGAATACTTGGCTACTCCTTTCCAAAAACTGAAGTAGCTTCTACTCCTTTCCACGCCTCAAACAGTCCATCCACCTGAGCTGTCACCTGGCCCTTAAACTTGACAGCAGAGAATCACAGAATCATAGAATCATAAAATATGCTGAGTTGGAAGGGACCCATCAGGATCCTTGAGTCCAACTCCTGACCCTGTGCAGGACACCACAAGAATCACACCATGTGCCTGAGAGCATTGTCTAAATGCTTCTTGAACTCTGTCAGGCTTGGTGCTGTGACCACTCCCCTGAGGAGCCTGTTCCAGTGCCCAACCACCCTCTAGGTGAAAAACTTTTTCCTGATATCCAACATAAACTTCTTCTGACTCAGTTTCATGCCATTTCCTTGAGTCCTGTTACTGGTCACAAGAGTGATGAGATGGTGCACTGCCCACCAGACCTGTCCACCTTAGAACTTTAGCAGCAGTGTCTTAACTATGTGACTGCTGTCATCCAGCTAGGATGTCAGTTATGGCACTCAAGAGAAAAGTAAAAGAACCACAGTCATTATTATGCTCATTTCCACCAGATTTTGGCATCACAGTATTTCCTTTTCTTCAATGTAGAGTTGTGACAAGACATGAAATATTGGGCAGCTGGAAAGTGTATTTCTCTCCATTGTCCAGCTGTGGCTCTAAGAGCACTATAAATTGCTGAAGACGTTGCCTTCATGAATCTTACATCCTTCTTCTAGCTGATGGATGTGAGAATATGTATAATACCCCAGTGTCTGCAGTCCTACATGATACAAGCACTCACTCATTACTGTACTTTGGCTGGATTGTCTCCTCATGTGTACAGTTTAATACACACACACTGTCATCACCAGAATGAGACTTGTTTATACTCTCTATATTTTAAACTACGAAGTTGTTAAAGTGTTTGGGCTTAGTTTTGTGGGGGTTTGTTGTTTTCTTTTTTTTTTTCTTCTTTTCTTTTTTAATGGAACCTAAACTTGTGAATCTAACATTTTTGGAGAAAGCTCAGATTGTTAAGGAATCAGCAGGACACATCACCAAGCTACAATAGGTTCACTTTCATGTGGATGCTGTAGCAGGCTAGCCTTCATGGAAAAACTCTGAATGTGAATTTAGCTAGTTTTGGATAAAGACGCCTTTCAGCGTCAATAAACACCATGAATGCAGCCACGGTAGAGTTACAACTTAATGAGATGAGGGGAAGTGCACAGGGTCAGGCCTCATCTCCCGGCCTCTGTCATGCTAATCAGCTGGGCAGCCTGCAGCTGAAAAACTGCTGGAATTTTTATCTGCATTTCATTTAGTTGGAAGGAAATTGACCCAGATGGTCCACAAAGGCAATAGAAGGCTGGCAAGCAGTCTAGTGCTGCACACTTTTCCGAGGGGCTGCACTTGTCCGCCCGTCCCTCTTGGAGCCCAAAACATAAAAGATTAAAACAGCGTAAGGGAATTGATTTCATGATTTTTAGATAATTTCCCTAAGATTTCAGAAAAGACCTAAAACCCCTAATTTAATCAGCCAGGAGCTCAATAGTAATTAAAGGGAAGAAAAGCTGAGATAATGAAAGAGGTGGCAGGGATTTTTGCTGTTGCTGGTGGGAACCTTTCTTAATTAGAAAAAGTCTAAAATCTAAATGATGTTAATGATGACAAGCATGAACATTTATTGCAAAGACACTGTATGCTTGGTCAGTTTAGATGATTGATTGCCAAATCTGATAAACTTCCTTAGAAAAAGCTAAAATAATTTGTTATGCGTTTGTCCAAGCCAAGCATTTCCGTATGTTTGCTCAAATGAACCATATCGGTGTCACTATTATTCCTTTGGCCAAACTTAGATATTTGCACAAGTGACTCTACATCATCTGCTCATGGACTTATCTATTTTGCTTTGAAAGCTTAATTAAAAGTCTAGTAAAAATAAGGACACTTCAGATTCCACCTACTTAGTCACTGTTCTTGGAGATTACAACATTTCAAAGCAAGCACAGCAACCTAATGGAGGGTCAGCTGATGGCATATCTACTTAATTGGAAATTATAAAACATAACAGTAATCATATTATATGAAGTATTTTGTAATGGCAAACTTTCAGACACCCCAGAACTGCATGAAGCTGGTAGAAATGGCTGGGGATCCTTTATGTTCGAGTTGTACCAGTGAAGATTCTGTCCACTGCCTCCACCGTTCCCTGAAAGTGGGGAACCGACCTGTCTTTCACTTTGTACCAGCAGTACTCTAGTCTGGGTGACGCTTCTGTCTTTGTAGATAGTCAGGTGGCCTCAATCAGCAGTATACTAATGCCCCTGCTCTGGATAGTTACTGAACATGTGCAAACAAATCTTCCCAGTGCAAGTCTTGGGGAGTCACACCCACCTGCAACTTCAATGGAATTTCTTCTGACTTCCATTTGTATAAAAGTGCATGTAAATCTGGACTAACACCTTTGAGGTTCAGGGTTCAGACATGCTTTTCTTTTCACGACAGGAATTCTGCCTTTGAGAAAATGTGATAATAAAAGCCCACGACAAAACCACTCAATAGAAGGGGCACTCTGCTCATGCAAGAAGAGAAAGATCTGGGACTTTTCAGCTTCTTCTGGTTCTCTGAGGACTTGAAAATTGGTCCAACTTGTGTCAGTTCAATTGCCAAAGCAGCTGGGTGAGTACACCAGCAAGGTGACCCAAACATTCTACCTGGTCCCCGCTGCAAGTAAGACAGACCTGGTCTTGTCTTCCAAGGCATTAGTGACTCAGCCATGAATTATCTCAAGGATTGTTCCTTCTGATGGTTATGACAATCTCAGCTGAGTTTTGATTTTGCTGACACAAAGCACTTCCTCAGTCCTCTATGCAAAGCAGATTGGAATAATTTCCATTTCCAGCAAAGTCAGAAGTCCTAAACTGCTCCTAATGTCCCTGCTAATATTTCAGTAGCTAAGAACGAATGGAAGAATGATAGGAGGTCATTAGCTCCTCTTCTTAATTTGGTAGTGGCCCCTTTAGTACCCTAGGGCAATTTATAGGACAAGTATTTAAAAGGGAAGCAAGATTTATGTGGTTCTGAAGACCAAATACACAAAAAGAAACACCTTAAAGTGATATCTGAGAACCATAAGGCAGCATGCACAGCCACTGTCAATGCTGAAGTTGGCCGAAAGAACTTCTGTGTTCTAAGTACTTGAGTTATCATCTCAGAAAGACAGGAAGAGATCCATACTTTCCATGTGGCTTTCAATATCCCTGCTTGCCCTCCACTGTAGAAGGGAAGGATGCTGACTGTTGGTGATGTCTGTCTCTCAGGGACTGAGCACACTGCATGGGAATTGTCTTGACTTGCTTGAACGAACAAGCTGTTTAAGCAACTCTTTTAGTTGCAGACATCCTCCTATACACTTAGGAGCTGGCAGATAACAGGACCTGATAGAAAATGTGGAGGCCTGCGGTGTTCAGGTGTTCACTAATTACATTAAGCTCTGTAGCACATGAGAAACTCCTTAAAAAAGTTTAAAACAGCTCTTCCCAGTGGGGGCGGCAGAGGCTTCACTGTAGGATGCTTCCCTTGAAGTAGCAGTGGGTTCAGCAGTGTAGCAGGGTGAAAGACTTAAAAAGGTCAGGTCAGACAGTCAACATCCCTTGGACAGATGTGGGTGCTTCTGTTTTCTCAGAAGCCTTCTTGGTGCAGATATAATCCAACTTTGGAGCTGAACAGGGACTCAATGCTAGAATTCTGTGGGGCAGGCCCTGATGCTTAAGCTACATATTGACTGATGCCTGAAATCCAGGTGTAGAACCAAAATTGCCTCCTCTTCATACTGACAAGGCAGAATAAAAAAGAGCTTTTTAATTGTAGCTGTACCACTGCTGACCCAGCGCTGCCCCATCCACGGTGTGTGTGAGATGCTCACTACCAAGTTGCCCGTTTCCTTTCTCAGTGTTGCGTGAAATCTCCACTCTGTGTCTGCAGTAGCTGTGGTGTGTAGATGGACTGAATACAATGTACCACACATGAGGGCAGCAGCAGGCTGGGCCTCATGAGTCCCACTCATAAGCCCTGAAGGATGCCTACAGGGCAGATGGTGGACCAAGCTTGTTCTCTGGCCCATCATGTTCATGAAGCTCATGCTGACAGAGTTTGGATAAGCAAAGCAGAAATGGAAGCTAAAATATGAAAAAAAGTCTGTGAAAACCAGCAATTTCTTTAGAAATCATTCAATATGGTTAAAGAGGCTTGCTATCATCCTGGCATAGGTTTCAGCAGCTATCACTAAAAAGGGTTACCAGACCAGAAGCCATAGCTGCTGGAGGAAATTAAAAGATTCAGTTCAAAAAAGCTAAAATAAAACTGAAAGCTCTTCAGTAAACTAAACACAATTCTGGGATGGGTGAGTCCAGTCAGCTTTCACTGTGGGACATCGAACACTGCTGGCTTCTAAGTCTGTTTCCAAACATTTCAGTATCCTTATCACATTTCCTTGAAGGCTACAAACTGTGCTAGAATCCTGGGAAGGTCTCTGGCAAAACAGGGAGTGTTTATTCAAACATCTGGCAAGGACAGCGACAGGTTGAGCTGGACACTGACTAACTCTCCCTCCTCGCTCAGCACAGGTCCATGCTGCACCAGGGCACAGCCTAGGACTGCACACCTGGGAAGGTGCAGGCAAAACAGAGAGCCCAGAAGAGGACAATAAGAATGACAGTATGTCTGGAAAGTGTGATATACAATGAAAGAACTGGAGTTGCTCTAGTGTATGCCACAGATTTTCTGATAATATTTCTCAAATATAGTTGCTGCAAAGAAGGAGTAAAATGCTCTTCATGCCCATATAGGACAAGAAATAACAGAGGTGCAGCACAGAGGCTCCCATAAGACACTAGAGACACTTGCCAGTGGTATGAACAGTGAAGGAATGGAGCTGTGCTGGAGTGGTGTGTGCTGTCTGAACAGCTTGTAGAAACCTCCGTCTGACAGGTAAGGGTGATTGTGTCTTGTGGAGGTGGTCTGTACTAAAAGACTGCTTGCAAACCCATCCAGCCTTATTTTTGTAATCTTTCAGAGTGAATCTACTTTCATAACTTCAACTCTCTGGATACCTTTGGTTTGATTATGTAGAATCACCTTAAACCATGTGGAAGGATGTCTGCAAGGATTCATTCCTCTTAAAACAGTGTCAAATATAGGGCTCTAGTATGTGGATACAACTCAGATAAATGTAACAGGTTTGCAAATTCTTGTCCTAAGTCTGAATTTGATCTCTGTGAACCTGATAGAAAAAGTGCTATAGAAATAGTAAAACGAAATAACTCCAAAAAAAGGTAAATTATTTTGACAGAAGTAAAATCATGCTACAGAGCTCTGCAATTTAACTTAAAATTCCACAGAAAGTTAATTCATTAGTAAAGTCACTCAAGCTTGACTAATAACTGTCTGAGCCAGAAAATCTAGTGATTTAAAGCAAACCCTTAGTTGCGTACATAACTTGATGCATATGATGCCAGCTGCTGAAATTGCCATTTCAAACCTCGCTCTGGTTGGCACAATGGGAACAAATAGCTCTCAGCTGCAGGTGAAGCCTACCAGACCTTTCTCCTCAATCTTTGTATAGTGTCAGTTCTTCTCAAAAAACAGCCATTAAATTATCGCCATTGTCTTGTGGGAATGGTGATTGATGCCTCTTCTTTTATGCTAACTCAGCTTGTCTCTCTGCTCTAAATGGCCTTGTCTTTGGCATGGATGTTGGTAGTACATCATTAGGTTTTGGTACACTTCATACTGCCTGCTTGCTGACAGCTTGGCAAACAAGACTGTCAGATGACACAGTCGTGCAGCGGATTAATACAACTCTCCTGAACTCCTTAACACAAAAAGCTATGGGCTCCCACCTGTTGGGGCTCAAACAGGGTGTTTTCCAGGGAGTGCCTTCCATGTGTGAATGTTAAGATGATAAGGTAAAATAACAGGGCTTTGTGTTTCTGCTGTATCTCTTGGGTGTCACCTCAGCAGCTGCAAGCAGCCTGGGAGGATGCACACCTGGGAGTGCGAGCTACAGGAACTCCCACGGTGGCAGGGGAGCCCAGAACAACTATTTCAGGTGTTTATGTTGGCATTCAAGGTCTGTTGCCTTGCAGTTGCACCGAAAATGTGAGCTGCTCCCTCATGCATTGGTAAACCTCAGAGGATGGCCTTTTTTTGTAGACAGCTGATCACTGTTTGTAAAGGTAAAGCCACACACCTTTGGAGAGGGGCCAAAAAGAGAAGTGAAACCAAGAAGAAAGAGAAAGCTCTAAGGGTCTGTTAAGAGCAAAAAGTCTGTTATTCTAACATCAGTAGAAGCCCCCAGCAAACCCAGAGATACTGGTGGTTATCCCTGTGACCACGGCCACTGTGGTCCTGAGTGCTTCTTGGCATGCTGGGTACCCTGGGCAGCACTGAGTGGTTTCAGAGGTGACCCTCACCTTCACGCCCACAGAGCAGAGGGTCAACTGCTGGTCAAGGGCCACCACGCTGGCCTGTGCTGGGATGGGGACTGAGCTGGGATTCAGACCTGATAGCACTGCAGTTTTGGATGAAGGGGTTTGACAGTCTGAGTCATGGTTTCAGCTCAAGTGAGTTGTTTCACAGTGCCTTCCTGCAAAGCAGGAGTTCCTGGGATATATTCACCAGGTGACTTCTGAGAGCAAATTTCTAAGGAGCTGTGGGATGTTTTGACAGGAAGATTACAAGGACAGGGAGGACAAAAGTTGAGAGTGCTGAAGATACCTTTCTTGTGTGAAACATCTTTTTTCTAATACTATAAATCCTGAAATAAAAGAGCCAGGCTTTACATCTCTCTGGTTCCCCATGTAGCATCACCCTTCACCTCGCTAGTCCTGTTCCCCCTCTTTCTTCCTTGCCCATTTTGATTTCAAGTTCTTTGACCAGGGAAAGTTTCTTGCAACATGTCTGAATTGGCATAACATGCCTCTAGTGCTGACTGTGGTTTGTCAGGGTAAAATGAGCCTTAAATGCTTTATTTTCTCCTTTTTGCCCCTTGAACAGCCACAGTTTGAATTAGGTGTAATATTCACGGCTTATAGACTTCAAACTTCCAAGTAAAGAAAGCAATACTAAGATAAGTAGACACATCAAAATTGTTATTTTAAATGGATAAAAAATCATAGAATCATAGAATCATAGCCTATCAACTCTACATCACACCTGGGGAACATGTGAAGCTTACCCATGCATATATACTTGACAGTTGAGTGGCCTGAGCTCAGAGATTGTTACTCAGGCTCATATCTTTAAGCAGCCTTTGAATCAGGAGGTAGCCTCTGTGTGCTGCAATCACCAGAGCACCTAGCATACATCACACAGACAAAATCTCTCTCACTGTGAGCCTTGTTTGAACCAAGGGTATTCACAGGACATTATTAGTGATATTACTAATGTGTTCATGGTAAAACATAACCCTCTATTTAGTGCATAATGTGGTTTACATTTAACTCATTTTGTATTCTTTTTCATTTTCTTTTTAGGATAAAGACAGACTGAAAACCTTATTTCTCCCATACATTAAGTACTGGGTGCAATTCAAGTTTCTGCATCTCAAGAAGGATGTAGTAAAGTCAGAAGATAAAGAAAAAGGCAATGAAAATGACTTTATGTGGTGAGACTGAAAAGGCTCCTTAGTTTAGAGGGAAGAAGGCTGAGGGGTTATGTACAAAGTTCATAAAACCATGAAGGTAATGGTTAAGGCAAACTTAGAACTGCTGATCACCAAACCCCTTAATGCAAGCACCAGTGAGTGCTCTGGAAAACTTGGGAAGATCAGTCTAAAACAGACATAGACACAGACATGGCTGTAGCAAATGTTGGGGAGGCTGCAAAGCTGAATAGTGTCAGCAAGTTCTCAATAGGATTACACATCTATAGACAGATGTGTACCATGAGCTGGTATTCAGGACCTGTGAAGGTACCTCCCATTAACATCTAATCACCTCTGGGGCTGCAGTGCAAATGGACTGCAGCAAGTGGTAAAAATTTTGTGCTCTCCCTCATAGTGGCTCCTTCTGCCCACAATGGAGGCAAGAGTAGAGGGGTAGAGGACCACTGGTTTCTCAAGTTCACCTTCTGCAGTTTTCTTCCCCAATGGCTTCTTGTTCTATCCAGAGCCCAAAGAAAGCTCTTATCACAAAGAAACCACCATGGACTGGCAGGAAGCGGGTGCTTGCCATGGTCTAGATGGTTCTCACATCTCTGAATGTGGTCCTGGAGTTATTTTTATTCTGCTTTGGTGGCTGGGAACAATACTCCTTCAATAAAGACACTGTTTAAGAGTGACTCTGTTTAAAGCCAACTCCAAACAGCTTTTTGCAAATGTTTTACCAAGTACAAAACAATCAGTCTGCTTTGGTGGCATTCAGCTGCTTCTTCATATCATTCCTTTCCAGAGATCTGAGGAGAATATGTTTTTTTAGGATGTTCATAGACACAGAGCCTCTGGGAAACATGCTTCTCCATGAAGAATCACAGTAGGAAGGGATCATCTGGTAAATCTTCAAAGCTCCAGAAATTTCCCAATTGGACATTAGAAAAAAAAAAAATGTCTCTAAGTTACCAGCTATGGTCCAGTCAAAAAACATAAAACCAAAAATATCAGGAATGCACAAAGCAATAAACAAGGAATCTGCAGACAATCCCAACTGCTGAGCAGATTGCTACAGGTGAATAATAAAAGCAAACAAAATCCTTTTACAGTTAAATTTGCAAACAAGAAAATGTCAAATCAGTTAGACTTGGTTAGGAGTACTGTTCTTGATTTCGAAATCTTGATTTTGTACAAAATTGGAATAAAAGGAAATAATGGCTCAAAGGGCTGTTTTAGATCTGAGTTATGCTTTTTTTTTTTTTTTCTTAAGTTCACAATTGCTTCTTTTGAATCAACATTATGCCCTTGGAAGATTTCTGGGAACTACAGAATTGAATCAAAAGCTAAAGGAACCTTCCATTATCCCTCCATTTTTCCAGCCAGCCTTTCTGTAAGATGACATCTTGTGACTACCCAACACCAAAAACTTTCCATGTGTTGTTCCTGCTTCTTCCTCTCATCTTTGAGGTGGTGAGATATATAAAATCATAATTATGCAAACCTAAAAATAGAAGCAGAGCCTGCTCTTTTATAGCCTACTGCTATATGTAGGGGATTTAACCTTTTCCTGGATTTTCTTTTGAACACTTAAACTCATCAGTGATCCCCACATGAGCTGCTGTGTTTATTGAAGGCATTCATTTTATGGATTAAAACACTGGATTCACCCAGGTTCTGCATCAGTTCAGAGCTGGATGCATTCTGCTAGGAGCTCCTGAGAAAGTATTTTAACTTCTTCAAAGCTCCTGAGAGCATTGCTGCTCCAAGGGGACCATGACAAGCTGTGTTCAGAGGGAAAGAGGAGAAAGGGTGAGATGGCCAAACTTTCTCCAAGTAGGAATCCGAACACAACACTGTCTCACATCTCTCCCCATTTCTTTTGTTGTCTTCCCACAACCATGTCTTCCAGACTCCCCATTGCCTTAATGTCTCTTAACTTCTTAGTTCCTTATGCCTGTAAACAGCTCTCAAGACTCCAGTGGGTGAGATGTGAAAAATGAATGGTGAGGTCTCTGGAAAAGAAAATCAGTGTCTTCAGATCCTGTGGAAATATACTCTGAGAGCTTCCTTCTTCAGAGTCCACCCGATTTCTTCAGTAGTAAACTTCACCCACCTTTGTGAAACACACTCATCCCATGTCCATTTAGCCTGCATGTGTAAGCAACTCCAGCTCCTGGGAATGCAAATGTCACCAAGCCACTTGAAAGTCTGGCAGGAGGAGATTTGCACCCAGCATTTGGCACAACACTGATAGCTACAAGGCTTTACCCAGGCGCATGACTGGGGTGTGAGGGCTGATACCCCAGGACTGTCTGAGAGGCTGTTGCAGTTGCTGGCACAAGGGCATGCCAGGCTTGCAGCTCTGCTCCAGCTGCTGGTGCTCAGGCCTCCACACACAGCCAGGCACACAGAGCCACCGTGCCCAGGCAAGTAGCTACGAATGGAGTTTAAAGAGAAGATGGAACTGACTGTAGTGATCAGGCACAGAGACAGACCAGTAGCTTCACCATACACAACCAGACCTTTTTATTTTCTTTCCCTCTGTTTTCCCACATTTATTTCCCCAAAGCACCTCCATTCTTCTATCCTACTTTTAGTCCTTCCCTTGCAGAACCCACAGTAAGTTTTGAGTAATCTTGCCCCTCTTCTCATACTGTCCCACACCTCCACAGGCACTAACCCTCTCAGTCTTTACGGTGAGCAGGGAGACTCATGGTTAGAACCTGTTACCCCCAGACCATGGGCCTGGTGCCTGGTCTGTGACAGCCCTGGAAAGGTCAGGTTTGTCCATCAGGTTATCTTGGTTTTCTCTGATTGCGTTATGGGGTTTCCTGGCCTGTCATCACTGTTCTTCTGTGTTTCTTTGTGTTCACAGGGATAAGCCTTCAAAACATAACCTAATACCTCTAGGCAGATGAATTCCACTCCTAATGCCAGTCATAAAAATAACAGTTCCTGGAAAGTTGTGCCAAATACTTGGATAATGCATGATGATTTTTATTGACAATATAAACTTGCAGATCTTCTCAAGGCAAGTTGCTGCTTTTGAAGATCTGTGTGGCCTGTCATTTAACTAATGCTTACTTTCATGTTTGTAATTTATTTTTATTTCACTCCACTCTTCCCCTTGTAAATGAACCATGAATCTCTGCCAGACAAGCAAGGTGACCAGTTCCATCCAGCCTTGCACAATGCCATCCTGGAGGAAAGACAGGGCCCTTGGTGTCTGCTCTTATCCCCATCCCCACAGGGCAGGACCTGCCTCTCTGGCCAACCTGGACTGCCCCTGGCAGTTTACAAACAGCCTTTTCCTTCTCAGACCCACAACATCACTTGGGTCAGACACATGCAGAAACATCTCTGGGTCCATCTTTATCAGGGACGAATGAAACTTCCAGGTTTCAAGCTGTTTGATGTCTGAGTCCTAGCTGAAGATTAAACTAAGACTTAAATCTATGTTTATTCTCTAAAAACCTGTGGTTTTATGCTATGTTTCCAGGTAGAGCAATCACCAGTTCTAAAATTTCGTCTCCAAATGCAGAAGAGGGTTTATTTCCTGATATGTCAAGGGTGGTCCCTTGTATTTCCCTGATAGTGCAGTTGATCGTGAGCATGTCAAGAGTCTAATGTAAAGCAACAAACCTCTTCCCTGCCTGTCTGTGTGCTAAAGAGATTTAAACATCATTTATCTACCCCTGAACTTTGCTACACCCTGTTGAACAGAAAACTTGGAGCAAGAAAAAATGGCCAGTGGGACTGTCTGCAAGCTTCAACTTTTTTGTCCTCATTTAAGAGAGGGAAAACTCTGATGAATTCCATTTAAGAGAGGGAAAACTCTGATGAATTCCTTCAAAGCTCTTGAAAAAACTGGACAAAACTGCCACTCCAGCTATAGCCCACACTTCAAATGGCCGTGAGATGGCCTTTTCTGTATGTTACATAGTTCAAGGAGGCAGTGAAGTGCTCAGTGGAAGATTTTGTATGGGAACTTTAACTTCCCATTCCATTTGACTTTTGGTCTTTAAAATACAGGTCAAATCAATGAATTTAATGAAGGCCGTGAAACACAAAGGCTTTGCCTTGCATTTTGACCTAGATAAAGGAGAGTCAGTCCAGGTCAAAAGGCTTTAGCAGCACTTTAAGTGGTTAGTACACAAATGTGACAGAGTGTTTAGACTCTCGGAGACTTGCAAGACCCAGTGACAAGCCGTTAAAAGTATTTGAAATAACTGCTTGAATGAACTTTGATAAGGTACTGCTATTGTCTTTCATTGTCTCTTTCTTTTCATACCAAAACACCCCCAAAAGAACAAGAGTCAATGAATGTATAATGCAGTCCCACTTTTACTGGATTTGGGGCTTCTTTCGGCCCTTTGGACTTTTTTTTGTTAACATTTTATGCCATTTTCATTCATTTCCCCACATTAAGCCTTTCTCAGAAGTTAGTGATTAATGTGACTTGTCAGTAAGAGCTTTTAAAGTGTAATGATACTTACAGAAGCTATAACATGTCAATCGGACCTAAGATTAAGAACAAATTAGGAATAAATTTACTGAACTTTCTGGAGAGATGGAGCTACCGTACATGAAGGTGGTGGTGGCACTTTCCAGGTTCTATATCACAGATCCAGGATCTGAGGCAAAGCTATTTCAGAGCAGCAGGCCTGTACATTAAATTTGGATTCATACCTTTCCTTTCACTGGGATTAAACAGCCTGGTGAGACCATCAGGCACTTAATGCATGTTCACATACTCTAGGCAGCCATCTAAATTAGGTGTTTGAAATCAGCTTGGTAAAGGTAAGTTTCTATTATCAAAAATAAATATATTTTAATGGTGGAAAGAGTACTGTCAGAAAGTGCAGGATCTGCCAGATCTGCCAGAAAGCAAATCTCCATTTAAATACATAATTATTCTTCATTACCAGAAAGCATTTGTCCAAGGAAAACTGGTAAAATGTATAAAGTTCATTATGCAAGTCCAAATTTGTCTAGAAAGACCAAAATCCTAGTTAATTTGTGCAAGGCAGAAAGGTTCAGTTTTGTTTTGCTTTTCAATTTTGTTGTAAAAAGTCTGCTTCTTGAAAGCTTTCCAGGCCAGAGATCAGGTTCCCCCTTTATAATGGGAGCTATTAATGCCTGAAATGGGCCACTCTAAAGAACCACATGTCCGTTTCACATGGTTTGATAGCTCCAAGATTTTGCTCACTGTGCTTTTGGGACTTTTCTCAGTATTCTCTATAGTGAGATTTTTATTGTATTTTACTCTTTTGTCTGGTTTTTGTGTTAGAAATTTTTCCCTTATTCATTGACCAGCAACTTTCTGTCACCCATCTTTGACTTTTCTTCTTACATCTGCATTAAAGCTGTCATTTACTTCTGCTTTTTCCCCTCTCTCCATATTTGACAGCAAAAGCCTTCATCAGCTTTTATCCCTTTTTGTTCACATTATGACATAACCTGCGCAAAGTGGCACAGCTCCCCAATTCTTGTATATAAAATTTGCAACATTTTTTGAGACGGGTCAATGCCCATTTTTGGGATCCTTTTCTTTATCTGAGTACCGTGTTAAAACTTTTTGCAGATGTGAGCTATTCAGGAGCAGCCTGCGGCTGCATGCAGAGATGGGGAAAAGAAGAAAAGGCCTTCCTATTTTGTGATTGCCATAGTAACTCAAACATTGCCAGGGTGTTTGTCGGTTTGGTAGGGCACAGCCAGGGAATTTTATTTCCTGTGCAATCAAGCCCTCTACTGGAGATCATGGCTTGTATGACACAGGGTTACAGAGAGGACAGTGGGCTTGTTAGGCCTGGATTAAGCATTTCACTTTAAAATAATACCCATTTGTATCCATTTTGTTCAACATAACAACAGCTGCTGGCCTTGGGATGACAGGCTTGCCTTTTTCACTGAAGTCTCGTATGACATTTATGAATGAGGCAGACTCCATTCATTTTCACTTTGAATTCACACTGGTTATTTTTGGTTGTTTGATTCTTTTTTTCTTTAAGCGTGTGGTCATAGTCAACATTGTTCCTGCAATTACATTTGTGGTTTGTGAGACGGCAAAATCCAGCTTTATTTGGGATGTCAAATTATCACTTTCATGTGGGGGGAAACAGGTTAAAAAAGAAAGAAGAAAGAAGGAAAGAAAGTATTTTATGTCAGTATAGTGGAAGCTTTTCATTAAACCAATAGACAGAGATGGAGAAATAAACCTTCAGGCATAGGAGCTTTTCATCAGACCTGTACAGAAGCCACAGACTTCAGGCACAGAAGGTTTCTGTCTCTTTTCTGGGTCAGCAGAACTACTTGCTGCTCCATGAACTTCCCATGTTTCCAGGCTGTGACAGACACCACTACTCCCTGCACACTGTGTTTTGCATGCACCCACCCAGGCCATTCTTTAGCCACAGCTGCTGCTACTCCAAAGCATCACAGCTTTCACTTTGACCATGGCTCAACTGAGAGGCAACAGCTCCACTGACCTCATCTCCTGGCCACCTTCTGCAGTGGGTCCTAACAGAGGACTGGAGACAGATGCACTGATGCTAACATGAAAAGGAAAATAAGAGTTTTTGTGGAGGGTCCTTCAATATATTGATTTCAAAGGCAGTTCAATTTTCTGATACTTCATGTTTATACTTTTTGCTGACCTCCGGGCTGTAGTGAAAGGACTGACCCACCTAAGCAATTGTGATGAATCTGTGAGACACCCTTAATCCCTCATTCCTTCATCCCTCCATAAGATCTTGTCATATTGGCTTGCATTTGTAACCTGGAGCAAGTTAAAAAGTGAAGACCCCATTGATCCTGACATCAAGTTTTCCACCCAGAAGAGTGCAGAGGAGCTCAGCAGCTGCAGGTCTCATGGTCTTTGGCCCTGGTGAGCCTATATGCTGATGCCAGGTAAGCACAGCACATTCACATTTCAGTCAGGCAACAATGGTATTCCTGCCTGAGGTAATGCAAAAGAGCAAGGTTGGGATGAATCATGTCCAGAGCTGCCATTTGCTACCATAACTCTGAGTAGGGGAGAGCATCAGCCCTCATTGCCCATCCCCATCCTCATATAGCGAGCCCTGAGGCCAGGGCTGCTGACGTTGTCAAGGAACTTGGGACATGAACACAAGTTTCATGTTCCCACCAGCAAATTTCCTGACTTTTCCTGCTCTTGCAGCAGGCCTTTGAGAGACTCACAAAATCATCTTGACACATTTCTCTAACCTAGAACTCTGCATTCATTAAAAAATTCCAGCTCTGTTTAGATACGAGCCAAAGTACTTAAAATCTAGCATGCTGGGAAAGCTTTAAGGGAAGCCTCCTTTCTATAAAGCCAGAACTGAAATTTGTTTTTTCCTTGAAATATTTCTTAGAGCAGACAGTCATGCTGACCTTCCTCTCCCACTGAAGTTCCTACTTTATGAGCTTTCTTGACCCAGGCCAGCAGCATGAAGCAGTTTGGTCCAGACAACCTTTGAAAGTGCCTTTTGCTGCCTGCAGGAAAACTAAGATGGGGCAGGAGGACAGAGAGTGCTCTTGTTGACACTGGTACAGTGAGCTTGGTATCAGATCCTGCCTGAAGGAGAGAAGCTGCCTTAGAAAATTGCCCACCAGCTGACAGTCTCTGCTATTACTCACCCAGCCAAGCCCCAGGAAAGGCAGCACCCGATGCCACAGGGGCATTCCAGCTCATCCCATGCCCTGTCTTTTTCTTTGTGGGTACTTCCAAGTCACACTACTAAGAACCAGAATGGGCATTAGGATCATTGGATACTGGGAAAAATCTCTTTGGCAATATTTATTGTGGGATCAACCGTTTTGCCCCTCTCAGAAAAAAATGAGTTAAGCCGATGTAGAAAAAAAAAAAAAAGAAAAAAAAAAGGACATGAGTATGATGGAGTGGCTGATCATCTTAAGCTCCATTTTTTAACTACCTGCTTTCAAATTGAATAGTGAAGATTAATGTTCAGCTATCTCCCTGAAGCAAACAGGATTGTAAACCATTGCTACTTCTTTAAATACACTTAAGGACCGGGATCCAGATCACTCAGGCCACCATATTTTAGGAGACTGAACATGCACATGACTCATTAATCCATGGAAGATCTTCCTCAAGGACAGCTTTCCTCTGTACCACCCTCCCCACTTTTTGCACTGAGGTAGAAAAGCTAATGTGGGGAGTTCTGAAGATGCTGCCCAACATGTGCACCTCTTCCAACGTGCTACCCACCTGGTGGGTGGGCTGGATGGGGCTGCAGTCCATGACCTGCCTTCTTAGTGCCCACAGATGCACAAAGCAATACTGTATCCACTTGTAACTAATAATATCACACAAAATAAGGCAGGAACATCAGGAAATACCACTACTCTGACTGAGAGCAGAGTCTATCTATCCTAAAACCCCAATTCTGCCCTGAGGTAAATCCATGATCTCAAAAAGTCTCATGCGCAACCCAGAGGAAGACTTTCTTCATTAACACAAAGCTGTTTACATTCTGCATTCTTGTGACCTCTCTGTTTTGCCAATAAATCAAATTCTTGTTTCATCTCTCCCTTCCCTTTCCCCAAAGAAACAATCCCATTGGGAGAGCCACCATTAATAAAATAAACTTCATCATGCTAGCATAGTTGATGACCATAGTATTCTTTAAATATCTCCCTGTTTCCACTACCAGGAATTCTTCCTCTCCTGTTATAGCAGGTAAAAAATACTAGGGAGTTGGCAAGATTTTATGGTGTCCATTATCTATATAAAGTGAAATCAGTCCTACTGTTATCAATAGCAGTTGAACATATACAATATCATTGCAACATGATGAAGTAACGGTAGGATGCTTGGAGATACTCATAACTCCTTGGAGCTATTCAGGAGTGTTCTGGACATGGTCCTGGGCAATGAGCTCGAGGTGGCCCTACTTGAGCAGGTGGGCTGGACCAGGTGACCTCCAGAGGGGTCTTCCAACTTCAACCCCTCTGTGATGCTAAGCTGAATGATGGAATGATGGATGTTGTAACGTTGCATGATGTTGATACACTATTGTAAACAGTCTTCAGAAAGGAAAGGTAGCAAGAATCAATAAAGGATTTTGAACTTTAAGGATAATAGAGACTAAGATACAGCTTCACATTTAACTTGCACCAGCATGAATTCACAGTAATTCTTCTGCTTATGGATTTGCACACATGTAAGAAAGGAATCCAGTCCAAGTCCCACAGTTCTGAAATAAGATTTTGTCTTAAAGGTCAGTCAAACACAGTGATGTATGAAAAACCATTGTTGTAGAAGTCTTCACTTGCAAGTCATTTCACACCTCGCTTACTTACATTATTTACAGAAGAATTTAATTTTTTTTCCCATATGGCCCTTCATTTTAAAGTTTCACAAGCCCAAGTAATTAAAAATACTGTATCTGTATTCAGCTGTTTTCATCATGGTCAGACCCATAAACACAGCTCTGTTTTAGTGGGATCATGGTCTTCTGAGAGTGAGTTGTGACTCACTGGGCAGCAGCCTTGCCCTTCTTATAGCATATGAATTAGGATGTTAGGAATATACATTTGCCTTTGGGTTAGAAATACTAAAATTTAGGGAGTGGTGACCTTTGAAATAGAGAGATAATATGACTTTTATATAAATTCCCAAATTTACTCTCCCAAATTTACTTATACAAAGTATATACTCAGTTCCAGAACCGAATGATAGGAAAAACTTGCTAAAATAATGCACGACATAATGTAATCTGCTTCAAGGGAGAGCACTGATACATCTCAGAGCTTTTCTTCAAGATGTGCACATTTTCTTCGCTACAGTTGTCACATTATGACTATTACAGGATACCTAAAATACCCTGCTGAACAGGGAAAACCAGTAGATTACTGTTGTGTCTCACAAATTTTGAACTAAACAGAGCTTAGATGCTAATTCCATGATTTTATCCTTTGCAGACAGTGGGACTTAACTAAATCTCAGTACAATTCTTCACTGTGTATTGCCTGACCAGGTACTTAAACATGATATAAGCACAAAGAAAGCCAAATAAAACCCGCAGCCAACTTCTCCTCCATAAGTTACAGAGTGCACAGCTTCATTGCTGCTGATGAAGAAAGATGCTCAGACCAGATGCCTAATGGCCCAAGAGAGGGAAAAAGAGTTGGTGTTAGCCATGGCATGGCTGCAGTTGGCTCTGGCCCTGGAAGGGTTAAATGCTTTGTGCTGAGGTGGGGCAAACTTCACTTAAACTCAATTCTGTGGCCAGCCCAATTGTTTTGACACCTGCACTATGTGTGGGATGGCATGGTCCCCTTTGTGGTGCATAATAACACATCTTCATTATTGTTCTAATACTCTGAAAAAAAAATCCCTAATCTTTCTGTGGTGCCAGTGACTGTAACAATGCCGGGACGTTTTATTTTCCTCCTTGCTCTCTCTTTCCCTTAACCCACTATTGTTGCCATAGCCACGATGGTGCAGTACTGCTGGTTCAGGGAAGTTTCTGTACTGTACCGCCCTGAGCTTATTGTTTAAATCTGTATTATTCAACTGTTCTGAAGATTTACATTTTTAATGGCTCATTTATGTAATCCCATAAATAAAGTAGCAGAAAAGCATCCCACACAAATGAGTGAATTGGGGTTTGAAAAAAGCTGCTGAAGCAGGTCACTCAGGGTCTCAGCTGCGGGGCCTTGATTGGTATCAGCGATATAACCACTGTGGCAATGGACTTAAGACCACCCAGTCAGCCCCAAAATGGTGCATTACCAGGGAATAGTGGAATGGTGCTATAGTTCAATCTCCCCTATTTAACAGGGAGCAGAGTTCTGCTGCAAAAACCATTTCAGCCTCAGACTCATTTACCTTATTGCTTTGACAGCTGCACCTCTCCCGCCGTAAAGTTTCGATGATTAGCTTTTCCCTCCTTGCAGCTGATGGTGATAGGTTTTTTTTCTTAACCAGTATATTCCTGAGGCTGATAAATTCCCTCTGAAGAGGCCGCGAATTCAAGCACCTGCCTGAAGAATTTGTTTTTACAAACTGAGCACTGAGATGGAGATATGTCCTAACAATTCTAAGCTTCACCCCAGTGATCTCCTTGCAGGCTCCTTCATGAAACTGTAAATCTTTTGAGCAGCACAAGTGTATTTGTAGCTGTAATGGTGCTAATGAAAGATAGAGAAGATATTTTCTTTCCAGTCAGTTTTCACCCTTCAAAGTTGATTCTGAGTTGTTAATTCAGAGGAGCCACACAGCTGCTGTACATTTGGGGTACTCTGCCTTGGATGCACCTCCCAAAGCACTCTGCTCTCCAGGACAGGTACCAGCAGCCAGCTGCCTGGCCCGCACCTTACGACTTTACACTACTCTGTGGAGTCAGCAGGAGAAAGCCACCTAACCTCAGCCTTGTGACCCTGGCCCAGCTTTTGCTCCACTCCAGAGACTGCGAAGGCTCAGCATAGGAAGTTTACCTGGGGCTGCTCTGCTTAGGGTACTGCAGGCAGGAAGATGTGAGGCAGGGAGAACCACACAGATGTATCTGCAGAGAGCTGATCCTCAGCACTAGTCCTCTCCACTTGGACAGCCTGGTCTCCATGGGAGCTCAGGTCACAGCAAGATGGGGTATCAGGGGCAGAGGGACAAGCCAGTATTGCCTGACAAACAGACATAGGACTGGCCATTCCTTCTCCTCACCACCAGCTCTTCTGGGGATCCCAGTTGGTGCAGCACATTTGGAAAACAGTTTGCTATCCAGAACACTCCAGTGGACACCTCTGCAGCTGCACCTGGGAAGCCTGGCAGCAGCATTAGCTGAGACCCCACCATGGTGGGCACCTACCCCAAAAGCCTGCCATGTCTCATCTCCAAAACTGTACTGACAGGTAACAACTGGTGGGCAACTACCCCAAAAGCCTGTCATGTCCCATGTCCCATCTCCCAGACTGTACGGACAGGTAACAACGGGAACCATCCTTTCCCTGCCACAGGACAGCCAGGCTAGGTCCTCACAGTGCTCCTCCCACACAGCTGTGTCCTCCTGGAGAGCTGTTGGGAGCGCACACTGTGGAGACAGACCCACCCATTGTTCCTGGCTCTTCCCAAGGCTATCAGGACAAGCAACAGCCAAGGCACCGTCTGGAGGACAGATAAGCCCCACGCGGTCAGAGCCAAAGCGATGCAACCCATGTCCAGCACCCCAACAAGGTCTGCTGTTACTGAGACACCAATGCTGCCCTCCCCATGCACAAACACTCGAGGTGCAAAGGAACAAGGTGTTTCCCCCTAATTCAAAAGCAAAGCAGCTCTTTACAGAACTATGCCCACAGGAAGCTCTGCTGGCAGATAAACCACAGAAGAGGGGCAGCTGGACAATAGCCCTTCCTCAGTTTACCTGCAGGATCTTGTTCTGCCCGGCTGCATGGAGCTCAGTCAAAGGAAGCTGCTCAGAGGCAGGGAGCAGGGAGCAAAACAAAGGCAGGGAGAATACCAGCCAGCCCAAAGGAACAGTGGGGAAGCTGGTAATTGGGCCGTGTGTGTTTGGCTTTCGCCAAGCTAGCAGGTTTGTTTTTCCCAGGCTGGAGCGTAGACTGAAAGAGACAAGGAGTTATTAAAGAACTCAACCTAGAAAGGAGAAAAAAAAGAAAAAAATGTTGGCTGTGACGGCTGGAGGTGAATCTCAAGTAATGAGAGTGCGGCGGGGGCTTTCTGCTCCTTCCCAAAGGCAGAGATGCCTTGGAAATTATTTTAATTTGGCAGAGAAAAATGGAGTTTAAACAAAATTCATTCCAGTGGGGTTTTATTGCTAGTTTAACTCATTTCTCAGACAGGAAAGAGCTTATGGGCAGGACACAAAAGGTCCTGCCACAGAAAGGTAGAGCTGTTGCCTTTCTGGTCCCTTCCTTATTGCAAGAACATTCTTGCAGAGATGCAGGTCTAAATGGGACCTGTTGGTGAAGCAGACCCAGAGCCATCCTCAAGAAGGGAATTCCCCACAGTGGGGCTGATTCTGAGTCCTTTTGCCAGGCAGATGATGCACGGAGCTCTACACCTACCTGCAGGTCTGTAGTTCTTTCAGGCAGATTGCATGCAGGAGCTCAGGGCACACCAAAAGCAGTGCTTGTGCAGTGCTAAGCATGGGATGCTTTATCCTGCTCTGGCCCCACATCCTGCAAATGCCAGGTGTCGGTATGGGTGACTGCAATTCCCTGTATGTTATTGCAAAGCACATTATAGATATTAAATTTTCAATGAGACAACCAACCACCTTATATATAAGCCTGGTCATAGGGAAGGAAAATACATTTGCATCTCCTTTCCGATTTAGTTCAGGGAGAACTTGCCCTGAGCCTTGTGGTCTTACCCTCAAGTAAAGGTGATGTGAAATCCTGCTGCTAGACAAGCAGTCCTGAAGGCTGGGGAAAGCAGCACACAAACCATGAGACCCAGGGGTAAAAAATAGGATCAGTGGGAGCTGCTGATGATCGTACATTGCTCTTCTCACTTCCCTCCCTCTTTAACCTACATGTCAGCAGACCAAAGGAGACAGAGCGAGGTGCTGAGTGTGTGCAAACCAGCCCAGCTATGCTGATGGCAGCACTTCACTGATTCACACCAGATGAGGGTTTACTTATTGGCACAGTACCATTCACTTTCCTAGGAGTCTATGCTTTCTCACAGAGATTTGTTTAACTGGCATGGTCTCAGGTGTTTGACGTGAAGGAGATCTTTCCAGCAGCCATGTCCACACAGCATCTTGCCGGTGTCCTGATGGAGGGAGGTGGAGGGCCAGACCATAGGAAACTACTCGCGCCTCCTTGAGCCATCGCCCAACTTTGTAAATCAAGAACAGGACAGAAAGAAGGGGGTAACTCTCAGAGTTGAACTCCTTCCTAGACAAAACATATTCTGTTCTCCAAGGACTTTGCAAGTGTCTTCTCTGCATGGAGGAGTTCAGAGAAGTACTAACCCTGAGCACTGGCTGGAGGCACATTAGAAACTGAACCAGTAACCCCATGAAACCACAGCAACATCACTGCCCCACTGCTTTAGCAACACAGTGGATTATGCTGAAAAGTTCAGAGGTCTACTGTGGGCATAGTTGTCAAAGTTTAGACATCCAGATTGACACTGACTACTTTGCTTACCTTTGTTTTGGTTTTTGCTATTACTCTGGTGTCTGCTAATATGGTAGGGAGAAAAAAATGTGTTGGAATACAATACACATAATTAAGACAAAGTAATAGCTAACATAGAACCTTGGTGTCCTTTGTGTGTTGTATTTCTTTCTTAATATTCTTATTATGGAACTTAAACAATGGCTTATTACCAGCAACTGTCAATCCTTGCTGTTGGACTAGCTGCTTGTTGGATTAGTTGCTTGCTGGTGTTTTTCTTTCCCTGAGAAATTTCGAATAACTAGCATTAAGCAAACTTTCATCCCTTGTGGGGTGTTTCAAAACACACAGGCAGTTCCTGTTCAGGAAAAGCTAGAGAATTCAAAAGACAGAGTCTGAAGCAGAATGAAACTCATGTTTCCCAAAACCAGACTTTGGTTGTATTTACACAATTGATACTGAGCTGAGTGTAATATTGCTGCTTAGCTCTTTCTGCAGGCTTTTGCCATTGCATGTGTGTTCCAGGAACACATGGACAGCCTGGCTGGGCCACGGGTTTCATGGCAAGCAGAGGACCAGGGACATGTCTGCCTGGAGGTGAATGTGTGTGCTCCTGCTGGGCAGGAGGGGCAACCACGATCACACTAAGAATACTGTGGCTGCTGATTGCCCAAGTACACAACATGTCATGTCCCTGCATTCTCTATTTCATACCATGGTCCTGTGTTCATGCTTCTCTTTCAGGTCCTCCATGACAAAATCAAACACCCTCAAGCTGGAGCTCTGCAGTGGCCAACTGGTTGGAGGTACAAACCAAGGAAGGATCTCCAGAAGGTGAACTTCACTGAAACTGCTAAACATACAAGAATCAATGATAAAGTTGCTGCCACATGTGTTAGTTTTTCTGTATTATTCGAATTACCATGTTGTGACAAGCATCAAATCAACTCCACCAAGTTTCAGGGCTCGTGCCTTTGCCTTAAAGCTGACAAACGTTAAGGATCTTTGCAATTTCAGCGCAAACTTGAGATGGGTCAGAACTGATGAGAAGAAAGACTAACTCTGCTGTTCGCCACCCAAGAGAGCAGGACTGGGGTGCAACGGGGTAGTCAAGGTTTCTCCCACACAAAGGTGCACCAGTGCAGGTGCCAGAGGGGCAGGCAGCAGGATTTCCATTCTGCTCTGTCAGCTCTCTGAGGTTGTACTTTTAAGACTTAAAGAGTCCAATTAAATACTCAGTTCTGCTGGGTTTTTATAGTGGTCTAGACAGCCTTTTCTCATTCACATAATTAAACATGCCATTACCTTCACTTTCTGACAGTTTTGATTTTTGCCTTTGTGACTGTGAACACGAGCCTGTTTGTCATGCCAGGAACAGTGCTCTGTGCTTATCAACATGAGGCTGTGATATGATTTTCTCAAAGCATCCCTAGGTACCAATGCTGGATATTCCTACATCTCAAATCCCCACTACAGAGGTGAAACTAATCCTGCCCTGCCAAACTAATCCTGCTCACTGCCAAAGCTGCATTTGCCATGGCTTGTCCCCACCCACAGACAAGGCATGTGGCAGTGGTACCTACCAGGCCTGGAGACAACAGGGCTGCACGACCCTGTAGGACCTTACGACACATGGCCACATCAGAAAGCTAATGGCCACCTGCAGAGCAGCCAAGAGAACAGAAAAAAGGTGAGAAACACAGCCTACAGTGGTTATGACCATGCAAAGCCTAATTTTTATGGTCCAGACATAAGCAAAGAGAAAACCTGCCTATGAGCCTACAAGGAAGTCGTAGATGCAGAACTGAACTCTCCTCCAGAGATCTACAGTAACATTCTAGGGGACCATATACCCTCTCAAGGGCACCTCACCCCTTCCCACACAATGTTTATGCAGCTGACCTTACAGCATCACAATTTAAAACATACAGAACGCTCTTGGGAGAGTTAGGCAGAACTTCCACCATTTCCTTAGCCTAAACTATTTGGCTCAACATTCCAGTTGCAACACAAGGCTCATAATTTTGGGTAGCAGTGAATGTTGTATGAACAGTAATTTTGTGTAAATATGGTATATTCTTTTTGCTTTCTCTTACAAACAAAAGTTCAGGTTTTGCTGCACACAGATGGAGATTCAATGTTCTGACATTCAACACAGATTTTGCCTTCTAGAAACATTTTATAAGGTGAGAGGTAATGGACTGAGAATGATTAAACCACATTTAATAAATTCAGAGTCTAAGCAATATTAAAGTCATGTAAAATAAACAAGGAAGATACATCCACAGTCTTCATTTGAGACTCCGAGAGGCTGCTAAATATTTGGCATAAAAGTATTTGAGCTTTTTTTGTCTTAAAACAATTGTATCTGAAAATTAAGTGTGTGAATACATATTGTTTGCAAAATTTTTAAGGCTTTCTTTTCATTGGAGCTATGCATCCTTTAACATTTACTCTTGAATATTTCCTATTGACAGTCACTAAAACAAAGTGTATATTAATGCAGACAAGTTTCACTCATAGATGGTAAGCTACAACAGGATTATTTGCAAGTGCAAAGATCACTCACATGAATAAAGATTTGGTGGATCAGTGACTCCACTGATAAAATTAATAAAATCCTTCTCCAGACACAATCCAGATATGTTTTCTTGCTACTTATCCAAGCAAGTCTGCTTTTGTGTTGTTCCAGTTTAACTAACTGAAAACACATGATTATTAATGAGCTCTGACAGGACAGGAGAGGAAACATGTTTCTTGGTGATCAACTTACAGCCACAACAACAAAAAAACCCAGTTCTGTGCAGGAAAAGTAACCCCCTCCTGCTACATTATTCCATTGATCTACAAACATTTACATCTCCTTTGTTAACTAGTTTTCTGTAGAAATGTCATGATTATTAAGGAACACTCTTACAACTGCACCTCAAGAAACTTCAGGTTTGGACTGATCAGTTTAAAAAAGAGGGTCTGGTTTTGTATTTAAATCATGTTATACGTGAAATCTGTTGGGCTTTTCCTGGACGTTTGTGGTTTGTCGTAAATAATTCAAACTGGATTTACAAAGGAGAAGAGGCTGTACAATAAATGTAAGAACTGCACGTTACTCTATCTCTGAAAGTCAAAATTAATGAAAGCATTTCATAAAGGCTACACAAAATGTTTTCTCCTCCTCTCCTCACATACTTTTGTGATCTACCTTCAGTATCAGATTGATGAAAACAAGCACTTGGAAGATTTCTGTCCAACATAATAATAAAGTCTAATAAGCAAGGTTTTCTGGCTATGGCAAGAGAATAGCTTTACCTGAACAAACTCCATCATCCACACTGTGCACTGAAACTAAACACAGACAACAGTGGTAGCTCATAGACAAACAAGAAACACCTGTGAAGTGACACTGAAGGAACACTACAGGCGCATTCCCCTCCCATATGAAGTAATCAGGCTGCTATGCACTACTATGGGAAGCTGAGACCAAGAACATACTATTTATTTATGTACTTATACTTAAGAACTGGGCACTTTTACAAGTAACAAGTGTTCTGAGTTACAGCAGTTAGTAACACATTTTGAAAAGTCGTGTCCAAGTTTTAATTTTCAGGGTTAAATACTAACTTTAAGATACCTTATAAACACAATGATGGTGCTGCACAATATGAGCAACTCTAGACACAATACAAATCTGGCTTTATGCACCCAATTTTTTATTAAAAAAGTAATCAATGAATGACCACTGGGACCTTTTCCAAAATTACCTATACTACGATTCTATGAAGAGCTGCCCTAAGAACCGTTAATGAGCAGCAGAGGGCTTTATTTTTATGTGTAGGTCATGTCAGATCCTTTAGTTGAGCATTTCCAATATGTAAGCATTATCAACAATCCAGACTAATTTTGAAAGTGTACTCTAATCAGTTTCCCTACCTGAAAGCCTGGTGTAAGTTACTATAGAATCAACAACAGCCCTTATCTTAAAGAAGGTCTGACTGTGGAAAGCTCTCAGGACAATATATTCCCAGCACATGCCAGACCAGCAAGAATTCACAAAAATTTATTCTGTGGAACATCTCCAGTCCAAATCTGACCAACGATGAAATGAATTCTCTGCTGCAGTCACATCCATTCAGCATTGTCACTGCAGCAGCAGAGTCCAATTGGTATTACAGCTGCCATCCTTCCAGAAAGGATTAAGGAATGCACAACCAGCGACCAGCAAAAGAAGGACTGCAAACAACATCAGTTTATTTAAACCAAAGGCAGTTCAATGTCTCCCTGCCACCCGATCCCGTCAGATCTCGGAAGCTCAGCAGGGTCAGCCCCGGTTAGTACTTGGATGGGAGACCTCCTGGGAATACTGGGGGCTGTAGGCTCTAGTCCTGAAGACTTCACTGTCACCGTCCACACTTGCTTGGCCGTGGCAGATGAACCTTAGGAGATAAAGGGTGGGGCCAGTTCTGTGCATGCTGTGTCTCACCTAAAAAATCCACTGCGTAGCTCAAACGGCACAACCATGTGGGGAGAGCCCTGCCCAAATCTTTGTTCACGAAGCTGAGCCACACACATACATTTAAACCAAAGACAGCTCTACATTCTCCAAGATACTACATTTTCATTGATCCCACTTGAATTATTATAAATTTTCTCAAAGGCTGGGACTTCTATTCTAGTGCTACAGTTCCTGCAGTGAAATAGAGGAACTATCCGCAACTCCTCTGTGGAAATGTAAAAGTATCCCACTTAATTGGATATGATGATCCCAGCAGTTGCTGGTGGGCTCAAAGCCAGTTTAACTTCCTTCCCATTACTCAAAAGAGTAATTCCCAGCTCATGCACCAAAATCCAGTCACGGCAGACCTCCACTTTGATCCTCCCATCCCCTAGCTAACGGGAGCTTTCAAACACGGGCAAGTGCAGCAAAGCGAGGTGCAGACACGCCTATAGGTGGCACTCTTGCCCTGACTCAACACGGAAGGACCACGCAGCCCTGGTTCCCTTGGAGGAGGGTGGCACATTTCGGTCAAGAAACCCATTAAGAGCATGAATTCCACAAGGCACTTTCAACGAACATTTTCGAGTTTATTGTCACCACACTTAAAAACGTAAACCTATGTTCAAAACAATTATTTCTGAGAACAATGAAATACAAAATATTTCACATAGAAGTTTGTTATTGTAACACTAACAGAAGTGAGACGTAGAATATGCCGATGTTCATTGTTTGTGCTCCCAGTTACAAGTTTAAGAACTGTACCACCACAGAATTGTCACACAAGCTTGGAAAGTGAACATTTGACTGGTTTTAAGCTTCACCTCTGCATTTCTAGTATTACACATTTATTTTGAAACTTCTTAGCAGTAGACAGAGAACACAAAAATTCTGTCTTCAGGGTTTGTTTTGAAAGCACTGTGACAAGACTGTTCAAACTACTTCTTTACAGAGGGAAGTCTAAACAGAGACAATTATTGCAGTTACAACTTTTTAGGGGTAATGTTTATTACTACCTATGATAGATTTATGAATATACAGTAACAAGCAAAATCAGTGGTTTTTGGTGGTTCCTCCTGAAAAGCAAAGCCAGTGTTGCCCATTTTAAATTTGTTCTTTATATACTAAAGAAAGTAATCTCTTATATTCTATAAAAAATGCATGTGCTTGGCCAGGCACTGACCAGCTTTCCCTTCCTCTAGATTCTGTAAAACTAAACTAACCCAAATAAGCAAAGCTTCTTTATCTGTTAGCAGCAAAGAAATTCTGTAAACTTCACACAATGAATAGATTTCTGCTTAATTTTTTATTTCCAAAAAAGAGTGACATGACTAAATAATTTGTATCAGACAGTGACACATGTATCACACTCCAGCACCAAGACCCTTACCTTAGTCAGAAAGGGAGAGAGCAATGGAGCAATGGGAAAGGAATGTCTATTCTACAACTGAAGGATTTATGCTGCACTTTGCTTTTCTCATAAAGGTCCCAAAGAAACGTTTTCTAAAGCTACCTCAAGGTTACTTCTCACACAAGCAAGTTAGTTCAAAACTCAAGTTTGAACAGCACCTCCTCCTGAAAAACTGAGACATCCCTGCTGCCCTACACTTAATGACATTCCTGACTTCTAACAACACCTACTTGTCACTCTCCTCCCCTCATCGCTTGCTTGATCGCTTTTCATGCTTATCCTTTGTGTGCTGGTTCCTGGATTGGTGCCGTGGAGGAGAGTAGCTGACTCTCCTTCTGGACTGAAAGCTGGGCGTATAGGGGTGAATTCTGCGTTTCTTTGGTTTTTCTTCTTTTCTGCTTTTGTTTGGCTCAGACTCCTTATTGTCTTCCTTCTGCTCACGTTCTTGGTCTTGTTCTTTTTGAGATGGTAACGTGTTTTTGATGGTATTAATAAGAAATCTTTTATTTGTACCAGCAAGAGGACATTTCAACCTGTAAAGACATGTAAAAGTGATGAAAAGACAAGATAAAAACATCCTGAAACAAGTCTGAGATTTAAACTTCAGTGATTTTAAGACAGATTTGTTATTTTGGCTTTCCTTGCATGCCACCTAGTGTAAACTCTCAGTACAGAAAAACATGTTCAAGGTTATCTCCATTCTCCTTCTGTCTTACTCTTTATGGGAAGAAAATTATTTTACTTCAACACAGTGAAAATTGACATGATTTTCACCAGGTAGTGTGTGCAGGGGGAAACAGAAGGTGACAATATACTCTAACACTGATGATGCTTAAAGTAGGTATTCAGGAATCAAATATTTAGTAGCATTTTCTAGGTCAAATCAGAATGGTTTATAAAGATCACCATCTTCTAAAGTCAGCATTATCTAATGAACTCCGATATTCACAAAGTAAGATAAACACACATGAAGAAACCAAATAGCTGTAGTGATATAACATATACATGAGGCATACCAATTTTAATTTATATCTGGCAACTACTCAAGTGTATTATTTCTTTTTCTTAAACAGAAAGCATACTTAACCAACTATTTTCCAGGTTTTCTGACTCTCTCCTCTCACAGCTTAACACTTTTGCACACAATTTATCAGCCAATTTCAATAAACAAATACCATATATTTCATTTATCTTGTTGGTATCAGCTGTACTTACTTACTGCCAATTTATCAGCTTTTAAAGAATGAATGAGAAAAAACAAGTTTGAGTATAATCCTACAGAAGGCAAAAATCATTCTGAAGACTTTGTTTATAGTTGGAGCTGTTATATTGTTTGTCTTTACAGTATTTTTGAGAGAAGTTACAGGATTACTTTAAAAAAGTCAGAACTGTTGGATATCACACCGCCACTTACAGTCAAGGAATCCTAACACGACGAAGTTAAGATCATCTATTCTACTTGCTCATTCTAAGTGTCCAAAACCATACCCTATTTAAAAACCTTTGACACCTCTGACCAATCAGAGGTATCGGAACAACAAGCAAATTGCAATAAAAATCCCATCTGATTATTTATTCATCATGATTATTCATGACTTAACTGGACATGGCATTTACTATGATGTCTTGCTTCACATCTGCCTACTAAGCATTCCTGGTAATTGTTGTCCTAAATCCTCAAAGAATTTAGGTGAGTAATTTTACAAGTATATATTGAAGAGCCATGCCCTTTTATTTCCTCTACACATTTCCTGACACATTTCTATAGCACAGCTAGATTTAGAATTTTCTAAACTTTCAGCATAGAAATCTACACTCTTTTGCTCAAATCCTGGTTAAAATAAATAATAAAAAAGTCTAGATCTTTATCTAGTGTAGCTGTTTTGCAAATCAGGGAGGCAATATTTATCCTTTAATTGTATTACTGAGCAAAACCGCAAGGCTAATAAATGTCAGTAGAACAGGGTTTCTACTTCAAGCTACATCCCCTGTGAACACGGTGTTGAACATGCCATGGCACAGGTTACACTGAAGACATAACACAAACCAGCCAACATTTAAGTTTGTCGTACGTCTTACATGAGCATTAAACTGCTGTAATGCAACCCTTCCTAGCGGAACTTTCTCTAGGCAGCACCCAGGCAAAAACTATTTCACATTTGTTCTCCTTCCTCTTGCTTTTTCTTAAGAGCTAATGCATTGATTTAAGTGCTAATAAATATAGCACCAGAAGGAGACAATCTGCCCTAAATAAATTAACTTCTTTTTGACACTATGAGTGCTGCCTGAGCTATACTAAGAACGAAAACTGATGAGAAATGCAGGACTTGAGAGTCAGCTAAGAGATGCCATTAGTTCATCCATCATATAGTGATAAAAGGGAGCCACCAGGCTTTTATGGAGCAGCAGTAAGTCATGGAACTGAAGAAAAAACATTAGCCCTTAGTTTTATTGACCTCAGACTTCAACAAAGCAAACTCTGCCTCTAAGTCTTAAAGGAAATTAGATGTATGGCATGTGCAACATTACACATGCACACACACAAGTGCATGTTTACATATATCCATGGTACATAAAGAACTCTAAAGATTAAAAGTGAACTGTATTAATCCACTGATATCCTTGAGAGCATTCCTAATGGTGAGTAAATGGATATTGCCAAAGACAAGCTTTTGGTTTTCTGTAGGGTCTGATCCTGCAATGGTCAGTTCACTGACAGCTTTGCCCTCAGTGTGAGTTCTGAAGGGCTGGGAGGCAAGCTCAGCCTGTGCAAGGTGGAACGCAATACTGCTGACTAGTAAACAGTGCCACAGAACTGATTTCAGAATCTTTTCTTTATAACAACATTTTTTTTGTTGTTACAAGACCACTGAAGTTTTGAACTGAAGCGTGCCCCAAGCAGGGCTGCAGGTGTGGCTGAAGGAAGCACACACCCCACAATGCTAGAGCAGTCTTGTCTACAAAACAACCTCTAGTTCTGTAGCACTGTGTTCACTCAGCACTCAGGTTCACTTTTGCTTTGCATGCTCCGAAAAGCTAAACCAAGCTACTCTTACCAACGGGACCATGATGCCTCCTTCCCTCCTTACCAGTCTCACACACCTCCAAACTACTCCACTATGCAATGACCAAGTGAATGCAATGAACTGTCAAAATGCAGTGGTAATTCAAAATGCAATGCTATTGTATTTTGAGAAAAGAAAAGTTAAATCCATTATTGTGAACATAGGTCAAATCTTAACTCTGCTTTTAAGTCAACTTCTTTGCAATAACAGAATTTCCAACCAATAAAGTAGCAGTGACATTCAGCACAGAAATGTATGTACTATACAAGTTCTTAACAGTAAAAACATGCCAATACCATTTAAAACATAAGACAGCAGTGCCATGCACCACAGCCTTTACTCTGCTGAGTAACTGGACTATCAAACAAGCTTGGCACAGTAAGGCTCATCACACAAAGTAAAGCACATCTTTCCAGAAAACAAAGTTCATTATAGATGAACTGACAAGTACATTCCTACCATTTCCCAAATGCCATGGAAAATACCAAACTTAATAGAAGAGTGACTGAAGGCAAAGAGGCTGTTTTGCCAAACCAACTAATCTATACTATTATCCCTTCACACAGGACCTCACAAAAGAGGATGTCTGGGAGGACACCACAAGCTTTTAAATATGGTCTTGGCAACTAGGTACAGCTGCCAGGATTTTGTAGAACCATAGAACGGCCTGGGTTGGAAGGGATCTTAAAGCTCATCTGGTTCCAACCCTGCTGTTGTGGGTTCCTTTCACTAGACCAGGTTGCTCAGAGCTCCATCCAACCTGGCCATAAACACTACCAGAGAGAGGTGATCCACAACTTCTCTGGGCAATCTGTCCCACTGACAACTTGACCTGGAATAGAAACATGTGTCCTGATTACAAGATTTTAACATAGTTACTTTGCAAGCTCTATCTATACCCTGTTTCTCCTCCTCCTTCTCCTCACATTCAAATGAAACATGTCAGGGGAATCACACTGCAGAATTTCTGCACAGTCCCACAACACCCATTCAAAGACAAGATGCAGTACAACATTTCACAGTTCCAGTGCCCTCATCATTATTTTGTATTTTGCTATACTTTAACAGATTTGGTATTGAATAGAGAGCTATCTATAGGAATGAAGGCAATTTTAGAATTGCTTTACAAGAAATAGAGTTAAAAATAATTTAATACTTCCAAAACTTATCTTTTTGCAATTTCATCTACTCTTACAATGCAGAGCTGAACAAACCATCCAAAAATATCCTGTTTTCCATTTCTTACTTTACATAAGCTTCTCAAGTAAGACCAGAAGGCTACACTCAGTTTAGCTTTAGCTCACATGCTACCAGCATCTTTGAAGATCAGATCTGTCCAATGGAGGAAAAAAAAGCGCCTCTGGAACTTTTTGCATACAGCAGCTTTTGCAGCATTTTAACTGCCTTTCTAAAATAAAGGACAACAACTGCTTAAAAATGGGATCTAACTCCACTGCTATGAAGAAGCTTATGAATTACATACACAGCACCAAGAGAAACACTTAGGGAAAACTGAACTTTTAAAGCTTTATTTTAACTAGACACACAAGGGGAAACCCCAAATACCTTACACCTTTACTTCATATATATCCAATAGCCTCTGATGAAACAAGGCTAAAATTATCTAATCATTTCAAGTTTTCTTGCACTATTTGTCCACAGCTTCTCACCCTGGATCCAGCTGGTTAGCTTCCAGAAGCTGCTCTGATGTCTTTTCTCCTCTCAGAATTCAGCATCACAGCATCATTGCTGAGATTCAGCCCCAGATTCTGTTTGCTTCTGCTCAATATTTCCAGGATTAAGACACCTTCAGGAAGAGGACTCTCCCTTCCCCTTCTCTGAAACATTTCCTTATTTATGATTAGCTGCACTAATGCTTGAGTCAGACACATCTTAAGCAGAATCTACACCATGTGTTATCATAAGGACGTAGGAGACCCCCACAATTTGTGTCACCATGGCCACAGAGTACATACAAAAGGAACACTGCAGGAACTAGAAACAATGCATTGCTGAATGAAATCTACAAATACAAATATCCAGTATTTTTTGGATTCATTTACCATGGACATACACACTGCCTACCTGAGCAGTCATGAGAGTATGGAGACCAGTGAACTAAGACTCTTAACCAACTAAGAGTTCATGCAATCCACTCCCAATACTGACAGTTGCTCCAAGTCCAGAAAGTCTATGATAATTTCCCTTCCTGCACAAGGTCTTGCCCAGTACCACTGCTAACTTCCCTGTTGGTTACTTGTCCCAAATAGGGACAAGCCTTTCTTCTACTAGCCTCTAACCTGGACAGGTTGCAGCACCTGCCCATGTCATTCACATTAAACTGGGAAGACAATGCAACACCAGCAAAACATTCCCAAACTGGAAGAAATACTAGCAACGCTGTCTCATATTGGAAGGCTGAGTCTTTGTGTGAGACTGTGCTAAAGGTTGACCGGTCATACACTTTTTCTGTGCCTGTCAGCTAAGCTAGCTTGGATGCTTGCATTTTAGGCTGCAGCAGCAGCCGACTATCTATCTTAAACAATGAGATAGCAAAAAGTTAGGCAGAGGTGCTTGGGGAACTTTTACAAACAGTGAACTTGAGCTATGGAGGACTAATCAAGCATCAGCTTGAAGCTGAAGACAGTCCCAAAACAGCATTCAGAGGCTTGCTGGCTAAGGCTGCCACCAACATCCACCAGGAGACACTAGTTCTTTGTAATGGTATGCATAATGTAACTCCCCTCCCCAGGAATGCCACTTCTCCATACACCTCCCTTTAATCAGCTCTTGTCAAATGCCACTGACTCCAGAAATGTATTCCCCAGTATTCAACTGCTGCTGGAGAGTAACATACACTGGAATCAGTGAAGTATGAGTAGTAGTAGCCTCTGCTTCTTCTTACCCAAAACCAGATGGCAGAACACATCTTTTCTTCATAGGCCGAGTTGCTTCAACTTTCCAGTGCCAATGCAGGACTGATGGCCTTACACTAGATGTCTCCAGGGTTTGTGCATCTCTTCTCCAGGACTCCTCTGACAAAGGGTTGAGGAAATCCCAGAAGTCCTCATGAAACACACCTGTAAGCATTTTGAGTTTGGCAAGGAAGGAAGGTTTTGCGTTTTACCTGTTAACACTGTGCTTTTAGACAAGTTGGTTATGACCTTGTCTTTTCTTCTATCAGTTATGCTTTCCTGGATCTGGTCTATTAATACACATTTCATGAACTAACTTTTCTGCTCAGTTCATTTGCTATCCACAGAGATCTGAGCAGCAGTTACGTTCCTCTCACTAGTTTACACCTTGCAGGGTTACATGTCAGCCCTAGATGTAACCTCTGAAGCCCTTCAGCATTTACTCTGCTCCAGGATCAGTTACATCTGATGGCATTTTGCTGGAGTTTGATATTCAAATGAGCATAGTTAAATTTCCTTCCAAATATCTTACTGACTGTATCATCTACCACGTCTATATGCAATACCTAGTTGTTGGCCAGTTCAGAAGCACCAGAGCAGCACCAACAGGACATGAATAATATTAAAGGGACAAGAGCAGTGGCAGCTTGCAACTGCTGTTCTGTCTGTTGTGCTTGCAGAAATGGACAGCAAAGACTTATTGGGATTCTGCCTATGGGGGCCTTTATATCTTCCTTACTGCCACACATGCCAGCTCTACGGTAGCCTATGCTAAACTCTACAGCAGCAGATTTGTGACAAATGTGATTACAACCAGTCTCTCTAAGGATACATTCAGAGAGGGAAAAGTCCCTGGAGATGTGTTAGATACAAAGAAATCACCTCTGAGAGCATAATATCCTGAGCTGCAGACAGCTCAAAGCTAGCATAGTACCTTGAAGAAGGTTCTGTAAAGAGTATTCAGAAAGGAAGATATTCAGCAAAGCACTTCCTAGGCACTGGGTATTGGCCACTGATGGACAGAGAGCACTGCAGAGATGGATCCTTTGATCTAGTATAACCACTCTTACGTACCCCTGGAGTCAAAAGGATCCTTACTTAGTTCAGGATATCACCACAACAATCCCTATGTCAGCTTTCATCTGCCTGAAGTCCTCTTGACAATCCTCTTCTCTGCCTTTAACACAACCCTGGCCTAGCCAGACAGTACTTCATTCTAGTGGAATCTGCAGCTGCTCTGAAAAACAGGTCACCTTGGCTATCCCATCCCCTGGCAGGTCTTGGGCATGAGGTTTTAGCAAACCCCGAGGTGACCAGCCAGCCAGCTGAACAGGTCCACTGCTCTTCCAGACAAGGAATAAGAAGTAGCCAGATCCAGGAGCAGAAGCCCATACACACTCCTGGCAGGTATTCCAGACTGCACAAGTGGCAGCGAAGTTGCACAAGGACACTTGATTATCTCCCAGCAGAAATCTTTAGTTTCCATACCTGGAATTAACTTGCAAACTCACAGTAACTGGATGCATATAACACTTCATGGTGTTAATTATCTGCGCTCATTTACCTGGCCATTTTGGCAAGGCTGACAGGGTAAAAGCACAGCAGATGAGTATTGTTACAGCCCTCTAGGGGATTAAACCAATTAGCTATTTTAACATAAAATTATATGAACTGCATCCCTAGAAGAAATACTGAATGAAACATACAGAAAAACCCAAACCTGCTTAGACAACATAGAGGAATAACCTTTTTTAACAAGACACTATTTCTTCAGAGAAACTAAAACAAACATACCCAAGAAATTAGCTGAGAACTTCATTAACAAAGCAGACTTATCTTTTACTATGTTGGTGAAGCCAAACCTTACCTACAAATGTGTTTAATGCTGTCAGCTGTTGCACTACTTGTGTGAACATCTCCAGATCTAACAGCTTCTTATCACAGACATTAAGGTGAATGACTCTTCTCAGCATGTTATTACTTTTTAAATTACAATTACATGCATTACATTCCATTATAATTTAGCTGTAAAATCTGGAATACTGCACTGTATTTCACTTAAGATTTAAATACTGTGATTCCTTCCCTCCTCGCTACAAAAATTAGCCCCTGGGTTTTAGGCTTTTTTTAGTATTAAAAAATAAGTTTCTTCCAAAACTGGATTAGACTTCTGAGCTCATTTTTGGCTACAATTTACACATGAATTCTCTACTAACAGATAGTTTATTACTTTGATTTAAATATAAGACTTTAGGTTTCTTTGTCAGGCTATGGATTCTTTTCACTTAAAACAGAATCTATCCCAGTAACATGTGGACAGTATGTAAGCACATGCACACTGATGATAACCGTTATTTTAAAGACTCATGAGGTTACAAACCAAACTTTGCAATTCTATCCATGATAAGGACATACTATTACAGAAAATAATCCCAATTTTCCAATTGCTTTGACTTCAACACACTCAGATGAGCAATTGCATGAAGACGGAATTTATTTGAACTTTGCATCTAGACTCAATTTTTTGCCCTAATTAATATGTGGATGAAAAGGATGAAGACAAACTATTTAAACATGAAGCACATAAAAGGACAGAGACTTCTGTCGTGCATTAAATACAAAATTGATTTTGGCATCGTTCATAGCATTCATTTCCTCTTGGCCCCACTTACCAACCCATAGCTCCCATTGTTTCAGCTCTGGTTCTCCCACGTTTTGCCTCTTTAAGTAACTCTTCCACAGCCTTCCTAAATAGGAGAAAAAGAAATAAGTCACCACTTGCAGAACACAAGAATCTGACATTTTTTCACTGCAGTCAATTAAGCAACAAAGAAGTTATCACCTTGACTTTACGATAATTTGGATTCCTATGCTCCAAGATTGCAAGAAACATTTTGAAATATTAAAAACAAAATTGTTGCAAATACAACAACAGCCATACTAAATAAAGAACAGAAATAAAGTGTGAAAACTGGTGTATTATGCTGAAACACACAGTCCTTGTCTCTTCACCTTGGGAATGCTCTTCCCTGCTGTCACTTCGCTTGGGTTCTTCCTAAAGTCTTTCAAACACAGCAAACCTATTTTGAGCACAGCTCAACACCACCAGTGTGGTCAGCAGTCAGCTGACAGTAAAATCACTGCAACTACAAGTTGTCAAACTGTACTAACTTACTGTAACAGAGGAAGAGCTCATCTTTGTGACTGTGATCAACTTATATATATGCGTGTTTGTCTCAGGACCGGGATGGGGATGGCTCCTGAGAGAATTCAGACACACACAGAATTGGAGAACATGTCGGAAGCCCTTTATTTCTGGCTGGAGTCTGGATTATAAGGGTCCTGATAGGGGCAGGGTTTGGAGGGGATTGGACAGCACATCTGGGGGCAGCGTTAGGAAGGCAGGGATGGGAGAGGCTCCGGTCCAGGTGGGGAAGAAACCCCAGGGGATACAGAGAAAAACCTCCGGGAAAAAACACAAAGAGAGGGGGAAGGAACATGGGGGTGTGAGCCCTGGGGGCTGAGTCCGACATGTTTGTGTATATATTCCTTTATTGCAAGAACAAACTATTCCATCCAGCAAAAACGGAGATCTGTAAATCTGTGCCAGACTGACATGCAAATATTCACCGGTCATAACTTTTTACTTTAATAGTTCACATTTGAAGGGCTTAGCAAGGTAAAGCATCCACAACTTCCACGGAAACAACAGTAGCAGTGTTTGCTTCTCTGTGCACTGGTCTATTAATGGCACATTGGTTTAAGGTTCCTCATAGAATTCTGTCCTGTTCTCTCACCTAAGGTCATTAGTATGATCCCAGTAACAACTGGGCTTGGGGTACTCCAAATCCTTTCTAAGCATCCATCTGACTGCGAGGACATCTTGCATACTCTGTCATACCACAGGCATTTATGAAAACCAAGGATCTACCCAGATAAGTTATTATCTGCTAGAGTTAACCTGCCCCAAGATGCCAAGCACAGCGTCGATGACCTCACCAGTCACTGATGCCTTCCCAGGAAGGGGCAGTGGCATGTGTAGGATGGCTGCTTGCAAGAACACCAAAAACAGGGTGCAAAGCACAGGCTCTACCACTGGAACATGACAGATGTTGCATACACATTCATAAAATTACAGCAGAATTTATTTTTTCTCCAGAATCTGCTATCTGAGCAGTCTGAGCTTGTTTATAGTGATGATAGCAAGAACACATGGCATTTATAAAGGCTTGCCCTAAGCCTTCAAATTGCAATGTCAGACAAAGGTGACAAGAGAGGAAAAAAAAGTGTCTGACTTTTACTTACCAATAACCACACTTGGTGATTCTGTTTTGAGAAACCTGACTAGCAGGCAGATGAAAAGCCTGTCATTATTACTGTATTATAAAGTATTTCACAATTTATGATCAAAATTATAAAGTATCTGAGCTACAAAGCACAAAACACATACTTTGAACAGCTACAATTCAGTTTTAGGGAAAATACCACAGTAAATTCCTATAGTGACACCAATTCTATTAACTTAGGTAGGAATTAGTGGCCATTAAGTAGTTGAGATTTTTAAATATTATTATTATTATTATTATTATTATTATTATTATTTCAAAGATCAGAGTGACTTGGCATCCATCTTAGCAGCCTTTTAAGCCCACATCTGCCTTCATTATCAAACATTGTTCCCCAATATTGGTCTTTCAACATAACTCTTATTCACTGCACCTTAACAAAGCCCTTTCAACTTGCACAGACAAACTAAACACAACACTGAGATCCTCTTTTGAAATGATGTGTTTCCACTCACTGAACTTATATCCTCTACACAAGTAAGCCAAAAGCTACGCAAACAAGTTTTTAAAATTTCCTTTTAGAGGCCCCGTGGGACTCCACATTCCTCGTGCTCTTCATTTTTACAGCTTGGTTATAATACAAACAGTCCTGTGGCTGCCAGCTTTGATTCTAAGAGCAGCAGCTTCAGCAAAGGGAATGCAGTATGGAACTTTCACATGGATTGATAGGAGGGGAAATTAGGGACAGGGGCACATATAAGAACCCTATTATCAGTCTGGCATCTTTTATAGCAAGCATCACTTAAACCTTTCTGTAGCAATTCTTTTTGAGCAATCAAGCTGCACAATTACAGTAACATGAAAGTACAAGCAGTGGTATTTTTATCTTCTGGAGTATGGTCCAAGACCTATTTACATTTCTGAGGTATTAGATTTTTTTCCTCTCTATATATTACAAGGTTACAGGCAAAGCTACCATTGCATAAATCCTAATAAGCTGTATGACAAACCCATATGCCAAAAGCCTTTAACATTCTCATGTTTAAGGCTCCCAAGTCAGGCAAAATGAGAGGTATTTTCTATTCCTCACTCAGGGGAAGAGCTTCATCTTTTTTCCCCCAGAAGATCAAATTGGTAGACTGAAAAAATAATAATTGGTAATAAAGAGGTATGTCTGACACAGTCACAGGTAATGAAAACACTGTGTCATTACAGAGACCACCCAACGTTTGTAATTATAAACCACTGTTAAGAGAAGATGCCTCATGCTGAATCTGACAGCTGAGAGTCCAGGCAGGCAGAGCTCCATGCCCAGGCCCGAGCAATAGCAAGGCTGAAAATCTGCTCCCAGGAGGCAGATGCACAGACCATATACTGACACCACTGGCCACACCAATCACAGACAGATGCACTGAGTGTCACACCAACAGCTTCATCCTCCTCTTCTCTCCAACTGGGTATGGGAGCCCCCAAGCCCTCAGCCCAACTCCACTGCTGGTACAGACCATCACACAGAGCTGGCTGGGACTCCCTGGTCCTCCAATACCCAACCCCACTGCAGTCTTGCCTGTAGAGACACAGGCACACGTATGTGTCTCATCTCTGACCTTACAGTCTCTCCAGGAGCTGGCCAGGACTCCCTGGTGCTACCAACAGCTCCTCCTGTGGTCTCGCTCTTGAAGACAAGCTCACCCTCTAGCTCCTTCCTTATTCATTCACTCCACTAGATATTTCCACTTGATCTTCACTATCAGCTACACACTTCATCACACACCCACACTTGCTCCAGTACTGCAACACAGATAAAGAGGTCCCCAGTCCCAAGTGGTTAACGCTTTTATTTAGTTGCTCCATGAAGTGACCCCAGGTGCTGGCATCCAGACCTTTACTTGTTCCAGTTGCTGGTCCTTCCTCCCCACAGTTTGACTTCGTTGCCGGCACTGAGATGTACACTCTCTCCTCTGTAACAGAGTCTCTCACCCAAGAGAGAGTTAGAAAGGAATTTAACAGAAAGGCAGGACAGTCTCTGATGATCAGGTTCAGGGCATGGCCAGACAACAGTACCCACCAGCAGCCTATTCACACAGACCAGACCCTTTAATCCCCTAATTCCTCTATCTTCCCACTCTTGCTTCTCCCCAAATGACTTGAACTTAACGCTTTCCCTGTCTTTGGTTCCTTCCCTGCATGTCCCATAATAAGACACAGATGATCTCAAAATGCTCTTCTTCTGCATTCCATAACCCATTGCACAATCCTAAGCAGCACCACCCTTACATCCCAAAGATGCTGCAGCACTGACCTATCTCAATGGGTGTCCTGCCTGGAAATTTAGGCCGTCTCCTGGGATCAGGTCCAGGGAATGGGCCCAAAGATGACAACCATTCCTCTCTGACCTTATGACAGGTTCCCACCAGCCACTGTGTCCCCATGCTCCTCTGGGCTTATGGAGACAGAGCTCTGATGGGCTGCTAGCTCCTGGGATGGGCCTGGGAGAAGCCAGGACTGGGTGCTGTTTGGGCTCTCCCCATCCACCATGGTCTCTCTTTAGTACTCTCTGGAAGCTTTTGGCACATAACTGTTGGTACAGAAAAACCAAAGGTGAGCAATTCAGATCTATATGGACCCTGTGAGACTGAAGGCAGATGTGAGACTGAGAAGCAGCAAGGCCACAGCTGCTGTTGCCCGGTAAAGGAGACATCACTCCCTGGGAGCTCTTAGCAGCTCCCCAGAAGTTTCTCATGAGAACTCCTCAGGTTTCCCACAGGATACTGGAGATATTCCTGAAAACAGTCAGGATGATTTCACCAAAACACTGGACTTGTGAGATATGGATTATAACCAATTGGGATCTGTAGATTGATGGTGTGAGATTCAATTTAGCCAATGGAACGTAGCCTTAACCCCATATAAACCAGTTGCAGGGTGTAATAAATGGCATTCACTTGATCACACTGGTCTGTACCTGGTGTCTGTATTCCTCCACATATTTTAAATACTGTTTACCTTACATAACCTAACAAACTGCCACCTCCACCCATGCCATCATCTCATTAAAGATCCTGATAAAAACTCTAATGAAAATATACCTACTGAAATTGCTTCAGCTCACACAATCAGCTCTGGAAGTGCACAGACTTGGAGCAGGAGGGCAGCATTCATATTCAACATCTCCCAGAATCAGAGATGGGACATCTGTATCAAATCAACCTTCATGAAAGCATTAGTAACTGTTTGCAGTCTATACCACCACCATCCAAGCTCAAAGGCCAGGCTTCTCAGCTACTACAATCTGAAAAAAACTCAAACCTATTTCCTGAGGCACTCTAGGTCCTGACAGCAAGCTGCAAGCCCAGGAAAAAAAATTAGCAATTTTTAAATTCAATTTTCTCTAAGGAGTTTTATGCTAACTATACAACTTATTTTTAACTGTGCATGGGACTCGAAATAGAAGTGGATGTTGATATTCCGATTAAATCTGAATAATTAATATCAAGACCTACAGTCAAGTGAAAAACTGAAGACACTGCCAGTGTTATTTATAATTAATTCCTGAAAGCTGGTCTTATCTGCTGACCCTTACTACGAAAACCGATGAAAAGGGATGTCAAGAATAAAGCCCAAACCACAACATCAAGAGCAAGAATGAAAAAAGGCACAAATATGCCACAAACTTCCTAAAAGGCAAATAGGTTCCACGCTGGGTATGTGAATGCTCGGATTTTTTTTATTGATCAGGTTTTGTACTTATTTAAATATTCTATTTGTCAGTCCTGTGAGTGCTATTTGCAGTACATTTCTGTGTTGATATTCTTAACAGCTTGAGTAGCAGTGAACATACCAGTCCCTTTCAAACACTGATTTTAGCTTGAAGACCACTTTTTTCTTTGTCCCGGAATATGGAATACTGAATCCTGACACAGTTCGATTTTAAGTGTTAATAGTAAGAACTATCAGTTTTCCCCAAGGTACAGAGCTTGCTTTTTAAAAAGTGTAATTGGGATGCCTGTGCAGCAAAAGCATTAGCCTATTGATTCTCAACTGAAATACAGGCCTCTTGACAGAGAATTATAGCACTCCTTGTGATTCAGAGTGGCATCTCCTTAGGAAGTTAATTCCAAGCAAATGATGCTCCAAACAAGCTTGGCAAGCACTTCTAATAAAGTATGGCATCCAAGGTTGTGAAATATTTATAGCCATTGAAAGTCAGAATGGATTATGTAAGGTTTTGGACACAAAGTATAACAAAGCCACTTCCTTTCTATTTGCAGAGAAATGACATTTTTATGTACTTCAAACACACAGAATCACCATGAAAATAATTTCAGAAGGAGAGGGAGAAGAAATATTTTTCGTTGTTAGATAGGGATGAAATTGATGACCTCTGTAATACCCCAGTGCATATTTAGTTAAAATAAACTAGGAAAAGCACTGCTTGCAGAGGAAAGGAACAAAACAGCTGATTTGTAACTTCTTCCAACTCATTCTCAAGTCATAACTTCACAACACCATTATTATATGTTAACAGAATTATAGAATTTTCTTAGAATCACATGGAACCTCAAGAGTCTGGGTCTTCACTGATGCACCAGCAAGGTCACAGGAAAACAAAACATCTCAGTTCATGCTTCCATCAAAGGTTACTGGCTGAGATGGAGCAGAGGACGTAATTCTGTAGAACACAGCAAATATCACTATTTAACACACTGCGGGTTTCACAGCTTTTAGAATTTTAAACTCCAGAGCATACAACAGCCACACAGTAACTTACAAGTTAGTACTCAGTTTCCTAGAAAAACTTCACATTCATTTCATATTAAAGTGAGGAAAACATCAAATGCAAGATCAAGCAAGAGAAAACTGAAAAACAATACCAGGAAATGTGGCAGTAAGGATGAAATTTAAAAAGCAAGATGAAGAGACCTCTCCTTGATAATAACTAAAAAAATAGGGCGACTGACTTAACAGATCATGTTTTGGAATACTGGGACACAAAATTCACTTCTGACCTGAAGAAACATAGACTAAAATAGTTACACTTCTTTTTCCCTCATGGTAAATTAAATAAAAACCACAAATACAAAAACACTAAGTTTTTATTTAAGATTTGTGCATTGCAAAACAAGCCTGAATTAAGAGACAGACTACTGAAAATATTCCAAATAAACCCATTTTTAAACACTAAAAATCCACCTAAAATAGTTAAGACTGTGACTACAGAACAGAAACACCATTATTTGTAGGCCAAAGCAATATTATAAAAAGCCTAAAAATTAGAAACCTAAAGTACCATTGCTGCACTACTCACAGGAGAATATGACCATTGAATATGAATCTAATGCCTGTAACCCAAAGGATAAAGAAAGGCCTGTATGAGAGTGGTAAGGGATCTGTATTGATGATTGTTGGAGGAAGCACATTCAGAGCAAGCAATACCCAAGAACGACACCTAAATGCACACAGCACAGACAGAACTCAGGGTGCTACCAGCAAAGTGAGCAGTTACAAAGCCTGAGGGTATGAAAAACGTAACTACTGACAGATGGATCCAGGACAGAAAGTGTAAATCACCAAGGACACTATATTGTGGTTATAATGGGTTTGGAGCTGATTAAACACACAGAGAGGTGAACGGCAACACGGATTGAAGACACCAGACAGCTAAACCCCACCTTGCACCACTCGGTAAGTGACACTGAGCTTCATCCTCATTATCTACCACACTGCCACAGAAAAGGAATAGCAAATCCCAACCCAGACTGAATCTAAGAGGAAGGATAAAACTTCGAATGCAGTTCTTGGGAAGGAAAACACCAGGAGGTAGCCATGGAGCAGTCAGCTATAGCTGGTGAGCAACCACTGTACCCCAAACTGCCCAGAGGACCCCAAGCCCTCAGCACAGCAAGAGCAGCCAGAAGACAGCATGGAAGAATAGTGACATAGATTCACCTTGCTATGAACAAAAAAGGTTTCAGTTTAAAATGGCACTAGTAAAAATAACATTCATGCATACATAGAAAGAAGCTTTAATAATTAAACTGATGATCTGAGAGCAGAAATAGCTTGCCAAGAATTAAAAGCCTCTTAAGAAAGCATTATGCTCTCCAGCCCTTCCACCGCCCCAGTGCTATTGCTTACGAGCCACTGGAAATATATAACAGATATAAGCAGAAAACAGTTACTTTCTATAACCAATTTCAGACACCATTTCTTAAAAGTTAAGGGAGAAAACCACAAGGAGAACAGTTCAGAAAGTTTCTGGTCATCACATCACCATAGTGGTTGATTTAAACAGCCACAGGGAAAGTGAACAACTCAGAAGCAGGCTTGCAAAAACAAGCAGTGAAATAATTCCTATCACACAAATAGGACTATTATGACACAAATTGTGGTATAAGCATGTGAAGTCTATTCCTAAAGGAAAAGGAAGAGAGGCCTACTCTGAGCATCCAAATACAGAAACCTGCATTTTAATCATAGAATCGATTGGGTTGCAAAACACCTCCGAGATCATCAAGTCCAACCCTTGGTCCAACTCCAGTCCCTTCACCAGATCATGGCACTCATTGCCACGTCCAACCTCAGTTTAAAAAGCTCCAGGGATGGTGAATCCACCCCCTCTCTGGGCAGCCCATTCCAATGCCTGATTACTCTCTCTGGAAAGAATTTTTTTCTGATCTCCAACTTCAATTTCCCTTGGTAGAGCTTGAGCCCGTGCTCCCTTGTCCTATCATCTTCAATGATTGCTTGGGAACACAACAACTCACTACATATGGCAAGAATACCCTGGTCTCAACGAAATGCAAAGCAGAAAACAATCTTGGTTTCTGACAAAATAACTGCCAAGCATTTTACATTATTCCATACAAGAACAGGGCAATTCCAACAATTGGTCAGCTGGCACATCTCCAGCGCTGAAAACTGAAGTTCATAAGCACACGAGGTGGGTTTTTTTCAATATATTTTACCAAGTACACCAACTCACAAAACTGTAACTGATGAGGGATGAACCACCTAAGTCCTTCCCATCTTGTTTTTAAACGTTACCAACAAGCACCACAAGAAACAGCTTTTGGCTTTTTTAATTTTGTCTGCCGAGGGAGGGGGGGACGGAGGTGTTAAGTAATGGATCTTCTGTAGGAAAATGTATTTTGTACTAGCGCTGCCTCAGCGAGGGCTCCAGAGTTCTGTCCGAGGGCACGGCGGCAGCAGGGCCAGGCCGCAAAGCCCTCGGGGCGCACCCGGGGCAGGGCCGGGCGGTCCAAGAGGGCACGGGCAGAGCCCGGCGGGGCTCGGGGCCGCTCCTCTGGGGCTCGGGGCCGCCCCTCTGGGGCTCGGGCTCCCGGCCCCGAGAGCCCGGCCCGGGAGAAGCCGCGCCACGGCCTCCGCCAGCCCCAGCGGCCCCAGGCCGGCACGGCACTGCCCAGCCCCGCAGAGCCCGCTCGCCCCCCGCGCCGCTCGCCCCTCACCTCTCCAGCTCCGGGTCCTCCTCCATGGCTCCCCTGCCGTGCCCCTGCGCGGCTCCTCAGGCGCAGGCCGCGGCCATCTCCGCTGGCGCCGGGCGGGGCGGGGCGGGGCGGGCGCAGGGGCCGGCGAGGACCCCGGCGGGAGGAGCGGGGGCGGTGCGAGCCGGGCCCTGCCACACCCCGCGGGGCACCTGCGGCACGGGCGGCCGCGCCCCCGCGAACGGGAGCGCAGGGGAAGGGGGCTCCGCAAGCGGGCGGGACAGCCGTGCAGCTCCGGGGCCGCGGCGGGGAAGGGGCCGCGGGGCAGTGCCTGCCTGTGGGGCAGGTGGAGGCGGCAGGAGGCGGAAGCGGCGCTGGGGCTGTTGGTCACGGAGCGCCTCGGGCTCTGCCCCCCGGGCACGGCCGCAGGGCTCGGGCGGGCGGGGACAGACCCGCGGGCAGGCCCGGGGGGCAGCGCCCCACCTGGCCCCGCCTCCGCGCCCGCCCCGCCCGGCCCCGCCG
>JAWWEV010000001.1:47339582-47358916 GCA_035583235.1 Hafferia zeledoni | reverse complement strand
GCATTGGAATGGCCTGCCCAGAGAGGTGGTGGATTCCCCATCCCTGGAGGTTTTTAAACTGAGATTGGCCGTGGCACCGAGTGCCATGATCTGGTAAATGGACTAGAGATGGACCAAGGTTTGGACTTAATGATCTCGGAGGTCTTTTCCAACCCAATCGAGTCTATGATTCTACTGCTGCTGCTTCTGTACGAAGGGTAGGCAGATGTCTACAGCAGCACTGGTGTTTGTGCAGCATTTCTGGCATCTCATACTCTTTGTGCACAGCACTGCACCCCTTTTTGTGAAAAAGAAATATATCCCATGGGAATGTGAGTCCTTATCTTGGAGACATCATAATACTCTGGGTTCATTTGCACAGCTGCCTGTGCAGCAGGAGTGTTGTCTGTGATGGTTTCTGGCTCTTGGGCAACATAGCAATTAAAAAAATAAAAATATTTATAAAGTTTAAAAAATGTTTCATCTGAGTATCTGGCATAAAACATGTGAAAGTGTTTAGCATGGGTTGGGAGTGAAAAAAGAAGTACAGAAATAAAAGAGAATTTGAATTTTTTATATCTGTGAATCTAACCTAACTTGTTGAGAAGTGCTTGGTTTGGGAAAATGGGTATTGTGGTTAAGGAGTGCAAAGAAGATGGGTACTCCAGAGGGTGAGTCGTCTGCCTCTTAAAGACCTTTTTCCAAAAGCACTGCTAATGAAATAATATCCTTCAAAGCAAGACTGGTATTTTAAAAGCTAGTTCTTAAAGGTTGACTACATAGGATAAATGAGGAAATGAAAATTGTATCATCCCCCACAGAATCTCAAATGCCAAATTTCAGTGTGCTGAGAAGAGATTGGACAGGGAGGAGGAGGAAGAGGTTGGCTCCTTCCCAATCTAGCGTGCTTCTATCGGCCTCTGTTGCTGCAACTATTTTGACCATGGATACAGAAAAGTGGTGCCTAATGTTAGGAATCTGAACATCCTCTCTGATAGGGCTCTTCAGCACATTGCTCCTTTCCCACTCTTTTCCCAAAATATGGTGAATCAGAATTGCCTAGTGTCGTGAGTAAGTGTCTTGTATATGTTTTGCAAATTCGTGATTAAGTATCTAAGAACTGAAATGCATTTTTTCTTCCATAATTCTAGGCCTGTGTATTTTTAACAACTCAGTTTTTGTTCACTAGATGAGCATAGCAGTTGCAGCCCTGATGTCACCCCACCCTAGCAAACTTCTGAGTGTTTCCCCTGTTTGCTGGTAGCCTTCTGTGAGGACTTAACTCTCTTTTATTGAGCATGTTTATTCTATTTTATTTCTTGATTTATAGTTCTGTTAATAAATTATCTGTTACACCATTTTGATGTTTCACATAGGTGCTGCCACTACTAGTCTTTGCTGTCATTTTTTTTCCTTTGATTTTATTTTGATTAGCACTACTCACTTAGAAGGTAATGGTTTTCATTTGTCTGTCTTTGTTTAGGAATGTTATTTTTTCTTAAAGAAAGAGAATGAGGCTACCAAAGAAAGTGTCCAGAAATGCTGTAGCAGCAGTTCAGCTCTCCCTCCTCCACATTATTCATTCTGCAAGGGAGAGTTAGGAGATAGCTGCTTAATATTTAGCCCTTGTCACTCGTGTGAGAATACATAGCAGGACCTCTTGGCCTGCTCTGTGTGTGCTGCTGTGCGTCTTTGCCAACATTTTCACTTCAATCTTAAAGGATTGTTTTCCAACAGTGTTTGGACTGAAGTAGTTTCTTTCTGAGACCTCTAACAGGGATCCAGAGGACATGCTGTAGCAGCCAAATTTTGCACCTCAGGCAGATAAAGAAATTCTGGTTTTACATATATATATATATATATACACACACACACACACACACACACACACACACACACATATATATATATGTGTGTGTGTGTGTATTTAACATGCAGTCAGCCAAGCTAATAGGAAATGTAACTGAAATAAACAGCTGGCAAACTTGGTTAGGGGATAGAGAGTTTTAGGGAAAACATAGGAGTTTTTTTTCATTCAACAGATGTTGTCCACACTCTTTCTCGTGGCTGTGTAATTAAAAGTGGAGAATAAGATTCTTATAGTGTGACTGAAAACAAGTTCAGTCTTTGCTCCCATATTCTTTGTCAAATATTTGTAACCAGACTTGATTTTACATAGTCAACTCAGTGTCCATTTTCCTGTCTGAATCCTGTCTGGAGGCCCCAGATAAAGCACTAGTCTACTGTGTATGTAAATATCTGTTTACATACAAAGTATTTAAATGGGTTTTATTTAAGATAATGTTTGTATATTTTAAGACTACAACTTCTAGATCTGACATGTTCTTGGTATGTAAATTCTGATGATGCCATTTTTTTTTCTATATCTGCACAGAGTGCATCTGTTGACGTGTGACAGGGAGCATAAGCAGAAAGTTTCAATTCAAAGGTTTTATTTTCTGAAAAGCATCCTGCAAAATAATATGGGGGTGTTTTGTACAAATATAGAAGAACATGAGGCCAAGTCATGCTCTGCCTTTTCTGTGTGCCCAAAGCTGGGGTGGCTGTGGAGCTGGGGCAGTCACTGCCTACAGTATCACTGCTCACAGGTAAGGTAGGCTAATTTGGCCTCTGTGTATGCAATCTGAGTTCAACACTCCTTTGACTACAGGCTTAAGACGGCTCTTACTTTTTTCTTTTTCTGAGAGAGAGTACTGATGTAGTGATACTTGTTTTCTTTCATTAAGGAGAAAATAAGCTGTCTCTAGGCAGGGCAGACCAGTTCAGGGAATTGCCTTAGCTCTCCAAGTGATGCTCCTTAGCCGCCAGGGTTTGGCAGGTTGAGGCTGGAGGCTGAAGCTGAAGGCTTCATCCTCTGCACTCCCTTCTCCTGTACTTTCAAGTTTCTTCCTCTGGCCATGAGTTGTTGAGTGTTCTTTGCAGTCCATGGGCAGTTGCTGCTGCAGAGAACTCTGTGTCCTTTCCTCAGGACAGGGACAGCGTGGGGCTTATCATTTATCTGAGCTGTCCCTAAACAGTGTCTTCTTGGCTCTGTCTCACACAGATCTTAGAAATGATTGTTCTGAGAGAGATTGTGGGGTTTTTGTCAGCTTAGTAGGAGGTAGGTTCATTTTTCTTCATGATGTGGCTAAGCTAAAAAACTGCTTAGTAACAGCATAGTTTACCTTTGAAAATAGCTTTCCACCATCACTCAAGTTGTGCTTGATGGGGGGAACCAGCTGTAACAAGCTACACAAGGTGGCATACGCCTGAAGGAAGAGATGGGCTGGCATTTCTTCCTGAAAATAGTTAAGTCCTGCAATTTAACTATTCAGAAAGTTCTTTTATCCTTTACACCCCTCCACCCCCAGCTTCTCTGTCATCAAAGCTATTTTGTGATTAATCCCAGTGCTGTCTCCCTGAATTTCCTCCATGCACACCCGTAGGGATGGGGACTGGTTATACAGAAGAGCAGAAAAAGAGAATGTAACTCTGATTCCTTTGGTTTCTTTGAATCACTGCTGCTCCTTAAAATTAGAATTAATCAAATCAAATTCTCTCTGTGCATATCCAGGAACGAGCCATGTTTAATCTAGTTAAGTGTTTTCTGTTCATCCACAAAAAGTCCCCTTTTCAGGGCAAAGTGCACAGGGGAGGGCTTTCCAGAAGGTTTAGCATCTTGATGGACAGCCTTCTGCTGCCTTCATCTCTCCGAACAGAAAGCGTGGCACATATGGCAAGGGCTGGTGGACAGATTGCACGGCAGGAAAATATCCATGGCAGATAAGCAAACGTTTTAGTATTTCTTGCCTTTCTCTTCTGCTCCATCAGTGAGAAGAAAGCTTCACTAATTTTCTCCTTGTCATGGATTTTTTACTATTGGGGTACTCTTTTTGCTTTCACTGGATATAAAAGCCCACTTGTTACACACAGGTATAATTAGATACTGCTTACCTTACTTTCTTTGCACTAGGAAGGAAATTTGCCTTCGGGTCTCCTGACAGGTAAGTGTGCATTATTTTCACTTTCATTTCATTTTGCTTCTTTTTATTTATTTTTTTCACTGCTGCAAAAACATGGAAATGGGTTTAGAAACTTGAAGGAAGTTTCTTGCAGATTTTTTTTATATGTTTAAGCCTGAAAGTTGCCAATCTGCTCAGCTGTTGAGAGACCTGGGTGCATCTTGAGTTCCCAGATGCTTGTCCCGTATTTGGGGGTTCCTGTGGTGTGGTGGCTTCTGACACCAAGGAGGGTTAGCCCCTAGAAAGAGGCACTTCTCTTACCACTTAGCAGAAAATTTAACGTACTACAGAAAATGGGTCTTCTCACAAATTGTAAAGGCAGCTCCCGCCTCTCTTGTGAAACAGGATGGAGGAGAAGGGAAATACTTTTGTGTGACACTTCGATTGGGGTGGGCAGCAGTGGCTGCCGTGCCTGCAGAGGAGAGAGTGCAAGTTCAAGTTCGTTCTTCTCCTGTGGGGTTTGTGCTGCCTGCAGCCCAGGAGAGCTGACCAGCCATCCAAACCTGGCAGTGCTCATCTGACTTGGCTTGTGTGTCCTACTTCCTCCTTTTTCAGCACTCCTCTTGTTCAGTAGGAATATGCAAAATTTAATCTGTAGATGTGTAGTTGTATCTTCGTTAAATATTCATACTCTTGTCTCCTTTTCTTCTATTCTGAGATGATTTATTGGATGTAGCTCTGTATTAGCCATAAAGAATGGATATTTTGTTGCAGTGACCTCCATACAGTCACAGTCCTCATCTTCCCTGTCTCATTTGAGACCAATTTGACTAAAGTAAAGCTATTTTAATCTCCTGGTCCCAAAATAGAAGCCATTCCATTTGAGCCATAGAAGATGGCTGCAGGATGATCTTTACATGTTTGAGCAAAACCTTCTGGCCACTTGTTTTATCACTGGGCACTATGTCCCTCTCTTTCCTCATGTCATACCTTGATGTTGAGCATCCCTGGTTTCAAGGTAGTGGTTTGGGGAGGTGGATGTCATCCATCATCTTGCTTGAGAATGGTCAGTCTTGTGCTTCCCCTTGGTTTCCCCATTCTGTACATCACTTTGTTCCCTGGTGTGATGGTTGCTTGGACCCTCCAAACCTCTGCAGGCAGCCACGGGGCAGAGAGTGCAGTGCACACATTCCTCCTGCTGGTCTCCCCAGCTGGCAGCGTGTCTCGCACCCCGATGTACAGTGGGGACCCTTACTGTTGCAATGGTAATTAAAGCCCGTAGCCCCCCAGTTGCCAAGGAAACACAGCACTCTGCAAATACCAAACACAACTTACAGTCCTGTTAATTCTCCCAAGCACCCTTATACATCAGATTTAAGCAGAGTTTCATTTTGCATCCTTGAAAAATGCTGTGCTGTGGAAATACTCAGCAAGGGGAATGCATGTGCACATTTTTTTAAGGAATTGAGTGTTAAAACCCTCACCCCTGAGGTGAAGAAAGAGAACTGTTGACCTGGTGCCTTTGCAGTGATAATGCCATCATAACCTGATGTAGGGTTGAGACCTTATTTGTGAGGGCATTCCTTTGATGGAACAAAAAGGTTAGCACAGAGGCCAAAAAATAATCTGTGGAGAGGTGGTTTTACTGCAAACCCAGCGTTGCCTGGTTGTGTTTAGGTGGAACAAACTCACCATTCAGGCACAATATTATTTAGTTTGAATATAAAAATTCCAGTTGCTTTGCTGAACAGCTTAAAAACATGAGAAAGGGTTCCTCATCAGCATGAAAAAATAAGTGTATTGGGTAATTGGCATGCAGTGACTGTGGCTGCAGCTTTAGCAGAAAACTGCCCCATGCTAATTGCTGTGCCCTGTCCATCTCTGGTAGATTATTTTTTTATCTTGGCTTTGAGCTGCCAGGTGCCATTTTTTGACAACACTTTCATTTGTTTGCATTTTCAAAAGAGGAAAAGTCTTAACAGGATTACTGTCTCATCAACTTGGACTGGGATTGAACTGGGGTTTGGGGTTTGAAGGCAGTGCAGCCCTCAGATATCAGTGTAATTAACATGGATATTGTAAAGTCAATACACGTTGCTAGTACTGCTTCACGTGTTTGTTGTATGGCTTTAATATTAAAGCAGAGATTGTTTCTAATGAGCTAGGTCATGCTTATTGGAAGATGGGGAATAACTCTTTTCCCTTCTAGTGCTGTTTGCTAGCCATTTATTCTCATTATGTTTTTTATTAGTTTCTTCTATCTTTTATTCATCCACTGAAGCTGGGGTCTGGTTTGAGAACAGTTATGAATCATCAGGTCTTATGCTGTAAGTCCTGTGAAGAATACTGGACTGGGAACTAAGAACTAACATTTAATTGATGTTATGATGTGATTTAAGCGATGGATGTAACCACTGTCTGGTTTCCTTCTCCTGGGGCCGATGTTGATCCAGTCCTCATTGCTCAGAGATCCTGTTCACAACCCTGGCATTCGAATAAGGCAGAGGAATTTGGGTATCGTGGGACCCTTCCTAGCTGGCTTAGGTTCTCAGGTGCCATTGACCATGGAGAACAGACTTTGGCAATCCTGTGGCATTTTAAAATTAAGCCAACCTTTCCTGAAATCAGGATGATGACCATACTGTTGTTCAGAGTTATTGATCAGTATTGTGTTATGTGTTGCCTTGCAAGGTCAATTCTGACTGACCAGGAAAGGACTGCCTGAATTTAGGGTCACATGAAAGCTTCACCATAGCTGTTAGGATTTTTTTTTCCATACCCTCCTTTTCCACACTGCAGAGGGATTTACTGAGGCATTTCTGTGCTGCCACAAGGTAGCAAAATTTTGAGCCTTCTGGAATGAGGAGAGGCAACAGACACCTAGTGGCCGTTAATCAAGTGGAAATACAGGTGGACAGTTTTTCACTTGCAGTGAGTTTAAACTACACAGTAGAAATTAACCACTGATTCAGTGATCAGATAGATCTCAGTGTGAATATGTTCATTCTGGCATAGGGAGTTGTTAGGCACAGAACTGAGATTTGCATCCCAGCCAATATGGGACACCAGCAAAGGAACAAGGGTGTCGTTCATCTAAGACTGTTCTTTTGAAATTTGTTTTTGATTGAGAAAATTGCGTAGGCAGTTGTAAACAAAATAAGAAATTGTGGTATATTAAAGGTAATTTTTAAAGGTTAGTTGGTAAGATGGTTATTTTAGATAGTAGTTTGCTTCTGGGGTATACTCAGGGTTTTTGTAAAATATTGAACAGTCAGTTAATGGGCTCTAAATCTGTAGGATTTTAATGACATAATTTAGAAATAGAATACTCAAATCTCTGAGACCATTAATTGCAAAATGCGTATTTCCATTAACTTCAAACTGGAAGTAGTGCTACTTATTTGTGACTTGTATAAAGACAACCCTAGTAAAAAGGCTAAGTTATTGCTACAATTCTAGTTTGCTTGTAGTTTGTTTGTGTTTTTTTTTAACAGAGCCCATTCAGACAGAAGGAATAAACATTGTGAAATCTGATGTAGGTATAAAGCCTGACATCTTATGCTTTTGTAAAAACGTGTCAGGCTTCTCCAGAGAATGTTAGTTCAATCAATAAATCAGAACTAGAGGAGGCCTAAGGATAAGGCTGTCTTTTTCAGTCTAAAAATCACTCTCAGGCACACTCCACTTAAAAAACTAAAATAAAAATTTGCACAGTTGGATGTCTAGTCTTGCTCAGTTCCCAAGTGGATTGTAATTTAAAGCTGAAGGCAGGGCACCACCTGCGCTATTTGACTGGTTTAATGATGTCCTGGGAGAATTATTTTCTAGGGAATTATATGACTTGAATACCAGGCCTGGCTGGCTCTTTTACCCACTTCACATTTTTTATAAATCTGGCTATTTTTCCTGTTTGCAGCTTTCCTGAGTTGTTACCATCCTGTGAAGCTGGTGATTTGCTGTGATAAGAGATACAGCAAATAATACAAGGGATGCAGAAAGGGTTGAAATAGGGTGCTGTAAATGGGAATGCTCCAGTATTGTGGATTTCAGGGGTATAGTACTTTATATCAATGAAATTTAGGCCTTGCTTGCCATCCCAACTGTTGCTCAGACCACAAATCCTGTGTTTGTGGACTTTGTAACCAAATTGATATTTTGTACTGAGAACAAACAGTAAAAAGTCTTTAAACTGATAATTAGGCAGCCACAGTATATGATCAGTATAAATCCTGGTGAGTGATTCCTCAGTCCTGGAATGGGCTTGCCCCGAGTACAGCACAGCAGTGAAGAAAGCAGACAACAGTGTGAAAGTACAGAAATCTTGGTTTGGTTTTTTTGTTGTTGTTGCTTTTTTAAAATTTATTAGTATTTTGGGAGGAGGGGCGGGGGGGTTATTTATTTATTTTTGTTAATTAGGGCTTTTTGTTGGCAGTGGAATTTTATTTTTTCTTGAATCTTCATGTTGTAATCCACTATTTCTTCCACAGCTCTGCTGGCAGAGAGGCGGTGGGAGGGTGATGACATCAGCTGCAGAAAAGATGGTGGGGTTAGTTTATATGGTGTTTATCAATGGTTTAAGCTAAAAGGGCGGGGTTGTCCTGTGGTGTAATGGAGAGCCCTCTGGACTGAATCCCAAGGTCCTGAGTTCGAGTCTCAGTGGGACCGTCCCCTGGCAGTTCAAGCCTCCTTGCCATCCCATCCCGTCACATCTCAGATGCTCAGCAGGGTCAGCCCCGGGTGCTGTGACAGTCCCGAGGACTTCCCTGTCACTGTCCAAGCTTGCTCAGCCGTGGCAGATGGACCTCAGGACTTAAATGGTGGGGCCAGTTCTGCGCACGCTGTGCCTCACCTAAAAAATCCACTGCACAGGCTGGAAGGGCACATGGGGAGAGCCCTGCCCAAATCTGCGTTCGCGAAGGTTGGCCATACATAGAAACTAAAAGGGCACTGGCAGCACTGAGGACCAACTAGAGGCAATGTCAGCTGCCAGCAGGAACAGCCTGGCTATCCTGCCCCAACAACAGTTCAGACACTGGGATGAGTCATTTGTAGGAAGGTGTGTGTTTGCTCACCTACTGCAGTGGAGGGCCATAGAGTAACTGCCTGTGTTTCACTGGGGACAAGCTCTTGTGATTTCAGTAAATAGAGCCCATCTCTGGATATATATTTCCTAAGAGAGAAGGCTCATCATGAGAATTTTTAACAGGGCAGTGAATGTCCAGTTGCTAAATAACTTTTCTGATTTTACTTTTTGTTCAAAATGTATAGTAAGCTATTCAAGTTTTTAACACACAAACATATTTAATTGCGACTTTCTAAAAGAGGCGTCAGAGGTATCTTTGGCCAGTAACAAGTCACATGGGTCAAAGTATCTCGTGGGTGTATTTACTGTATGACATTGCCTGGGGCTCTGTCACATACCTGCAGTGTGAGTTACGTAGACTTCAAAGGACAGAAATGGCACAAGCCTTCAAGAAGGTGAATTCAGATGTTCATTGTCATGGGTCCATTACTGGAGCTCTGTAATAGCAGTACACAGAATGGTCCCTGGGTTTTTCTGTAGCCTTGCTGATGTGGGACTTAGTCCTTTCTTGGGACATGGGTTACTTGGAGAAGGAAGAAGAGTCCTGGTTATAGTCAGTGGTAGGAGTGGGTCTGCCGTCTGGACAACACGCTAATAAAATGGCTTTTGCTGCCTCCTCTTCATGTCCCTTTCCTCTGCCTTGCCTGTTGATGTTGTAGGTAACCCCAGATAGAATACAGCACACGCCACATGTTCCTTTCCTGGTGCCCTGAACAGCAAAATAATTTGGTAAAGTTGCAAATCAATGCAGTGTTTTTGTAGAGCATTTATCTGGTTTATTTTGCATTACATAAAGAACAGCCATTAGATGGGTCTCATCCCTTTTGCATTAATCCAGCAGCACAAATGCGGAGTGAGAGAGCTGCGGTTTGAGCACGAGGGCCCTGTGCACTGCTCTCCTTATCTGCTCTCCAATCTTTGAGCTCTTACATAATACGTTTAAGACTGTTTTTTGACTAATCTCTTTTGGGGTCTCATTTTGCATTCTTAGTCTCTAGCAACAAAGCCCTGATGTGCTCTTCCCTTGTGAAATCCTTTCCAGAAGGTGCATATTATCTGTTACAAGACAGGGCAACGATGAGCATCAATTTCCATGGCAGAATAGGAGCCTGGATTACAAATTACTATTTAATCCTTTTTGCGTCAAAGGATATAATAATCCTTGTAAAATGTGCTCTAAGTCTTGTGCTTGGCTGTGTGAGGTTAAGGGGCAAAAAACCAAAACAGGGGAATCTCTTAAACAGTAAGACATGGTGAAACACATGTGCTCCACATGAATTTCAGAATATATATTTAGTACTACATTTCAGCAGCTAAAAATAAAGGTGATGGACTGGTACCTAGACTACTAGTTTTCATTGCTTCGTATGCTTGCTGCTGCTACTCTGCTAGAGTAGAGTAAGTGTTTCCCATGAGTTGCATGCTGAATTGCAATTAAGAATTTAGGCACAAAGTAAGCACTGCTCAAATTTGATTTCCCCCCGCCCCCTGCCAATGAGAACATTTACCAAAACTAACAAATATGGAGGTCTCTTAAGACTGTGAGAAAATTTGTTTTATGTTCTAAATCATCCTGTTACGATTGGCAAGCAATGTGATTTTGTAAGGGAGATAAGGGTAAATAAGTTTTGGGAGGGATAAGGATTTAATGTTGGAAATTGCAGACTGATGGCTACACAATTTCCTGGCCAGGCAGCTATTTTAAGAGGGGCAAAGTTTAATAGCATAAAAAGTTGAGAAAATAAATCCCACAGTGAGACCTACAGTCCTTTATTGTCAAATTGAGTCTGCTGTAACTTTGTTAGATAAAAAGCAAAACAGGATTTTTGAAGTTGTTTGAAGCCAATAGCTTCATTTGATTAGTTTATTCCATATTTTCATTGCTGGCCTCTTTACTAAATCAAGCAGGGCATATTGGATAGAATCTGTCCTTACTGTGTAGCAACCCACTGAGAGAACCTGAAAGTAGGTGGTGACATATAAGCAATATTACTAATGGAAAGAACAGGGTAAGCCGTTTGCTGTTATTTTTAATGCCCTGTTACTTAGAACTTTACTAATAATGTAATACTCTATATAGTCAAAATCCTAAAAAGAGAGTAGAACCAGATTAAAATAATAATCTCATATTAAAGAGCACATTTAATTACTTGGTCAATAGCCATTATTCCACAATAGGGTATTTTTGTGCCAGATGCTAATTGCACTCTTCTAGTGTGACATTGCATAATGCGGTGTCCTTGCTGTCACAAACTGGTCATCTTGCAGGTGAAAACTGTGCAGTGCAGCAGCTGTTACAAAGCCATAAAATGTTTGTGTTGTAAAAGGAATTGTGTATTTTTTGGTTGCTCTCTTCTATGGTAAACTTACAGAAAACAGGAATATTCCCCTAATCTGTCTAGCTGTTGTGTTTCAATAAACCCTGAGTCAAATGTTCGTATTTCATCCAAAATGAATAATTTATATTTCTTTATTTGTTGCAGAAAATGACACTTGACTGAAGAGCAGTTGCTTCCCTGGGAGCTTTACATGAGCAACACCATCCTATGAGGAGGAAGAGGAGGAGGAGGAGGATCTGTCAGCCTTATTAGTTGTAAAATGGGGACTACAGGTGACGACATGGCAGCAGTGGAACAAAATGCCTCCTTGAACCCTCTGTGCTTTGAGTGTGGCCAGCAACACTGGACAAGGGAGAACCATCTCTACAACTACCAGAACGAAGTGGACGACGACTTGGTCTGCCACATTTGCCTTCAGCCCTTGTTGCAGCCATTGGACACTCCCTGTGGACACACTTTCTGCTACAAGTGCCTAAGGAACTTTCTGCAGGAGAAGGATTTCTGCCCACTGGATCGAAAAAGACTCCATTTTAAACTTTGCAAAAAATCCAGCATCCTCGTTCATAAACTGTTAGACAAGCTATTTGTTTTGTGCCCCTTCTCTTCTGTGTGTCAGGAAGTCATGCAGCGATGTGACCTGGCGGCACATCTTAAAAACAGGTGAGCGATGCAGGTGCTTCCTTTGTGTGTTCCTTACATGCTTACTAGGCCAGTTTGTGTAGCAGGAGAAATTGGGGGCAGAAGAGGGGACAGAGTTGGTGGTGGCTTTTCAGTTCTCCGTAAAAATGTGATGAATCACCCTAGGAAATGGTCAGTCTGTGACTATGTGTGTCTAGAGCACTGAATTACCCTGTTTGCTGCATTGCATCAGGAAATACTGAAGACTGCTTGGATACAGCCATAGAGAGAATGACATGATTTACTAGAGATCTGAAAAAAGTATTTGTCAAAAAAAATTAAATTAAATAGGGGTTGATTATGGTGGGGGGAAAAAGGCTGAGAAAGGGGGAAAATTAGAGATGTGCAAAGTCTGTCTGCAAAGAGGGAAGAAAGAGCGCAATAGGAAAAGAAGATTTAGTTCAGGTTTTAGGGAAAAAAGTTTTATAATGGTACAGTACTGGCATAAGTTGCTTAGATGGTGGTTGTGCATTCCCCTCTTTCATAAGCATTTCTGAACGTGTTAAACTAACTTTTATCAGGAGTCATTATGTTAGAATTTATTCTGCTTTGAGGTAGATGGACAGGATACCTCTTGGGACTGGTGGGCCTCCTCTGCCTGGCCTCAGTCTGGTCCAGCAGCACTGGTGACTGCCCAGGCAGAAAGGCTCATTTGGGAGGTGCATGGACCTACCCAATGAACTTCTTTTCAAGTCTTGGTCTTTGTCCATTTGGAGACCATCTTTGGGTAAAGGGTGATGTTGCAGAGAAGATGGAGAGTCAGGCATAGTATGGGTATGTGTGCAGGCAAGTGCTCTGCAGAGAAGGGAAAGAGGACAGCCACCACGAGCCTTGGAAACAGTTTGTTCCCATTTGTATTTCCAGCATGCCCTCCTCCTGCTTCCCCACATCCTAAGGGCTTCTGGGGATTCAGAGCCTGGGCATGCAGAACATACAGCAGCCCTACAGACTGTGACAGGCCTGGAGCTGCGTGGGTTTTGTTAGCTGCAGTAGTGTGGTGTCCACATCAGGGAGGTATTGGGGGCTGATGAGAAGCCTTCCTCACTAGATGGTTTTGTTGGTTTTTTTTTGTTTGTTTGTTTGTTTGTTTCATTTCTTGCTGTGGTTTCCTTATTATTTCCTTAAGCTTAGGATCTTGGTTGTTTCCTTCTGGCAAGTAATTTCTGATCTATATGATGACCTGGGTGTAGTGAGGAAGCCTAATGGATTTATTTATAATCCTAATATTAAACCAATTTGATTTTAATAAAAAGCAAAATGCTAGCAAGCCTCCTGCTATACATTTTATTCATCTTCTGGTTTCCCACTGTCATATCCCTCACCTCTTCAGTCCTTTTTTTCTTGGTTGACATCTCTTTGAATGATATTAGTGCTGTTTACAAGAGGGTCATGTAATTTATTTGTGTGTGCCCCCTGTACGTGTACATGAAATACTAATTTACTTAATGCGCAAGGTTATTATGAAATCCAAGTGAGCTGAGTCACTCGCTTTTCCTGTTTGTTGGCTGGAAAAAAGGCTTTCAGTTGCAGAAGGCTGCTCATTTTCAATTCCTTCTGTTGTCTTGGGATGCCGATACACATTTTGAGTATATGGTGATTTACAGTTTTCAATTAAGTTTATTTGCAAACATCTGAACACCTATAAATTATCGTTACTGGCATAAATGATGTCAGCAACTACATAGTTTGAATTTGATTCTACATGGATTAGTGTATCCAGTAAAATTCTACTACTGATCATTACATTTAGGAAAGAAATATCAAATTCAATATTATTGTAATTGTCAGCATAGATTAGTATAAACCATTCTCAACAAGGCTTTACATGAGCTGGTTTGTACTTCTAAGAAATGCAGCGTGGTTGTTAGTTTTCACTGTCTAAAAACCTTTACCTTTGTGTTTTCCATGTTGTTCTGATTGACTCCATTTGAGCATAAAAAGCTTAAAGAAAATGTCATCATATCCACCAGGTGCCTCAGAGTATAAGGTTACTGCAAGATGCTCCAACAAGGAAATGAGAGGCATGAGACACAAACCTGATTACTTCATGGTCACTAATTGCACTCCGTGATACCTTGTTGCATAAAGAAATTATTTTTGATTTATCAAACTCTTGAGTTTCATTACATTCACTTGCAAACTGTGATTTTCAAAGTTGAACACAACGCACATCATCTAATTTTAAAGGAAAAAACCTTAGGAGTAACATACAGTTTCCACAGTCACTTGGTATAGAAAATTGGTTAGTTTAGTAAAGTAGGTGCCAATTTAATTTCTAAATATCAAAGGTAAATTATGGTTATTTTCTGCTCTGAAGCCACTTGACTCCTTGTAAGCTTCTCACATTCTTGGGTAGAAGAAAAAAATATGCAACAAAACCACTCTTTATTTTTCCTTTTTCCTGAGTCTTCACTGATTCCCAAACATAGATGACTCCTAGTTATTTTTCCTTTCCCCGTCCAAGACCCAGACGTTTAATTTTCTGTAGCAGCACAAGGTTTTACTTTGAATTGCAGCTGTAAATCCTGCCAGAATTACTGCTTAAGGTCACTTTGCTAGCAAAGTTTTATGAGCAATAGCAAAAGCATTTGGGTTGCTTCTCTGCAGTCTTTGCTTAAATACAGATCCTACTTGGAAAATGATTTAGTGCAACTGGTTTGAGGTTATTTAGTATGTTTGCTTTTATCAAACCTCTAGACAGGGCAGAAGCTGATGGCACAAGTTAAAATAAATTCTTTCTTTTCAGTAGTCAGTGAGCAAATGTGTTTTTCAAGCTCCTACTGTTATTCCACAGAAATATCCTGTAAACTACATCTTAATTTTGTAGGAAAGCTCTTTTTATCAGCAAAGAGGGATTGCTGTTGATGTTCCAAGCAGTCAGCATTTAAATGAGAAATACAGCAGACTTGGCTGTAAAAGAAAAACAAACAAAAACACACACACAAAACCCCCCCCCAAACAAACAAAACACCAAAAAAGACTTATTTTTCTTCTCTGTCTGATATGAATTAAGAGAAATTTAAGGTAGGAGCTATACTTTGTGACCATCCAGAACTGATCGAAAGCTGATGCTGAAGTGGGGAGAGGAAGAAATCAATGAATATAAGCAGAAGCTTGTTTTACATCCCAAAAAGAAATGCCCTTCAAGTTTCCTGTTAAGTAGCATCACTCACTTGCTTTAGATGGGTTGCTTTAGTATCATAGAAATAGTTTGAGTTGGAATCTTACTCTTGAGCATCTTGAAAGAAATTGAATAATTTCTAGATGTTCTAGAAAACATTCCTGTGTTTCTTCTTGCTGCTAGCTAAGATATTCTGGCTTTGTAGATAGACATGAAATACAATTCCTGTAAGACATGTTTCAGTCTCAATTCAACCCTTACTTAGGCAGTTTGTGTTAGGAGAATGTTTTTACAGGTACAGGAATTCAATCTTCAAAGCTTGTTTTGATCACCAGATGCCCATCAGTGTACATAACTTGTTACAGGATTTAGCCCCAAATGCTCTTTATCCCAGATATTTGGCAATAGCTGTACTAGTGAAGGTGTTCACCTCTAGAGATTTGTTGGCTCTTGATAACTGTTACAACTGCTGTATATTTTTGCTGTTTGTGAATAATACGATCCTACTGGCAATAAAAATCTTTTTATGTTGCAAGTGGAAGTGAAAAATCTCCTTATAGATATGCTTGAATACCAATACTGGGCTTTGCTGCTTGGTAGGAGGCATATGGTGTTTAAAGACTTTAGAACTGGCATCCCATGAATTAATGTCCCCACTGGACAACTGCTTTCCTGGCAATGCAGTTGCACTTAACTAAGTTGAAAGTTAGCGTTATAATTACTGGTTAATTTGGGGAAGAATCTGGTCTTTTTTCCCTTTTTTTGCTTCATGCAGTGCTACATAAAAGGGATTCCACTGAATGAGTAGGTGTGCTCAGGAGGCTTTTTACATTTCTTGATATTAGCCTTTGAAATTATAATAAAACATCATTGGCAAAAATAAACCTCAAATCTATTTATATTTAGTGTGACAACTTTCATCATCTGCCAGGTAACGATGGGAGAATGTGTTCTGTGAAGGAGGGTGGAGGAGGACCTGGCTGTGGTTTAGAAGGCTTTGACAGAAATAGGACACTTCCAGGGCTGAGTTTTGTGCTTGTCCTGGTTTGATACATTTAAAAAAAAAAAAATTATAAGGTATGCTTCACCACCACCACCAGCCCCTTTGGGCTCCTCATGCTGTGTGAGGTGACTGAATCAGAGTCAACAGCACAGTCGTTTGGTAGAAGGTACCTAAGGGAGTCCTTAGTTCGAGTCCTGAGTTCGAGTCTCAGTGAGACCGTCCCCTGGCAGTTCAAGCCTCCCTGCCATCCCATCCGGTCACATCTCGGATGCTCAGCAGGGTCAGCCCCGGTTAGTACCGGGTGCTGTGACAGTCCCGAGGACTTCCCTTGTTACTGTCCAAGCTCGCTCGGCCGTGGCAAATGGACCTCAGGACTTAAATGGTGGGGCCAGTTCTGCGCACGCTGTGCCTCACCTAAAAAATCCACTGTGCAGGCTGGAAGGGCACACCCACGTGGGGAGAGCCCTGCCCAAATCTGCATTTGTGAAGTCTGGCCATACATACACCTAAGGGAGTATCTGGTTCACTGAAGTTCTCTGTCGGTCTGGACTCCGCTGTCCAGGCTCAGTGGGATTGAAGTATGGTCCTCTGACAGCGTCAGTTTTGAACTGTTCATTCACCTCTTTGCTGAAACATCACCACTCCTATAGCAGAGCAGTTCAGGGGACAGCAAGGATATGCAGCTTGGGGTGGCTTTGTCCTAAATTCTTATGGATCAGTGTGGGAAAGCACATCTGTCAGAGCTCCTGGTAGACAAGAGGTTTTAATGCAAGAGCATTTACCCCTTGCTGTGTTGCTGCAGAAGTGGGTCATGTTGGAGATTGTTCCTTTTTTTTTTTATTCCTATTGCCAGAGTTAAGATTTGGAGGACCATGAGGGTAAGCCATGAAATTGAAGTATTTTAGAAATTTTGAGGGAAGTGATTTGATCTCTCCTTTTTTTGGTCTTTTGGGATTCTTGTTTAGAGGTCTACGCTGTGATCAATGAGAGAAATTTCCTACTGAGTTTTACCTGTAGTTGTGTGGCTCTAGCCATGGGACAGATTTCTTAGCTGACCAGTCCCACTATATTAATGGTTTTATGTAGTAAATATTGCTTGGACAAAATCAGGAGGTATGGTTGTGTTCAATCATTAAAATCAGAAAAATTTTTGCCCAATGGATAACCTTTCAAATAATTTTCATCTTTTGTTCTTGCACTTTTCTTAACTTTGAGGCTCAAGATGACCAGCAATTGCTTTGCAGAAAGCCCCAAGAAATTTTTTCTGAAATGCGTCATGTCATAATGTGAACTGTCTCTAATGTATGTTTTTATGCATATTAGAGGACATTTGGGTTGCTATTCTTCTAAAACATGGAGAAGAGAAAGCTCCAGAGAAACTTTATAGCACCTTCCAAAACCTAAAAGGGCTGTGGGAGAGCTGGAGAGGGATTTTGTGCATGGGCATGTAGTGATAGGTCAAGGGAGAATAGCTTTAAACTGCAAAAGGGTAGATTTAAGTTAGATAATAGGAAAAAAAGCTTTACTGTGACGGTGGAGAGGAACTGGAAGAAGTTACCCAGAAAAGCTGTGGATGCCACATCCCTTGAAGTGTTCAAAGTCAGATGGATGGGGCTCTGAGCAAATCTGGTCTAGTCGAAGGTATCCCTGCCTGTGACAGGGAGTTTTGAACTAGATGGTCCTTAGGACCTTATGTGTATGTATTTGTATGTGTATATATGTGTGTGTGTGTGTGTGTGTATGTATAATAACTTTTATATATCTGTGTCATTTTATGTATACATAACATGGCTGGAGGTCATGAAAGCTCAACAGGTTATCAACATTCTTTGGAGCTGAAAACTTTGTTATCAAGTTATCTTCAAAATCCCTTGTGCTGAAACAGTCTAACTACAGAATGTCAGAACAGAATTGTGATTTTCAAAACACTCTGGTCTAACATGTTAGACTTCTGCTGTCTTTTACTCTGTTAATACATTTCTTCTCTCATTGCAAAAATAAATAATTTCTTCTTTTGTTATAACAATCTGTCAAGTTTGCAAACAGCATGTCCTTTCAAGAATGTGATTCCTCTTGTCCTGGCACTCCCAACAGTATGAGCGGTTTTTGGTGGTCAGCAGCTCTAGAAGCGGGAGCTTTATGGCCATCAGATACTGTGAGAAGTGATATCAAACACTGGCAAAACTGTCACAGAGGTGGATGTAAGATTGATATCCGCATCTGATTATCTACATGTAAATGTAAGACTATTTGATAAATGAAGGCCTTCCATGAATGTGCAACATTGTAGCTCTTCTTTCCAATGAACTATAATAGGCTTTTAAACATAAGCAAAAAAAAAAGTATTGCATTAAGAATAATAGAAACTCACAAAAATGAGTTTATAGTAAAAAGCACCAAATGCTGAGGGAGCATTGCTACACAAGGAAAAACAAAAAACTTTACTTCCTGTGTGAAGTCAGAAAAAACAGGAGACAGGATGGGGACGAAACACCTGCTCGTCCAAGAAGAGATGATGAGCAGAGCTGTTACTTTTGCTAAACTTCTCATGCAAACTCCCAAGCAAGCATAATTTTCTTTCAGTATTTTAACAATTAGTGCAATATGGGTAAAATTTTCATCTCTTCCTTCTCAAATGACCCCAGGAAAATATGATGCTTATGCTTCTCTTGGCTTACTAAGGTGAAAAGAGATGGCTTCAATGGGTCTCCAAATGTGTCTTTGAATGGGGCTTCTCTTACGTGTTTTATTTTTTTGCCAGTCTTGTTTTGTCTTTTAAGCAAGGTTATATTCCAGAAACTGAAATGTACAAAATACACCTTCTAGTGTAAGGTGTCCTTGCCCATGGCATTCTATGATAACAGAGTAAGTCCATATTCAGAAGGTGTTATAGCACATTTAGTTCCTGGCTAAAAAACTACATAGTAAAAGTTTTGTGGAAAAGTCAGTATTATTTGGGCATTCTTTCAACTAAAACATATTTTAGCCTTAGGATTCAATGTGTTTAATTTTTTTTGTTTTGTTTTTATGAGTTCAAAGCTGTGACTTTGAAGAAGACTTAATTCCATTCAGTGGAGTACTTGGGCATTCCGGGCAGAAAGGGACCTGGGGGTACTAATTGACAGGAAGCTCAACAGGAGCCAACAGTGTGCCCAGGTGGCCAAGAAGG
>JAWWEV010000001.1:47314681-47330901 GCA_035583235.1 Hafferia zeledoni | reverse complement strand
ACACTATTGGCTAGGGGGAGTCAGCTGTCAGCTTAGCCCAGCCCAGATCAGCTGACAGCCCCCAGGCCCAGGCCGAAGCTCAAAAAACTCAAATTTAGGTCCATCTAGGTGAAACCATAACACCTAAAGACATAAGAAGGAACTGCCTTTATAAGCTATGGCTTTCATGTTTACATATAGCTACATACGTGATTAGTATGTATCTGAGGAGCAGAGTCAGTCAGAGGGAGCACTCGGCCTTGGAGGTTGAAGACAATGTTGCCATTTTCCAAGAGAAGGCAGGGAAATATTTATTTATTTATGATTGGAAGAGTCTCCCAGGTTATTTCTTCTGTTATTTTGGATTCCTTGCAAGTATTCTGTCCATTTAAAGTGCTACTACAGGTATATGTGCAGTGGTTTGAATGTTTCACTAAATAGCCTGAAGAGGAAAGGCATCAGCAAATAAAATTTACTTTGATTCAGCTTTAGATCCTTTTAAAGTAAATACAGGTTAAACGTTATCATTCTGGTGTCAGAAAATTAAATACAAGATCTCCTCTTGCTTCCATTTTGAGGTTTTGTTGTAATGATTAGGGAGTCTGTCCAGGGTACCCATTATGAGTCATTAGCATCCATTGGCATTAGTTTGAGCTCTGGGAGAGTCTACATACCAACTGCAAAAGAAAACATGACATTTAAGGGCTTTAAATAGTCTCTTATTGTCATCATGAAAACACATGTGTTTTGATTTCTTAGGAGCCTCTTTGTAGTTCTGAGACATGTTCTACTGGCAAATGAAGTAATGCTGATGTTCACCAGGACATCAAAAAATCAGTTTCTGGTTTGTCTTCAGTCTTTTGATGATACAGATTTGTAGTGCAATCCTAAAACGTAGCCTGTTCCAGTGTATGATATTAAGAAAAACTAGACTGAAATTTTCAATATGAACCTTTATAAACTTTCTGTCTATATTTCAGTATCTACGTGCATGGGGGGTTTCGGGGGTTTTATTTTTTTGTTTTGGTTTGGGGTTTTTGGAGGGGTGGGGTGGGAAGAGTGGTCTGATCTGGAGGAAATCCAGCCAAAGCTGATTTCTGCTACTTAGTCCTTTTAAACTGTCCTGTTAATGTGCCAAAGTGTAGCTTTGGGGTGTATTTAGTTGTGTTTTGTTCTGGGGTTTCGGTTTTGGTACATTGTGTTTTTTCCTTAGTTTTAACAGTGCTATTTATCTTTGTCAAACAGGATCTCTCCCAGTGTGTTACATGCCAAGAAAAGCACATTACTGTGAAAAAAGAGCCACATGAATCTCTGGGAATGACAGTGGCAGGAGGCAGAGGCAGCAAAAGTGGTGAACTGCCCATCTTTGTGACAAGTGTACAGCCTCATGGGTGTTTGGCAAGAGATGGCAGGATTAAACGAGGTGGGGTTTGGCTTCCCTGGTGGCGTGGATGACCTCTCCTTGCTTTTTGATGACTAGATTGTCTGGAGGCAGGTGGTGTCAAAAAGTCTTTCCACAGATGTAGGGAAATGCTTATGGATGCTTTACTTCATGATTCTATAATGGAAATACAGTATTTAGTATCACATTTCCACCTTTTCTAGGAAGGGGATGTTTAAAGCATGATAGCAGGGGAAGTGGGTAAAAGACCAGGAAATGCCTGGTTAAATTCTTTAAAGCTGACGGTAATCCTCTGAGCTGAGGGTCTGGTGCGACACTTTGCTCTGTAGCACACACACATCCTGGTTTTGTGTTTAATTTAGTGGCTGGACCACATCTCTGTCCAAGATATCTCTGCTCCCCAGTGTAATATCTGAACAACAGAAATGCTCTGATGACAGCCCACAGCTTAGCCATGCTAAGTTTATCTCAGAAGCCACATCAGTGTTGATCCTTGTTCCCAAATGCTTTTTTGTTCTGTGGGACAGCTTGGATCTGCCAGTTCTCAGGGGTGCTGCAGCACCTGGTCTTGTTCCTCAGCTTTGTAGAAGGGAACAAGGAGGTGGAAGTTAGACTCAGCATAGGTGAAGGCAGTCCTGCATGATTGATAGCAAAGCATTTAAAGATTAAAATGTATTATGTCATATATGAAACAAAGGCTGCCTATAATATCTCTGCGATTCACAGTTCACAGAATTACAGAATGTTTTAGGAAAGAAATTTAGGAAAAAAACTTCACAGATTGTACATTTAAAAAGAACAGTGTGGGAGCATCCTTATATGCTTCTGAGAGAGGGAGATTTACACCCACACACCAGCAGGTACGCTTTCTTTTTCTGTACTACTATGAAAAACACATTTGATAGAAGAACCACTATTGTTCTCTCATTGTGTAACATTAAAGTAGCCACAGCAGCTACTAGGAGGAAAAACCTGTTAACTGAATCTCATTCCAAATATGACCCAGGTGTTTGCACTTTTGCTTTGTTTTTTCTGGCTTTCATTTGGTAAGACATTGTGTGAAAAAGGAGACTGTCACTGCTTGGATATTTAGTAACATTCTTGTTTTCATCCTTAAGCTTTTTAAAAATATTCTGAAATAAAATTGTGGCAATTTTTTAGTGGCTTTGACTCTTTCCAGATTATCTTCATAGAAATGCTCAGTTTCTTTCTTTGCATTAACTGGGTTTTGTACCAAACTTTCTAGAAGAGTTTGAACACTACTTTTTTCTCCCAAGTAACAAGCAAAAACTGGTGACTTAAAACACTCTGTGGAACTCTGCTTATCTACAAAAATTGGATACTTTGAAGTGCCTCTATTGTTCCTTCCATTTAAGGTTAGGGTGAACCTATGATCCACCACTGGAAACAATTATTTTGTCGTGGCATCTGCAGTAGCAGTTGCAGCCAAGCTGATGAGATGCTTTGGTAATTTCAAGTTTTCAGGGCAATATACCATAAAAGCCACAGTATTTGGTGTGTTATGTGGAAATAAATTATACTGATCCAGCTTAATAATTCAATACATGAATGTTTAAAATTGACAATATAAGGCTTCAGAGCTATTTACATTTCTGGTCTGTTAGTTCACTGTCTCAGGTCCAAAAAATACAGTATGAAATGAGACCCTGGCATGGGAGGTGCTGTCACTAGGAAGGAGTGTCAGCCTGATGTGTTCTCACTTGTGCCTTTGAACAGGGGATGTGCTGCTGAACATCAATGGCATTGATCTGACTAACCTGAGTCACAGCGAGGCAGTGGCCATGCTGAAAGCTAGTGCTGCCTCTTCTGTAGTTGCCCTTAAAGCCCTGGAAGTCCAAATTGTAGAGGAACAGCCCCAGGCTAATGAAGAACAATTGAGTACCATCAGTGAAAATGAATACGATGCCAGTTGGTCACCATCGTGGGTCATGTGGCTGGGACTTCCAAGGTATGGAATTAATCTATAGAGTAATTAGTTAGCTGTTTTAAGCTGAGAGAGATAAAGAAGCAGAGACTTTATTAGTTGCAACACATCTCCCTTATTTCTGCCTGCCTGGCTATCTCAGCTATATCCGGTTGGCAATGTGCTTGTGAAGCAGACTGGAGCAATGTTTCCTTGGGAAACTCAAAGATGAATAGACTGGGTTTATCCCTTCACAAACCATAGTGAATACTCACGTGGAATCTTCTCATTGAATACAATTCATCTTTTGTATTGTTTAATCATATCATAATTTTCTGTAGAATATCTGAAAACAGAACAGTCATTAATAAAACTGCAGAGTATACACCCATGTATCTCTTTCCTAATATGCTACCTAAATTTATGAGGCCAAATATCTCACTTTACAATATTGGATCAGACTTCAGCCATTCTAATAGTCTTGACACATCCCTTGTCAAGACTGTAACCATGTAACTGTGGACTCACAGATAAGAGCCCATAGTCACAAATCCCCATTTCTTTTTTTTAAGAATCCACTACCATCTCTGCCAAACACAGAAACTCTTCAAGGTTTGCAGCAAGCTCCCTCCCCTTGACTAATCTGCTGGGTGTCACCATGTTTCATTTGTACTCTTGCGTTTCTCACTCTCATGTGGCTGCAGCTATAAGTTCATTCTGGCATTGATTGTGATCAAGGAGCATCTGCTAGAGCAAATCATGTTGTTAACTTCAGTCAGGGAATGCAGGTTAATTCCTTTCTGTGTGATAGAGTTACCAGGTCTGTACTTTAAGTGTAAAACCACAACAAGAACCAGACAGATTGGTAGCAGAGTGCAGCCAAAGATAACAGAATTAACTATGCATTGGCCCTCCAGACATTTAACTTTTTCTTGGTTTAACTGTCAGTTAATTTCTCTCCTATTCAAGTATAAGTGAGTTGCCTAATCTGAATAAATGGCTCTCAGTTTTGGTAACTACCCCTTTCTACACTTTAACAGTAGTTTATTTCTTTTATACCACAGATGCCCATGTATGGCTCCTAAAGTTATGCTATGCATGGTGCTGCTGTTCTTAAAAAGGGTGTTGGACATCAGTAAAGAACTTGATCTCTTTTTACTTGAAAGTTAATTTCTATGTGTTGGAGGGGGTTTGAGGTCTTTTTTAATTACAGTTATTGGCAACTTCATTGGCAAGAATTAGTTTTCACTATGGCAGATAACATAGCAGTACAGTTAGTTAAGCGTGATCTGAATTATTTACTTTCTGTGTAATAAAATGGTTAGTCTTTTATATTTTCATTACTGGTGATGCATCAGTTCAGAGGTAACAAAGATTGTGTATGGAATTTTAATTTTTACTTAAAGTAGGAAAAAACCTAAACTGACTGGGGGTGGAGAAAAAACACTACATTTTTAACTTGCAAAGGGTATCAATTTTCCACCCATGTTGTTGCCACCTGTGAAAGCTCTAAAATGCTGTTCATTACTGTCAGTTTACAGAGTTAACTGTGTTTAAGTAATTGTTCTAGCACTGTATTATTTCTTTTGAAATACTTTTCTATCTCAGGATTGTGGGTTTTTTTGGTAATTGGTTTGAATATTGCAAAATTACTCCAATCTCCATCCCTCCCCTTCTCTTCCACACTTAGCACAGTGGTAATGACAAGGCAGCAGATGTTGTGCCTACTGAGAAGTTGTACACTGGTTTTTCTCTTGCTGTCCTGTGCTTCCATTCCACAGCTGCCTACATAGCTGCCATGACGTAGTGCTGCGACGGAGCAATTTAGGGAGCTGGGGATTCAGCATCGTTGGTGGCTACGAGGAGAACCACACAAACCAGCCCTTCTTCATTAAAACCATTGTTCTTGGAACTCCTGCATACTTTGATGGAAGATTAAAGTAAGCTAAAATAATAGTGGTAGAAATACTAATAGTAGTGACAGCAGCAACAATAAACCACTCTAGTAGCTGTGTGCTGGTGCAATTAATTGCTTAAGGAAGTACACCATAGGATCTTACACTGGGCAGTCATGCAGCTCAGGAGTGCTTTGCCTTGCTGTTAGAGTGTGATGCAGGGGTGTTTCTGCTGGGGAAGGGGTATCTGTCAGAGGGGGATGGTTGTGCTGGCACCTCTGCCATCTCCTGTTCTCCTGCCTAGCTGCAGTGCTGATGGCACTATCTGTCTCCGTCTCCCTGTAGAACTCTTGTTTAGGCCAAAAGGCATTATCGAACATATATGTGCAGAAATAGCTAGCTTTTGTCTTTCTGGAGAATAGCTAGAAATTAGAACTTACTTCTGTAAAGTGGGGAAAACTGCTTTATCCTTTCACATAACCTTCTGAAGCCATCACTGGAAACCTTGGTACTGAAGATGAGTGGTGCTGGTTTAATGGACGGACAAGAAAGTACATGAAAATTATCTCTGAAAAGGTTGCTAAGGAATAAAGTCCCCATGGCAGTGCCCTGAGAGTCAATAGTTGGCAGGAAAGTCACTGATAAATGAAGCAAGTTCAGCAGAGGGTTGGGGTTGGGGTTAGGTTTGGGGTTAGGGGAGGTGGTGGGAGCTGGAGCCCTCACCCCTCAAGGAGAGGACGTCAGGGGCAGCCAACAGCCCCTTCCAGTGCTCACAAGAAGATTATCAAGAAGACAGAGCCCAGGGTTGTCAGTGATAGAGGATGAGAAAATGTGCACAAATTGACCAAAAGAACTCGCGACTGGTTATAAGGAGAAACTACTTCCCCATGGGGTTAGTCAGGCAGTGGCATAAGTTGCATGGTCTCTGCCCTTAGAGGTTTCTGAAACCTTAATGGGTAAAGCCGTGAGAGTCCTGGTGAGGTCCTGTCCTTGCTTGCAGTAGAAGGTGGCCTGTAGACTTGCTGAGGTCCCTTCTGACCTTAAAGATTATATGTTTGTACAGATTATGTTTGTGTTTTGGTTTGAATACTTTGGCAAAATGCCAAGTATAAACCAAAGGACAAAACTCCTTCCCCACCCGCCAAGAAAAGGGAGAAAAAAACTGGACACTTGAACTTAACTAGTTATATATTTACACAAAAAAGGGAAAATGAAAAGTACACTACAATATAACACACACCTACACAAGTTAGGTATAATAACAATCCTCTATCTCCCACCGAAAACAGATCCAATCACTCCAGATCCATAAAGCACACCAAAAGACACCCAGCAAAGAAAAGAAAGAGAGAATAACAATAAAACCTTTACTTCCCCAGACTAAAACAAAATGCAACGTAGTGGTGGGGCAGCAACAAGGCCCAGCACAGCAGGACAACAGCAGCGTGTCCTGTCTCTCTCAGCTATGATGGGAACTGAGAGAACTCCTCCTACTCTACTGTATTTATACTTGAGGTGATGTCAGAATATAGTATGGAATACCATGGGCCAGTGAAGTCGCAGCTGTCAGCTGGCCTGACCCAGCTCAAGTCAGCTGATAATCCAAGGCCTACTCTGAGAACTAAAGCTTAAATTTAGGCCTATTTAAACCCATAACAGTTTGGATGCTGCCCCCAGGTCTGATATCCAGATACATTTCTTAGCCTAGTTAGGATTAGTTCAGAACTAGGACTTAAAATTTCTATTAGTTTCTCTTGTTCATGAACTTGATTTTGTGAAGGTGACAGTCAAGAATATGCAACTCGAAGTTTCATGGCATGATTTTTACATGTAGATTTTCTTACAAAGAAAAAAATGTACTTATGCCTAGAGCTGTGACAGTAATTGATTTTTCAGTTCAATGACTAAATAAATAAATGAAAAAAAAGCTTGGCTGAACACAAAATTACTATTTTTTTTCCATCTATGGAACAGTTTGGATTAAAGTAAAGATCTCAGTTCAACTCAAAGTACATAATTTCAGATTGGGTACTTTATAACTGGAAGTATTCACACAAATGGAAACTCAAGCATCATTCCTAAAAAGAGGGGAAGAGTCATTGAGGCCACATTTAGCCCCTTATAAAGGATGAAGAAGATGCTCTTGTGTTATACTGTGATATAGTACCCTCTGTTAAATATACTGTCTCACTGAGAATATAGACTTAAAAATGGGCCATAACAAGGGAGAGCTCCTTAGAATCTGCACCTTGAGTTACTGTGGCCAAGTCTCCTTAAAGTTGTTCTGTTTTGTTTGAATTATTTAACTATTTTGTTAGGCTGTTAAGGAAGGGAGTAAATAACTTCACAGCTGAACAGTTTAGACAGTTTTATGATCTATCTGGTGTGATTTTATAGAAGGAGAAAGGCTGGATGAATGAGATGCCACTCAGTGAACTGCAGCATTGTGGCTTGGGCAATGGGGTTCCTTGGTTCAGACAGAGAAGGACTTCTGAAAGCACATTTGACTGGTCTTCTTCCTCATGGAGGGCACTGGGAGAAGAGCTCAGGAGAGCATCTCTTCACCATCTGTTTTGGTGCCTCCAGTAGTTGGGAAGATGAGTTTCAGGAAAAGTCCTGTTTGATCTCCCAAGTCATGTTCAGCTGCTTTGGGGAATGTCAAACACACACTCCAGTCACAAAGGAGAGATGTCTGGAGATGGAATATGCTCAGCATAGGAAGAAGTTAGATGCTTTTTTGATGTTTATTGTGAGCTTCTTAAAAAAACCCCAAAACTTTACCCTTCAAGGTCAATTTTCTCAGGCCAGCAAACAGCACCCTCCAGAGTTTCTCTTCCCCACTTCAAAATGCAGAGATGCTACAACTTCTCAGTTGAACCACCTGCTGAGGGAGACTTGAAGCCAAACGGTTATATTTGACAAAATCATAAGCCACTGAAAACAAGATTCTCAGTTGGAATGTGGTTGGTTGGTAACCACAAGTATCTTTACTTACACCTCCTACGGGTAAAGGCATGTTTGGTGTAAATGTGTTATAATCCACACAAACAAACAGAAATGCTTCTGTCACGCACCTGCTACCCCATTATCTTCTCTTGACTTCATTAGGTCTTTCCAACCTGCTCTTTTCACATTTCCCTCTAGATCAGTTCTTAATGCAGAACTGTCTTTGTATTAGAATTGAAATATACTGGTTTGGGAATTTCCCAGATGAGTTTTCTAGAATCCTAGAATAGTTTCAAAGCTGGAAGGGGCCTTTTAAAGGTCATTTAGTCCAATGCTCCTGCAATGAGCAGGGATATCTTTCAGTACTAGGACAGACTTAAAAAACCCAAGGGATTTCAGTTTTAGCCACCCTTTCAGCCTGATGCAAACTTACCACCCCAGCAGTGAAGTGCTCTTTGTTGGTGTGTGCTAATTATTGCAGAGTAGCATTCATAATGTGGTTTTTTTTCTTCTTGTGTTTTTTAGGTGTGGTGACATGATTGTTGCTGTCAATGGACTGTCCACGGTTGGAATGAGCCATTCTGCACTCGTTCCCATGCTGAAGGAGCAGAGGAACAAAGTGACTTTAACTGTGATTTGCTGGCCTGGAAGCCTCATATAGATGTGTGAATCACTTCAGTTCAAGCAGTGTCTTTTTCTAGATAGCTGGCACAAAAATCTCCTCTATCTTTTTTCCTCTATTGATACAGCTGGTTATAAGCAGGGCCAAAACTGCTGTATTTTCCTTTTTTATGGGCCTCACAGACTTCCTCTATGTATTTTTCCATCCTGAAATAGCTATTTCTGTTTGCTATGTCTATTGCTGACACAAATGCAAATGTACACAAGCTCACAGAGAAACTCCCACTCCAGTAGGGTTGTCATTGAGCTTTTCCCATCAGGCTTGTAGAGTCAGCAGAAGAACTTAGCAGTCCTTTGGGGTTCTCTCCGTGGTCCTCAAGCTATATGTGATATATAAACGTAATATTCATGTGCCCGCTCTTCCCTGCAAAGAGAACATGTGTCAGTACTGGAATGACACATTTATCTGCTGCTATGAATCAAAACCTGTTTCCAAAGGTACATCTCTTCATTTTGTAAGCCTTTCCATTTTTGATTCCATATTTAAAACTGATTCAAATATTCCATATTACTCATCAGAAATTACTTGGTCCCCCAAATTTTTCTTGCAGGGCATCAGTATTCATAGAAAAGTAGGACAAAAGCCTGATATTACTGGAATTTTTATAAAGTGCAATAATTGGACTCTTTGTTAGGAAACTTTAATATATTACAGAGTTTGTAACCTCTAATGACAAGAAATATGGAAGTAATTACTGTTGCAGTGCTGGCAAGAATACATGTGCCCAAGGTCGCCTTTGAGTAAATGGCTTGCAGTATTAGACTTTACTTTACAAATGAATGTTTTGCTATGTCAGAGAATTTTGATGAACATTTTTATGAAGATCATTTTTACCGTTTTTATTGTAGTTGTCAGCTGTCGTTATTCAAGTGTGGAAACAATACTTTGACTTGTACTTTCTAAATGAGAGAATTATTTCCAGGGAAAAAAGCAAACTATTAAGAAACCATATGTTATGGTTTACAGGTGGGCAAGCTAGAAGGAAGGCTGTTTGATTTCACGTCCAACTGAAAAGTAAGCTGCAAAGTTCACTCTTAACTCTGTCACCTCCTGACAAATGTGCAAATGCCTTGATATCAAATGCTGAAAGAATCTTTTTTGCATTTCAGGATTTTTTTTTTTCCTTTAGAGAGCACCTGCTATTAAGTTGTCAGTACTACTATTTGTCTTGGATTGTATTTGGTATTTTTACAAACCAACCTGCAACTTCTAGACTTTGCCTTTCCATTATATATGCAGGCTAAGCACACATTTGTGTAAGAAAAGATGGGTGGAGCACAGAAAAAAGTGTGCTGACCTGGAGCTAACCCTGTGTGTTGTCAGTGTTCTCAATATTTGAAAAAGAGCTTCATTTATAAACCAGGTTCCCAGCTGGAACTGATTTTCTGAATGACCTCTGTATTGTATTATTCATTACCAGAGAATGTATTTGAGAGTCACAGCATATTTCAATTGCGAAGCATGAACTTTATTTTCAGACTTAGCTGGTATAATATTGGGGCATATTATCGCATGTCATTAATTCCAGTAGCTTTGTTTTCAATTGAAATAAAGTTACTCTTTTGCAAAAAAAACCGGTAAAAATCTCATATAAAGGAAGTGGGTTTATTCCTCTCTGTAATGTATACTATTGGGTTAATTTCATAATATTAAAATACAAAATAATGTCCTCTCCAGCATATTACTGTAGTGAGAATCCGTGTTTCTGAAACAAACACCAAATTTATTTGATACTCTGACTGATTTGAGAACAAGTTTTCTCCCATCCCCAGATGGTGTTTAGCTGTATGCTTTGCCCTTAATGCAGAGTTTTTTGTAAAGTATATCTTAGTGTAGACTTTAGGGAAGTTTTTGACTTATGTACTAGATTTAATATTTTTTATTTTAAAATTTATACTTTTCATTCAAAATCCTGCAAAAATATTTTTAGATTTTTTTTTTCCTTTTTTCTGTTATATGTAACAAGAGCATGGGTTAGCTTATACTGTGCAGTTTTGTTTCTGTGTGCTGTAGCTTTTGATCAGAATATTTAGCGATAAAACTTTTTGGAATAAATTTGCTTCCTGAAACATTTTTCCCCTTTCTCTTGTAGCTGCGTAGTTGGGTTTGGTTTTCTGTGCCTTCTGTTTTAAATTATTTCAAGTTTATTTTTTTCCAGATATTGCTATCTAATTGTATGGTATTAATGAAGGATGAATGAAAATAAAAGTTCATTCTACACATTGTAATAACTCCAAGTATGGTCTCACTCTTTGCAAAACACATGGATAGCTTATTGCATACTCAGTTTAAAATTTTTTTTTTCTGCTGTGGTTTATCATAGATTCAGTTAGTGAATGTACAGAAAGGGTCTGAGGGCATGCTCATCGTGCCAGGGTAATATACCAGCTGTTTCACCAGCAATCATGGTGCTAAGTGTTTCTAAAGTGGAGGTAAGATTTGTGTCTTAGGCTACTTTGCCACAAGTAGCGTTTCCTCTTTTGCCCTCAATGCCGGCTGGTACTGATCAGCTGGGGGATGTTTTCACAGCAGAGATTTGATGCAGGGAGACAGCCTTGCTGGAAACATCATTTTTCAAGCTGAAACTTGAACCTCCTGGTTATCAGTTCCCATCTCCATCTACTGCAGGCAAGTGTGCTCTATCGTCAGATGTCTGCAACGCTAGAATGAGTCTGAAAGTAATTTCTTAATGATTTGCAGCAAAGTTACCCAGAGTCTGCATTCTTACTTCTTGCAGGAGTTACTGGGTTATGAATAGTTGAATTGCTTTAAAACAAAACCGTGCCTATGTACAGAAATGTGGAAGTAACCAGCCATGTCTGCCAGTAGGTTATGAGGTCTTGTACTTCTTGTAAGGTAAGAGCTAGACCATCAAGAGTTTTGGTTTACAGACAGATGAATGAGTTCATTGTTGCACCTGGAGGCGCACAGAGCTTTTTGTAAGGTGGTCATCTGTGTGCTGGATCTTCGTGGGAGGAACACCTTATTCTGCATCACAGCATGCCAATGAAGTGAAATCTGAAGATACTTTGTTTGCCTCTCTAAACTTTCTGCGTGGAGTAAGGGACAACTGAGGGGAAAAATCAATGTCACAGAAGAATTAAGAATTTATATAGTTGCAAATTCCTTAATAGTTTTGGGGTGAGTATAATCAAAATCTAAGCCTGCTTCTCAGATAGTGTGACAGAAGCAAGGCAAGTTATTTTTATTTAAGAAGCTTGACCATTTACTTCTGTGGAAATTTTAATGGGTCATAAAAAGTTATAAACAAATGAGAGGAAAATATCCTGATGAGTTAAAAATACATATATGCCAGGCAGGGCAGCAGTGGTGGCAACCATGGAGTTAAGGCCACACATTGCCCAAGAAGATGTAACACCAAGGGAGGTCAGTGACCATCCTCATTACAGTTGTCCCAGGCAACTTTTAGGTGAGCCTACTTCCCTAAAAAGTGGTTCTCTGCTAACAGAAAAAGACAGAAAGTGATTTGCAGTGACCTTGTCACACCTGACATCTGTCCAGCTAGTGAAGAACAATTCTTAGATTACTTGCTGCCCAGAGGACGGAGAAAGCTTTAGACTTCATACTGCTGGGACAATTCAAATAATGTTATATGAGTAAGAAAGCTTAACTAAATGTTGATGTGGTCCTTCTGTTTGTTGCCATATCACATGGATAGGTCTCCTGAATATTAGCAGTGCAGTATCCGAGCAGTGCTCCTGTCAGTGATGCACTGCAGTTGGCACAATGGTGCTGAACTCCCTTCTGTAGAGTCACACAGAAAACTTCAGATGACTCAGAAATCAAGTTGGCTCAAGAGTGATTGAAGGCAGCCTGCCCAGTATCAGCCATGGCATTCACTGTGCCTGAAGCTGTTGCAGAAAGAAGAGTATGTTTGGGTTTCGGGGTTGTTTTTATTGTTAAGCTATGCTGGTAAAGGCTGGCTGAAGGAGTCTGTGGGTTGCAAGCACACCCAAGCAGAAACAAAGTCCATCTCAGTGGGGAAAGCTTGGACACTGCTTGGAATCAGTGATCTTGCCAAGTTTGTTTTGCCAAAGGAGGGATGAGAGCCAGCTGCTCCCATCACAGGGCATGGAGGAAGTGGGCAAGAAATGGAAGGCCAGGGCCTTTTCTGCAACTCTTAGGGCAAATACCACATCTGGGAGTGGCTGCCCCTCTTCACTCTCCTTCCAGAGTACTGGTAGCCTCAATTCCCCTTCCCAGGTCTTTCCTATCCTGCCTTAGCCACAGCAACCAGCTGTAGAGACCTTGGCTTAGGTTTAGAGAGAAGAAATAATGGCATTGAGGCCAATATGCATCCCACAGCGGCCTGCCACAGCAACGACTACTGGCTTCAGCTATGCAGGAATGAGTGGTCCCAATGGTGACTCAGTCTTGGAGGTCTTGCGGGGAGGTGGTCTGCAGAACAACCACCCCCTCCTTTTTAAGATGCAGATGCAAGGGTTGATGTAAACACAGCAGGAGCACTCTCTAACTCTGGTCTCCCAGCTACGCCTGCTAACACCATGGATCCATAGCACACAGAATAACCTCTGCAGTGTAGGGGGTTCATCCAGCAGCTCTGGTTTACCCCCATAGTGTATGATGGTGCAAAACCACCAGGCAGCAAGACCCAAAATGCCTTTTTTCTGCCCTTAAACAGGCAGGTATGGAACCTTAAGCCTTAGGCTGAGCCTGGCCATCTGACTGGTTCCATAAGCCTTTTCTCAGTGAGCAGCTCCACTAAAGCCCAGTAAGCCAGGTTTGCACTTGGACACAGCTTTGTATGATAAGGAATGCAGTAAGCAATTTAGGAACACATTTGGTATTTCATTCAGTCTGGGACAAACCAAAGTGCTGATGGCTTTGCTCCCAGGTCTTGCTATAAAGTGATTGTGGAAAGCTACTGAAGAGAAACCTTTTAATCAGATTAGAATAGATAAAGAGTATAACCCCTTGGTTATACAATTGAGCTTTCTAATCATATTAAACTTTAATACCAGCATCAGTGCCATATTGGAACAACAATCGCAAAAAGCTGTAAGCATAAAATATTACAGATCCTTAAACATATTACAAAATGTCATCCACTAAAGTTAAGAAATGTTATCGTGTTTGGGGAAATGTGCCAGCTAAAAAAAAACAACACCCGGGAGGCTGAAGTCCTATGTACATGTGCAGATTAAATACAGCACAGCAGAGGCAAGGCTTGACCTTTTTGTTTCTTACATTTTTATTAATTAAATTGCTTCCCAAGCAGCTACTTCTGCCACCACTATTACCCACCTTAGCCCTCATCTACCAAGGTGCTAAGTACACTTAACTCTTTTTGCAATTAGAGTGTCGCTTGTTGTGGGATGCCGCAAGGAGTGGCTCCTCTTTACTGGTGAAATAGCCCTGGAAAGAAACAGCATCAGCTCTCTTGCCCCATCACTGCTGCAGTCAACGCTTAAAGCCGGAGAGGACTGAAGCCAAGAACCAAAAGAACGCTAGATTTAGGTGGGTTATTTTCTGGCATCTCTGTGTTTCTAGATATCTGAGTTTCCTCTGTGAGTCGGGTTTGCGAGCACAAAGGACACTGCTTGGAATCAGTGGTCTTGCCCTGAATCTCTGCCTGCAGCCACAAGTCCTGCTGGGATGCCTCCGGGCAGCCTTGAATCGTAGCAGATGATTGTGGCTGTCCCTCCTTGAGCAGAACAGCCAAGCAATAATTCAGAACTGAAGGGTTTCCATTTTCCTTTCCTCCAGCTGGAGTTGCCTCTTCCCACAGACATGCTGGAGGTGCTGTGTGGTTTCTTTTCATTGAGCGGTCAAGGTAGCAGAGACCTCAAATTTAAACCACACAGTCCCTTCTGGCTGTGGTGTGAGTGTGGCTGGCAGCTTGGCATGAGATGATGTCCATGCAGGCAGTCAGGATAGGCCAGGAGCCACCCTGCTGCTGCAGCCCTCATCCCGTTCTGGGGAGCTGATCCAGGGATACAGAGTCAGCTGTGCAGCTGCAGTAATTTTTTCTGTTTTCACCTCAGGATGAAAATAATACCAACCTGTGTATGGTTTTCGCCTGGGGTGAAATGTTTTTCATCTGAATATATTTCACCTCACAGAGTCTCTCAAACTAAGTAGCATTTGCCCTCAGATTTTTCTTCCCAAACTTTCCATTGTTTTTTTTACCATTTTGCATGTTTCCTGTACACTGTCCTGCTACAGTGATGCTTGGCTGCTCCCCTACAACAATCTAAGTGCTGTTTTTTCCAACCCATCTTCCAGCCCACCAATGCCTCCTCCAGGCTCAGGGTCTCTCTGCATCATCCTCTGACAGGTAGTGCATCAGGAGGCATAAAGGAGCATTTTGGGCTTGCCATCACTGCTGGTACTAATGGAGCTCGAGGTCCAGCATGACACTGGGACAGCTGCTGGGTTTTCTGCTCCCCACTGCAGGGGAGCATCACAGCTGGGTCCTGGAAAGCTCTCCCACCTCTGGTGCCCACACCAGCACCCCACACACTAGTGGCCCCTGGTTAGTGGGAGGGGATCTCACTCTGACAGCCTGGGAAGTTTGGCTCTTTGTGTTTTTTTGTGATTGGTGCCCTGGTAATTATGTACCTTATGAAGATATGCAATGTAATCATACCCTTCTAGAAATGCCTTGGATTAAAAGCTTTTCCTGGGTCTTTAGGTGATGGGCCTGCAATTACAGAAGATGAACTGCATTTTAGCTTTCCATTCAAATTAATAACAGTGGTTCTCCAGTTGACTCTCTGAGTAGTTAATGGAACAAACTGGATGCTTCACTACAATATGGGTTTTAAAGCTATTTGAGAGAGATTCTGTGTTTCAAATAGGAAAATAATTCACACAATGCAAAAAATCATTTTGTGTTCACATCTTTGTGAAGTAAATGGCTCTGTGTAGCTTTGAGATGTAACTGTTTATCAATAATTATTTCAATGTGTTCTTCTATCCCTTGATGCACTGGCAAGGAATGACCTGCAGAGAACTTTGGAGAAAGAAAAACAAGTCAAAGAATTAATGATGCAGAAAGGAGCTCCAGCCTGGCCTGAGCAGTGTGAGGGGGGTTTACCATAAACCTTGAAAAATAGATTTGTGTAATTTTATGCAGGGCAGAACATCAAATATTCTGAAACTTGTCAAATTTCAGTTACTCCAACTTGGCTCAGTTAAACTCAAGCTCTGATGCAAATTTTGGAGTGCTGCTGGTGTGTTGCAATGGATTGCAGGGAGAGAGGACCCAGCCCTGCTCCTACATCCCAGTTAACCTGCCCCATGTATATGTATGGCCAGACTTCACCAACGCAGATTTGGGCAGGGCTCTCCCCACATGGGTGTGCCCTTCCAGCCTGTGCAGTGGATGTTTTAGGTGAGGCACAGCGT
>JAWWEV010000001.1:47228924-47314581 GCA_035583235.1 Hafferia zeledoni | reverse complement strand
GAACTGCCAGGGGACGGTCCCCACTGAGACTCAAACTCAGGTCCTTGGGATTCAGAGTCCAGAGTGCTCTCCTTTACACCATGGGACTGCCCCAACCTGCCCCATAGGCAGAGGCAAAATAGCACTCACATCTTTTGCTGCATCAGCTTCCTTTCATAGCTCCTTGCCCGCAGAGTAGAGGTGCATCTAGTGCATCCTTTCCAGGTGGGTGGAAAAACAAGTGGTGTCTCTTTCCCAGGTGCCTTTTTCATATAAACTGGGAGAGTATGGACCAGGATCCAACACTGCACCTCTCACAGTGTAGCCAGTCCCACTGCTCCTCTACGCTGAGGATACCGGAGGTCCAGAGCAGGTTCAGACCATATTTCTTGTAGAGCAGTTGTACTGTAATACTGCCCTATCTCTTGCCTCTATTGTAACCCACAAGCCACCAGCCCTGCCCACGCCTTCAATGCCACAGTTCACCCAAGAAGCGTTTCAACACCTTTGGCCTCCAGTCAGCAAGTCACAGGCCATTGCAGGGCTGGATGCCGAAGTGGAGATCACCATTACCTCATACTGCAGCCACTGCTTTCCAGCACTGGTCACTGGTTTTTGAAACTTGTGACCCTGTCTCCTACTGCTCTGCTGACTCCTTTTCATTGTCCCCATTTCTGTCTCCCATCCCCACCGAACACCTTTGCACCATGACACTGCAGCAGAAAGGGCAATGAGTGCCACAAGCAGCTCTCTGCCATTGACACCCTGATCCTGGTTCTTTTAGCAAGGCAAGAGGAGCCTTGAGCATTCCCACCTCCTGCCCAGGAATTCCTTCCGTAGGGCTGTCCCCACAGGGGGTGGGGCTGGTCCTCACTCCCACACACCGTTGTGTTGCCGGGGGCTGCTCATCTGTCAGCATTGCCAGTTTTACTGCCTTTCCCCTGGATTATAGCATCATCTCTGCGAGTTTTATAACCTTCCCTGACAGAAAAAATGGTTGCATTTTCAGGGCATATCTCTCAGCTGTCCAGAGCAACCTGAAATGCAATCTAAAGAAACTGTATTTTGCAAGGAGCTTCTTGACTCAAACACTTGGACTTTTTTTTTCACTCTCTCCAAAAGTGTCTGCCAGAAATCCAGTGAGACATCAATCACAGATAAATCTAGAGACATCAATCACAGTCTCATCAGCTGAGACTCCTGGGACTCACACAATCACAGGAAAATACTCCCTCAGTCAGTGGCCATGTACACAAACCTGTACTGCAGCTGCCTGCTCAGGTATCCTCTGGGAGGGAGAGAGACACCAATTTCCAGTAACAACCCAAAACCCCCAGCCTGGGCCCAAGAGCCAGTTGTAACAGCAGTGCTTGCACAAGGACAGGTTTTGGCAGCATCCTGCTTCCCAGCCAGGCTGGTGTGGTCAGGAATGAGAGTGCATAATCAAAACCTGAGGACATGAAACTGTAGCTAGTTTTCTAGCATGTTTTACAGATTCATATTTTTATGACATATATCTTGTGTATATTATAATTACCCCATAAAATTACCTATATGTTATAGGTAACAAATTATATGTAATTACCTAAAAGTTAGCAGCTTTTTGGTGGCCCAATTGGCAAGACTGAATTTTACTTGTTTGTTCTCCTTCCAGAGTTGCAACTCCTCAAGGAAGCTCTGCTTCCTTACACAGCTGTAAATCAGCCTTAGCTAGGTTAAAAATACCACCCACTCTCAGTTTCTTTATTCTTCCTTCTCTCCTGATTCACCTTCCCCTCACTATTTGTATAGGCTACCTTTCCCAAAAGACCAAGACCCAGGAAGGTCTGACCTCCCCAAGCTGGACCACAACTGCTGCTGCAAGTACAGGCAGGGCAGGTGCTTCAGTCCCAGGGGAGGCTTTGAAGGCATCCAGCAGCAACGCTTCTGTATGCACTTAGTTGATTTTATGTTTGTGTCTCATTATTTTTGTTGGCATGGGAGACAGAGGGAAGGATTTGTCATCAGGAGTGTAGTCAGTGGAGAAGCACTGCAGAAACACCTTTTGGCAGCTGGCTGCTGTGGCAATTCTGTCTTCCATGAGACAAAGGAAAACCTACCCCAATCTAGTGAAGTCTGATGTGTTTGTCTGCTTTTAGAAAACCCTTTCTTTATCACTATGATTGGTTAATTTTAATAGCAAAGAGATCAGCTACATCCAATTCTTTGTGTATGTGTGTGTTTTATGGTTTCATGGGCCACACAGCTGTGCTGCCCATGGATTATCAAGAGATGTCTGTAATGTCTATGTCTTAATTCATGTTCTGCTAGCACAACAAACCACAGTTCCTCAGCTATTGCTGGTGTTCATGGCTAGAGCATTCAAACACCTGTTTGAGGTATAATTGCACAATGAAAGACACTGCCTAAACAAACTCCTCTGTGCAGAGCTCCAAAGCCAATTAACCTCTATATACATGTACTAAAGTCCTGAAAGAAGAGGTTTTAGTGCCAGTGCTGCCAGTCCCCTGCTCAGAGCCACTCTGACAACTGGCCTTACCATCACGATGCTGCCCAATGCTGGTGGCCTTGCAGGGGCCATCGGCTGCCCCAGGCTTGTAGGGTCTTCCCAGGCACCAGCCACAGCCTCCTCTCAGGGACTCCAAGTAAAGTCAACCAGAGTGAGTAAGATCTGAGCCTTGCAGTTCATCCCCCGGTTGTTACTTTACACATGAACAGCCAGCTGGACACCTTCCTTCGTTTAGGGTAGACGTTCTGTCGGTGGTACCCTTCAGACACTGTTGCTCTCCCACTGTCTCCCATTCACAGCGAAGAGTAAGATGCTCACCTGGGCTTGACAGTGTTTGTTTACCAATCATATGAGTTGCAATGCTGAAACAGAAAACTTAACAACTTTACCTCGAGGGTGAAAGGCTGAACACAGAGATGCATCTTTGTGATGCAAATTTACGCTTTGTTCAGTGTGATTTTTCTTTGTCAAACAGATAAAAGCTAAGCAGGGAGCAAGGAGGAAACCTGGCATGTTGTGACAGGCACTTGCAAGCAACAGATAAGATGTGCCGATTCCAGCTTCAGCCAGGTGTGTCTGACTGTCATTTGGTGAGTCTTTAGAAGACTGGAGTATCAGATATTTTAATTAAAAATGCTCAGCCAAGTCAATACAATGTCAGTACAGAAGCAGTGATAGACAAAAAAAGATTTTCTTAAAATTCAGCATGCACAGCAACATCCCCAAAACCTAAAAACAAGACAACCACACCTTTAAAAAAACCCAATAAATTTAAAACTCATAATATGAAACAGGAAGAGCAAACTAGACCTCTATGGAGATGGCAGGTAAGCTTCAGCCCAAACTTGGAAGGAAACAAGCTTTGGAAGTCTGGAAAGACTCGTCATTGCATAATTACATTGCAGTTTCAGACCTTGACGTAAAACACAGCTGTAGCTGTGCAATCTTTGGGCTACCCAGGACCTTCCTGATGGAGAACAATTTCACCAGACAGGCGCCTCTCCCACTAACAGTCTGGAAGTGAGGCATGAGGACAGAGATGCTCTGCCCAGGCACAGATATCTGTCTTGTTGATACCTAATATTTGTATCAGGAAGCTTGGACTTCCTTTCTCCTTAATGGAGAGAAATTGGCACTGTTCATCTCATCCTAATGTAGTTGTCTAAAATAAATCAGATGACTCATACTGTGGGCATAGCTTTTGTTTTCCTGTCATGAAAGGGAGCAGGGATGAGCAGCTGATGTACCAACTTTTGCATGCCAGTGTCTAAGAGTCAGTGAGATAAATCCTACCATAGGCAGGAGAGTCGTTTTCCAGATAAATCAGATGTAAAGTCCCCCGGAGAGAGAGGCTGCTTTGAGAGCAGTCAAGAATGTTTAGGCAACAAAGAAAATTTAATTTCCTCTCATGGGATGCAAGCAACATCGAACAATGCTAAACACACATGGTAAAATAAAAATGGGTTGCCAAAGGGAGTCCCAAGGAGTGGAGTACTCAGAGAAGTCCATGCTGGGAGAGTCATCGCCTTAAGCCACCTCCTGTATGGTGTTTCTGGGCTGGAAATCATTCATCTCAAACAAAACCCAAATCAGAGCTTGTGGTTTGGGTGCTGTCAGGGAGACATGACCTCTTTAAAGCTAACATCAGGTATGTCCTGAATGAGCCACTCCCTACAAATGCTTGCACCCTTTCTGACTGCTGCTGTCAGCTGTAGGGAGCCAAGCAGTGATGCCAGCTGGCATTAGGGCGGGCACACAACTTTGAGGTTCCCAGTTTCATGGAGGGAAAATGCACAGCCAGCTTGTTGGAGTTGTGGGGAGGGCCCATCTTGACCAGCTTCACGCATCCAGGGACTGATCATCCCTTCTAATCCTGCCTCCATGCGCAGCTGGGAGGCTGGGAAGGTGATCCCTCCACATACTTAGGTGTTTGCCTAAGCAAGAGCTTGTCTGGAGCTCAGTTGGAGCTCCAGGCCAAAGCCTGGAGGCTTTCACACCCTCTGACTGATGGTGTGGTTACCTGAGCCCTAAGGCTGCCTGAGGGGGTCCTGTCATCACACCGTCACAACCAAGCAGCAGTGCTGCAATGTAGACTTAAGGGGTAGACATTTCCATCCAGCCTAAGTAGTGGCTTATTTCAAACGTAAGTTTAAAATTATGCATTGGTTTGACTATTATGGTAACCCATGGTTTCTCAGAGCCACATATTGCCTGATACACCTAAACTGAAGAAATATCAACTCCCACCTTGAAGATATTCAAAAGCTGGCTGGATATGGTTCTAGAGAATGGCCTTGAGGTGGCCCTGCTTGCACAGGGGGCTGGACTAAATGACCTCTGGAGGTCTATTCACACCTCAAACGCTCTGTGAAGTCTAAAGGTAATGTAAAATTATATAGAAATTAAGAATGTTCTCAATTAAGCTTTTTCTGAAAGGCAAATGAGATTTTAAAAAATAATTTCATCACTCAGGAGCCCTTTGTGTTTGAAATTTCATTAAAACAATATGTTTTGTGGAAGTCTGCCAAGATCTACAGCTCACTGAGCCCTTTCCAACAGAAAGGGTCATCCTGATCCCACCTGGCTGGACAGGGGATCATCATCACCACCATTCAGCAGCAAGGCAGCCCCAGAGCATCATTTCTCATTTTCCCCCAGAGCAAAGACTCTCCTCCCTCCTGGCTTCCCCCTGCTCCTCTGCCACATGATGGGGACATGGCCATGGTGCCAGGCATCCCTCCATAGCACCCCACAGCAGCCAGCCTCAAGTCTCACTCCTCCTGTTTGGATTTTCATACACTACATACACACTGGTGAGATATGGACAGTGAAACCTCATGCCCTTCCTCCCCTTCCATGGCGCTGCACCTGGAGGGGGAGAGAATACTGATGTTGTTTAGGTACAAAGGTAAAAAGAAAGAAAATAAACAGAGACAAAATAATTCTTCCCTGATGGAAAGCTCTTCTGTTTGTTCAGATCATTACCATATCAGCAAACCCACATAAGAGTACTGTTAATTTTAATACTTTCACAAGACTAATTAGGTTTAAATTGGGTAGAAAATATTGTGCAAATAACTAGCCATGCATAAAATCCTCGGTGAAGTTTAATCAGGAGTGGTAGAAAACAGGGAAAATAGTTTTTATTAATGCATTTACACCATCTTAGAATTTTCCTGAATTGTGTTGTACCTTGGCTATAAAAATGAAAACATTTAAATTTCTTTAAAATTATATTTGACTTAATTACAGCCAATCCCTAATACCAGCAAACAACCCATTTTGCCTACTTTGCAGCATAAATAGCCACCAGCCTCATCATTTCATAAAGAGTTGTTTTTCTACATGATGTTCTCTATGTGCAGAATGTTAATAGCTACTATAGCTGAATATGAATAGGCTTTGTAGCTCCACTTGAAATATAGAAAAATGGCCCAGACATTAAAAAAGATAAAAGGGAAAAGGGCAGTAATGAATTTAGAGGAAAATGAACATTAATGGTACTAGCATTACCTCATGTTCCACATAACAAATTATTGGAAATCTGTCAAGCACACCAAATTATCTACTCATCTGCTGTTGTGGGGCCCTTTGGAGCCATCCAAAACCAGCAAAAGCAAGACAATTTAAGCTAATTTTACTATTTATAACAATAGAACAGACCATTAAGATAAATTAATGTCATTATCAAGTTTCTATGAAAATGACAAATACCACTATTTCAAGCAGCTTTAGAAGCTGTTGACTATAATGAAATGTGCTGTACAGGTACTAAAAAGAAACACTCCAAGTAATTATTTTCTAGTAGCTTGTTTGTTTCCTTCACATTCATTTACTTTCATCACAATTAGTTCTGTACACAATATATGGTAACTAAACAGTCAACACTACGCAGCATTAGGACTAATTGGACAATTATGATGCAGTTTTCAGCCTTTTAGGTCCTAAAGAGAGCCAGGAGTAAACATTTTAGAGGCAACAATAGCAGCACCGCATCGATTTGCAGGGTTGGAGTTTGAAGGAATACAAAGCAATGCGAGAAATAAAGCCAGGTAAAATGCTTTACACAAAACAGCCCGAATTGAGATGGTTATTGAATGATCTAATTGCTGAGGCTCTGAGCATGAGGCTGGATGTGGCCAACAGGAGCCAGCCGGGGTTAGGATGTTGCAGCCGGTGGGCTCGCAGGTCGGCTGAGGAGCTCGGGGGGAGAGTGATGCCAGGGCAGTGAATCAGCTAACCAACAGCTGGTGTGACACCAAGCAGGGCGGAAAAAATACATGCCTAAGGAACATTTATATTCTTTCAGAATTTCCTCGATGTTCTAACTGTCTCATCCCTCTACACCTCCAGCACCACTGTGCTAGGCAAAACATTACGCAAAAATTATGTATTTTCTTACTGCCAGTCTTGACTTCTTGCTTTGGAGGATAAAGAAAACAGAATCTCTCTACACAACGCACAGTTTACTAGATGAGGCTGGGAAGAATACACATGTACTGCAAATACAGCACAGATGAGGCTTGATAGGTGAATACATTCCAGCCAAAAGATCGATGTTCAGCTGCATTAACCAAGCATGGTGGAGGTAGCCATGGAAAGCCAGGTGGAGATGTCATGCTTTCCCTGGCCAGCCTTGAGGCTTTTTCACCCCCACAGCTCACTCACACAGGGCGAGAAGAGGATGAGGGAATTCAGCATCCCTCTTTGAACTCCTTTTCACTTTCCCCATTTTTGTAGCTGCCAAGCTTTTATCTGCTCTGTGTGTGCCATTTCATGCCAGCAACATAATGAAATAATTTGCATATTTGCACATAATTCCAGGGAACCATCTCCAACTTTAAATCCCTTGTACAGCTGGGGTGTGAGGCCAATGTGAGATGCAGGGAGAGCTCACTTGTGTGGTGCCAGGGGAACAGCAAAGCAAAGCTCTGCCTGCATCCCCACTTGGGGTCATGCAGGTTGGGCCAGGAGCCTCCTCTGTGCTGCAAGCACAGCGAGGAGTTGAGCTGGGGTCTTCTCAGGTTGCTGTAGTGGAAATCACAGCTCTTTGCTGTAAAGGTAACACTCCACAGGGCAGAATGTGCATGGGGACAAGCCATGTCAGTGAACTCCCAAGAGCATGAGGACAGGGTTGTCTGCTTCCAGGGCCACAAGGTCATCTCCAGCCCAGGAACAGGTGAGGAAGGTACCAAACCCATCTGCTGACCAGAAGTTCCTTTCTCCTCTTCCTCCTGGCTATTCCCTGTCCTGCATCTGGCAACACTGCCGTTTGGGTGCTTATCAGTTCTGTGCTGATGATAATGAAAGGCAATTAGTCCATAAAAGCATTATCACAACATTTATTGCATTTATGACATTATATTAGTACTATCCATCAGGGATTTTTTGAAGCAGAGGTTTTCTTTTTCCTTAATTAGACATTTATGAGAGAATATAAAATCTGACAATCCATTTAGGAATTTATTACAGAATAAAGAGGCTCAAGTTGAAATCCAGCTTTGGTTTCTATCATTGGTTTTGCACTGAATTTAACAGAAGCTGCATCTATCTGTGTCAGTGCAAATTTGACTCAATGTCCCTGTGATGGACTACGCATCCACCAGTTCAGGGAAGGCTGAACCCTCCACCCTGTTCACAGCTGCTTCTGAAGGCTGGAGATGCTCAGGTTTTGTGGGGATGCAAGAGCAAAGGTTCTGTGAGCCCCTGCACCAGGATGTTTTTTTATGTGTTTTTTACAGTAACTCCCTAAGTGAGTGCTTAAAAAAAGACCTTAAAAACTGCCTAAACTTCTCGGAGGAGCAGCTGGAGCCCAGCAGCCAGCACACAGCAGGGGATCAGTGAGCTCAGTCACTCGGATGGACACCTGAGCCCCTGGGACCTTCACTTCTTGTTTACACCATTGGCCCTTGTGCTTTGTCCTGCATCTTTCATTACCTGGACAGATACTTGCATTGCTCTACGTCAAAGAGATACTAAAAGGAATCAAAATTCAACACCTGAAAGGGGTGACAGTCTGGCTGCTGTCCCCTCAGCCAGCAGCTGTCAGCAGCACCGGGGCACTCAGTGAGGGTGTGCAGGATGGGGTGGCTGCTCTGGGAGACAGCAAGGTCTGGCAGGCTCCTTGGTGACCAGGAGAGCAGCACCTTTCCAGGTGGCTCAGGAACAGGTGGAAGGCACAGGACAACAATACCCCATAAGCTGGACTTCTCGATCTGATGAGCCCTACAAAGAAAAGGCTTTGAAGCCCAATGCCAGATGCAGGACAGCAGGGAAGGAAGCAGGACAACAGGACTGTGTCCCAGGGTGGAGAAGGAACTCAGCAAAAAAGCAGGAAAGCATGTCCCTTTTGTGCCTAAAGGACCTTGTGGTCCTTGCATACCCAAACAGGGCTGAAAGGGGTATTTTAACTGTGCAGGTTGATCACTTTAACACTGTATCCACTTCTGGTCTCCAAAATTTTGGAAGCTGTTCAATATTTAAGAAGTTACAGAAAAAAAATCCAACAAAAACACACACACACACACACACACACAAAAAAAAAAAAACAAACACAAAAACCCCACAAACAAACAAAAACCAAAAACCCAAACAACTAAATATTTCAAGATTTGTAAAAAAAGAACTGCTGTGAAAAACCTAAAGAGCTTTTAAAGGATAGTGATTGCTGACCTTGCTACAATTTGTACGCATTTTTGTTCAGAGAGAAAATACAGGCTGCAAAGGAACTGTGATGTAGAGGAGAAGGTCATAGCAAAAAAACTAGGAATGAAGCTACAGACACAAATTCAGCCTCAAAGTGGAGCTCAGACCTCCACCAGCTGCGGGGGGTTAACCATTAACTCTCAGTGCCAAAGGCAATAGCGCTTGCCGGCTCAAGGCTGAATGCCTCTGCTCCCACACAGGTGATTGGGCTCCAGACAGAGGTAATAGCCTGCGATAGACAGGCGCTCTGCCCAGGAGATTTGAGGTTCCATGCTGCCCTTAAATACCCCAAATTTATGAGAAGAGCTAGGTCGGCAGGGGCTCATCTCAGCACGCACCTAAGATACACACCAAAAGGGACTGTGATGAAAAAAACACCCAAATACCACAACTGTAGCATGTTTGCTGATTTTTCCAGGCTTTTAGCTCTGTAAATAAAATACACTGTGGGAAATTTCAAGACAACAGGGGTTTTGTGGGGTCCTCTGCATGCACAAGACTGTGGTGGAGGCAGGAAAGGGAGTTTTATCACAGGAGCCAGTTGCATCCTCAAATACCAGCTCTCCTTGTTCCGCTATAAGGAGATGAAACCCCACAGATATCCACACCCATCTTTGTCTCAGATAAAGATAGCTGGAGGTCAGGTCCAGCTTTGGCAGCCACGGCCACAGTGCCTGCCCTCGGTGCAGAACAGCAGACCCAGCCAGAACGCGTCAGATGCTCGACAGGCGCCCAGCCCCACGTCTAGCACCTCAGCTGTGCTGCCAGGCGCCTGGCTTCTGCTCTTGCCTCAGTGCATGCTGTTTAGCATTTTCTTTATGTAATAGTAATAAAAATTAACACTTTGGCTGCAAGAAGAGGCCCAAGGAGGGAAATGAATATGCTTTTTAGATCCTTCAACCTGCCTCCTGCCAAAACTGCTTTTATCTGTGTATGCGTGTTAAGGAAAGGGACACAGACAATGGAAAACTGCAGGTGCACTGGTGAGAGTACAGAGAAAGACAGAACAGTGCTTTTCCCCATTTCTTCGTGCTTCAGCAGGAGGCAGAGGGCAGCAGCACCCCCATGGCTGGCTCTTCCCTCCTGATCATGCCCTTGCTTATGCAATACCCAAAAAGTCCCTGTTCACCTGGCGAGTCCCTCTGCCATGGCATACAGCACAGAAAATTATCAGCAGTTTTCCTGTCTATCAAGCTGATGCTTTGCAACAGATCCAGCCTGAATAACCCAGAAAACCATGTAGTCACTTGTTTGTGTTGTTCTGGACTTTTCGGAGTTTGGGTTTAAGTTTTCCCTCTACATCCCAGAAGCACAACCTGGGTAGTGATGAAAAAAATCTTCTCCTCTCACTCCCATGAGAATTTTTCCTTGCCCTCTGCATACAACAAGAGCATGAAGCCCTGATGTAAACATGTAAAGATCAAGGCAATGAGACAGTGCTCCAAGTCTGCAGGCAGCCTGGCACAAGCCACTCCAAGGTGTGGACTAGCACGATAATTTAAGCATCAGCAAAATAAAATCCAAAGCCATCAGTGTGCAGCTTATTGAAAATGGAAGTTTGTGAGCATAGAGACAATACATTAATGTCCTAGCAATAAAACAGCACCAAACTGATCCTATTACATAGTTACTCCCAGGTGAATTTCATCAGAGATCTCCATTTTAAGAAACAGATGGATTTTCAAGGACTTTTCCACTCAAAGATCACAGGCAGCAGGAACCTGGTGCAGAGCCGACAACCAGGCTCTCTGCAGTGCTCAGCAACCTGCAGACATGATGCTAATAGCTGCTTATTACATCTTTCTCTGGGTTGGAGGCAGAGACTCAGCCTCTTTTGCAGAAAAATGATCCACCGTCCAGGGTGTGCCAGGTTGTACTAAAGAAAAAACTGTAGTCTCCTTAATTGTCTTTAAGCATGTCTACTTCCTCCAGGAGAAATCCATCACCATTTCATTCTGAAGATGGAGAAAAGTGCGTTCCCTTCCATAACAGCAACTGAAAATTACAACTAGTGAGCAGAGTTGCCCCTCAGAACAGATTATCTGCCAGTGATTACTGTTCCTGCATTCATGGAGCTTTTAATCCCAGCAATTCTTCCTGCTTTCCCCAGCAATGCTTCCTGCTCTCTCCAGAGAAGCCTCCTGAGAAGGCTGCAGAGATGGATCCAGTGGCTGAAGCCTACATCTGCTGCCTCTGTGAGTAGGTGACCTTAGAGAGGCTTTGCTATGGAGCATATTGCATGCAGGGTGTATGATGGTGAGTTGCCTTTTCCTTTACACACTATGTGCACAGGCAGCAATGGGCTGTCTAAGCCTCCCTCCAGTGCCCTGTTACTGTGAGGAGCTTCTGTGCCTTTGATGGCCAAGCCATGCCTGGAATGGTCCAGCCCTTCATCCACATTAGATGCCACTGGGGCTCTGCTGCCCTTAGGGCTGGGAACACTCTCAGGAGGATCATGTCTTGCCCACCTGGGTGTCCTTGGCCTGAGAGAGGTCTGAGGGGCAACACACTCAACCTGTGTGATTCACCCAGCTTGGAACAAACTACTTAAGACTGAAAGACTCTTTGGTCCAAGAGCACCTCTGGGCACTGTTGGGTGATGTGCAATTATATGACTTGCTTCAGCAAGTTAAGGGAAGGAACTGGCACAAAAGTCATCTAGAGGTCCGGATTTCTGATTTACCTGCATGTGGGCAGACCAGCAGCTCCTGCCATGCCAGAGGGGACCCTGACCCGCCTGCTTCAGGGACACAGGAGGGACCGGCTGGTCCCTACCCTGCAGAGCCCTGGTGGCATCCACACAGAGTAAAGTTTCCTTAACAATACAGGGGGCTCAGAGGCACCCACAGGCTGTCAACTTCCAGAGCTTATCTGTCACATGTGCCTGAGCTCATGGCGAGGGCTGGAGATTGACTTGTTTTGGCCATAGTGAGAAGAGGAAAGGCATGAACACACAGAGAGCTGACATGGAAACCTGCTGAGCAACATGGTCTTGTGTCTTGTATCCTGGAAATGGCTTTTAGCTGGAGACCAGAGGGAAAGACACATCAGTGAGTCTATATGAGGGAGACAACTACATGTGCATGAATACTCTTAGGTGCCAGGAGCAGCTGCTGATGCTCTGCCTCTATGTTTGAGCTCCAGAGCAGTGACAGGGGCACCCTGATACCCTGGCAGTATCGTGAGTCTCCATACATTCCTGATACCGAACAATCAGGCCCCCAGGCTACATCATTCTCAGGAACACCTACCCAGGATGCGTGTTTCTCTCAGGAGACAAGTTCTGTTCTGTGGTGCCACCTCCACCATTAGGTGCTAGGTTAGTCAGGAGACAAAGCAAGCCATCTATTCCCACCCACAGCCACCTGCAACACTTCTGCAATACCTCAGTGACACTGACATGCTACTGGGATGTGCTGCTGAAGCCTGACAGTGTCATCTATCTCACCACTGCAAAGTCAATACTACTGCTGATAATGAATGCCTGTCCATGCATGGACATTATCGGAATGATGGTGGGGCAGTGCTCTATGGGGGATCTTGGTATCTGCACATGAGATGTAGTAGGGCCTTGGGGACATGGAAAGTATAGAATCTGATTCCATTTCAAATGTATTTGTATTGTGCACATTTCTACATTGCCAACTAACAAGACAGTCAATCCATATTTCCTCTCAAATCCATCTTCAGCATTTGCTTCTGCTTCCAGTCTGTCCATCAGTTGTCCCAGCACACTCATTTGTGCAATACAGGCTGATAAGGACCATTGTACTCACTTGGATGACAAATTTTTGCAAAGTCATTTTTCAGCTGCTTGGCTCAGCAGTCACGAAACTGATTGTGCCAGTACAGCACAGGTGGTAGCATGGTGGGTGGGAATGAAAGGGAAAGGAGATGAGAGCAGTGGCTGATGGAGAACTGTCTCCACATGAGGCTGCAGCTTTGTGGTGAGCAGCAATGCACCTCTGCCCCCTCACTGCTGCAGCATGTTCCTTTGCACACCTGGTACTGTTTTACATGGTGGCTCTGGAGCAAACACTTTGCAGCCACATTCTGAATCCACTTAGGGCTTTTGACCTCACCTCCAAAAAACTCTGCAAAATACTTATTTTTAAACCAGATCAGTTTTTCAGTCTTGACTCCCAGCATAAGTTCCCACATAATTCAATGGGTGGCATGACATTGCATGGGCTGGAACAAGAGAAATGCAATTTACAGCAGCTTCATAGAGTAACACCATTGAGCACCATAAGTCAGGACCAAAGCAGCATATGTGGGTGCACAAAAGACTTCACAACAATAACCACGGTTTTTGACACACACCCCCATCCTTTTAAGCCTAGCTAGTGCAATCTGCTGAATGACTAATGATGTAAGGCTTCTTAAAGGAGTTTGGGTTTCTTTTAAGATTGGTATGATAAAAATGAAGGATGTGATGTACATTGTCACATCTGTGATGAGGACTGAGGAGGAGATAAACACGGAATATAAATTGTTTTGTGATATTGTGGTCTGTGAACTTTATCTCAAAAATCAAGTCCTATAAATAATAAAGTTTAATAAATAAATTAATATAATAAATGAGGCTTAATAAATAAATAAATCTTGCTGGTTTCAAGATGGACAGGCTGTTGGCTAACAAACATGATAGTAATGCCTCTGTGATAATAAATCTAAAAAAGAAAAGAAGTTACTGTGCAGAAATAATTGTGGCTGGAGAAGAGAGGAGTGAGAATAGGTGGGAGAAACAACTCTCCAGACACCACGGTAAGTGGAGAAGGAGTGGGAGCAGGTGCTCCAGGTGGTGCAGCCCATGTGCAGACAGTGGTGAGGCAGCTGTGCCCCTGCAGCCCATGGAGAATCAGAGAGGAGCTGATGTTCTTTCCTCGGTGGGCCTATCTGCTCACACTGCTGTGTCCTTTCAGTTGAGAAATAAATCCCTTTCTCCATTACCAGGTGTATCAGGGTGATGAGCTACACCCTGGAGCCTCAGTTCTGCCTGGGCAGCTCAGTGCACTCTCCAGACAGAGCAGTTTGCACATGATCTTTGCCACTGGCCTGAAGGACACAATCAAGTCATGACTAAATCATGAAATGGCAGCTTGAATTAAACAGTGATTCACTTTTTTACAGCCCGTTAATATCAAACCATCTCTAATTGCAATAATTTGTGGTAATAAATGACAATTAATATGAGATTTGTCTGGGAGAAAGGTAATTTGCTATCTCAAATGAGAAACATGAAATGAATTAATATACAGGTGCTGCTCAAAGATATGATTTGGGGTTCACATGGGGACCAACGCAGAAGGTTAGACCAATGCTGCATTTAGACAGTTACATGAGAATTTGACAAATAAAACATTCAGAGTTGCAAATGCTGTGGATGGAGGCTATGGACTTTGCACTGACTACTGAAAAGTGTGATTTAAAACATGAATCATAGTGCCTTCTCCAGCCAGGAACTGAAGCTCTGCCAGGACTGAAATTCTCTGGTTGCCTGGAAGAACATCCTATCTTTTCATCCAAAGTTACCTTAGGTATTACATTTCCCATTTGCTTGCATCTTACCTCCAGGTACAAGGTCAGTAGGAGCTCTGCTTCACCCATCTTCGTAAGTACTTTTACCTCTCTGCACAAGGAACTTCGTGCTGTTACTTTTTCTCTTTTTTCGGCCCCCCCCCCCCTCCCCCCCCAAAGCTCCTACTCAGGTCCCCCATGAAGACCCTTACAGAAATGGGGCTATTGTGTAAGATCCTCCTATGAGGATTAAAGACTAACCTAAAGTAGTTAAAAGATGTGAAACAAAAGGTGAAAAGTAGGAGACAGTTTTTCACAATGAAGGAGACAACCACTGGGAGCTGTGCTGGCCAAAATTTTCATAAGTGATTTGGACAAGGGGTGAATAGTGAGGTGAAAAAATTTGCTGATGTAGCAAAATTGTCAGGGAGTAGCAATGACAAGTGGGTATGAAGAACTGAATATGGATTTTATGCTGTGCAGTGACTTTGAAGATAAAACAGAAGATGATATCCAACATTGAAAAATGCTAAGTAATGCACATGAAGGAAAACAATCCTAACTATGGATGCTCAGTGATGGGCTCTAAATTAGGTATTATCACCAGGGAAGAGATCTTTGAACAGCTCCCTGAAATAACAGGTCATTACTCAGTGGTGGTCAAGAAGGTAAATATGATGTCAGGAGTTATTAGGAAACAAACAGAGTGCAAATTAGAAAACACCATTATGCCATAGTATGGCTGTACTCAGACTTTGAATACTGTATCAGTTCTGCTCTCACTACCTTAAAAGCATGTGCTTGAACTGACAAACAATGAGATAAGGGTATTAAAGGTATGGGATTACTTTTATGGGAAGTGACCACAAATATGAGGACACTGAAGTTTACAAAACGAATGAAGACTGACATGTTAAATTATTCATAACATTGAGAAAATAAAAGAGAATTGCTATTTGCTGTTTCTCAAAGAACAGGTTTTAAAAGGAACAGAAAAGTCCTTAAATTCAGCAATTGCTACAGTATATGAGATGCATAAAGGCACAGACAAGTCATAAAAGGGATTAGATACAAATAGGGTAAAAGAAAACCCCAAATTCTGTTAAAGAAAAAAAAAAAAAAGAAGGCAATGCAAATTTCTAGCTCAAGAAAATGGAAATATATAGTTCCACAAACAGGAATGGATATGTAAGTATAAACATGTACATGAATGCACACAAACACAAATGTTCCCAAGCCAGAAGAGTACACCACTTCCTCTGTCTGTACATCTTTCTGTAAGCACCTCCCACTGGTCACTGTCAGGCCCAGTATCTCCAAAGACCCATTCCCATGTCTGCCCCTTCCTTCCAGGGTCACTGTCACAGACACTGAACACTGTACTTTGCCCTGAGGTCTCTCACTGGAGTTGATTCTTTACATACAACTGGCACCTGGCACTGGGGCACTGGCAGCTGTCTAGAGCATTCAGAAAGAGAAGGTGCATTGGTATGTGACCATCTCTGTACACAGAACAGCAAACAAAGAACCATGGTGAAAAAAAGGAATCCACAATTTATTGATTTGCTGATTACTCCTGCCAGAAGGAAACTAAAGTGCAAAATCTTGAAATCTGCTGGGATCTAAGAGGTAAGAACATTGTTCTTCTGTCCTCATAGTGAGACCTGGAATGTTGCATGACAAAATTAAGTTAATAAATAGCATGTTTATAGAGGAGCTTGTAACATAACAGCTAGCAATTATCAGGAGGGTCCGAGTCTCCTTGGACCTGCAAGGGCAGGATCGGCACTTGCAATCAAATGTTTTAGCGTATGTCACATTTCTTAGCTTCTGTTACAACCAAACTGAGTGTCCTATTGCTCTTTTCCTTTTATGATGGAAAATAAACCTTGTGACTAGGAGGTGCAAACTGGCAGGAAAAACATGTGAGACTGATCTACTGACACCGCACATTCATTCCTGTCTCATGATTCAATGGATGGGTCTGGAAAAGGTTAACATACAGAAGAACATCTCATTTCCATTCTGCTGAGAAATGAATAATGCATTTGAAAACAAGCATAAGCATCATTTTTCTTCTAATCCGTATCTGGTGATTTGACCTTGGCTGGATGACAGGTGCCCACCAAAGCCACTCTGTCACCACCCTTCTCAGCTGGACAGAGGAGAGAAAATATAACAAAAGGCTTGTGGGTCAGGATAAGGGCAGGGGGAGATCACTCAATAGTTACAGGATTCACTTTGGGGGAAAAAATTAATTTATTACAAGTCAGAGTAGGATAATGAGTGTCCTGGGCTTGGCCAAGGGTAGGGTTAATTTTTTGCAACAGCCAGGAGGGGTTGTGGCTGATGAGGCATGGCCAGGACCCTCATGTTATTTGATACCACCTCCAGGTGGTCAGGGAAAGGGGACTCCCTCTTGCTTCTATGGAGTAGGGTGTACCTTCCCGTGGAGAAACACAGAGGGAAAGAGCTGATTGGTATTGTCATGGGCTTTCATGTAGGTTGTTTCTTTGTCTTATACCTTTTTAAATTAATGTTGTTGCTACTATTAATTTTCTTATCTCATTGCTGTTTCCAGTAAATTGGCCTTATCTTGACCCGTGATCTTTGCCTTTTGTGCTTTCAGTTGGAGCAGGAGAGGGAGTGAGTGGTGGCATCGGGACTATTCCATTGGAGAATACCATTCCTAAACTACAACAATGAGAAATAAACACAAACTTTAAAACATCTTCCCTTGACCCCTCCCTTCTTCATGGGATTAACTTCAGTCCTGGTATTTTCTGCCTTTTCCCCCCACGTGGTGCATGGAGAGGGGTAATGAGGGCTGCAGTCAGTTCGTGTTGTCTCTTCTGCTGCTTCCTCCTCAAGGGAAGAACTTCTCACATTCTCCCCCTGCTCCAACATGGGGTCATTCCCACAGTCCTCTATGAACTTCTCCAATGTAAGTCCTTCCCACAGGCTGAAGCTCTTCATGACCTGCTCTGGTGTGGATCCTTCATATGGTACAGTCCTTCATAAACAGACTGCTCTGTCGTGGGTCCTCTGCAGGGTCATAGGTCCTGCCAGGAAGCTGCTCCAGCACAGGCTTCCCACAGGGTGACAGCCTTCTTTTGGGCTTCCACCTGCTCTGGCATAGGCTCCTCTGTGGGCTGCAGGTGGATCTCCGTGGTCTTCACCACAGGCTTCAGGGAAATCTTTGCTCTGGCAGATGGAGCACCTTCTGCCTCTCCTTCTTCATTGGCCTTGGTGTCTTCAGAGCTATTCCTCTCACATATTCTTACTCCCCTCTTCTCTGGCTGCAGTTTACTTCTGCCCAGTAACTCCTTACCCCCTTCCTAAATCTGTTAGCCCAGAGGTGATACCACCATGACTGACAGGCTCTGCCTTGGCCAGCAGCAGGTTTGTCTTTGACCTGGCTGGCACTGGCTCTGTCAGACAAGGGAGAAGCTTCTAGCAGCTTCTCACAGACCACTCCTGTAGCCCCCAGTACCAAAACCTTTTCAGGTAAACCCAACACAGTATCATGAAGCATATTACAAATTAACCACTTTCCCCAGACACTCACTATTAAGTAGCTCTAGGCTGAGTCCCTGTCAGGGTGGACCATGTCATCTGCATTTAGAAAATTGCCTATACATTTACTAAAGTGAAATTCACCCATTAATTAATCCTGTCAGCATTTTCCCTGGAAACTATTTTCCCTGGAAATTAGCACACTGAGCTAATTACTACAACTAACAGCACTAGGGGGTGTGTCCATGCAGGGTGGGGAGAAGAAAAGGTGTTATTCTAACTCAGTAATGGAAAGGACACCCCATTCTTACATTTACATTAAAAGATGAAGTCAGAATAACATTAGAATGACGTAAACCTGCCATTTTACTTTCCTTCCAGATTGGAATCTTTGCTGCAGGTAGAAATCTTCTGAATCTAGAACTAAAAGGACAAGACATTCTTCTAGTTACCCATTCTGTGATATACTTAACTGTGATATCCACTGTATTTTGACCTTGGAAAAGGAAAATGAATATGTGTAATACTATTCAGTTCAAAACTGCAGCAATACAAGTCTGTTCCTTCACCTTTCCTTGCTCAGGGTATTTTCCTACTTGCTTGTGTGGCAGCAGCACCTGGAGACTCTGGCTGGACAGGAGGGTTCAAATGCACCACAGAGTCATCCTGAGCTGCCCAGTTTCTTCAGTGAGGTGAGCCAGGGTCAATGTGGTAAGCTCTTGGCATGACAAAATCAATCAACTACATCAACTTGAACCTTTTGATTGAGGTTTAGGTTAAAAGATTTTCCTTGTGTGTCCCACAGGTTGAGTCACTGTGCAGTCAGGGAACTAGGGCTCGGCTGACAGACAGTCTTGTTTTATGCCACAGCAGCTGTATCCACGTGATGAATGTCACTGTATGAACATGAAGTGAAACACAGCGAAAACTCCTTGGGGAGCCTGCTGGCTAACCTGAGAAGGTAACAGGTGGGAGGAAAAATGGCAGTATAGATAAATGAAATTACTTTTAAAAGTCTTAGAGTTGAAGGAAGCAAATACTAAATCCAAGAATCTTAACTCCTCATTGAGACACCATCCTGGTTTTGTCTAGGATAATTTTCTTCTTAGTAGCTGATACAGTACTGTGTTTTGGATTCAGTGTGAGAATTATGTTGATAACACACAAATGTTTTGGTCGTTGCTAAGTAGTGCTTATCCTAAGTCAAGGACTTTTCAGTGTCTCCTGCTCTGCCAGTGAGGAGCTACACAAGAAGCCAGGAGAGAGCATGGCCAGGACAGCTGACCTGAACTGGCCAAAGGGATGTTCCATAGCATGGAACATCATGCCCTTTATGTAAATGGCAGGGTGCTGGCTGGGAGGAGGCCTGACCACAGCTTGAAGACAGGTTGGGAATCACTCAGTGGGTGGTGAGCAATTGTGTTGTGCATCACTTGTCTTTCTTGGCTTTTGTCCCTCACTCCCCCTCCTTTATATTATTATTAGAATTAGTATTTTCATTGTATTTTATTTTTGTTTCAATTATTAAACTGTTCTCATCTCAACCCCCGAGTTCTATTTTCTTTTCTTTTCATGACTCTTCTCCCCATCCCACTGGGGAAGAGCATGTGTGTGTGTGGGAGGGGGAGAGGGGGTGTGTGAAGTCAGCGAGCAGGTACATGCCACTTAGTTGCCACCTGGGGTTAAATCACAACAGTCACCTTGCCAGCGCACACAGTTGCACACCCTAAGCATCTCAAAATTTTTTCCTTCTTTTCGAAATTCACAGTATGTTCCACATGGCTACAGAGGAAAAAGTATTACTTTAACAACTCTCCTCCTCCATCACACACTTGTAGTGTAAGGCTAATATAGCTCTAGCTGCCAGTATGGCCTGCAACTTTTCGACATGGACAGCCTTCCCCTGCAAAGTGGGAGCAGTCAGGGAGGGGAATGGCAATAGTCAGATCTTTCACAACAAAATACATCTGGTGGATGAGTATGTTATCCATCTGACAGCACCAGGATCTGTGGTACTGTGGGGCGTGACCACCACAGTGACACCCACACACCTGGGCTTTCCAGAGTCACATAGCAAAGAGGGTGAGATCTGAGGGTATGTAATGGAACTGAACATCAGGAACATCTTAGAGACCCAAATGTCTGAACTGGGGTATGTACTGAAAACTAGGCCAAGCTCCACAGGCTTGCATCCTCAAGGGAGAAGAATCAGCTGCTGGTCATACTGTTCCACACATTACACAAGCATCAAAACTCCAGATACTGCAGAGCACAGAACACATTTGTAAGCAAGGGACTATACAGGGTGCCTGTAAAAAAACAGTCCACCCCAATTAAAAACCATTTGCTTTTACTAATTTCACTATAGTACAAACCTTGTAACTGTAACTATCCAAATCTCTCAGCAAAGATATGTGCAGGTACACACCAATGAGCCCATCAGCAGTCCCAGTTCTTCAGCACTCTCCTGCATACCTAACTTTTCTCAAGACTTTTATCCCTTCAAAGTCAGTAAGACAGTCCCTGTGTGTAAAGCAGTTCTTACAGACAGAAGCAGACCTTAAGTATGCTTTGTAAAACTGAAATGAAAGCATTTTCTGTTTAGTAAAGAATAGCAAAAATAGTTTCTTTTTCAGTAAGACAAAAGTAGTTGTCATGAAATCAGGTCTCTGACCTCAAACAGAAACTGGATTACTTCAACTTGCTAGGATTTTCACTCAGCCTTTTTCTGTTATCCATCCTTGCCTTCTAATACTGACAAATTTCAGCTGTATTCCTTTAGCAACAAATGAATTTTCCTGTGGCTAAAATAATAGTATAAATAGGAATGCTAATGAACTCCTTTAAACTGATTAATATCAAGCTGTAGAAAAGTGAGTTCAGCTTGTACTTGTATTATAATTTCTATTAACTTCTGCCCCAAATCTCTATGTAAAGATACTCTATCAGAGAAGTAACATGCAATAAGCGCAAGGTACAAAACAGTTCTAGTGTTGAAAAATAAAATTAAAAAAAGGAAAAATTTAAGGAAGAACTTCATCTATGTCATTCATGCCAGATGGCTGCTTTTTTAAGTAATCAAGTTAAGCAAGATGTATTTAGGACTATTTTGTTTAATTTGATTATTTAAGTGAATAAACTGCCTGTAAGGCAGTTGGGTTTTGCACATATAATCAGGTCACATTCAACGCTGGCTCATGTTTGCTGATTCTGTTATGGTTAGTTCATCACTTCTCTACGTAGCTAAACTGTTTGCCTTACATGAGGAATATTCTGGATCAGATGAGAATCACCCCAATGCACTAACTGATATTATGCTAATGTCTAGCAGATTAATGCTCTAGAATATTTGCATATAATGAACACAGATCATAACCCTTTGCTGAAGTGCACATCCCCATGTGCCTGCCCCAGATAATGGGCCCTTTGCCTATCAACAGGAAACTGAGGATGGAGGAGAAGCAGGTTCTTTAATTCCTCTTTTATGCATTCAACAAAACTACCCGAGTAACTGCAGAGGTATCGAATAGTTACTGCTATGGGGGTGATTATGCAAATAACATTATGCAATTCCAGTGACAGAACTAACACCACCCTAAGACTACATTTGTTCAGTCTACAGCAGGTATTTTCAACCCACAGAGACTTCCACAGACAAGTGCTTATATGGTCAATAAACAATGATGTTCTGACCTTTTTCCTGGCAAACTTTGTAAGTGGTTATTATTTAGGGCTTGTCCAAAAATTTTCCACTGAAACTGTTTCTATGGAAAACTTCAAGTTAAAACTGAATGGCTTTTCTTTTCTTTTCTTACTGAAAGTGTGTCTCCTGTCTGTGGAATATTCTCTCCCTTTTGTCCCACTGTGCTGTGTCCCAAACAAAACACATTTCCATGGGGACATGCCATTCTGAATACTCAGAGGAACTCAGAGTGGGGATCCTTTGGGCTGGGTGGATTGACTAACCACAGGCTGCTCCAACACAGGAACAGGTTTCCTATAGAGGTAGTGGTTGATGCCCCAAGATTCTCAGTGTTCAAGAGGCATTTGTACAATGCCCTCAACAACATGCTTTTATTTTTGGTCAGCCCTGAAGTGGTCAGGCAATTGGACTAGATGACTGCTCTAAGTACCCCCCCAGCTGAACTGTTCTGTTCTGTTCTGTTCTGTTCTATTCTATTCTATTCTATTCTATTCAGGGCTCAGCTTAACTACTGATGCACAATTTACTAAAATTAGTAGTTGTTCTACTTGTGAAATTTAGTCCAGCTACGAAACCTTGGCTGGAGAGGGCAATGAAGGTATGAAACACCTCAGGGAATTTCCATATCAAAGCATTTGGGTCTATAATTTGACAAAATCTGTTTGAAAGGAAAAGACGAGTAACTTTGTTCATTGTGCAAAAAGATACTTATTGCCAACCAAAAACTAATTATTGATTTTCACTGAATATATTAAATTTTGGAAATGTTGTATATTTCTTCTGTTTGTCCTGCAGTCAGTTTGTAAGCAGCTGGGGGAGAGTGCATGGGAACATGGAAAACTAGGTTCACATATCTAGCCTGCAGCAATGGGAGGTAAGAAATTTTTATATGAAGTTGGTAGAGTGAAAACTTGAATCTGCCTTTCACTCCTCTTGAGCAAAGCCTTTGGCTTCAATGAAATGCTACACTTTTCACAATATTTAATTTGATTGAAATATTCCAAGGGATCTATGATTAATACTATGATTAAAACAAAAGAGAGAAAGAGTGGGACAGCCTTTATATATTTATTCAGACATTTGTTATAGTTATTCTGTATAAATCACATTGCTTGGCTCACAACTGGGGTTTTTTTTGGTTTTTTTTTTACCTAATTAGAAGAAACAGTTTACCTTTTAGGGCATCAGTTAATTATATTTCAAGCTCACAAATTGCAGTTGTTTTTCATTATCCACATATGGAACTGTAAAAAACAAAGCAAAAGCTACTGTTATAACATGGCATTCCTCTCCAAAGTTTACAAAAGCAGGGTGAGCTAATGGAAAAAGAATCACTAAATAAAGCACCAACTGGCCTGGTTTCTAGGATTGTTTTTAACTTTTTCCCTTTTTTGGCCATTTCAGAAAAGATACTGTGATTTCTCCCACTTTATTTTTAACCAGATATGAATAAACTGACAATAACTCTTATCTTTGTCAGAGACATGTTGCAACATGTTGGTTCAGATTAATAGGCATGAGATTTCCATGTTAAAAAAAATAATTCCAGCTCTGTTGCTCTACTTCCTTGTAAACAAGCAGACAAACTAGAAACTTCAGTTTTCCCATATATGCTCATGCCCTTACTTGTTAGGACCAGGCACAAATTTTATACTATCTTGAAAACAGGGAAATGCTATAAAATTGTGATGAGTAAATTCAGACTTTTTAAGATACTGTTGAGGTCAATAATACTTATAGAACTCACTAGTACATTTTGCAGAATGATTTTCCTTCAGCAAATTTAAATAGAACAAGTGCATGTGAGCCTTTACAGCATGAATAAATTCTCCTCAGTCCTTCTAACACCATCTATGTTTGGCTGTTATTTGATCTTAGCCGATTATGGGAATATTTTTTTTGATTTCTGAGTACAGTTCTATGTTTTAATGCAAAGCTGGTTTCTGAATTTCTTATCAAGACAATTACCACCAACTATTCTGTAAAGAAAAAATTATGACTCATTTCTGTGGCTCCATCATCCATGTTTAATTTACATAAATAACTTATGGTCTGATACCAAGTTAGCATCACTGGTATATGAATCCAAATAAATACATAAACTGCTTGGAATGCAAAGATGTCTCAGCACAATTAAAGTGCTTTAAAATTGTTAACAAATAAATTTTCAACCTTTACTCAAATTTCCTTATATTTCAGTGGACTGAGCTTGTAGGGCTGTAATTGGTTCTAAGGAAATGCATACACAAGTGTCTCCATTGTTCATTACAGTGTAAAAGGGTAGCATTGTAGAATCCTTCAGGTCCTGCTGATTTCTGAACTGATTCACAGATAAGTAAGGTGTTTTTTTCAATCAAGTTGAAGTCCCAGTCCAAAATTCTTGGAGTGGATGACTTTCCTGAGGTCCCTTCCAAGCTGCATTACTCTCCAATTCTGCACTTCTGTGGCAAAGTACTAAATTGTCCTGGACAGCCATTTCTTCTGAAGCCAAAGACTTCCTATAATCCTATAGCATGTGGAGGGAGGGTAGAAGGGAAAGGAAAGAGATTACTGAAATTAAATATGTGGTAGATAATGCGCTGTGGGATCTGGAAGCCATGAATATACAGAATCTGGGATTAGACAATTTACACAGGAGACTGAAAGCTGACATAGCTGTGAGAGGTTTGCTGTAGATGCTGTCTGAGAGCACATCTGATATAAAGACAAAAGACTGAACATTGCAGGGAAAAGTGAAATGCAAAACACTGGATGATGAGTTTTCCTTATGTATCTCATGGAAAAATCCAGTTTTAATTCTGATTAAAACAGAAGAAGCTGCAAGGGCAGGTATGGATTGGTGTTCATGCTTTGTTGCTGAAGGATGTAGGTTTTTCCCAAGGATATAGTAGGTTTTTTTAATAGTATGTTGACATCTTGAACCAGGTGGAGGAGCACATACATGGAAAGCTGATGTTAGAGAACATACCCTATTTTGCTTAGATCATATTGCAGGTCCAGTAATCCTGGCAGTGGACCCCATCCTTCATGGGAATAAAATACAGTAGATTTCAGAGGCATTGTGTAGCTAATTCTGGAGGATGCTTTGTCCCTCATCTCAGGCATATGAAGTGCACCTACACAAAAGAGCAAAGTTAAGGAAAACCTATCAAAATGAGTAAGATATATAGAAGCATGTTGGTTTATAATTCACTTTGAAAAAAATTAGGCACAGTGAAATACTGAAGCTACAGCTGAAATTTCAGGAATAAAAAATATGTTACCAATAATCAGGAAGTATGAAATACTATAAATCATTATTTTCTGACAACCCAGGGATCATAACTGAGTTTTTTTCTTATTCAAGTTGCTACACAAAAAGCCAGCAGTCGGGCAGTAGTCCAGAACACTCAGTCTCCTGAAGGACTTTTATTAAGTTTGAAGCCTTGAGATAACAGGAGAGACCGAGTGATGTGCTCAGTGCAGTATTTCTTCATGGTTCATTCAGACTATAGCAGTGCCCAACCCGAGAGCTCAGCTGCATTCTGATAGGCATGGGCCAGATGCATAATTAGGGAAAGACACTGCAGGAAAAAAGGGAGAGTGTCAAAGTGAGCAAAAAGATTAGAGAAGCACAGAGATGAAGAGACTTGTCCAAGGTCACGGGGCATGTCAGTGGCAGCAATGCAGTCAAAACTCATATCTGATTCTCAATCCAAGAATCATCCAGAAAAAAGAAGTATGAGATGTAGCTGAACTTCCAGCTATGTGAATCCAGTGTTCTCTGGGCTGCTTTAACACTCCTCTGCTGCTCCATCATTCAAGGCAAGCTATGATCACTGACTTGTAACAAACAAATAACCTTGCTTCGATGTGTCTGTGGCCACCACCCTTCTAACTTTGCCATTCTCCTCCCCAAGCTTCCACTCAGCCTGGACCATTTGATGCCTGCTGCCTTTGTGAGGCTTTTGAAATTAATGCTTTAAAGCCTGTAAGAGCAGCTCAGAAGGAGAAAAAAATGACAGTTTTAAATTTTTAAAAAGATGCTCCTATTCTCCTCACAGCTAAGTTTTGGTGGCAGCTTGTGAGTGGAATAGTAAGTGGAAGGGTTGTGTTTTTCCAGACCAGTCTGTCTGGCCTGTGGCGATCCACACTTTTTCTCACTTGTTTTTCAGTGCAGTTAGGCTGTAGCAAGTCACCTCCTCAGCAGAGGCTGCCCCTGAGTGTTTGTGGACCAAAGAGAGGGGGTACACAGTACTCAACTATTCAAAATGGATTGTGCCATTTTCCTCATCTTTGGGGACATGGAAGGCCCTACACTTCTTCAGCTCCCTCCTCCCCTTCTCTAGTCTCCTTAGCCAGTCAAGAGTCTGTATACTTGTCTATACACCAAACCAGAGCAAACACTTCTGTCTATGATCTACACAGCCTTTCTCTAGAACTGCCAGCTGTGCCTTAGGGGAGAATTTATTCTACACAAACAAAAGAGTTCGTACTAACTGATTTCAAACGGAACCCTCCCAGAAATGTCAAAGTGATGACATGCATCAAAAAGGACTAATCCAATCCTCTGGAGAGCAAAACCAACTCTCAGTCATACAGCTCAACCCAACGCTAGCCTGAGCTAACACAACAGCAAGTGAATTTGAAGTTTCAAGTCTTGGTCATGCTGACTGCAATGATGCCACAAAGCAGGTGAAGTGTCTCCTGTAGGCAAATGAGCACTGAAATAACTGATACTTGGATTGTCAAGGCTTATGTTGTCAGTTCCCACTGTAATCATTCCTACTATTCTTATGTTCTACAAGAGACCGAGAGTATCAAATACCAAAATTATAGATCGAAATCCCCCCAGCACGTCCCCTACACCTCTCCATTGCCATCAAAATGTTCTATCTCCTCCAATCTCTATATTCTCCTCAGCCTTACACATCACCTATGCAACCCCTGAGCAGCTGGCAAGGCAAAAGGCACCATGGACTGTAGTGGATCACAGCATCATAGAATCATAAGAGTGGTCTGGCTTGGAAGGGACCTTAAAGATCATTTAGTTCCAACCCCCTGCCACAGGCCAGGATGCCACCCACTAGATTAGGTTTATGAGGGCCGCATCCAACCTGGTCTTGGACACCTCCAGGGATGGGGCATCCAGAATGTCTCTGGGCAACTGGTTCCAGTGCCCACTATTCTCTTGAGTAAAGAAATTCTTTCTAACATCTAATCTAAATCTCTCCTCTTTTAATTTAAAACCATTACCTATGTCCCATCTCTAACCACCTGTGTAAAAGTCACTCTCTTTCTCATAAGTGTGCTTTAAGTGCTGGAAGGCCACAGTGAGATCTGATAACACCTGTGAGTTAACTGGGCAGCCCACACTCATAAACTGTCTGGTCAGCTGGATGAACTCTTCTGCCAGAACAAGACATCACTTTGAAGGTCTCTCCACTGTTTAAGCACTGGTTTTCACAAAACTTGTTAGAAATACATATAGTTATTATAAACGTACAGTATCTTTGAGGCTTCTATCTCTTTGCCAGACTGGGCTGAAGTGTCCAAGCAATTAAATCTGCTGAGAGAACTTGAAGAGAGACAGATGGATAGGAGGATAGGGTAATCACATTAGATTTTTTTTCCCCTTTAGTAAAACATATTAAAAGGAAAAAAGAAAAAAACAAACCTACCAAAATGCATAGTTTCTACTTCTGAAACGTTATCAGACTTAATTAAATTCTGATTTCAATTCTTTGCTTTGTACCAGGATAAAATAACAAAAAATATTAATTAATTTTGAGGGAAAATATTGGCAGGAGATGATTTGTTGTGTATAAACATATGAAAAATTCTACTGAACCTTTTAAAAATTATTCTTCTTCAATAATTTTCAGAAATATTTAACCTTTCCTCATCTTTGCATTCCAAGAAGCTCACTGAGAACTTCACGGTGCAGCTACACTGAGTGTGTTTGGTTAGTTTCACTTCTTCACTAAATTGGGAGAAAAAAAAAATCAGAAAACATAGCATTGTGCATTATACACCAAAATATCTTGAAGTGAGATGATGGAGACTGTTGTTAAGGGCATTTGACTTTGATCATCTTCAGAGGGAGATAAAAAAGAAAATAAGATTACCTTGGGAGAAAATACATACAAAATTTGCCAGATTGTAAAGCTTCTGATAAAACCCTAGTCTTGGCAAGCTACGTCTGGGGGAAGGAGGGAGCAGTTCCTCTGTCCATAATGTGGTGGTTTTTTTAACATTTACAAATTATTTTTGACTTAGCCACGCAGGGAGCCTACTTTCAACCCTCAATTTGAAAATCATGGAGGCTTTATAAAGTCTTCCACCTGCATCTCTTTTTTGCATCACAGTTCTTTATCCTCTAAAGGATGAAAACCCTGGCATATAAAAACTTTGTTAAGCTGTCACTATCAATAGAGTAAAAAAAAATAATGGTTGACAAAGAAGAAACAAATTGCATCTTCGAATAAGTTTCCTTCATGCTCTTGTTAAAAGCTATAACCTCTGATGTTAACTAAATTTAACCCATTCTGACCCTTGTGGTGGCCCTTAACCTTTTCTTTATTCTGCTTCCTGTGGTTGCTGAAGAAAACTGGCCCAGTCATTGGAAAAGCGCTCTCTGTTGCACACAAAGCCCCAGCCTGGCTGCTAGTCTGTCAGGAGGGATAGAATAGACGGGGAGGTCAGCACCTGTGCTGAGAAGCAGGTGACAGGGAACTGCTTGGACCATTCTAGGGCAAGTTGTAATAGTTTCTACCCTTTAAATATTGCACTGTAGTTTTGGGTATTCAAGGCAGCGAAGTTCACGTTTTCTTTGTGAATGCAGACTTTAAACAAATTAATCTATTCCTGTTCAACTGACTGTAAAATTAGTAGATTTACTGTTGCAAAAAAAAAAAGGAAAAAAAAAAAGAAGAGAGCTTTCACTTCCACTTTAATAAGGTCACGGACAAGTCTTAGGCTGCCAACAAAAGCAGCTTTTAAAATCTTCGCAGCTGAACCCAACAACTTGCAAAGGCTGTAGAATAATGTCTTCAATGTACAGTGGAAACTCCTCTCCCTACAGTCAAGATGTAAAACTAGACAGTTAAAAGACTTTCTATACTGCTAAGTTTTAACTCTAATTGCATCTCGCCGCAGGGACTCACAGGCTTGCTCTATGATTAACATTTTAATAAATTCAGTCAGCCTTGCTTTTCAGGGAGCAAAATCAGTTCTTTGCCTGGATTCAGTAAATCAGCCCAAGCAATTTAATGGCAGAACATGCATTGTCAAAAGATTTGTTTAAATTCCTACAACAGGGGCAGCTCTCAGAAATCAAACAGAACTTTATCTGTTTCAACTATATTCATATATTTTGTGAAGAGCATCAGTTGTCAGTGACCATTTACCACTCACTACAACAGAATTATTGGGTTTCCTTTAATTTTTTGCTGTTTCTTGCTAGAATGAAAATAGACAAGTTTATGTAGGAAGCAACTTTAAAAGCTGTGTATAGAAAAGGAGTAAATGAGCTACTGCAGATCCAGAAATCAGACCTACTACATACCCAGAATTTCTCTGTCCTTTAAATACGAGTTTACTCTGACGTGTTCTCTGCCATATGGCAATGCTCAGCTGAGCACAAGGGAGTGTTTCATCTGAGTTATGTGCAAAAGCTTTTTATAAACAGTGATGGGAAAAGGAATACTGAGGAGGGCAAAGGGGAGGCTACAGCCCCTCTCTGAACCAGGGGGCTACGGAAGCACACGGCCATGGCTATAACCAGCAGGAAGTGGAGAGGGGCCGTGCCAGCTGCTGCTAAAGAGTAGGAGTGGGGAGGAGTAAGAGACTTTCCCCAAGTCTTCCCCCAAGCTTCCCCATTGAAACACCCTGTGAAGGAGGGAATTACACAGGAAAAAACAGGAAAACAGAGGTGCACAGGGTAAGCAGCCCTCCAGATGCTCAGTACTTTTGTAAGCACAAGTGTGCAGGATACGAATCACAGATTTAGTAATAAGACTGAAAAAAACCTGCTGTCCCACCTGCTGCTATTGGCCCATGTCCAAGGGCCCCAGGCATTGCATAAATCCAACAATATCAGTAATAAATTCCTGATCTTGTTTAGCACTTGAAATTTTTTGGACCAGATTTTGAGAATTACAGCTCTATCTTAGGAAGCAGCACGTATTCACTGTGGACCAAAGAAAGACCAGTCCTCCACACAGTGCTAGCAGGTAAGAGCTCCTTGCAGGTGTAAGGCTCTTCTGCAGCTTGCTTTCTGCTCCCACAAAATGAATGATGAAGTTTGAACGAAAGTAAACTATAGCCTTGGGTCTGTAGGTGAACATGTTGTAATCCAGCTAAGGGCATTCTCACTCTCTGCTGGGAATGACAAACTGCTTACTGAACCCAGAATGAACAGCTTTGGGGGGAGATTTTAGGGGTGACTGTGGTGGTCCTAGGCTGACAGGTGGACTAGATGATCTTGAAGGTCTCTTCCAATTTTGATGTTTCTGTTATTCTTAGATTTTGAGATCAACCTCAAAACACAGAACTATTGGGACCAGTTTCTAAGATCCTCAGGGGACAGTGAAACTATTCCCCCACGGATCAGTTGTTAATATGGAAGAAGCTTGCCAGCAGCATCTTGAGTCTTGCATTAATTAGTAACATTGATAACATCCACACTGGCAGATCACTACACTATTCATGTGGGAGGGCAAGAAATCTCTCCATCCACCATCCTTTCCCCTTCTCATATATTTGCATTTAAAATTATCTGGGGAATGAAATATCTATGGTTTGGCACAAGGTCTAGCAGAACAGGCCTTGCTATGGCACAAAAAACATAAAGTGAAATCAAGAACTTTTCTAACCAGGAAATATATTAAAAAAAAAACAGATGAAGATTTAGGAATTAAAAAGCAATAAATTACTGAGAGTATTGTCAGGGATGGGCAGAGGATGATGTGCATCAGGCAGAACGGAAGGGAAAAAAAGTTATTATTAACTGCATTTATTATGATAGTGTCTTTCAAATAATTAAGACTGCAGTCTCTCAGTGGCAGGCACATATGAAAACATGGCCCCAGGACTAATACAGTGTAAACAGACATGAGACAAAGAACAAGGAGAAAGCATACAATGAACTCCCAGAAAGATCAAGTTAACTGAGGACAAACAGCATGAGAAGGCTGCACTATTTCTTGGCACACTACATTTAATTAGAAAAGCATGAAATAAAACAGGCATCAGGTTTAAACCTAAGAGAATTAAATAAAGGGAAGAGATAAGGAATGCAAGTTGTATGCTCTGAAGTACTTTGCTTTCATGCAGGTAGTTTTTATCACGGTGAAAAGGATTATTAGCTTTATTGCTGCTACTAACATTGCTGAAAATTATCTGTCTTACGGGGATGGTTCTGAGAGTGGCAATAGTAGCTAACTGCAAGTAGGGCTGCTGACAAGCTCTCCTCTAATGCATATTGCAGAGCTGATGATGAAAAAAATCTCCAGGCTTCAGTTCTGCCAAAATTTCCCTTCATGCTTATTCAAATTCCACACTTGATTTCCAGACCATGAAAAGAGCAGTAAAAACCTTCTTTGTCTCGCCTTTTCTTATTGTGGATGGAATATTTCGCTCTTCACAACTGGATACTGTAGAATTTCAGTAATTTATGTTTCAAGAGCATCAAACTGAGATCCAGTTTTCTTAGGCATTCTACTGATGTAAGCGATGGCAATCCCTGTTCCCAAAGGGCTTACAACTCTAAAGGCATAAAGCCTGAGTGAAATACAAAAATGCACAAAAGAGCAGGATGGAAAAAACAGTTTCTATTTGCATATAATAGGAGAAGCTACAGTAGTCATTCAGGCTCTTAACACAGCTCACCATCTACTTGGCTAATTCTGTTATTGGCAGTTTTCCAAACTCATTACTGCATGTGAGAAGTTTTAATGAGGATAAGGTGATATGAATGAACTTCAGATTGTGAACTGATTTAGTAAAGTTTTCTAGTTTTGCACACAATTACCATTGTAAAGATGGAGAGCACAAAGACATTACAGACCTTTTTTACCTGTGTGTACCACAATGACAGTAAAAAAACCCAAGCACATGAAATCACACCATTCTAAGGCCACAGTTAAGAACAGAAAGCCTTCAACCAAAAAAGATAAATCTCAGATTTTCATTGCATTTCTTCTTCTTGGGCAGAAAATGGGGAAAGAGGGGTCACTTAGATGGCCTAAAGCACATGATAAAAAGTTCTGATTTTTTTTTAATTAGCAGGGACACCCTCCCAGCTGCTTCCCATAGCTTCATTTTGTACTAAATTATGAACACAAACACACTTTCAGTCCGAGTGTTCTTCCAGCTCATGCCCAGCTGCCCAAACAGCATCACTGGGCCTCTGAAAAGACCTCAGCATACACTGTCTGTCCATAGCAACAGGAGAACAGCAAACTCCGATGCTGTTCAGTGTTTGACTCTCTTAGTGTGTTACGTACAGCTGGGGACCCAACGTCTGCACATGAATTTCAGCTTCTTTTTCAAACGTTTGTGTCTCCAAATTGGATGGAGGAGCTCACAAAGCCAAGGCAGAGCCGCCTGCCAAAGATGGTAACAAATCCAAGCATCCAACGCGCTTTCGGACTGAGTCAGACAACTCCACAAGCGCACCCGCTGCTGACCCCTGCAGACACAGCTCTGCCGTGCACTGCCCGCACCCCGCACACACACGCACGGCCCCGCAGCCTGTCCGCAGCGCTGCGGGTGGGGACAGATGAACTATGGTACACAGCCCGGTGGAGTACTGCATCGGGCTCTGGGGAGCTCATCCCCGCAAGGACACGGACCTGCTGGAGTCCAGAGGAGGGACACAAAGATGCTCACGGGGCTGGGGCACCTCTCCTATGGAGACAGGTTGAGAGAATTGGGATTGTTCAGCCTGGAGCAGGCTCCGGGGAGAACTTATAGCAGCCTCCCAGTGGGTAAAGGGGAAAATATGGAAAATACAGGAAATTCCCATATAAAAAATACGGGAACAGATTTTTTTTCAGCAGGGCCTGCAGTGATAGGACAAGGGGTTACTGTTTTAAACTAAGAGGGTAGATCTAGACTAGCTATAAATATGAAATTGTTTACAAGGAGGGTGGTGAAACACCACCACAGGTTGCCCAGAGAGGTGGTACAGGTCCCATCCCGGTAAACATTCAAGGTCAGGATGGACAGGGTTCTGAGTAACCTGATCTAATTGAAGACATTCTTGCTCCTGCTTATTGCACAGGGGTTGGACTGGATGCCCTTTAAAAGATCCCTTCCAACCCAAACCATTCTATGATCCTATGACTCAGGTGCACGCATCAACACACAACACACACAGAAAGCGCTCAGCACCCACAGCCACAAACTACCCTCCTGGGATGGCCCCCGAGAACAGTGAAGACCATCTCCCAGCCATGGTCCTTACACCCACAGCATGGCAAACACACTGAGAATCAACAGAAGGATGCAGCTCGGTGGGTACACCCAGGAAAACACCACTTCCCAACAACTGCACACACAGAACCAGGCACACCACACGTGTGTCAGACTGGAAATGTGGGAACACAAGACGAATGCACAGAGACAGAAACTCTGTAAGAAACACAAACTGGCAAATGCAGAAACATGCCTTTGAGTACCCAAGGTATGCACAGCACACACGGACCTGCAGGAAGGCGTGTGCGGACACACTGGAGCACGGGCACAGGCCAGTGCACAGCCACGCACACACTGGTGTACAGGCACACACAGACCGAGGCACAGGCGCACACGGATCGGGGCACAGGCGCACACGGACACACAGAAACCAGGCCACAGGAACACACGTATCAGCATACAGGCACAGACAGAGACACAAAAACTGGTGGACAGGCACACACAGACACACACGGACCAAAGAGTAAGCACACAGACTGAGGCACACATTCACATACCCCCCCCCCCCCCGCCCCCCCCCGCCCTCTGCACAGATACACACAGACCGGGGCATAGGCACACAGAGACCCACAGACAAGACACACAGGCACAGATGGACCGGTGCATAAGCACACACAGACTGAGGCGCACACATACACCTACACCCCCCTGTGCACAGGCACACACAGACACAGACAGACACACAGACACATACGTACCAGGGTACTGGCACACACAGACACATACAGACACACGGACCAGAGCACGGGCACAGACACGTAGGCACACAGACAGACAGACAGACAGACGCACCCCACTCCCACCCACCCATAAGCCCATCACACGCGCGCTCACGCGAACGGGTACACGCGGGCGCAAGGGGCGGGGGCAGGAGGAGGCGGAAGCGCAGGAGGAGGAAGAGGAAGAGGAGGAGAAGGAAGAGGAAAGGGGAGAGGAGGGACTTTCTGCGACTTCCCGGCGGACCGGGGCCGGCGGCTCGGCCGGCAGGTAAGCGCGGGGCCACGCAGACACAGTGACCCCCGCAGTGACACGGGCAGGACAGCGCACGGTCACACCTCCACGCACAGCCCCTCTTCCCGGCACGCCGCACAAATCCACGCCTAAAACTGAAACAGCGTGTTGCAGACCCGTCCCGTGGGGCAGGTACCCAGGCCGGACACGTCCTATCAGCGCGGTAGCCGCGGGTGCTCCCGCAGGAACCACCCCTGTTCCTGTGCTTCCCAGTGTGCCCGTAATAAAAGGGGTAATTTCATTTCAGGCAATTAGGACTGCATATATTGAACTTAAATAGCAATAGGGAAGGAAGAACAGTAAAGCCATGTATTCAGTAGAGCAAGTAACGTTTCTTTAAAATAAACTGCTGTGATACTGTTACTTAGTTTTAAAAGTCAGCAGCTAGTAGAGGCAAGCCAGGCTCCTCTGAATGAAAGATAAAGTTAATCATATCATTTTATTATGCAGCAGCGATGCCCGGATTACAGACTAAGTGCAGTTCATGATCCAGACCTGGTTTGTGAAACCATTTTAAAAACAAGTATGTCCTGGCTTTTTTGTGGCAGCACTGATGATGCACAAAGATAGTTGTGTGTTGGCAGTGGGTGTTTAGTTGTAGGGCAGTTGTCACACCAAAAAAAGAAAAGCTGTTTTCACAGGGATCATGTTTCTGGTCTGGACTTGGCAGAGGCAAAACCCAGGGCAGGAAGGTACAGTAGCTCTAGCAGTTGTTTTTAGACTCTGCTGTGGATATCCTGTTATTTCTCTGTTATTTCCCTGTAACTAGCTTGAGTTTGGGATCCTGCTGTAGCACACAGCTGTATCATACTACTCCGTTCATGAGCTGATCTGGCACCACCTTCAAGCAGTTTATATAGACTTTGGCCCTTCTGCTAAGATATAAAGTCCATCCCAGGCTCCAAACTGTCCCCCTTTTCAGACTAGGTTTTTTCCACAGGAAGTAATTTTACTTGTTCCTGTACCAGCACTGCTCAGAATTATAAATCGCTCCTTATCCTTGCTGATGGTTTGCTCCATTCCAATGTGCATGCATGCACATGGATACAGAATGTTGTATATGTAGATATATACGTGTATATATTTACAGAGTGGAGTCACATTCCTTCCTGGACAAAGGAGGTCACACTCTTGCAAACTCCTCTGGTGTGACTTGTGTTTGGTTTCCTGTGTCATCTTTGGCTTTTAATGTACTTGCTTCCTTTTAAACACAGAATACCAAAAGTGCAGGTAATACTCAGAGTTTGCTCTTTATCCCTACTGTTTTTTGCAGCTGTTAGACAATGGCCAATTTATGAAGTTTCGAGCAAAATGCAAAAAATGGTCAGCTGCCCCAAAATTGCCAGGGGAATGAGTGAACCAGGGAAGAATGAGGAAAAAAATACAAATGGAACAAATGTCTCAAAGATCAGTTTCAATAGTCTTCAAGGACTGGTATATTTTGAAGCTTGTTTTGAAAGTTCATAGCTTCATGAGTACTGTGCCAGGATAGATGCCTGTAACAATTTATTTAAATTTCATTTGCACACGGAGATCTTGGACATACGAGTCTTGTTTCTTATGGCCAGTCCACGTATTGCAGGCAAGTCATAGTTCTGTCTTTCTTGTTTTTTTCTCACAAGCTTTTTTCGTCATTCAAGAAGAAAAATATTAGCAGTGTTTTTATTAGGTTGTTCTGGTGAAATGGTACTTAGGTACATTCTCTCTGTCTGTAAGATATATAAATTTTGATAACTGAAAAAAATCATCTCACTATCAATAGGAATGTACCACCTTAATGTAATGTTTGTGGAAAAAAGGGAAAGTCAATCAGTAGTTTAAATGTCTGATAAAATAGGTTTGAAATTAAGGCACCTTATTCACTTTTGAAACATGACTGAATCAGGAGAACTTGAGCTTAAAAGACAGTAAGGGAACTTTTTTCTTTGGGTTTTTTTTTAAAGGTTACTGAAATAGTGCTTAATCCATGTAAGACCAAGGAACTACCTTTATTACTTTCACAAAATGTCATTTGGAAAATGTTAAAATACACAATTTGGGGTCAGTGCTATGAGAAGCAAGTTGCATACTAGCTATGGAAGAGTTTTCACCCCTGGGATAAGCCATATTTTCAAGTATGGTTACTTTACAATGTTATAATGCCAAAGTGAAAGTTCTGTGTGGCAGTCTTAATCTGTATAGCCAAAGCTTTGAATTCCAAAACCTTACATAACATAGGACAGTCAGGCTGTAGATGTTGGACGTCGCACAAATTACAACTTCATTTATTGTGTGATTAGGGTGGTTTGGAATTACTGTGGCTTAAATGAAAATCTTCCCAAAGAAAAGTATCAACCAGGAAAAAAATTCTGGCATTCAGATACTTCATGAAAAATTTGAACTGAAAATATGAAAACCATGACATGTCTTTTTGTTTGACAGCAAATTCTCCCTCTTAACCATTGGCTCATCTCTCTATACACAAACAAGCTGTGTAAGAGTAGATACTCTTGTGAGGAGAAAGGAGCTAGAAGTATTGGATTCTTTAAAGGAGTTCAGTCTCAGATTTTAAGATACTGAAGATAACATCAACTCAAAAATTTTGCTCCTTAGTCAGACTTTCTCTCTGGGTTAAATCCCTCTGTTACTGTAAAATGACTGTGGAATTCCTCATTCTGTGTAGTAACACCATGCATCTTTTTGAAAGAGTAGTTTCAAGGACTAAGGTTTACCTAACTGGAGTCGAGTCTTCCTAATATAACTAGAAGAATCTGACTGATAGGGGTAATTTATTTTTATTTCTTCCTCAGAATGACCACATTATGCGTGATGAAACATTTATGTCAAGCAACCAGAAATGAGAACAGATATGCAAAAAGGTTCTTTGGTACTCTTCTCACACAGACATCACAAAAGTGGTTCTTTTTTCCATTCTGTGTAGTGGTACCTGACCCTAGAAAGTCAACTATATTTGCACTTACTCAGCCATTTTGTACAGCTGAAAAATCTCAGACAGAACCAAAAGGGAAAACAGCATTTGGAAGTGTTGGGCGAAGAATTCCCCATCGTATTTTGCACGTAATCAGCCAGGATGGAGAGAGCTTGGGAAACATGCACCGAGCAGAGGCACTCAAACTCATGGATCAACATGACCTGAAACTAGTTCTCCTTCAAGAGAATGTAGAACCTCCAGTATACAGACTGATGACTGGGCAGCAGATCCACGAAGAACAGCTTAGACGTGCAGAGAAGAAAAAAGCAAGTCCAAAAACGGGTATGTACATTGTAGACATTACAGCACTGAGCACTTTGAAAAATGCTGCATTAAAAGTGGTTTCAGCAGATTAAATCCTCTTATTTGTATTTGTGTAAATCCAAAGCAGTGTCACTGCAGTCCATGCTATTAAGGATTTGCAGTGGTGAAAATAAAATTTTGGATTAGTCTTTCACAGAGGCGCCTTCTATTGCCTTCTCAGGATTTACTATTTTGGCATCTGCTGATTTTTTTAAAATATTTTTATTTAAGTGAATATAACTAGACCCTGGTGCCATGAGACTCACTGAGTTTCTGTTCTTTGACTAAGGCAAGTGACAGGCAGTTTTTACAAACTGAGCACCAGCTACACCAATATAATTGTATAATTTGTCACCAGTGGTCACAAAACACTCTCTTCCTCGTTTGCTACTAAGAAGACAAAGTCTTGAGCCCTTTCTTGTACAGAGTAAGAGAAAACTTTATCAATATTGAACACTTTTAAGGTTTCTCTTTCTTAAAACAGCCTGCTCCAGCAGTTTAACAAACTGTGTTTGGCAAAGAGGTTTTACAAAAGGCTTGTGACCTTGTATCCTCTCTTCTTATCCTCTGGCTAATAAGGAGATCTGTGCTTTGTGTAGAGTTCTGATTTCAGAGGAGGGCACTATTGTGTGAAAAGATGATTCAAGTGGTAACTACTTTACAGGAACTTTAAGGAGGAAGGCCACAAATTGTTCAAATACAAGGCATCATCACGCTTCCAGTTGAATATTACACTTGACCATTCAGTAAAATGGACTTGAGATGAAGTGCTATCAAACATTAAAGCTTCAGCTGTGCTGTGTGCAGAATGTAGGGGTTTGCACACTAAGTCTTTAATTCCAGATCAAATCCTCACCTGTTTGTTAGACCTACAATGCGGATGGTATGAACAAGACTCTTAATTAAAAATACCTTAAGCCTTCTGACCCTGAAGAGCCTGTGTACCTCAAATATGCACTCACTCTCCCAGTTAATGAGTGTGAGATTATCACCTTCTGAGGTGACAGTGGTTCATGCTGAGACAATGAGATTGGGATGCTCTGAGAAAGCAGGGTGGGAGGAGAGATTTAAGCAAAGCACCACAAGCTGTTAAAAGAGAGCAACTGATACAGGTTTGTCAGATATTAAGCCAACACAGTTTCAGTTCTGTTTTAAACAGGAGTAGTTCAGAAGGAGCTATCCTTTTCTTCAGCTATTGCCAAGAACGACTTGGAGACCAAGACTAAACAGATAGCACAGTGGATTGAAAAGAAATACCATGTGAACGTCACCATCCGGCAAGCAAAAGGCAGCAATACAGACATGGTAAGTGAATTCCTGGAAATTGAACCAATTTCATTCAATAGCTGTAGTTGTATTAACCTTCCCTATTCAGTACTGCCACAAATTTCAGTATTTCATGTACTGCTAAAGTACATGAAGGTCTAGGTCTTGTGCCAGTACTGGTTGCCCACCTTAAGCTGCTTCTGTTCGAACACTGCAATTCTAGAAAAGTAGTCCCACAGAGCCACTTCAGACACCGCTTTCTTAAGATTGCAGTTACGATATTGGTTTTGACAGCACAGTCTAAGCAATTACTATTTGTGTACAGCACCACCTTATTAACTGGGCTGGTCAAGTTTTCCTATCTGTGCCTTAAGCCAGCTCACTCACTGAAAACTGATATTTGGAAAAGTTCTGCTGTATTTTAGCTGGATTATTTCAATAACCTAACTGTTCTTCTGGAGATGCGTGTGTGCAACTCTGACTAAGGTTAGTTGTCCACTGTGGCATGAAAAACTAGTGGAATGGTGTCCTAAGACTGGCAAAGTGAACATTTAAAAAGATGTTGGGGAGCTGGTGGCATATCTTACAATGGCAGAGCCTTGAGATTTCACTGTCGTCTGCACAAACGGCTTTTTTTATTGATTCCATGTAAGAGTTTCTTTTTTTTTGTTGTAATCTCTCTAGTGAATTATGTTTCCTTGATGATTGTCTCCACTAAGCTGGTGGGAGAAATCATGATATCACTTCATCCAAAAGGAATAAAACTTTTTATAGGAAGTTAAATCCATAGGGAAAGGTTAACAGGAGGAACTGATTATGGGAGAGGGCAGAACATTTCATGACACAATTCAGATTTACATCACCCTTAAATTTAAAAGCTTAATTATGAGCTTAGAGGAGTTCAGTGTGTTACAGAAATGCACTGTTCAATACTACCAGGTTCTGCTAATCTTGGAACAATATTTCCCCTTGAGAGGAAAGCCCCATAATGATGTGATTGAATGTAGTGGAAGAGGAGCATGGGGAGGAGTCAGATGCAGACCACTCTCATAGACACCCTTAAAGACAAAATAAGATGAGGCATAAGTTCAGCCTGAATGCTAGGAAATGGCTTAATCCTTGTTTTGTGACTTTCCTAAACTTGCTTATGAGGAAAGAACAGTTAGGAAAGGACAAGCTGAACTTCTCAAGCCAGGACTACCAACTAAGTTGTTTCAGCTAACAGCTAAACCATTAAGGAAGAGATCATGTCATTACAGAACAGCTTGAAATATTTTTCTACACATATTTGTGCATTCATTTAGTCCTATTTTTCTCTTCCTTTTTAGTTCACACTTTTCGATCAAATTTTGGAGACTGTGTCTGAGAAAGCCACTTATCTTTCCAAGCCAAAACTTACTAGAGAAGGAGTGAGTGCCTGTATTTTGAGACACATGTCTGACAAAGAGTTGAAAGCACACCAGAAGATGGAAAACCAGAAAACCAGTACTGTGAAGAAAGAGGAAAATGAAGATCTGAAGTCAAATGAGTTGCATCAGTGACTTTATGAAGCGGTATAAACAATACTAATTTATTAAAAAATAAAATAAAAATATCACTTGATAAAGTTATCATTGAGCTTTGCATTGGTCATTCCATGAAGAATGTTGTCTCAGTTAATCTTTACTGCAGAGTCAGAATTTCAACAGTTGGTATTTCATTTTCCACAAGCTTATCCATTGTCTTTCTTTCCTTCACAACCGTATCCTTTCCCAGCGTTGCTTTAGGAGGAATGTAGCCGCTCAGACGGGAGGCCAAGCTCCTCTTGGGACGGGAACGCTTTGCCTGGCAGAAATAAATCCACAATTACTAAACAATGTATCTATGGAACAAAGGCTACTAATGTGGCGGGGAAAGAAGAAATCAACGAAAAGGCCATCACTGCATTAGCTAAAGGAACTTCAGAAATTAAGAAGCTCACAAATTAACTGGATAGTTAACCTGTTTTTCTGCTTGAAGTCACATTCTAAAACTTGGAATGTGACAGGATATAGTTGAGAAGTCTTTTTCAAGAATATAACTTACTTTCAAGTTCAGCTTTCTCTTTTCAGGATCATGTACAACTGCGTGCCTCGCCAGGCTCTGCTACAGTTACAAAGAGCAGGAAAAAAAAAGAGTTAGGTTTATAATTTCAGATTATGTGATTCAGATAAGAACAGTTTAAAAAACACATACTTTCATTGCAAACACTCTTCCACAGCCTGGATAATCACAAGAGAATGGCTTTTTCTCCTCATGAAAAGAGAGGATATGGCTTTGAAGATTAAATAAAGTTGTGTAAGTTCTTCCACATCCTTCTCTTGGACAATGGCAGACTTCCCTTTCCACAGCATGAGTTTTTTGATGCTGCTTGAGGTAATCTTTCCGCTTAAAAGTTTTGCAACACTCACTGCAAACAATCAGCTCTGAGTGAGAAAGAGAAAGGCAGAGTATAAATTAACACTTTCTTATAGAAGCTCAGAATCAAACCCTAGCAGAGCAATGCGAAAATCCACACAAAATGCAAGGAACTCAGAGGCTGGAAGAGAGTTATGTAGTATGGATTATCCATATCCAAAACCCTGCATTAAACAATTTCTTCTTAACTGGAACCATAAAGCAAAGTTAGCATATGGAGCAGCATTTTAATCAGATAAAGGTCTAGCCAGTGACAACCAGTTTACCAATAAAGCATTAAGATAAGTTTGTACACAATGACAAGTTGATGAAATGAGTTCAGCATAGACTCCTCTTCAAATCAGCAGTTCGTTTCTTTTTTGCATCAAAAGTTCAGTTAATTAAAGCATTTGGAGTTTACCTGTATGACTGACTTTATTATGTTTCAGAAGCTCTGTCCAAGTTTTTGCAGTGTATGAGCAGTTTTCTTTCTTGCACGCATAGCCTGTTGGACAGGACAGATGTTTACAATCACAAAGAGTCTGGCAAACACACTCCAGTTTTCTAAGAGGGAACTCCACTTCTAGCACTTAAAAGCCAGGAATTCTTCTCTCATACTGCACAGGAATGGGACAAGAGATAAGGAGCAAAACATGAGAAAATCCTAACAGGTTTAAGAAACCTTGTATCACTGACTCAAGTTGCCCAGGGAGGCTGTGGAAGCCCTAGCCACAGAAACATTCAAAACCACTGGATGCAGCTCTTAGCAACCTGGTCTACCTGATCCTGCCTTGAGCAGGGAGCTGGACCAGATGACCTCCAGAGGTCCTTTTTGACTTAAATGATTTTATGAAACTCTCTCTCCTTGTTTCAGTACAGTTACTTCTTTCACTCAAGTAGGTGAAAATTATGATATATTTCTTTTCTATGTAAGTATTTATACTGCAAAATCTTAACCATACAGTAATATTCCAGGTCTAGAGACTACCATTCTATCATGCAGACAGGAATCATAGAAAATCAACACTATTTAAATGCCAGGACTGGAAAGGTCAAACAACTATAAACAAGTCCTTTTCTTAAGAAAGGCTTTCTTGATACTCTTCCTAGTCTGTTGGCTTTGTTTGGTTTGTTTCTGGATTTTTGCTATCCCTGGAAAGCTGGTTAGCTGTGAATAGCACTGAAAGAATGGAGAGGAGTGTAGCAAGATTAGCTCAAACATGCATGACCATGTCATGATAATTTCACTTAAAAACCTTTCATGTAGGTTCATTACTAACTAAAAACACACATGATTTTGCCAAGGCTCCATAGGAAATTTGTGGCAGAACTGGCAACTGATCCTAAGCTCTGGAGGTCTAGGTTAGTGCCTTAACCATAGCCTGTGTATAGAAGATGTATTATTGACAAGGAAGCACTTCAGGAGACGAAATGACTGAAGGAATCCTGAGCTCTGTTCAGCCTGCCACAAACACTGCAAATGAACACTGCAATGCCTTGCAGTTGTATCCCATTTGACTATTCAAAATGGGTGTTCTTGTTTAGTCTGTCTGGATCACTAGCCCAGAATACTTTCATGTCTGTCATACATGCATACTCTCTGTTGGAAGAAGTCCTTTTTCCTTTGCTGAAACATAACTGAAGCAAGAAGAAAAAGCTGTGTTTTACCTTCATGTATCTTCTCATGCCGCTTTAGTTGACTTGGAGTAGAAAAGCCCTTTCCGCATCCTTCTTTGTTACATCTAGGTATAAAATAGTTTAATTTATTTCACTGTATCTGCGTATTTTTACATCTTTAAGATAGGAACAATCAAAGTGAAGACAATAATCCAAGTTTACCCTTGCCTAGGGACCTGTGTGTGTGTGCCCCACCTTGTAAAAGTAAATGCCATAACATTTTTCTAGTAGAGGACTCTAATGCCTTTGAGAGTTAGAACTATAGTGTGATTTCCACATGGACAGTAAGTTAAGCTTTAGCTAAATAGTCAAGCCTCCTGTCATCCCTACACAGTAGGCTCTTGAAACATAAAAGACAGATAGAAAGTGGAAGGTTTAAGTGGCTGGTACAGATCCAGCAGTCAGAGCAACAGCAGGGCACTGGCTATTTTTGTGTCTGTCACCCAGCCATACTAGTGCACTTCATTTAAGTGGAATGAACACGCATGTTAAGTGTGTTCTACCTGTAAAACTAAACTTTGCTTTCATCAGATCTATACTGATGCCTTATCTTTATGGACTTTCAGTGCACAGCTTCCAAGACTGGTGTCCAAGTCTCTCACCTTTAAGGTACTACTCACTTCAGTGTTAGCCAAGTCACTGTTTTTTACTGGCTAACTGCATTTTTTAGTTACTGTGCAAGCTCACAGTGCAAGTTACTGTGCATGATTTCAGATGCTGTGAACTAAAAGCTGGGAGGAATTATTTTTCCTGCGAACCTGTAATATACCATAAGAATGCTGGAATTGCTGGAATGCCAAAGTTACAGGCCACCAAGACTGTTGCTCAAAACAGACTACTGAGCGAAGGACTACTACAAGAAATATCCTTGCAGCCATCTCTACAAATTGATTCAATTTTTTTTAATGCCCCATCAATGAAAAGGCTGCGAAAAAGTACCTGTTTTTATCTTGAGTGTTTAAACAGGAGTTAAAGTTCATTATTAAAGTTATCCACCTACTTGAAGGGAGGTTCATTGGTGTGGTGACACTGATGAATTTTAAGTTGTTGATGCTTCCTAAAAGACTTGTTACAGCCTTCAAAGTCGCACTATTGAGAAAATTAAGTTATTGTTAAGAGCCAAATAATGACAGCTCAGTTCATGTGTTTGCTGAAATGCCAGTCTTTGAACTTACACAAGTACCACATAATAACAAGCTGAAGAATTTCACCAGATACACAAAAAGGAGTTTGTTTAGCCTTCACTACACAGTGCTAAGGTAACTACTCACCACATACTGCTTTTGCTGATTTTGATGCTTGCGCTCGATGTGCTTCTTTAAATTTGATTTTGTTCCAAATTTCTCCTTGCATCCATCAGCTGTGCACCTGTAAATGAACTGCATTTTTTATTACTGCTGTCAAACAGTGATTTGTTCCCTAGGCAGATACGGAAATCATTGGACAAGAGGAACACATGAAGAGTAACTGAAATTCACAGCCCAAATATAAAAGTTTGCTTTAAAGACACCAAAAGCCAGAGGCTAAGTTGCAATCAACAGTCACAGGAAACATAAGATAATTTTAATAAAACACACAAGAATTCCTAGCTCCTAATCCAGACATGCAGCTAATAAGGGCTTGATAACAGCAAATCACCTCCCTTACTTCTTTTAATAATGTATTCTAGGAAAAGATCTGCCTATGCCTTTAAGCATCTATTATGGATCACTGCCACGTTTTAGGCTGAGGAGATCCTCACGTCCCACCCTGTGTGCCCACTGTCCTGGCAGCGCTCACGACACCGAAGCTGGGCATGCATGCCCTCTGCCACCCTCAGTTTTAACTCCATTTCCGCACGGACAAGCGCACTCCCTCCCGCCTGGGGAGCAAAACCTTGGGCCTCACTGGAAGGGCTTTTCCCCGGTGTGGGTGAGGAGGTGCCGAGCGCGGTGGAAGTCTCTCGTGAAACCTTTGCCGCAGCCTTCATAATCGCAAACATAGGGCCTCTGCAAGACAGGGGTTCTTGAGGGGAGCTGTCCCAAGGGGCAGCCCCGTCAGCCCCGGGGCTCGGCTGCTGGCGGGGGCTGCCGGCACCGGGATGCCCAGGACACAGCCGAGGTGTCCCGGGACCCCGCGGGGCCCAGCGCCGCCAGCTCGGCCACACAGACCCACCCACCTCGCCCGTGTGCCGGCACAGGTGGGCCGCCAGCCGCCAGCCCTTGCTGAAGGTGGCGTAGCAGCCGGGGAAGGAGCAGATGTGCGAGCGGGCAGGGAGAGCGCTCCCGCTCCCCTCCCTGGCGCTGCCGTTCCCGGCGTCCTCCTTCTCGGCGCTGCCGTTCCCGGCGCTCTCGTTCCCAGCGTCCTCCTTCCCGGTGCTGTCGTTCCCGGTGTCCCCGTTCCCGGTGCTGTTGTTCCCAGTGTTCTCGTTCCCGGCGCTCCCGCCGTCTCTTCCCGCTGCCCTTTGCCCGGCCATGGCGCAGGGCACGTGAGCGGCGCGGGAACGGGGCGGGGGCGGCGCGTGCGCAGCGCGGCGCGCGCGCCGTGACCGGAGGGGCTGTTGGGGGGGGTGGTTGGAGCGGGGTCAGACAGGGCGGATACCGGGACACCCCTGTCACTGCGGCACATGGACATCCCTGTCACTGGGACACACGGTCACCCCTGTCGCTGCCACACACGGACACCCTTGTCACTGCGGCCCATGGGCATCCCTGTCACTGGGACACACGGGCACGTCTGTCACTGCCACACACGGGCACCTCTGTCACTGCCACACACGGGCACCCCTGTCACTGGGACACATGGACACCCCTGTCACTGCGACACATGGACATCCCTGTCACTGGGACACACGGGCACCCCCATCACTGGGACACACAGACATCCCTGTTACTGGGACACACGGGCCCCTCTGTCACTGTCACACATGGATACCCCTGTCACTGGGACACACGGACACCCCTGTCACTGTCACATGCGGACACCCCTGTGACTGCTGCCCAGAGCCCTCGCACAGAAACACGGAATCAGCTAGGTTGGACCTCTGAGGTCATCAAGTCCAACCTGTGACCAAGCACCTCCATGTCAACTAGACCATGGAACCAAGTGCCGATCCAGTCTTTCCTTGAACACCCCCAGGGATGGTGACTCCACCACCTCCCCAGGCAGTCAATTCCAATATCTAATCACCCCTTCTGTGAAGAGATTCTCCCTGATGTCTAACCTAGACCTACACTGACGCAGCTCAAGACTATGTCCTCTCATCCCAGGCTGGTTGCCTGGGAGAAGGGGCCAATCCCCACCTGGACATAACTTCCTCTCATGGAGGTGTGGAGAGTGGTGAGATCATCCTCGAGCCTCCTCTTCTCCAGGCTGAACAACCTCAGCTCCCACAGTTGCTGCTCACAGGACTTGTGCTCCAGTCCCTTCACTAGCTTTGTTGCCCTTCTCCAGACTCAGTTATGCAGAGATACACAAGCCTAATGCTGTGTCCCTCCACATCCAACAACTCTCTCAAGGTTTTAAGGACACAGGGACACACGGACACCTCACCTGCTGCCTCCCCGAGGAGCGCTTCATGGCTCTTGAATGTTCCAGGTGATGCGTTGGGGCAAGGGCTTGCTGAGCAGGTCTGCATGACGCTGGTCAGCCTCTGGTCCAGACTAGGGGGATCTCATGGACCCTGACATCAGCCTCTGCTGCATGCTGCCTACAACCTCCCCTGAAATTCAGGCATTTGTGGTCTGGGTTGAGGTGTCCCTGCTGTTTGGGATCCTATGGCAGTTGGCCTGTCACCCTGGCCTGTGGTCCTGCTGTGTCCCCAAACCATCTGAAAGCACAGCCAGAGGAAGAGAACGTGAGTCTGAGCTGAGGTGAGGAACTATGATATCTTGTGCAGTACCTCCCTAGTACCTGACTCACAGCCAAGGGAGCTAGGGTTGTTTATGCTGGAGAAAAGAAGGTTCAGAGGGGACCTTTTCACTCTATACAACTACCTGAAAGAAGGTTGTAGTGAGGGGACAGTAGTGCTCTTCTCTCAGGTAACAAGGGACAGGACCAGAGGAAATGGCCTCAAGTTGTGCCATGAGAGGTTTAGACTGGATATTAGGAAAAAATTCTTCAGGAAAGAGTAGTCAGGCATTTGAATAGGCTGTGCAGAGAAGTGGTGGAGTCTCAATCCCTGGAGGTATTTCAAAGACCTGTAGATGTGGCACCTGGGGACATGGTTTAGTGATGTGCTTGTCAGTGCTGGGTTGATGGTTGGCCTTGATGATCTTAGAGGTCTTTCCAACCTAAATGATTCCATAATCACATTGTCTGCTTTGTTTTGCACTATTTGAGATGTAACCCAAGCTTTATTTTAGGTGACATCCTCCATCTGCTGCAATTCTCCCCATAGAGAGTGTGAGTGACAGGGTAAGAAAGCTGGAACATGAGTGTGACAAGGGAACCATCCTGTGGAGAAAAATTCCCAATCCTTCTTCCCTGTTTGTTTCCTCAGAGCTGTAAAACCTGAGCAGATGGTGGTGCTTGGAGGAGGCTAGCAAAATGGGGGAGGAAAAACAGGGGGAATAAGGATCAGTAATCGAGCGTATGAGGGCTGGACAGAAGAAGGGACACATGAAGTGAGGTGGTGTAAATGCCAAAGGATGGGGTGCCTCATGGGGAGCACACTGTGGGGAGGGAAACTGCTGGACAGAGTGAGGAATTCATGCTGGCCAGGAGCAGATCCCTGTGGCCCTGGGGGATGTCTCTTATATTACTCATCTGTAGCAGGATTAAGGGGAGGGCTGAATCAGTCAAACCCCAATGGCAAGAAATCACCTTCTTTTTGGCAGGGAAGTCAGTCTAAAAAGATCTCAGCTTTTAACAAACACTAACAAAGCACTTAGAAGAAAAAGCTGCTGTGTTTTTTGGTTGGGCTTTTTTGTTGTGTTTTTGTTTGTTTGTTGTTTTTGTTATTGTTTTGTTTTGGTTGTTTTTGTTGTTGTTCGTTGGTTTGTTTGGTTGGGTTTTTTTTAGTCTTGGAACTGCAGTAAAAAGCAAACCTGAAATTTTAAAAAGTTGTAAGTGTTCCTTTTCCAGACCTTGCCTGTGATAACACGATATTATTGCCTCAAGCCACTCTGAAACAGGTGAGGAAATAGCATGCAAGGGAGAAAACTTTCGAAAATTTTGCTACTGGCTACACAGAGAACAAATATTCATCACATTAGGTTTTGCGCTATGCAATGCCATTTAGAGATTTCAGCAGAGTTCTCTGGGAATTTTAATTCAATTTTAGAAATATATAAATAAAGGGTGACTCAAAGTCAAAGGAATTCTCATTGTGTTGTGCTTTGATATCTTCTGAGTTGACTACAGAGGGAGGATTTTGAAGAGTCCTCTAGTAGAGCTGGAAAAAGAATGGGTTCACTTTCAGATTTGATGTTATCATTTTCCACTGTGAGGTGGAAGGTAGACCTTCTAAGAGGGAAACATATGCAATGGAGAAAAATTGTCTGAAGATGTACATTTCCCACGCAAGGTCCACACTTCAGCTGATAAATGTTAAAAACCCAGGAAAGTGAGGTAGTTCATTCCCTCAAGAAAAAAACAACATAGAACTCTCTCACACGCACATGAAATCCCCACAGGATAGTAAATCCCTCAGACTCTGATTAAAATAATTTCTTTAAGCTAGCAGGATCTACTCAGCATTAAGTATCAATCAAGGAAAGGCTTCACATAGTGCCTTGAATACTCATATCCCTCTGAGGAACTGCCGAGTGAATGGGCCACATATCTTTTTCTACCAAAGGCAGTTTCATTTTCGCATCCTGCTGTTCTGCTATAAGTAGTGATATTGACTTCATCTCCAAGGTAAGTAGTTTCTCTCTGTGCAACACAATTGAAATCCAAATATTTATGTTTATGACCATTACGCAGAAATTATTTCAATGTGTACTAAAAGGCAGATAAATATTCTTCCAAAGTAGCTGTGTGATTGCAGAAATTACTCACCTGCATGAGAATATTTGGAAACTGAAAGATTAAAGATTACTCTTTCCTATAGTCTTGTTGCAGGTTGGATATTGTCTGCTTGAGGCACCATATCTAATGTCTCTTGGCATGGTCCAGTGGAGGTGGGATACAGAGAGACTGTAACTTAAGAATGACACCAACTACTTATTTATGTATTTTGAGCTGGTCCTTACAGGTTTTGTGACCCTGACTGCAATGGTGGTTCAACAATCCCTCAACAAGATTAGTGTCTCAAAAAATAAAAAGGCTTTCCAGAGCAAGTGGAGCAATGACCCTGAGATTAGCTCAGTTGGTTAGAGCATGGTGCTAATAACACCAAGGTTGTGAGTTTGATCCCTATATGGGCCTTTCTCAGCTTAGGAGTTGGACTCAATGATCTTTGTGGGTCACTTCCAACTCAGAATACTCTGTGATTTCTGTGAAATTGTGTTGAGAAGCTCAATGATGTTGGCAGTAGTTGTCAGGAAACTTCCTGCAGTTTGTGGAGGAGTCCCCCGGTTACGCATGGTGAACATGTTGCATGTAAGGTAGCATGGAAGTGAAACGCAGCAAAGAAATACTTTTAGTAATTTTTTATAGATGTGAATCCATGAATGTGGATGAGAAGAGTAGGAGCTGGGAGGAGCGCCCTGGTGGCCGTGCACATTGAGAAGGATCAGACCAGCCACACTGGAAGTACTTCCTGCATCTGCTGTATTACTGCTCTAATCTTCTCTGCCATTTCCCCCTGCTCCAGTCTACTTGCAAGGTTGTATGGAACTCCAACCTTCTTTTGCTCCTCACAACAATGGCTTTATTCTTGCCTTCATCCGAGTATGGGCTCTTCCTGTTTTCCTAAATCACAAGCTTGTCCCACATCTAGGGGAGAGTAGATGAAGTACATGTGAGTTACGCAACCTGGATGCTGGAGGTGAACTGCAGTCAGGATAATGTTTTCTTCATCCCTCTGTTTACTGAATTATAGCTGGCTTGTAATGGTGCCAGTGTCCTCAGGAGCCCTTGCTAGGGATTTCTGGGAACCACAAAAACATGTTAGGAAGGGGATGGAGTTAATCAGTTGGGCTTTCCTGCTGCTATATTCAGCCCAGCAAGCCGCCTCTGACAGATGTTTCTGCTTTTAGGCCACAAGGAATGTTATTGACTGGCTTGCCTTGTGTTCAAGAAGCATGTAAAGCTATCAAAAACTTGTTTTCCATAAGAGCATTTTCTTGTCAGATGATTTTTTTCTATCTTGGGCGCAGTGGATTTTAATGAATTTCTCGATAGACTGATCCCCAAACAGAAGGAACAGAGGAAATCTGCATTACCTGATTTTCCCTCCTGTCTATGGGAGGCATGAGATGTAAGCAATGGCAAAGTTGCACAGCAGATCCATGGGGAGCAGCAGCCAGGGCCCTCTGCACCCCATCAACCCTCTCATTGACTAACCTGATCTTGTTATTTTGAATAAAATCTCCTGTATGTAATACAGACCAAATTAGAACCAAGTCCCAGGTATTTCTTAGACAATTTGAGGCCAGTCAATTCATACTGCTGCCTGGGTCCTGGATCTCTACCTATCTTCCATGACTTGCATGAAAAGAGAAAAATCCAACTCTGTAAGATGGCTCACCATGAGCTCTTTCCAGCTGTGGGAAAGGGAGGACTTGGGCACAGCCCCTTTGTGAGCTCTGGTGTAATGGAGGAGCCCTCTTCTGGGCAACACCTTTTTCCACCCCATTCCTGCCTCTGTCTCACTGCATTCACACTGAAGGATTTACTTACCTGTGCATTCAGTTCACCCAGCCATTAGACAGGATCAGGCAAGACCATGTTAAAACAAAATTATTCCAGTTCTCTGTTTCACCGCTGTAGTCCCCTGAAATGAGCAGAGTTACTCCTCAGTCTCCCAGCTGAACTCTGGGAAGAAGCTGCCTGCTGAAAGGACATTGTGCCAAGTAATAGGACAAGAGGCACTGGGCAGAAACTGATGCATGGGAAGTTCCATTTGAATATGAGGAAGAACTTCTTTACCATGCACTGGAACATATTGTCCAGAGAGATTGTGGAGTCTCCCTCTCTGGAGACACTCAAGAGCTGTCTAGATGCAATCCTGTGCCATGTGCTGCAGGATGGCCCATTTTGTGATTCTGCGATTCTGTGATTGATGGGGTTATCCATCCTCCCTGGCTCATGGCACAGTCAGTTTTCAGAAGGGACTTAACATCCAGCATTATGTCTGCCCTGCAAATGGTGCCTTTCGTAATAAGTCACAACTATTTGTGCTCACAGCACTGCCTCGTGAGGCATCGCATGACATGGGTCAATAAGGACTGCAGTTATCCATCTGACCAAAACTGCAGGTGCAAAATTATGCCTGTAGCTATCTGAGGCCATAAAAGCAAGGCTTCCTCTGAAGGCCAGTTGCAACAGAAGCTGCCACACAGTAGCTCTGTAAGTTCTACCTCTCCTAGCCAGGATGCTTCTCTTTCACGTAGTCTGTTCACTCAGAAGGAGAAACACAATCTTACCTGTCCTCTCCTGGCAGCAGTGGCTATGAGGGATGGTTGTTTTAGTGGAGCATAACATTATTGCAATAATTGATGCTTTGTCAGACAGAATTATTAGTCTGTGAGTAATGTGTTAGACAGCACTTGTCTCAAATGCCTGTTAATTACCTAAATAAGTGAATTTGCTTCCTTTCCCACCCTGGGCAGCAGTGTCTTGTATCACTTGTGCAGCTCTAGCTGTGATCTTTCAAATATCCCTGCAAGTAGTTTTTATTACAAGGGTTATGTTCTTAAAGCACAAAGAGGCTGCTGATGTGAGGAAGAGCTGCTGGACTGGTTCCTCAGGGCCTGATTCAAATTCTTTCAAAATCAGTAGAGAAATGCTCCCAGTCTTTCCTGGCCTTGGATTATATCCTCAGATAGTAACTTTTTCCAGGCAGGAATTTCCCTTCAAATGTCTCTTGAGTGTGCTTGAGAGATCTGGCAGTTGATAAAATACTCAGCTTTAAGCCAATAGAACCAGTGAAGGTCCTGAACCTTTTTTTCAACAGTACAGTTTTGTTTGGTTTTTTTTTTTCCTGGGGAAAGCAACAATCTGATCTGCTTGCTTGTCCAGATTCAGACCTGCAGGAGGTTTTTAGTTACTCAAAGACCTCCAAAACATGAAAATGTGGCTTTTGGTGTAAGAGTTTGAGGCAGCAAACATCCACAGGGCTTTAGGGCATGTCCTCTGCCTGCCACACAGCCAGGGTTCAGTGTCCTTTCCTTTAAACACCAACACTCCACTCCAGCAGGCAAGGCTGCCTGCTTGCTCCACTGCACAGAAGCCAAAATCCCAGGAGAGTGTCCCCACCACCACCAATGGGATGACTTCCCTGCAACACACTGTCCCCGTCACTCCAAACCTTTCCCCAGGCTGCTGTGCATGGGCTGTGTCAGTGAGCTCCCTGTCCTGGAAGAAGAGCATCTTCAGAAGGTAAATTTGTGCCTTGAAGCTGCAACCCTCAAGAAGATGCAGAACAGAAGCAGGTCCCATGAGGTCAGCATGGGACAGGATGGCAGCTGCTGGCATAGGTGCAGCATCCCTTGGCCAGGGGCCAGGTGGCTCCAGGGGTAGCTGGTAGAGAACAAGGAACCTGCAGAACATCATTCCCATTTGTGTCACCTCAGGAGTGTGCTGGGAGGCAGCATCTCTTTGTCTCCCACCCAAGGAAGGACCTAAGAAGAGAAGTTCTTGTCTCTCCAGCAGTGTGCATCTGAGTTAAATTCCCAGCAGCCACCCAAATTCCTCCCTTTTTGGTTTAAATTTGTGCAGAAGCTGATGTGCAACTGCTGCTGGAGGAGTCTGAGATGTGGAAAACCCACAACTTCTCCCCAAGAGTACCATTTCATACAAATCTCAAAGCATGAGGTTTCTTGCAACAGTGTTCATTATATTCAGGGAAATTACCAAGAACGTAATGAAAACCATAATCAAAATCCAGGTGAATTTTCCCACCTCCCCGAGATTTCCCTTCCCAGCTGTGACTAGTGACCCTCCAAGTATACATCTGTAGGGATGCTGCTAATTTGGGGCTGTAAAAAGGAAACCCTGTGAGTTTAGTGAAAGCAGATAGGGCCATCTAGTGACAAGAGAAACGCGTTGTTCGTTCTGTGCTGTGAAAGTCCTTCCGTCCACAAGACCCCAAAAGCCTGTGCTGGCCACCAGGACTGCCCCCTCTCCTAGGGATGTGCATGACGGAGCCTCATGAGGTTCACACCACCGGAGCTTTGCATGGTCCTCAACAGAGTTTTTCGGTGCAGGGATAGCAGCGCTAAGCAAAAAGGCTGCTTGGGTCATTGGCAAGGTTTGGGTCTGAGAAGAGCTCGTGGTTCCTAGCAGGCAGTGCAGGGGTGAGACACAGGGAATGCTTGGTTCCGGCTGGACAGTGGGGCTCTTGTGTTTGTTGGGAGATAGTTTCTCCAAACTTTTTTTGAACTGCTTTAGCCAAACGAGGAAAAATTTAGGATGGGGGAGATGCTTCTTGGGAAAAAAACAAACAAACAAACAAACAAAAAACAAAAACCCAAACAAGCAAACAACAACAAAACCCCGAAACAAACAACCACCCCCAGAACCAAATACAAATTGAAGTACTTTGTTTCAAAATATGCATGAATTTTATCTTAAAAAATAATTAAAGGATTCTAGAAATTGTAGAAATTGTGTCCTTTTTAAGTAAGAAAATACTTGTATATGGCATTCCCTCTGACCAAAACAAAACTCTTCCCTAATTTTTTATCACTAACATTGAAGAAAATGGATTTCTTGGCAGAAGAAGCATTTTTTCTCTTCTTCCTTTTGCTTCTCTCTTTGTCTAGCACGTTCCTCCTCTTCTCTGAAGAATTCACACAACTCATCTTATCAGTCTAGCTAATTACATTACTGCGCTTCCCAGCAAATTAAGATCCAAAGCCTCTCGTTTTACAGTAAACTCCCTGAAGAAAGGGATAATGAGGTTACTTAGCAGGTTTTGTTCCTTGGGTAATTTCCATACACTTCTTAGCTTATAAATTGGGAGATAAGGTAGCTACCATAGCTTTTATGTTAGCCTTCCCAAGCATTGTCCAGGTCTCCTAGCACTTCTGGGAAGGAAGGGATTCTCTTGCTGGAGGCCCAGAGGTGAGGCCATTTCCCTCGGGGTAGAGAGAGATCATGTCTGTACTGAGGCAGAGCTGAGACACACGGATCATTTGCGTGCCTTAGGCTGTATCCACACTGCTCAGGGACAGACCCCAGGGCAGAGTGGTTAAGTCCCAAACACGGAGCCCTCAAGCCCAGGTTTCCCCATGGCCAAAAGACAGGGTTGTCGCGTTGTTCGAGGAGCAGAAACCACTTTCAAGTACCTGAAATGGTTGTGGGGGGCACAGTAGCCCATCAGAGTGGCACTTTCATAGCATGAGGATGGAGACACCTGTGAGAGTTTGGCATGAGGCTGTCTGAAGATGTGGGGCTGGAGCCACCACACCAGGGCTGCACTGAACTGTCTGACTGCTGCCAGCAGCACCCCAGCTCAGGGCAAACAGAGACAGACTAAACCATACCAAGCTGTGCTGGAAGGGGAAAGGACTTGAACTCTAGTTTTGTGGGGACATTCCAGCTGGAAAGTTTGGTTTAACTCAGAATGGAAACAAACCAAACACTGTCTGCACCAGAAAGCATCTCAAAGTGCAGCAATCTGTTTGGGGTCAATCTACATGTTTGCATTAGCCTCTGATTTTCTTTTGAAAATAGAAGGCAAAATTTTCCTTTTGTTGTTCCCACAGAAAGTTTTCTCTCAGATGATGTAGTTCTTTGGACATTTACTACTTAATGATTTGTTCATACTTGCAGTCCCAGCCAGAAACTCAATATTAGCATCCTGGTTGTTTCACACATCCCTAATTGAACTAAGGGGACATGAGTGTGTGTAATGAGCTACCAGAGAGAAGGGCGTGGAAAGAGAGCAAGGATAATGCAGTCATGAAAGAAACAAAAATGCTTGTGTGTAGGCTTATAATTTAAACCAAGAGTTCCCTACAATTATTATCAGATTATAGCTGATCTCTAGCACGCATAGCTTTGTTAGTTTTGTTGTGTGTTCCTCTTCCCAGATCCATTCTGCTCCCTTTAGCCATTTATGGGTGAAAATTCCACACATGTTTTGTGCCTATCTATAAATTTGTGTACTAAAATCTGGGGCAAGAGGCTGTGCTACATGCTCATCCAGCCCTTGGTACAGTAACGGTTCCAGTCTTTCACTGCGCTGTTAAAAACACAGTACAAGTGCCTTAGCAGTGCATGGTTCTCCTTTACCCTCTCTTCTGAAGGTGTTACTCCAGTCAGGGTTAATTGACTGTGACCCTGGGAGTGACAAGTTAGTTCACTCAAGTCACTTTAATCACTTTAGAGCAGGCTCCAAAGCCTATAGCTGGCTCACAGTGCTGGCTGTGACACTTAAGCAGGGTCAACATTTACTTTAAAGGACTGATTCTGAATGTGAAAAGCTCTCTGTGAAGATGTAGCCCACCAGACCCTCCAGCTGCCAAAAGGTGGGTAAACATGCACTGCGCTTTCTGCAAAGAACTCCAAACAAAATAGTTTTCTGTTTAATTTGAAAAGTCTTCATCTCTCCATCACATTAAAGAGAGAAAAATGGAGGCTTTCTTCAACTCTGCATCAAGCCAGCAAAACCAAATGTTTTTCACAATTCTGCCTCATATCTATTAATGTCTGTGACTACAAGCAACTTGAATGACATATCATCAACCAGATTTACTCATCAGGCTCTCTGGCTCTCTATTTTCTGCTCCATCTTCTCTGCCCACCTGCAAGATGTTGCTCTGCCCCACAGGGAGCAGCTGCTGCCTCTCTGATAGATGTTGTGCCAGCTCTATTAAATACACCCTGTCTGCCTTAGAGGATGCTGCTTTTCTCTGTTGTAACAGATTTTGTGGGAGTACAAGGCTGCGTCATTCAGCTCAGGCTCTTGGGGGAAGTCTTTTTTCTGCATGAAGAGAACTAACTGTCTTTACATCTTTTAGGTGTACTTAGCATATCTGGATCACATCCTTTCTCTCTTGCTTCTCTCCTGTTGGCTATGCTGCCCCTCAGTCCTGCCTATTGCCTTTCCTTGTGCCATCCCTGGAAATGTTCAAGACTGGGTTGGATGGGATTTTGAGCAACCTGACCTAGTGAAAGGTATCCCTGCCCATGGTGTGGGGAGTTGGAACTACATGATCTGTAAGCTCTCTTCCATTTTTCCATTCTAATATTCTATGATTCTATGACCTGAAAACACACATATCTGTGACATTTGGGTGCCCATCAGACTAACACTCTCTGCAGGTCCACTGTCAAGTGTCAAGCACATGTTAAGGTGCATGCTGCCCAGGAGGAATGGTACTGGGGCAGAGATGGGGAGCATGGGGAGCTGTGGTCAGCTTGGGGATGGTTTGCAGGCAGAAGGACAGATCACAACAATTAGCTAATGATAAGCAAGGGGGTCAGTTGAATGATTAAGCATTCATTCAGAGGCACATATACATATTTGCCATACTCCGAAAGCACCATGTCGAGTACATGTGCATGGTGATGTGTTGTGGCTGTTTGCAGTAGCCCTTGTCAAAGTTCCTGTCAGTTGAGTTCATCTGTTTGTTTTCTGTATTTCAGTCCATTGGTTGACCACCAGCTTGCAGCTCTACCTCTCACTTGAAACAGTCCTTCTAAATAGATGCCTGGCCCCTAATGAGAGGGATAAAAGAGCAAGGTTTTGGAGCCCAGCACAGACTACCTTTTTCAAAAATTCTCTTAGCAGCAGCATCTGTTTTCAAGGAAGAAATTGCTGATTAATTAATTCCTGGGATCTGGCTTGCTGGCCATCTCACTGAGCCCAGCAAAGCCATACAAGTACAAGCCAGTTTAAGCAGAAGAGGCTCTACAGGCTCTAACAATGGGCTCTATATGTACACTCCCTCCCCCTATGCAACTTCTGAAGCTTGTAGGTGGTTTCACTGAAGTTTTATGACAACAACTAGGGAAAAAAAACTTTGAGAACTGACATTGCTTAGCAAGACACAGCCTGCAGCATGTTTTTTATGGCCAAGAACTCTCAGCGTTCCTGGCTTCATTTCCTCACTGCTCACAGCATTCCCCCTTTATGGCAGGGATGTGTCCCTCCCCAGACGTGCAAGGCTGCATCCCGGGCTCAGATGTGGTGTGAAGCAATTGACTGGAGCAGCAGAGAGCTGGCATTCAAGAACCTGCGAGAATTAAAACAAGTATAATTTGGGCAAGGTAACAACTGCTAACTTGTTCTTACAGCCAGCATCATTAAGGCATATACCCATTGCCTAGGCAGGGCACCGGTGACTTTGAGGGGCTGGTGAGAAAGGCTTCATCATTGTGAGGCTGGGACCATGACCAAACACAGAGAAACACAGTGGTCTTAACAACTTTCAGTGCTTGAGTTGACATGCTCCAGACCAGCTTGGTTTTCTCTGCCCAGCGCTGCCCTGTGTGGCATCCTCCTTGGAGCCATCGCAAAGGTACAGCCAACAGATGCATGAAAAGCTGTCACTGATATCACTTGTGTCAGGTTTCCTGAGTTTGTGGCCAGGGATTTTCCTTATCAGCAGGTACTTTATAATGTAGCGCTCCTGCTCACATCAAACAGAAGAAAATACAGAAATACATTCTCAAATAAATGGATTTGTTCCTAAAAAGTCAATGAAGTTGTTACAGGACCTAATGGCAGGATCTGGCCTGCAAAGCATGCAGTGAGAATGGCTAGTAATGAAAACACAGCATTTTGAAGGATGAGGTAAGACTGTAGAGTTCTAGAAATAATGCAAGAACCTTGGAAACCAGAAACACTTGTCAAACCATATTTTCTCCCAAGGAAGTTGAACATTAACAAAGCTGGCATCAAGCAGGAGCACTGTGTTGCTGGCAGGAGGAGGTCTGACACTCACTGCAATGGGCCTCCCCTTCCTTCCGGGTCCACTGGTGTCTCACTTCAGCTACACATGGCAGGGGGATTGCAAACTTCTGTTCTTGCCCTCACTACTAAGATGGTTAGGTAAATACCAGGACAACATAGATGCCCATCATCCATGTCAGAGGAAATCTGGATGGAGCACCCCTGAGTTCTCCTGAGAGAGGATATTTCTGTGGTTGAGCTTGCCTTTCCTTGGGCAGGGATTTCTGTGATTTACTCCAGCTTTTTCTAAACTTGATTGTTTCCCAGTCATTTTAGCCACAATTTTTCTATCAAGTGAGGTTTGGCTTTTGCAGACATACCATCTATCCCATGAGATTTTTACCTTACTAATTTGCAGGCAAAGAAAGTACCATTTGTTGTATGAGCATATGAGACAAGCAACAGCTTATAGTTTCATTATTAATTATTTACCAGAGAAAGAAAATTTACCCATCTGGGAACATTTTATTTTTGTGGGGTAATGAATCACCACTCATGACAGGAGAATGCAGGGGTGACATTGGTATCCCCAACTGTTAGACAAAGATGCACAATGATTTTTGTGGATACAAAATAATTAGAAATTACTTATCTGTGCAAGGAACCTGGTCACAGCCCTTTTTGTGATGTTCCCATGCAGAATTGCACACTTCAGGAAATCAGTCTGGCAGGTACAGTAGCCCTGATGACACTGCCCAAATAATGGCAGTTCAGCTCATACTTATAACAATCTGGACATTTGAAAAGTATCCATCCACTCCCAACTCGAGCCTGTCCTCCCTGGGATTTAAGTTCATAGATAAATTGTGAGCCAATCCCAATGAAACCCTCCTTAGCTCAGTTATGCTTCAAACACCCAGGCAAGCTGGAAATATTTGTATTTTAGTACAAAAGGTGGTACCACAAGCTCCTCGATGATCTCATGCTGCCAGTCTTTCCCATTTCTTCAATGTGTGTCAAGACAGGAGGACTTTGTGCCCAGTCAGTGTCAGTCTTGATTCACTGAATGACAGTGGGAGAATGGTGGATGCAGCTGGGAGGAACTGCATTTCTCTGCAGACACCTCACTGCACAGCTGCTTTATGCACAACATTTTTGGCATAAAACTTTGTGGGCAATGCCTTTGTTTCTGTCACAGGAGCACAGAGGAACCAGAGATGGTGGCTTCAGCCACATCTTCCACTGCTTCCACTTGTAAATAGTCACAAGCTCATTTCACCACCTGAGATGCATATTTCCTCCTGTTCACTCACCTTAAACCTCCTGTCACCCTGCGGGAGCTCACATCAGAGAGCAAAACCAGCCGGCCCCAGGCAGAAGCATTATGTAACCAAGTATCCTCTGGCTCTGTTAGGATAACATGGCAATTTGCCATCTTCCTTCTCCTCTCTTGCCTGTAATTATGCTTTAGTCACTGGTCATGTGTTGTCTTCAGACCTATAATCCAGCAACCTTTCCGGTCCTGTCACCTGCAAGTATTTATTTGTTTGCACACTTAGGAAGACTTAGGCTTCTTTTCCTGCTCTTTTGGGAAGACTCAAACTGCAGCTGTCAACATAACACTGATAATGTGCCTCGCCTGGGAAAAAATCAATAGGTGCTTTAAGTGTTAACCATATGGGCATGACAGTAAACATACTCTGAAAGCCTCAGGAAACGTTAAATGAAAGTAGAGCTGCAGTGGGGAAGGCAGCAAGACAGCCATGGCTCACTGCAGGCAGAGATTCCCCTTCATGTTGCACTTGTAGCAATGTCCATCTCCAACATATTTAACAAGATATAAACTTGTAGTGTGGCCACTAAATTCTCTTCTGTAAGCAACTATGCGTATTTGACTTTGGCACCTTTCTGGCAGTGTGGAAAGCATTTGTAAGGAACCATAAAAAGTCATTACATATGCAGAACAATTGAACCTCCTCAGCATCTGTGGTAGGAAACACATCTGTCTTCTATCCCTTTCTTTCCTAAATGTCGCCCTGAATCAACTTTTATGGGAGGGTCGTAAATATCCTTTTTTATTCGAATCCAGGAGTTAACAATACCCCCTGTGACTATAAACACAAGATGTTTCATTGAGGAAAGAGGTGCACTCAAGTAAGCAGAGATCTTTGTGACAGTTGCTGCCAGTATGGTCCCCATGCACCGCTAATCACATTAGTGGGAGAGCACTGAGGTGGCCAGCAGACAGCAAAAGAAAGAGGGAGAGAAAAGCAAGACTAATCTTGTTAAAAGGGAAGCAAAGATAGACGCTACTTTTACACAGAAGCTTATAACGTCCCCATTTTCCCAGGGCTGGAATCACCTGGATGTTCTCTGAGCAGTGTGGCTGCTGCTGCTGTGGAAGCAAACAACCCAACATCTCGCCTGTGTTGGTTGGGTTTCCTTACAGCTCTTTGCCATCCATGGTCTCTTGGTTTCTGCACAGGCAACCTGGAACCTTTGCTGAAGTAGAGGTTTACTTGCCTTCAGATGACTTGAAAAACAGTAGAACTGTTTTTAATCCCCTGCATGAGATCCTTTTCCACCAGAGGAAGACCCACTATTTTCAACAGATGAAACAAATTGTTGATCTGAAATATCCCTGTCTCTTCATTCTCCACTGGAGAGGCAATGTCAGTTATTTGATTGCGCCTTCTCCCTGAATAAAGTCTTCTGCTTTTTGCCTGAGAGTGATGCACAGATTCCAGACATGTGCTTTTTTTATTTGCTGAGGCCCAAAGGACCCCCCAAGCTGGGAGCTAAGGATTAGGCAAGTGGTCACAACATGGCCTCTCACAGTGCCCGCAGTAGGGTTTCATCCTCCAGGCAGGGCATACAATCTTACCATGCTGTGAGTCATGTTGCAGAGACATTGTCCGAGGGCTCAGGTGCTCTCTGCCCACTTTCTCCTCCCATATTTGGTGGAGATGGGATGAGTGTCAGAGGAGAGGTGCTCCTGACCGGACACTCACTGAAGCATAGCCACCAACATGTGCATTAATCCATAGGTAGAGTTTGGTGAGCAGGATGCCGAGACACAGTGTCGAGGCTCTCCAGCCAGCTGGGAACCCACAGCAGGCAGGTGAGAGAAAGTGAGCTTCCAATTCAACTAAGCAAGGCACGCATTTGAGGATAAACTTTCCCCTTTTGCCTGGAGAGGCAGCACAAGACAGGCAGCCTGGTGGAGGCACATCAGGGTGACTCCAAGCCAGTGCTGGAGACCTGATGGACACAGCCTTTCTGAGTACTTCTCCAGCACCTTGAGAGCAAGACAGGCCCTTCTACAACCACCCACTAATGTGTCCCTCACAGATTTGCGTTAGTGGGCCCGCTCCCACAGGGTTTAATGTTGGAAAGGAAAACAGCATCTTGATGTTTGAAAGGAGCCTTAACCTGATTTTGTGCCCAAACTGTTTAATTAGTACCATACTACAGCACTGAGGATGGCAAAACAAAGCGCTTTTGTCAGTGGATGTGGTGTCTGCTGTCACTCGTGCTAGTGCCTTGCTAATTAATCAAATGGGGTGGGAGAAGGAGAACCTGACAGATGGGCAGGAAAAATCCTTGATGGAAAATCTGACTTTTTGTCTCATGGAGTAGCAGAGGCGGAAGAGGGGTGAAAATGAAGAAACAGCTGGAAATCTGGAAGGACAGTAGTGATGACTTCATAGCTCGGAGTCCATGCCCATCCAGATGGAGATCAGCCAGTTGTTGCCTTGATATTTCATCAAGTTTTAAATGCAACATGCAAAACATAGACTCTCTTGGCATTAAATGGATTTCTGTGGTGGCTAAACGAGCTGGAAAGTGGCTGTTGTCAGCGTTCCAGGGCACTTGTGCTTACCTTGCCATCAGAGCTGGAACTTTCAGGAGGGGCAGCAGCACTGGGCAGGAGTGGAGCCCCTTGGGAGAAGAGGGGCTGGCTGCCAGAAGTGGAGAGGCTATGAGAGAAAAGCTTTAGGAATGTTTTCAACAAGGTTTGGGAAAAGCCATTGGGCTGAGGACACCACCCTGGGGAGCAAACCCTGTGCAAGGCAGAGACTGCATCAATGAAGAGAGCCCAGGCAGACACAACGTTTCTGAGCATCAGAGAGCAGAACCTCTTGGCACCCAGCTAACAGAGAGGGGAATCTGAAATTCTTGCTCTCCCAAGATACAGATGTTTTGGTTTTTTCCCAGACCCAGGAGTTGATCATTGAGACCAGGACTCTCCAACCCTGCTACTCTACTCTTCTTTCTGCTCCCTTCTCCCCCCACAGGGAGAGTGCTGCACCCCAAACTGAATGGCATCAGGGATACCTTCCCTGGCCCCCATAGCCTCTCCCACCACACATGATACTGGCATTGGCCATTTAATAATGGGTCAGTTTAGTGGCTGGGGGAGAACCTGGGACCCACACAGGGCAGGGAGCTAGGAGCTGCAAGGGGAAGGAAAGCAGCATAGGGGATAAAGGAGAGGGAACTGCAAATGTCAGGAAACAGGACAAAGAGGTGCCTGAAAGGAGGAGGAAGAACAGCCAGAAACAGTGCTGGAGGTGCTTGTTTGGGTACTGCAGAAAGTCAGCATTTGTGCCTGCGCAAGTCCTTTGCGGGCTGCAGAGGACATCCCTGATACACCAGCACCTGAAAGCACAGTGCATTTCAACTCCAAAGGCAACAGGCAGTTGAACCTGCACCCTGCTCACGTCTTCTGTTGGGGCATGTCTGGATTACTATTACCATTATAATTACAATTATTATTACTAGTTGTAATAATAGTACTGCTATTAATATTATTGTGGTTATTATTATTTCCCGATTTTCCCAGGAATCTGCACTTTTGTCTCATCTGTGGCAAAAAAATCATCTGTGGTTTCTCTTAAAAAAAGAAAACACCTTTTTTTCTTCTGATGATATCTGTCCTTTGGATACAATTTGTTCATCTCCTCCACTAAGACAACATATTGATCCTTCCCCTGGGCTCTGACCCTTTCATGCCTTCCCTATTTACAGAGTTATCTTTAGCATTCCTGCTTCCTCCTCCGTGCTCAGGGGCAGCAAACATTTCAGATAAAATTGATCCAGTGGATACAAGGAAAGACATCATGGAGGAACCTGGGGCATGAACCCATTTGTGGCCTCTCTGCCATCACGTAAGTCTGCCTTGGGTTGATTTGTTATTAACTGGCTCCTAAGATGGGTTCTCGTAACAAGCAATGATAGGTGACTCTCAGCAGCAGATTGTGGTGTTACTACAATTATCATCATCATTGCTTTTGTGCAATGAACTGGACAATGCTAATTCCACCTTTCTCCTTTGGCATGCTCACAGGTTTTGAAGGCTAGACAAATGCTGCAGACCTCCCAGCCTAACATGCACAGCACAGTTCAGAGCCTGCTATCCTTAGTTTGGCTTCAGTCCTGTAGCTTTGTGCAAGTGCACAAGTTCCACTTTCAGAAATGGAACAGGAATCTTCTCAGTGTTTGTCAAGACCTCTGTCAGACTTGCCTCCAGCTCTGCAAGGGCTACTCAAAACAAATTACCTTTTCTTGAAAACATGCTGTATCGTTTCCATTTTTTAACCATAGACAGGGTACAAAAATGGTGTATTAAAGTAACTACTTGCAGGTCCAGTCCCTCTTCCTTGTTCCCCAGTCCTGCAGATCATGTTCAAAGGATTGCAGATCTGCATAAGTCATACCAGAAACCCTCCAATTCTCTTAAGAGAAACTACTTCACTCCTGGGTTACAGTGCCAGGGTCCTATGCAGTTGCCTTGCTTATCCTCCTGAAATGTCACTTTTTCTTCTACAGAGTGACTTAAACCCAGCTGCAGGGATGAGATGGTGGTGCATGACTTCCTATGCGAAGTAAGGGGAATGTTTAACCTTTAGGCACAGCCTTGCTTAGCATGGTAGTACCCAATTTCTAGCATGACTCCTTTGCCTGCCTTCCCCAAGGTGTGTGAGATCATAAGTACAGCTGTGCAGTGCAGAGTGTGGGAGGAGGAAGGACCCACAGCGCACCCCACAAATCACAGGCAATGGCCTCAATTCTCTTGCAAACAAGTGAACCTGCCAGAACAGTATAAACCTGTAAACTGACAAATATTAAGTACAAAACAAACAAACAAATAAACAAAACAAGTCCACATGTCCAAAAATCATGTTTTAGCCACTCTAGGTGAGGGTAGCTTCAAGCATCATTAAGTGAGGACTCAATTTCCAACAGCTATGGAGGACTGTTTGCTCTCCAGCTCTCACTCCACACAGGCACTGGAGTGGCACGCAGCTGCTGCAGGTAGGCTGCCAGCAAAGCTGCTGACCAGGACAATGTCCACGGGAGCTGTTTGCTTTCTGGATGTTCTAGGCAAGCTCATCCAACTGATTTTCTCCTTTGAAAAGAATAAAATTAATCTAATGAAGTGGGATGTATATGAGTTTTTCCTCCATCCTCATCCTGTGTGCTTTTTAATATGTTTCTTTATATGAGGATTAGGAACTGTATTTTCTATGGTGGTCTGTACCAGGGGAAACCTCCTTTCTAAGATGTTACCCTGGGTGGGAAAGTCTCTGAATGGCAGTTGTGATTTCCACCAGGGAAAGGCCAGAGCAGCTTAAAAAGTGGCTTGGTGGAGACAAGTTGATTTGATGTAACCCACAGCCACCTCTAGATTTTGAGTCCTTTTGGAGCCCTGGTAATGAAAAGTGCAGAAGCACCATTACTGGGAGTAGTGGGGAGTGGAAAGGGTGACGTCCTGACTGATATGGGGACACATCCAGGTCAGTATGAATAGGGATATAACTAACAGGGTATTATTTGATAAACATACCAAAGTTCTCCAACTCCAAAACTTTATATTCCGTAATAAAGTGATGTACCTGATCAAACATCACTTAGCAGATTTTGCTCATCCATAACTTCTCAGGGGAACATGTCAAATGCAGTCTGAAACAGGTCGCCACTTCTTGCCTGAGCAGGGCATGTTTATGCAGTCACTGGGACAGGAAAGAGTCAGGCAATTCTGAAATACAATTCTCTTGACTCAATTAAATTAAAAAAACTCAAGCCTAAACAAAACCCAATGACCAACACAGACACTGGTGTACCTGATAGAATTGAACTTGGGCTGGTGTTTCTTTTGCTATCCTCCAGTGTGCAGCCTACACTTTTTTTTCTAGTTTATGATTTTCCAGCACTTCCGGTATTTCTGTCAATGTACCTGGTCTTTCTGGTTTTATCTGCACACACACCTTCATCAAAATAACAATTTCTTGCTTGCATTTGCAATCAGAGCTAATAAAATCCCTCTGTTTACACAGCTTGGTTCCTGATCAGCTTCTCAATTTATGTGTTTTCAGACTTTGTTCCTATTTTTCACCTCTCTTACTCATAAACAGAAGCTTTACTGTATCAACCATGTGTTGTGAGAAAAAGGCAGCTGTCACATTGGCCAGCTTCGACAAGTCTCCATTTTATCTTGCCTTCTGGTCAGATCAATATATTCCAAGTATCTCACAAGATTCTCCAAGTGTCCCATTCCAGTCTGAAACACTGCTGGCCTTTTGACATGAATGGCTCTACAAGATTTGGGTCTAATACAAAAACAAATGGAGAAGGACTGTGTGCTTCCTTGAGGCAACTGTATTTACCCCTATGCTGCTGTGACCTGGCCTGGGGTAACAATGCGTGCCTGCATGGCCTGCTATAGAGGGTGACCTGAAAGGTCTGGGTTCAGTAGGCGCTTCCCTGGGCTCTGTACTATAGTCCAGAATTCTGACCTTGCAGATGTGTGCTGAATTTACTGCTAAATTGTTTCAGTGTCTGAATTGCAAGAAAAGAGCTTTATGTTTAGAGCCCTTATAGCCAACACAGGTGAGAGCTAGGATAGTTTGGGTGGGCCAAAGGGCCAAAAATGAGCTGGACACCATGAGACACTAGAGGTGCCATGCTGTATTCCAGCACAGAGAAAGTCAGTAGGAGAGGACAGGGTGTGGTAAAGGTCTTTAACTTCCAGCCCATAAGCACAATTGCCTTGAAGTATAAAGGCAGCATTCTGTATTGCTACAACACAGGAAACTTTTGGGAACTCACTTCCAGGGCTGCAGTATAGGACCCAAATTCCTGCAGCAGTCAAGTCCCTGCTTGCAGCCAGGAGATTGGTGTGCAGGAGGAGGGAGCGAACCACAAAACTTTGGCTATGTGCTGTACCATTCCACCATGAGACTCGGCATGCACACAGAGCAGAGCTCACATAACTTGCCACAGCTGTCTTACAAAGTATGTTATTCTTGTGGTTGAGATTCACTCACTACGTTAACTCAGAGTGATGCTGGTGTTACTGTCAAAAGCAATTTCGCAGTGAAATAGAACAGTGCATGGGGCAGGGAACGCTTATTTTCTTGTTTGCATGATGCATGATGAGCTGCTTTTGGAACATCTACAAAAATGCATTTGAGAAGAAGGAAAATGAAAGATCAGTATATTGCAGGAGACCATTCTGTACTGAATCATATGGCACCTCCCAAACTGTCTGTGGGATGTTAGGTGGTGAACAGTTCAGTGTGTGATCTTCCTGCAGGGTTACAGTAATAAAAAAATTACAGTTCAATTCACAGTGTTTATTTTACTACTCTCTTTGGGCCAATATTTACCGGTGTTTATCAGTTGTCTGAAAGCAAATTAATTACATAAAAGACACATTATCTTTCAGACTCTTATGTGCCTTGGGCAAGTAATTTTTCTCTTTTATGATCCCTCAGTGGATCAAGCATCTGACACAACAAACAGGGAATGAAGCCATTGCATTTCAGAGGCAAAGCTTGCCATGGACCTGGCTCCTTGGGCTCCACATGCTTTCACTTCCAGAGAAGCAGTTTGATGGTCTGTGAATGACACACAGACAATATCAGGAGGTCCCATTTCCACAGTATCTGAAAGTTAAGAGTGTAAGAGTTACTGAAGTATAAATCCGTGGGCTAACACTTACTAGCTAGTAAAAATTTGGAAAACCTGAACACATCATTTCCAGGGCTCAAGTTCACATGGAAAAAGCTGATATTCCATCGTCTAGCTCCCCTTCTTACAAAGCCTCTTTCTAGACTTTCTTCAGAGGATCAGCCAAGTACTACTTTATTTCTTCGATTACACAGGAAAGCAATAGACAGAGTGCTATATTTAGAATGAGTTTTACACCTAATCTTGAATTCAGACTGGTGTTTTTAAACCAGCAGATCAGAGAATGATGTAGTTTGTTATGTGGATATGTCAGATTTCGGAAGTACAAGGATGATAAATGTTAAGTTTCTCAATTTTCAACCGTAGTCCTAAAGTCTCAAACCCTTCAGTCCTGTCTCTGTCTCCTTTTGGCACCAACCATAAGTTTTTAAGCAGGAATTACTTTGGAAGTCTGAAAACTCTGTCAAGAGATTGGATAAATCTATGCATAGGAACTACAAGTCTTCACCTACTGAACACCCAGGAAAGCTTTTCCCACATTTAGAAAGTTACATAATAAATATGTAACCGCACTTGCTCACTGGTATAGATCAACAGATGAGCTTACATATTGCTCTTGTAATGTTTCTAAAACATCCTTTGATAGCCACTCTCTACAAATGATGTTATACAAAACCAAGAAAATAATCAAAAATAGCCATATTTTTTGATACTTTCTGTCTTTACACTCATGTGATAAAAATTATCTGGCATTTCTCTGGTCATCAAAGTGCTTTACTTGACTTAAATTATTGTATTAACATTCACAATCCATAACTACCAAACTTTCCTTTATTAGAAAAATAAGTCTGTAATTTTTTTTTTCAAAAATGAGTGAAAAAGATTAATTTCCTTTCCATTATGGAGGGGGCTCCCATTTCTTTTTAAATTGAAAGCTTGTGGTATGCATTTTAACTTTTTGACATCTATGTTGTTATACAGCTTCCATATATTCTTTGGAATGCTACTTAAATCCTTGTGAACAGCATGCTTTGAACTTTGCCAGTTGCTGTTGTGAAGGGTTTCTTGCATGAAGACCTCATTTTCTATTGCTTTTATGTTCGTGGTTATTAAACTAAAATTAATATCAATGATATTTAGGTGTCATTTAGCCAGCAGCTGTACAGACATGTAATAAGAGACATGCTCTGCCCATGTGCATTAGATAACCAAGATTACTTAGTAAATATAATTCTCCTAAAGGCCATGCAAAGAGTTCATGTTCCACATTGCACTTCCTTAATTTGTCATTCTCCTTCTCTGGTGTCATTGGTTCATTTTAACACCTTTCTAGGCTAATGTGACTGTCCCCACGTTCCGGAGCTTTCTCCACCATTGACTATTGTGATGAACTGAGTTGCTACATCAAAGCAAACCCCAGTCTGATAAGAAGTGATAACACGGTAAGCAGGTTTAGTGCCTCCTTCATAGATGTCTTGATTCAGCTGATACAGTCTTAAAATCTGAGTTGCTCCATTTCTCTGGCATGGTCATTTGGTTATAATATCTCTTTGGTGCTCAATCTGTCTAGTCAGAACACAGTGATGATAAAGACAGAAAGCAATCTCTCTTAATGTCAAACTCAAGCTTCCTTGAAAAGGTGCCAACATGTGTAGAAAATTACACTACATCTAGTGGAATGTTATATCACTTGCTCAGAAGTATAGTAATTGGAAATGCACAAAGTCAGAGCTTTCCAGCTGAGATAACCTTTCAGTACAGCAAGAAAGGTCATATGACCTTTATGCAATCTCTGTGCTGCTTCAAAAACATCCTTTGATAGATTTAGATATGTGAACCAGAGTAAGTCCTTGCTAAAATGCTCCAGCCCTGAGGGGGTCCCAGGTAAGTTTGAGCTACAACCTGCAAGCCTCTACCTGTGTGGAAAGCCAGCTGGATCACCTGTGAATGTTAGTGGCGGTGGTATACACTTGCCCAAGGGGAACTGGATTTAAGTTACTCACTTTCCATCAGATAGCAAAAATTATCCCTCTTTATTGACCTCAGCTGCTTTGAACTGTGACCATCCAATGATAAATGGCTCTGGGTACCAGCTCAAGCTCTACCCAACCTACCCAGCTCAGCCACTCCATTGAATAGGGGCAACATCACTGTGGTTTCTGCCTGGGACTGGATGATCAGTGCAGGAAAAAAGCCTTTATCGTTCTGTTCTCAGTACTTGTACTTTTGAGCTCAGCCCAATTCTTGACACAGCCCCACAGACAGCAGCCCTTACCTGTGAAGTGTCTGCATCCAGGTCTGTCATAAACACCACATCCTCATCTCTCAATGAGTCACAGTCAGAGGACGTGTCTCAGATAACCTTGGCCAGTTAAAACCAGTCCAGATTAATACTCTTAGATCTGGATATGACTGCGGAGTTAGCCGAGAGCATGAATTTTTAATGTATCAGCTTTGTGCTGGACTGCTTTCAAGGAGATAAGGATGTGTCCCCTGACCATGATAAGCCAGGAACAACAGTTCAAGACATTGACAATGAAGTAAAATACCGCTACTGCTCTGTCTTTTAGTGCATGGTTGAAGTATAACAACCTTCAACTCATTCAATGTCTGCTTAAATTACTGCAGATAGTATCAAGCCAGCTCAGAGGGTGGAGTTGCTGCGGGCTCTTTCTGGGAAGAGAACCATGTCTTGCCTTCATCCCCTCTGAAGTTTAAAGGCAGCTATAGCCAGCCCTGCAGCTAAAATGCAGTGGAGACCTCGTGTGACAGTAAAGTCAGAGAAAGCAAAATAATGTATTCTGGTATAAGATTCACCAGGTATTGACTATATGGAATGGCAGACCTAGAATCATAGAATAATAGAATCATAGAATCTGTTCAGTTGGAAGAGATCCATCAAGATCACTGAGTCCAACTCCTGGCCCTGCACAGGACACACCAAGAATCATACAATGGGCCTGAGAGTTTTGTCCAAATGCTTCTTGAACTCAGACAGGCTTCGTGCAGACCTCCTGCATCTGCTTGAAAGATGGACTGGCCCTTGAAGATCACTCTCAAGCACTCATCTGCCAGGACACTTGCTTTTGCTCTCTGAGGAAGCTGGAGCCAGCTAAATTAGTTGCAATAGGCATGGAAATACAGACATTGTAGTAAGCTGCATTCTTATTTTAGGCAACATCTTGACTGTGATGAAGACTAAGTTTTTAAATACAGTTTAGAGAAACATTGTGAGCAGGTCTGAGCATCTGGCAGATCTGGTTGGGGTCAGAGGAGCACAGATGTGTAACTTTGTAGGTGCCCTTGAGAGCAGAAGAATCAGTAGGTGTGGACTCCTTAGAACTAGGAATATGAAAGCCAGGTCCCCAGTTGTAGCCATCTGGGATATGCTGGCCACAGACGGGAGCTTCACTTGATCTCTCTGCGTGAGGAAGGTGTCCCTCCTCAGTACTGTCAGACCAGGGCTCTTCACAAACAGCACACTGTGGCAGGGCCTTCACTTAAACCATGTGTTTTGCTGTTCAGGTAGTCAGTCCCAGCACATACACCTCAGGCACCTGGCTCCCTCAGCCTCTGGTGCAGCACTTTAATGAAACTGAGCAACAGGGCTGTTTCAGTCTCATGTCAGTCAGCATCTCACCTCCCTGCTCAGGCAGTTTCATTTACATCACTCTGCCAATCAGACACAACTGTTTGTGAGGAATGATGATCTTCAGGTTAAGACATGGAGTGGGCACTTAAGAGATGCAAGTGCAATCACATGCTCTTCTCTAGGTTCCCTCTAACACTTTGGGCAGGTCCTTTACAGCAGTGTTTGCTGCTTACTCTCATGTGTGAATGCACAAGGCTGATGGGTGAGCCAGATCACCCACTCTACAGAGCTGCAAGACTCCCTGCAGTCAGCACAGGGACAAAGATATAATGGTATCTTTAGTGAGCAATCTGAAGAAAATTTCCTGCCGTGGATGGTGATCAATGCTCTGTTTAACTTCTCTCAGAGCCACCTATATCCCAGAATTTGTAAGAAACAGGTTCCAACACATGCTCTGAATTTCAGTTTAACGGGATGCCCACAGTAGATGATATGAATCCCTGCTTGGTATTCCAGCTTTGTCCACCTCAAAACTGGAATATTCTGTGTCAGAATAAAGTGGCAGATTTAAAAATGGAGGAAACCAGTGGCTGGATACTTTATTTGTCAGCAAAGCCAGACTGATTCTTCCCAGAGGTGTCCAGAACAGCAGTTCTTGACACTGGTTGAAGGGAGGAGAAGGCCAGCGTGTACCTCAGGACCATGTGTCAGATGGTGAAAGATGGAGGTGAAAAGCCCCTGGTGGTTGTCTTGGCCCTCTTCACTTTTCTGTATTTTCCTCCCTAACACACATATATCCATGAAATTTTTTTCCCTTCAGGAGCTGTATGAAGACAACACTTATCTGGAGCTGGTGACACTCAGTGGTGACTCATCCCTTCTCTTGCCATCGGATCCAAATTGTCAATATATTCCTCAAAGGTTGTACCTCAGGCTGAAGTGCTGACAGACATGAATGAAACTGGAGGGCCAATTGCAGAACCAGAAGAGCAGGGTCCTGTGTGTACAGCAAGAAGTGTGGGAGCCATGAGGACTCTGGCACATACCATGTCAGCATTTCCATACCCACCACGGTGACACCAACACCTCCACATGAAGAATCCATGTTCAAACAGTTTTCTCCTGGACATCAGAGCTCTGTCTCCTGCAGAGCCTGGGCTCCATCTTACAGCTCTGCAACAGAAGTCCACAATCCCTGGAAGACACCAATTGCTGCAGAATGTTCTGGCTGCTGTAGATCAATGAACAAGCCTGGAAACGTCTGTCATTGTGGAGCTTGCAGCATGCCCTTGCTTTGCCCTCACCCCTGCTTGCTGGGATCAGGGCAGCCCCTGCATAGCTTCCTGTGCCTCCACCATCATAGCAGGCACCACTGCTTTGGTGTTTTCTACAGACCGTGATTTCACCAGAGCAGCAGTCAATGATGTCATGCATGTGGGAGGCATGTGGGAGATGTTTTCTGCTGAGTACTGATTTGGGAGGTGGTGACCTTTGTGTTTGTACTGGTGGGGATACATAGTGAGTGTCAGCACTGTATTATCGAAGAGCTTTCACTGCAGGAAGAATTAATAATGTCTGTTTCTTTCTTTCACACTTCTGCAAGACTAGGTCAACCCCAGCATCATGATTGATGGTGTGAGCAAAGCCTTGTTGGCGCCATCTCGAAGGCAGGTGCCTATTAATGAAAGGGGAAGACAAGGATGAAGGTGTCTTGCAGGACTTACAACTCCCCTATCAGTGCTGGGGAGTCAAAGCAAGTGGCTTGTTCAGGGGGGTATATTTGCTGACAAAAGTCTGTGCAAACAAAGACCTTGCGAGAATGTACAGGGAACAGCTGCTCTGTATCTGGGAAAGGTAAATGCCGTTTGCAGAGCAAACTCACTCTAATTCAGGCAAGTGCTGTTACAAGCAGTGTAGCTGAAACGAAAACATGTTTACTGGGATGTTAACATGACTAGTATTAAGTGCAGGGAAATGGGGAAAATGCCCATGTCTGTGAGACTGTCACCTGAAGCAAATAGTTCCTGCTAGAAAAACTTTTGCAAAAGCATCTTGGCTTGACTGAATATTCTCAATACCTGAGGTGGAAAGGTGTGGCAGGATTCAGCCTCCACAGGCCCCCCCAGTCACCAGCTCAGTGCTGTTTTTTGCAAAAAGTGCTTTGGATTTTGGGTGCAAGGTTCAGCTGCCTCCACGGTTACACTGCGGGGGAGAGGGGTGCTGAGCACTTACAGGGAATCAGCACCTTTCATGGGGCTGACACTAAGCATCCCCATGATGAGCACCTTGAATCACTGTCCTGTCAAAATTTCACCCCATGTTTCTCCTTTCCCATCTCCAGGATTACTGCCACCACCCTCAACACCCCAGAAGGAGAGGCTGCACACGCCTCCAGGAGAGCAGGAAGAGCTGCAAAATTTGGGAACAGAGCCCCACCTCGTGGAAACTACCTGCTCACCAGAGGCTTTCATGGGTTGGCCTGTGAGCCCCAGCATGACCTCATGCCTCACATCATGCCTATTGCTACATTAATTAGTCTAATAAGTGGTTTTGTCTCAGTGGCAGTCACAGCACAAAATCGGCACACAGCACAGGTGTGGTGTGGTGTGGTGCCTGGGTCTTCCTCTTCCATAGCTCAAGATATTCTGTGCAGCACATGTGAATGGTAAAGATATCAGTGTTACTGTTGAAAAGGAAAAAGATTGTACTCATTACAGCAGATTTCTGTTTTACAGACAATGGGAGAGCTGGTTGAAGGCCAGACTAAACATCTTTCATTGAAGCAAAGAGCTATTAAATGGCTTTTCAAGTGGTCCAACCAAGTGGCCATGGGAAGGCAACAGGCAAGAGCAGCCCTGAGGACTCAGGTGTTGCCCACAGCCAGATCAGCCGTGACAGAAGCTCTGGCTGGGGTTGCTGCTCAACAAGCAAGAAGGGTATGGCCCAGGAGAGGTTGCAAGTCAGCAGCTCTTTGAACCCTGTGTGCCTACCTGTATTTGCTGGGTTTCAGCATATGGAAATGACCCTCTCTTCATTTTCCCACCTGTGCTCAGGGAAGGTGATCTCTACCGACTTTGTATATAAAGTGGGACAGTAACAACAGTTAATTTTCTTCCTTCTCCTGGGAGCCCTTCCAGAAAGTTCTGTGGCACTAAACCAAAGGGCACACTGCTTTGAACACACAACCAGACAGGAGCTCCTGAACTCATGCAAGGAGGCCCAGGACTGACTGAAACTGCTCCATCAGATTAATTTGATTTCTGTTGACAGTTTATTGTTCTTGTCAGGAAAACAAAGTGAACTTGTCCCCTTCCAAAGCTTCTGATTTTGGAAATGAAATCTAGCTCTTCCATACATGTCAGAAGAGTAATATTTCATTTTTTTCCCCCCTAAACTTGTTATTCTGTGTAGAAAAGATTATATTTAGAAATTTGTTGCAGCCAACATGTAACTGGCTGCTCCTCTCAATGTGTGTGTGGTTGGGGATCCTGTGGGGATTATTGGACTAGAGTCATCGTGGTAGAAAAGACTTTCCATTTGGTTGACACACACAAAAATCCTAGAAACCTCAGTGATGTTGTTCTTTGATCCATTTGCTGTATTTAAGGATGATCACATCTCACACTGCTTCCCTAATTTTCTTTCCTAAGCTCAGATTTTTCTGTCCTATGTTTCAATGCCTAAATTCTTGTAAACCACAGAGATGTGTTAAAAAGCCCATGATTTGGCACATCAGAGCACAGAGCTCCACAGAGGTTGTGGGGAACTCCTGGTCCCCAGTCTTCTGCTCAGCACACAAAACCCAAAGAGACAATCAGAGCCACGGGTACATCCAGCTGGAGTTGTTTTCTTTTCCTTAGACTGGGAGTTCCCAGTGTTTTGCTCAGGAACCACTATTAGTTCGTAAGATGTAGGAGTTAGTTACACAGCCAAGTTCACTGCCAGCACCAGACACTGGCATGAGGCAGGAGGTGCTCAGCCAAAGCAGTTGCCTTCTGCCAGACCAGAGCAGCAGCAAACCCCTGGGCTATGCCCATATCACCTAGTGATAAGCAGGCCAGAGTGTAAACTTGACTATTTCTAAATATTTTGCAGTAAAAGTGTGGGGACTGAGCAGTGTGAGTATGTCTGGGATTAATGAGACTCTTGGGAACAGGGCTTGGGGGGATTACAGGAGTTTGGTTTTAGATGTGTTATGGAAAGCCTGAACAAACACCATTAGTCAGCTTAGTGCTTATTAATAATTAAGCTGGATAGCACCAAGCTGCTTTCAATTGATTTTTAGAGGAGAAAAACAAGCTGGAATCTTCATTTCCATGTCACACAGGTGTAAAGAGGAGCAACAGGAGCTGGCAATCTCGACCTGCCAAGCTGGGGAGGACAAGGTCCTCAGCACACAGGGCTGCAGAGGGGCACACTCTGCCAGGGACATCCCCAGTCTGGGAATGGTGACAGGAGATGGGGATGAGGATGCTGAGGAAGATGAGGTGATGGTGGAGACCATCTCCCCTGGGTGCTGGCACCCTGCTTGGGGCTGGTATCCCTGTGCCCAACAGAGCTGACACTAACACCTTCTCCCTTTAGGGCTCACCCCTTGCACAGGTGCCAGCAGTGAAAGCAGAAGTTTGATTGCTTTCCCCATGTCCAACATGGGTCACAGGAGATTTCCCCACTCAAGATGCCCATGGATTGCCTGGGCATGTGGTAATAGGATGCATAGAGGCTGCCAGGGCCATCGTGCATGGCCTCCGTGGCTGGCTGCCCTCTGAAAATCCCTGCCCCACCCTTCAGCTGCATTTGGAGTAAACTTTCCTTTCAAGCCTCCTTGCCTGACCTTGGCTCTTGCCTGCAGTGGGAAGGTAGCTTTTTGAATGGCTATTGGGGGAGGTTTGCACACTTGGTGCCTGGTGCAGGAGTGACATCTACTGACCGTGTCTTCAGCTTCATTTTATGCTTTTACAACTCCAAATAAAACAGTGCCAAGACAGTGATACTCGAGGTTGTGTGCTGTTAAAAGTGCTCATTAAACTGTGCCAGGGTCAAAACCAACATACTATTTTCAGAAGTCCGTGAAGGCTGTGTGCTCCACACTTGGGACCTCTTCTGGTGATTGACAAAAAGCCAAAATTTGGTTTTCAAATGAAGTAGTGCAAAGCTGTAGGAAATCTTTAAATACAAATGGAGGTTATTCCCTCATGGCTTATTCACCTGTAATTAAGATTAGAGTTTATATCTGTTTCTTGAATTGAAAATTCACTAGAAATCCAGAGTGAAACTAAACATATGAAGTAATATTAGTGAAGTTTTCTTTACAGAAAAATGCTGTCACTGGCCTGAGGATTTATTTGAGAATGGCAAACTAATGGCCATTTTTCTAATATTTTTTATCTTTTGAAGAATAGGAAATAATATTAAGAAAAAGTAAGTGCCTAGCTATGTCCAAAAACCAGAATAATTCAACCGAGAAATATTTTCAAAAATTAAATACCTTGGTCCTTTAAAAAAAAGTTCCAAGCTTATAGCTTTTGTTGTATTGGTGTTGGATGCAATATTTTAGTTAAGCTCTAGGTTATAACACTTGGATCCCTGCTCAACAAACTGCCCTAGTTAGATACAACTCACCAAGTGCCTGGCCATGGCCACAGATGGATCAGAAGGCTATAACTTGGGAAGTATTGCTCCATGTCCTGGTTCTTGCATGAGGCTGAAGCTTGCAAATTGTTACCCATGCAGACATAAAGGAAAAAGTTGTAAGTACACTACTTAAAGGGTCAAAGGCGAATAGAAAGTAAACAATACTCTTTCTTTCGATTACTGTGATTCTTAAGTTCTTTATTATTTTGGCACCTGGCATATAATTTGTGAGTCTTTAGACACATTTAGGCAGTGAGAGAGACTGTACAAGCAGTACTTTGGCATTCACACAGATATAATAGCACTCAGCAACTGCTATATCTGCAATGCCATTAGTGTTAATCCAGCTTGTCCTCTTTTCTTATGCTCTCTTCACACCTGTAGTCTGCTCTTAAAGCACAAGACCTGAACCAGGGGTCCTACTGGATGGAGCATCAGCAAGATTGTGCCCACCTGTGATACCGGCTAATTGAGAGCAGCCCTGCAGAGCAGTCTTGCATGTTCTCATGGATGAAAAGCTGGACATGGCCAGTAGTGTGCACTTGCAGCCCACAAGGTAAACCACATCCTGGGCTGCACCAAAAGCAGTGTGACCAGCGGGTTAAGGAAGGATATTCTCTCCCTCTACTTTGCCTTCATGAGACACCACTTGGAGTGCTGCATCCAGCTCTGGGGGTCCTCAGCACAAGACATGGATCTTTTGGGGTCAGCCTAGTGGAGAGCCATGAAGATGATCAGAGGGCTGTCCTATGAAGACAGGCTGAAAGAGCTGAGGTTGTTCAGCCTGGAGAAGAGAAGGCTCTGGGGAAACCTTGTAATGGCCTTCCAGTACCTTAAGGGGGCTTATAGAAAGGAGGGAGAACTTTTCTTATGGGCAGATAGTGACAGGACAAGGGGCATTGATTTTAAACTGAAAGAGCATAGGTTTAAAATAGATATTAGGAAGAAATTCTTTACTGTGAGGGTGGAGAGGTACTGGAACAGGTTGCCCAGACAAGTTGTGGATGTCCCATCCCTGGAAGTGTTCAAGGCCAGATAGGATGGAGCAACGTGACCTAATGAGTGGCATCCCTGCCCATGATCTTTAAGGTCCATTCCAACCATCCTATGATTCTAGTAAGTGTGCTGGTGATGGGAAGTTGGTTCAGGCTGGGAATAAGGCAGCTTCAAGATTAGCTCTAAATGTGAACATCTCTTTTTGACTGTCATCCATTCCCAAAGCACAAGCGCTCAATTACTGTGAATTTATTAACGTCTCTTCCCAGGACTGTGACTTTCTATTCCATACAGCTGAGCACCTGGTCCAGTCTCCAAGGCCACCAGTTCTCCCCCTTCAATGCCCCAGTCCTCCTATGCACTGACAGAACATTTTCACCTACCATCCCAGGGTTCTGCTCTCTGCCTTGACCACCAAAAAAACTCTGTTGATGACCAGTCCCTGAAGAATGCTGCAGGTTATCTGCTACCTCCTCAAAGCCTGCCCTAACATATGTGCTGTGCTGAATTGCATTTTCTACAAGCTGCTTGAAAATTTCTCCTAGGTCATCCAATGTGATTCTTTCCAGTTACCCACAGAGCTTAAATACTACTTTTTCCCTGTGAAGGAAGGTGTCAGGTTTATTTGGTGTGACCTATCTTTTGTAGATCCATGTTAATTTTCTTTTTTTTCCCTTTCCTTTCCTTCCTGTTTTATGTCCATTCCTTGGCTTTCATTATTCAGCCCTTCATGGGCATGTGAATTAATGGGCCCATAGTTTTTCCAAGGACCCATACTCCTTCTTAGTAACATCATCTCAGCCCTCCTTGATTATAAATCTTCTGCAAATCAATAGACCTCAACTGCTACTGTTAAACCTGGTTGAATTGCTTGTACTGCTCCTTTTATAACTTTTCCAATATAAATTTCTCCATATTACCTCCATCTGATCAGTAAGAAAGCTTTCTCATGCTCCAATGCAGAGTATTGGTTCATCTATTAATCACTGCTTCCCCAAATTCAAGAGCTGGCTCGAAAGATTGGAGCACTATAAGCAAGCAGAGTCTATTTTGCATGTGATGCCAGTGACTAATGTTATGCTTCATCTTGTGAATTATAAAATAAACTCCTTCTGGAGATACAGAATGGAAATCATGCAGAAAATTGTTTGTTCAGATTATCAGCCATGTGGAAGACAAGTGTAAAGCAGCTTTAATGTCTGACCTTAAATACCAGACTGGCTGAAATTTAATGCAGCTCATTTTGTGGTGCTTTTTTGGATAAGATCTATAAGGAAAGCTCCTATAAGGAAAACTCCTGCATGTTAACATCCTGCACATTTTATTGGGGGTTTTTTTAGCAGCATGATTTAGCTCAGATGTCTTTTGGCAAAATTCTCACTTTTCCTATTAGACGTTCTGCTCACCTACCCCCAGCTGACAACTTCCAGCCCTCTACTGGAGCCTTAAAATTATTTCTTTTGAAGTCCTTTGGAATTTATAGCTGTATAAATGTCAGTGGTATTCTGTAAAATACCAGTTATGTGAAAATCTTGGAAATCTGCCCAGGTATGATACTGCAAAGAATTTGGATAAAAGTGCAACGTGATTGTTTTGGATAGCAAAGAGATTAGGGCAAGTTTTTTGATTGATAGTTCCTAATAATCATGCTCTGAGCGCCGGTACAGTTTGCTCTGGTTTTGATTTATCCATTCCTGGAGAGGAAGAAATTGCTCTGGCGGCTTCTCTATGAACCGCATTATTTGGGATGCCACCAGATGGTGCCAGCAAGTCGGGGAAACGCGCTGGACGACCCAGGGAAACCGGCCTGGACTGAGGCTGGGACGGTAAACTGAACACTGCTTCCGGGACCTCTTCTCCCTGTTTCTAGCAGGGAACTTCAGTCCTAATCTCTTCCAACTATTAAAATATTTTTCCTGTTTCTGCCCCGAACTTCAATAGCCTATTTTAAGATTCAGCTCAGGATGCTGTAGGGCAGTTGGCATTCCCTCAAAAATGTCCTTTTTATAAAAAGACATGCACTTCTGTTGTTTTCCCTAGTTCCTAACAACTGTTTAAAATCAAATGGCATGGAAAATCTAGTTATCTCTATATCTTAATCCTCTGTGTCTCATTTCTTTTGGATTAACGTTTGGCTGTGACTATTTTTGTTACTTAGGCATTGCAAAATCAAACCAAATTCCAGTGTTTCTCATAAGAAATCAGTTTAAGTTCTGCATTATCTTGATGGTCTTCTTGAAGGAAAATGTTGGGACCCTTCTGACAAGGTATACCAAACTCTTTCTGCTGAGCAGATATTGCTCACATCTTGTTAAACTGCTGTAGGATATTTCTCATCTTTAAGTCTGGGTGTAAAATTAAGTCCTGCTTGGACTTAAACATTAAAACTCAAATGCACTTTTGCAGGGAAGCCTTGAGGTCTGTATAGAATGGAGCAATAATGTTGTTGCTCTTGCCATTAGATGGAAACAGGGCCAGGGAAACACCCTATAGCTTCATCATTTCAGACAAGCTGGGAAAAAGGATGAGGCACACAGACTATTTCTCAGCCTTTGCTCATACAAGCTGAAGTAACAGGAACATTGAAGTGGATTGAGGGAAGGTATTATCCCCTCTAATCAGCCCTTATTATACCACATGTACACACTGCATTCAGTTTTGTATTCCCCAACACAGGAAAGATAATGACCAGATGGGGAGAGTACAGCAGAGGTCATCAAGACACATTCCTAAAGGTGAGTAGGATGAATTACCTTTGAAGTGCTTTTCTCTCTCCTCTGATTACAGAAAGAGCCCAAATACCTAAAGCTACGTGATACGAATCTGCTATGAGGTGAATTGCTGGAAGTTATAGGGGCATCTGAACCACCAGGACTGAAAGGCCAAGTTTCTTGAGTGCTTAGCAGCTACTGTAACAATTAACCTGTACTTGGTTTTAAGCTTGCCTCTGTGAATGACCAGTTTGCCAGGCCTTTTTCATTGGCTTCCAGATGTACAAACATAAATCTTTACCCAAGATTTCATCACAGGTTACTTGCTGAATGTGTGTTGCATCTCTGTATCTACACCACTGTCTTTCAGGTGATCCAGCCGTTATTTCAACAGTAATTTTCCATTGGCCCTGGAAGAATAACTTAATGTCTTCAGCTGGGTCAGCTTTTATGGGAAACTCCATAGACTAGTAGCATCCTACAGATTTGCATGTAGCACTGAAAGAGAAACAGGTGTGATCAGCACACACCTGCTCTGTGATTTGCGTTTGAGTGTCTTGCCAATTGATCCTGTGATGCTGAGGTAACCATGGAAGTCAGTATTTCCTGCTTCCAGTGTTCAGCTTCTTAATCCAATCTCATTTTCAAAGGTGGAAGCTGAAGATGCTTGGCAGTGCAGGAAATCAGGCCTCTTGTGCAAGTCTGTAAACACAGCTATAGATGCCAAGATGAAGCAAAGAAGAAAACAGATACAGCTGTCTCTAACATAGCTGCTGTCTTACAGACTTCTGAAAGTACCATTACACACAGCTCTTTCTGGCCTCAGTTTAAATGGTAATAACAACTGTAGCAGAAAAAACCACCCTAGTGTCTTCCTCACTGCATCTGCAAGCCATGGGAAGGGAGAATAAAGATTTTAAATACTATTTTTGTCTCAAAGACACAAAATACATGGTGAGACTCTACCTTGCCTTAAAGAAACCAGTATTCTTGGAATTTCAAATAGTTAGAAAGCTGTTCGCATTATTTAGTCATCTCAAGATGATTTCAAAATTCTAAAATAATATAAAGAAATTATACTTTTTTATTTTACCCTGTCAGTTTGCTATTCCTGCAAGAGTTCTGTGCTAACAGAGACTACGGTCTCAGTGCATGCAGCCTCCTCCCATAACAGTGATATTTAGGCACAGCTGTTTAAGAACTCGGTGTAAGAGACTCTGCTACAGGTTGTATTTGATAACAGAAGAGGTGCCCAGGAGTCTGTGACCTTTAGTGCAACAAAACAGTGGGATAACAAGGATCAAAATTTAAATCCTGAGGACACACAGCCAGCATGACTAGTGTTGGGGCCTTGGAGGAAAGGCATCTCTGGAGATGTCTGTCATAGCTTGCTTGATATGTCACATTAGCATCTTTTCCAGGCTGACCCTAGTGAAATGTCACAGCCCATTTATTTCAGTCCAAGCATCCAGTGCCAATGCTAGTGGCACAAGGTTACATTAGCTCTGAAATATTTCCCATGCATTGGCCTGAAGACAGAAGGCAAGTAGGGGTGTTCTGTGCTCCAGCTTGGTCAGTCAGACTTACCTTTCAGAGCTGCCTCACGTGGATTTCTTCCAGGTTTTCAGCACCATAATCTAGGGAAATTTTGTGCTTTTCTTGCAGAGGAGCAGGCTCTCCTCCAAGAGGGATGGCACCAATGTACGTGGGAAGCAACCTCAGCTAGTCCCTGCATAGGGAATAAAAACATCATGGAATCATTTAGGTTGGAAAAGACCTCTAAGATCATCGAGTCCGACCATTAATGCAGCACTGCCAAGTCCACCACTAAATTGTGTGCCTAAGAGTCACATCTGCATATCTTTTAAATACCTCCAGGATCCCACTTCCCTGGACAGCCTGTTCCAATGCTTAACCACCCTTTCAGGAAAGGAATCTCTCCTAAGGAAAAGAAGCCCCTTACCTTAGGGACAAGGAGAGCAGGGATGCTTGTAGCTGTAGAGGGAGCTCTGAGAAATACTGTCACCTTCTTCACAGAGTGCAGGATGTCTTTCTTAGATCTTGCCTCTAGCATAAACATTGGTTTGCATGCTTTCATGTGCCAGCATTTATCTGAAACAGGACTTCCCAGCACAGTCACCTCCAGAGGCAATGGGAGAAGAGACATCCCAGAAGACAGATACACACCGGAACACACTCCTCACTGGTAGTCAATGCTACTGCATGAACACAGCATAAGAACCTACACAGAACAGAGTAAAACATTTACAACTCTTATATTAACATAATTTTTGGAGGAAAAAAAGAATAGTAATTTTCTAGACAATGCTTTAGAAGCAGTTAATGTGTACATAAACCAATGGCCAAATTATCCCTGTAAACCTTGAACTACAATTTTCAATACAGGGCAATAAAACCTGGGAAACAGGAGCCCAGTGTCCTTCAGAAAAAATAAAACAAACAAACAAAAGAAAAAAAACCACCACCAACCAAAACCTTCCTGAGTTATTTAGAAACCTGAAGAGCACTGCATAAATATATTTTTATCCTTCAAAAGGCAGGTCTCATCAGCCTTAATTAGTAGAGGGCCAGAATGGAAACAACTTAAAAATAAATCCTCTGAAAGTTTGCTCTCATTACCACATTTGGCATATTTAAGCATAAACACCATCTGTGTTTATCAAGAAACAGAACCATAACTGCTGTCCGATTTCACAGTGACAACAGTGTTTACAGAGACTTACAGTAAGGGGCACATGCAAGGCTTCCACAGAAACTGAGCTTAGTCACCAGCTGCTCATGTAGATGGAGGCAGTTTTGCCAAGAGAAGGATCATCATGGAAGAAAAGCAAAGCCTCAAACCTCTCATGGAAGCTTCTTCTGGCAACCCCAAGCAGGTGAATAGTAGCAGAAGTTACTTGCAGCAAAGGAACAAACCATAAAGCACATTCCATGCTTTTAGTGTTCTAACTCCCACCGGGGGAGGAGGAGCAGCTGCTGAGTTCTGGGGTCACCCTGCTGCTCTGCCCCCTTGTCTTAGTTTGAGGGAAAAAAACCAAATTGTTTACCTAAAAAACACAGGAGAGGATTCCTCCACAATAATCATGTCACTCTTTAGTAAATTTAAGGAAAGGAACTTTAATTAGAAAATGGGTATAAGAAGGATAACTGTTCTTAACTACTATATACATACATATATATGTAGATATAGATATAACTGTAAATAGACCAGAGCAAACTACTCCCCCAGCACCAAAGGTAAAAAAACCAAGAGAACAACCCTCAAAACGGTAGATTCCTCCTGGAGCAGTTATATTTATGGACAGTGTCAGTGTCCCACCTTGGCTGGCTGCAAGATGGATTCTCAGTCTTTTCCCAGCAAGGCAGATACGAGCGGATGAACTCACATGGACTCTCTCTCTCTTCTTGTCCTCTGTTCCAAATGAAGAAGGAAGAAAACTGGGAGTGAAGGAAATGGTGATAATTCCCAGGAATCTCCTTGCAGTCCAAATCAGTCCCCAGGAAGAGGGGGAAAAGGTCTGCAGTGTCCTGAAGCAGCTGTGTCTCTCCTCTCTTCTCTCTCTCTCTGAAGCTCAGGGTGCCCAGAGATGGAGGAGGAAAAGCAAAGAGCAGATCCAGAAAAAGAGCTCACCAGCAAGCTGTGGCTCCTTTTCCTGCAGCTGCCCAAAGAAAAAAAAAACAAAAAGTCAAACTAGCACACAGGGAACAAAGAAATAAATACTTCTCCCCACCCCCAGGTGCTGGGGTTCTGTTTTCTCACCTCCACCCACCATTAAGCTTGAATTTAAAGTCATCAGCTATCTTTTGTCCTCACTCCTGGGACTCCAAGCCTAAACCTTTTGTGTTGGTATGGTGAGAAAAATTCTCTGAGGGGGCTTCTCCCAACACCACCTTCCTATGTTTGAACCTTTAACACCCCTCTTTGGCAGAGTAAGGACCCTCTGTGCCTTTACAGCAGGCTGTGGACACTGGTGGGGACAACGTGAGGGCTGACTGGGATGTGCCCTTGTCCTTTTAGATCAGCTCCCAGGTAAGGAGAGCATGGCCTGTGACTGGACTGGGCACTGTGTCCTTGCACCAGTCCCTCTTGCCCAGCTCTGGTGCAACATCCTCAAGAGATCCAGGGGGTGGGGTGTGGGCAAACAGGAGATGATGGTACCAGTGGGAATGATTCTCCTGCAGATGCTGTGGGAGCTTGCTCTGCCAGCCCCCTGTGCCCATGGGTCCGGACCCTGGACTATGTTTATCTGGGCTCCCCTTGATCCTGCAGCATGGACTACTGTGCAGAAACAGAAGCAGAATGAAAAGACAAGGACAGGAACAGTAGCAGGATACACCCTACCTAAAGCAGGGAAGCAATGCTGTCAAGGGGTGATGATGGCTTCATCACAAACTAGATGTCATTGTCTAGCTCAACATAGGCATTTGGACTCCTCCAACCAGGACCAAATTGTCCCATGGATTTGGATCCAGGCAGTTATCAACAGCACCAGCCTTTGGTTCTTCTTTGATGACACAGAGAATTCAGGCAGACTGCTCATATTATAATCTCAGTGTGTGTTTTCTCCACTACACAAAAGAGCTCTGTGAATAATTTCATAAAATGTCAACTATTTTTAGATGATAGAAGTAATTATGTGAATATATGACAAGCCCTTTGATGCTGAAATACTACCAAAAAAAAAAAAAAAATGTGGACACAGAAAATACATCACCTAAACATGAACAGCCTAGAAGAGCACCTGATCTCCATTGCTCTAGCATCACTTGCCCAAAACCAGTGAAGAAGAATGATACAACTATGATTCTGAGCACAGTTTGGCTCATTATCTTCCTTCTTGTAGAGATGGCATTGCGTGGTCTGGTTGTAATAGAAATACATTGAACCATGCAAAGACAATCCAATTAAAATTAAAACAAATGAAAAATCCACAGTATTAATGTTAATTTGTTCAATTCCAGCCTGATGCCTTTATGAGAAGTAGAACCACGGAAGTTAGCAAAACGTGTACACAGCAGTTCCACAGTCTAAACTCTCTCACTAGTAATATGTCCATAGTATTTAATTTGAATTTTCCTTTCTCAATTTTCTCTCATTTACCCTTAATTATGCTGTCAGCATGTTTGCCCAAATAATTTTTTTCTGTCAACGTTTACTCTCCTCAGATATCTACAGACTATTTTCACATTTGCCACAAACACGCATATATCAGAATAAAACTATTTCAGTTTATGATCTTCCCCTATAAGCTGATCACTTTGATCTTCTCCTGAAATTGTGGCTTTCCTCTGGATTCTGCCATCCCACCAAGACAGTGGCCTGGGTGCCCAGTGTGCTCTCCCAGAAGCTGTGAAGGCAGCCAGGATGACCTGCATGGTAAGTACCATGGCCCACAGCCAGAGACGCAGCTTCCAACCTGTGCTTAACTTTAAGGACACGAGTAATCCTACTTGCATTACTGAGATTACACATGTCCTTAAAATAAAACCTTGTTCAGCTGCTGTGCTGGAGTGGGACCAGGGGGCTCTGTCATTTTCACCCATTTTTTCATGGCAAAATGCATGTGTGTGAATAGAATTGAGGGTATGTTTTCTTGCAAGTATTTGATTTGCTGCCCACTATCACTTCAGAGTCTCTGGAGTCTCTGGACGTGCTTTTGTACCTGCGCTTCTCCTCCCTACAAATGGCCCAGTCTTCGTGAACGAAGATTTGGGAAGGGCTCTCCCCACGTGGGTGTGCCCTTCGAGCCTGCGCAGTGG
>JAWWEV010000001.1:47213384-47228824 GCA_035583235.1 Hafferia zeledoni | reverse complement strand
CCCCTACTGAGACTCGAACTCGTGACCTTGGGAGTCAGAGACCGGAGTGCTCACCATTACGCCACGGGACCGCCTTTCCCTACAAATATTTGGGGCCTGTGTATCTTTCCTGAACAACTTCACATTCCACCAGGTCAAGTCACATTTTACTTGTTTTCTGTCCAGCTTGAAAAGAGCACTTGGGCAAGATAGTTTTGGCAATGGGTTTGCTCTGAGAAAATATGATTTATGGTGGTAATGTAGGTGAAGTGGCTAGCAGGCAGTGTTGGACTGGTTTCCTGGTGGATTTCTGCTGAGTCACTGGATTATTTTGTGCCAGCTCCAGGATTTCTTTCAGTGGCTGTGTTAGTCCTCATGTACCTTTCTCATAGAACTTCCCTGGTATCTTTTCTCCTGCTTCTGAGTGCAGACATTCACAGGGTCCCTTTCTCTCCTGTACTTAGCCATTTATTTTTGTGAAAATATTGGAAAACATTGGCTTATGTCAAGCACAGTTTGATACTGCAGGAATAAGGAGGAATACCTGCACACATGCTCTTCTGCCTAAACCATGGTATTGCAAGAGCTTCACTTCTGTAGCAAGCCTGATTAAACAGAGACTTGCTTGAGGAAACAAGGAGTTATCCCAGATGAGTTATGAAGAGTTGTACTGTGCTAATCTCATTCCCATTCCTTTTAAGTGAATAACTGACAAAATCAGGGCGATCTGCAATGCTGAGTGCTTTTAAAGACTGATCTGCTTTACTTAGATGCCCAAGTATGGACCTCAGCCTATGAAATGCGAGTCCTACAGCTCCATAGCTGAGGCTTTTCAGGGCTGGCTGCACACTGCACTGGTAAGGCAGATAAATTGGTGACTTCTTCAAATAGAACAAGCTTGAAGATGTGACTCCTGTGGTGTGAGGGATAAACAGTATCACTATGTTTGAACTCCAGGAGACCATGCGAGCATTGCAACACTTGCCAGAGGCTTCATCCGTGATGGTCGGTGCAATGGCCATAAGTACAGCTCAGGGACCTGGAAGATGCGTGTGGGAAGAGGGAATGGCATCCAGCAGCCCCACGGTGAAAAATGGTGAGTGATGACAGAGCTGCCGTCCTGCCCCAGCTGCAAATGGCACGTGGACTCACTGAACCAGAGCAACCGTAGCTCTGCTCATGGTGAGGACAACCAGGCTTACTGCTGGCAGAGCTGGGGGGATCAGTTTACTGGGATCCTCGAAACACCCATACACAGCACTAGGGCAGCCTCATCTCCAGGATGATGGTAGACCTGGGCTTTTCCATCTGTCAAGCTTATTTTATCATGAGCTGAGATCTCACAAGTCTTGTATTATTGAGACCAAGGGGCCAAAGATGTTTCCTTCTGGGATGTCTGATTTCTCCTTTTGACTCTTCTTTTGATCCAGAACAGATTGTAGAGCAACCAAGTGTGAGGAGAGTAAAAAGGGACAGACCTCATTGACTGCAACTATATGTGTGAAGTGAACATGTCCACAGCCTCTTCTCCAGCCTTTGAGGGCAAGAGGCACAGCACAGCTTGCATTTCCTTGGATAACCTGCCCACACCTACAACTATGGTGTAGATTCATGCAGTCCATTGCATCTAGATGTACACTACTGGGAGCCAATTAGGCCTGGGTGCCTATTTGCTGCATAGAAGTGTGGCTGCCAGGGCTCAAAACCATGCCAGATATTGTGCTGCTAAGTATCCCACCAGGACAGCTGCAGGACAGTGGTGGAAGCCCATGTCCTGTACCTTCCTGGTTTACTTGCCTAGGTGTGGCCAGAAACCAAAAGGAGGCCCAGGAGAAGACGATCTCTGCTGATGAAAAGAAAGCCAAGAACAGTCTCTGGCAGAAATGAGAGCGTAAGAGTTGAGCCGTAGCTAGAGTAACAAGCCAAGCCACCAACCCACACAGCTGAGCTGCCAGGAGAGGTGAGCCCCAGCTCTTGCAGAGCCAGCAGGAGGTGTCAGAGTAGAAGGAGCAGGCAGGCCAGAGGGAGAACAACCATGCACACCAGTGTGGATAGACCCACCATGCACATGGGGGCTGGATTTAAGAAAAAACATCCTCTGGCTCGGAACCCAGATTCTCAAACCTGCTGTGAAGCAAGCTGCCCTCTTTCAGCACTGCACATACCTTTCATATTTCTTTCCCTCAAGGAAGTGTTTTGTGATGATTAATGAATTATGAAGGTCACCTTTTGGGTCTTCAGCTCTTGCAGAACTCCAAAGAAAACAAAATCTGGAAGAGTTCTACCTGAAACTGTCATAGCAAATGCATTCATTTTACTTTATTTATGATTATTCTCACAATGGATTTATTAAGTAAATTTTTAAAATAAACAGAACTTGAGACTGTTTGTGAAATGCTGGGGTTTTTTGCCTTAAAACATCTGCTGCCTATTTCTTAAGGACCATTTAGGTAACACTAGAGCTCGTACAGATATGCATCTATTTCCTGGAAATTGCTTAAGCACTCTTCAAAAATGTAGAAATCTGCACCTTTAACACCCGAGAAAACCTAAGACTAAAACGAATGAGTCTGGGTAGTCACTAACTGAGAGAAACTTAATAAATCTACCCTGCACATGAACTGCATTGGTATGTAAGACTGGAAAGCTTGCTGGCAGGAGGCAGGGAAGTTAACTGTAAGTCTGTATAAGTCAGACTAATAATTCCTGATGCTGTACAAAGCAATCCAGCTATTTGAGCACTGTGCTTTCTCTAATGGTGCACCTATTGAAAAAACGTCTGGACTCACATCTTCTTCCATAACTAATGATGCTCTGGATGGGAATTTTCTTCTGTGTGTCTACATCATTAAATGATTAATAATTTATATCCTTGGTGATTCTGCTTCTAGATGCCAATATAAAGAGGCACTAGGAACATATGCAAGGTGAGTTTTCCATGAGATGTGATCCTTGTCAAATGTCTTCGTGATGTTTGATGTCTACCCCCTCTTCATCAGTAAGAGTACAACTGCACTTTGATATCCAGTGGTTCTATAGACAGTGCTAGACGTTCTCCAGTCTGGCTGCTTTTTGGCTTTCCTTTTCATAGCCATCTTCTCATTACTTGAAAGGAAATCAGAAAATAAAGTTCGGCTACTGCAGAGAGCTCCTGAAGAGTGCTCCAAAGCATGTTTCCTACCTTTCCTGTTCCTCAGCCCACCACAGCCTTGATGATTATCTGAATAGCAGCATATCCTGTCCAAGTTTGTTTAAGCCACACTGAACTGACTTGAAGGATGCAGCTAAGGTTGTAAAAAGCCCTTTTGAACCTTTGCTGAGCTGCTCTCACAGGGGATGTAAATATCCTGTCATGTTCATTTATTGTGAAAATTACTGTTCTTTTCTAGAAGGAAACAAAAGTCCACTTTCCAGTGCATGCTGGAAGCATGGCTAGACTTGACAAGTACCTGCCTGGTAGAGACAGCATGATGAAATTCATTGCCTGTATCTGTTTTGGTGATTGTTGCTCTATCCAATAGATGAACAGGGACCATATAAGCTTGTGAGTTTTGGATTAAAGCTGCCCTATACTACTATTTCCCTCTTACAGAACCACCACACTTCACTGGAAACTAATCTTGCTCTAGACATGTGGTAAAACAGAGAAAAAAGAAACACACAAGCTGTAACACAATGTGCTGCATAATCTGGCTTGCAAAGGAGGCTTGAGAAACACACAAAGGACTTTGGTAAGACCACAATAGAAAAAGTCTTTCTGGTCTTAAATTGTAACCATGTGATCGCAGCAATGAACAATCATCCTGACAACAATTATTTGGAATGTGTGACCTAAAACTATCTTCAGAGCCCACAGATCATCTTTGTGGCAGAAGGATGAGTTGGTACCAAACTGCTCACATCTGTTACCTCCACTTGGCTCATGAATTGATCAGAGGACTTACTACCTGAATCCTTTGTACAGGACCCTTCCAGCCTTGCACTTGAAAATTTGGCAGAGCTTGACATACAAGCAAAGGCTGAACTGATAGCCAGATTCTTTTGTATTTATCTGGGAAAATATAGAAACACTATCACAACCCCTTAAGGATCATCTAAATTATTTAAAAATTCACAAATTCAAAGCACTTGGAACCTAAACTGCCTCTTTGTACTTAGTGATTTTGATTTCAGGTCCCTTGGCTCCCTCAGCTTTAATCTGCCCTTAACGAATTAACTGCAATACATCAGACTTCTTCCTTGCCATGTCAGAAGAAAGAAACAGTTTTGTACCAAACTCTCTTATTCCTGCAGATGAAGGATTGTCACTTGCTCAGCCAACTAGCTACAAATGCAAGCTCACAACTTCTGCTTTCACACCAGTGATGGACAGCACATATATTTATTCCTAACTAGCAATGTCTCAATAGCCATTCTGTCAGCAGGATCTGCCAAGACAGTACACATTGCATGGCCCCACTGCTACTGAACTGTGCCAGAGCATAGGCACTTTGACTTCTGGTCATCACTCCAAACACTTCATATCCTGGGAACAGCTGTAGTGACTTGCACATGCCTCTTGAAAGAGCACCAGCCTGGATCCTGTGTTGCCTGGATTTGTTTTTAGTGAAAATGCACTGATCCTGCTTCAGTTGCTTTTCTGTAGTTCATGTATGGCTGACAGGAAGGCTCAATTTGGGCATGGCAGCATGCTGGATTGTTAGTATTAAATATGATGTCTCCAGGCCTTGGAGCTTTTTGTGCTATACAGCGAGGTTATTAAACTCTCCACCAAGACACCTGAGGAGTGTTCTAATTTTAGGAAAAGAAGAGGGTCAGCCTCATACAGGCAAGAATTAGCCATTCCTGTTCCCTTACTACACAGAGAAGGAAACAAAGAAGGAGAAACCTGGCAGAAGCATTGCCTGCCTTGGCTTGCTGAGGCAAAAATACAGTATGATCTAGGATATGTCACTTGGAGAAAATCCTCTTGGTCAGAGCCTGAGAAAGAGAAGCAAGGGTCCTTCCTCAAAACACATGTTAGAGGAGCCCTGAAGCAATTCCCATGTAAACTGCAGGCTGTCAAGTAAGAGAGGTTGTATCATCCAGGAATTGTTAGAAAAGAGAAAACTCTCTTGTTTGAGGGACTTCAGCAGTCTCACAGCCTGAAGACCCATGTTTTCCTGGCAGCAGCAATTGCCTGCTGATATGATTTCTCTCTCATCTGAGAAAATATTAGCTCTCTCTTGGGCATATGTTTGTGATGGAAGTGGTGGTTAGGAACAGAAACAAAGCAGAGATGCCAGAGTCTTGGCATCTCTCAGATGCAGAGCAATGGGTGTTCTACCACTGCAACCACCAAGAGTGGGGTGGGCAATGATCCCCTTCTCAGGCACGGGTTAACCCATGGCCTCACTCCCTGGGCTGACATCACCAAAACAGCAGCTCTGTGGCAAATTGTGTCAAAGTGGTCATAATGTTGTGCAGATAGATGAGAAAGCAGGCTCAGCACACTAGCTGACCTTGCCAAAAAAGACCCTCACACAAATTCTCAAATGAAGAGGAAATATAATCTGTTGATAATAAAATTTCCCAGGAATTAATCAGGTTCATCTGGATTTATGTGGTAGGAATCATTTGCTCTGTTCTGATTCAGTTAAATAATGATCTGTACCAGCTGCTGTAACTGGGTGAGTTCACTTTTTTGATTCAGTTATGCCTACGCAGTTTGGAGTCAGCATCCTTCTCCTGCACAGAGCTATCTTCAGAAAGTTTTTCACTCCCATGGGGCTGGGGGAGCTTGTCGGCTGGCAGCAGTGGGGCTGTGCTGTCCCACAGCCCACGGATCGCATGGACACTGCCTCCCACCCAGCCCATTGTGCATGAGCGAAGTGCAGATACCCAGAGGCAACAGCTATAGCTTAAAGTCCCACTTAAAACCTTGCCTTTGCTCTGATGGTTTCAAAACCCTGGGCAATATTTCAGGTGCTGAGGTGCTGCGTTACCCCCTTGCTTGTGTTCGAGGGTGTCCCCGTCTCCCTCAGCTCCTCACCTTGCCCAGAGATCTGCCATCCCCCACAATGTCCTAGGGTGTTGAGCACCTTGAAGGAAGGGACTGTGCCTCTGGCAACCAGTGAGAAGGGGCCATGGCAAGAGCTCCCAGTCAGACTGCTGGAGCTTGTGAAGGCTGAGCTCATTTGTATATCATTACTGTATTAACCCACTGACTCGTAATAGACCTCTGTCTGCACGATTTGTGTGGGGAAATGGAGGGTGGAAGTAGGGAGTGTGTGTGTGTTGGTTATAGCCTCTATCACCAAAATATCTCTTTCCAAGATTTCATTCAGTTCTGGTTTTTTTCTGGTCACTTTGCCATGATCTCAGTCTTCCTGCAGTCTGTGGGGCTGATGGACAGTGATCTCTTTCAAGAATGACATGTATTTCCTGAGGCATCTTTCACCTTTGGAGATATTCCCTTTACACACAGATGACTCTCCTCCTTGCTTCTAAAGAGAGAATCCCTTAGAGGAAGGTCTGTATTAATAGATATGGCAGAGCCCGGATGCAGAGGAGACAGAACAGCCATAGACAGAGGTCATTTCAATTTGCCAGGTAGGCTCAACTATCCAGGCAGGACAATGAAGTTATTGCTATCAAGACCTGTCTATTTTAGGTCTTTATGCCTAGGTCCCTGTGACATGTACCACAAGTAAATGTTGCACTTCACAGGCATTTTTGCCAAACTCACTGACACCACAGCAGCTGCTGGAAGGGGCACTGACGATTTTTATAGTGCTTTCCATTTAGGAGTTAGGAAGTCTTTCATAAACCTTCAAGGAGGAGAAATGTAGTAGTAAATATCTTGAGGTTTTGGCCTTCTTTTGTTCTTGATTTGATCAGCTTCTGTCCTAATTATAATCATTTGCCATGTGATTTTAAAGCAATTATGAATTGACTCTAATGCATGCAGATTACTGATCTCTGTCATGCACAAAATTAATTCACTCTGCCAGCAATTTCAGACACTGAACTTCAGCTTGTGACTCACAGCTTTGCGTAAATGAGTCTACAGTAAAACCTGTGAAATAGTAAACCTTCAATACGCTTTTTTTTTTAACATCATCTTCAGTGTTATTACTCCTTATAAGGACTCTTTGCCAGTGAAAAAGAAAACACTCCCACACAAACATGGGCAATTTAACCGGATGCTTTTTAAGAGGAAGGAGATTGTTTTATACCTGAGCAGATATTTATTACAATTACACTTAATTACAGAAAAAGAAAAAAAAAAAAAGAAAAAGAACAAGAAAAAGAACAACAATACAAACCACTCCACCCCACCCCACCCCCTACCCAGGAAACCTCATGTGGACAGAGATGCAATAGAGAAGCTGAAAGCAAAATCTTACCTTCCTTGTCCAAGAGTCAGTGGGTCATCTCCTTAGGTGCTGCATGCTAACTTCAGCAGGTTTAGTAACAGTGATCAGATGACACAGCCTAGGAAGAGAAGCCATAAAACATAGAACATTCCTTAAAAGTGAGAGGCCCTTCCAAAACCACATGCTATTTGTGAAACAGGTCACTTCAGTCAAATCAATGGCCATACTTGCTTTGCAATCAATAAAGTAGGCTTAAGTATGATTAAATAATTGAAAACTGCATGGAAATCACAGAATCATTCAAAGGCTTTGGAAGAAACTGTAAAGATCGTCTAGGTGTCCTTCCCAAACCTTGGTCAGCTTTACTAGATTACTCAAAACAATTGCAGACAAGTCTACCAGAGTCCTGCCTCAAACCATTCCATAGAGCAACACCAAGCACAGTTGCTCTCCAATGTCAGGGAAGCAGCGAATTCACTGCATATGCACAAATGCCATTCATTGGGAATTCATGGGCATTAAGAAGCCTAGGAAGTTAGCCCAGAAACTCAGGACATCACTGGCCAGATAGGCAGCCAGCCATTTGAATAAACAGGGATTGATAGCTTGACACAGGAACCCTACAGCTGATGAGACTGTCAGGAAAGGGAATCAACACCAAACCCATCAGCTGCAGTTACAGTTATGCCAAGCAGTTCAGGCTGCAGAATTAGATCAGACAGTTCCTTGGTCTTTGTCATTGCCTGCCCAAAAATCCCTTCAGCAGACTTGTGATGATAAATTTACTACAGTTTCATGAAATATTGCATACAATTGCTTGCTTTTACGTTGTGGCTGTTCTACAGCAGAAACTCTCTTCCAGCAGGAAAAGTGTGTGCTAATTCACATCGTTTCTGGGAGGGCAGCCCATGGCTGTGAACATCAAGATCAGCCCCACTGAACAGAATTCCTAATACCCAGCTCTGAAGTAAGTGTGATTCCACCTATTCTATACAACCCTTCTGAACACTGGGCTTGTTCTTTTTGTACCTACTGATAACAGCCGCAGCATCAGAGGCTTAATTCATATTAAAATAAAGTCCTGCTGGCTGCAGAGAGGGCCAAAACAGACCCAAAGTGATAGGAATTCTTTATTTTATGGATAACAAGTGTGTAGCCACCTCACAAATGCTGGAGTTGTTAGCAACTAATGAAGTAGTTCTCTTTTATGTCCCCATCATAAAGATCTTGCAGCAGTGCAATAACGGAGAGGAAACATAAGAGCCACTTGGAAAGTAACAACAGCACTACAGAGTGAATGAAGCCTTTGTTGCACAACAGTCCAACAAAAACAGGATTTCACGGCTGTGGCAGAGGAGTAGCAGCTCAGTGGCATGCAGCCCTACAGGTGCACCTTCATGTAATTATGTAAGCTAAGATGTCACAGGATCCAGTGCAGAGAATTGAAGGGCACCATTATGGAGACAAAGCATAGGATAACTCTTTGTTCCACAGATTTGCAAATACTTTATATCAGCAAACAGTCAAAATATCCCAGACTCTTCTTGTTTGTGTGTCCTGAGCCTGTGCACCTGCTGTCCTGCAGCTTGGGCAGGGACCATGGGCAAGGATTAGTCCTTAAATCCAGTACCTGAGGAAAGCTGAGTTGATACCCAGAGTCCTGATGGTCACTCCACAGATGTCCCCAGAATGAAGCAGTTCTATGGTACTCATTTACCTGGAAAAGAGGGAGGGGAGTGTGCAATGCAGATGTATTGCAGGGAATTACCAGCAGAAGCACTGATAGCCAAAAGGTAGATGCATATGATACTACAGTGGACAGCAACTATTGATTTTACTGAGCCAAGCGGAATTCAGTGGGACTTCCCCTCAAGACAGGAAGTCCTGGAGACTAGATCCAAGCATTATTACTGTACTTACACCATGTATTTGATGGTATCCATTTCAAAGGCAATTGTGGCCAATGTGACCATGACTTCACATTATCTTAGCCCTCCACATTTTCTTCTCCATTTCTGACAGCATTAGTTCAGAAGGAACTCAGAAAGGTAGAAAGCTACCCAGGGAACATAGCAGTTCAGGCAATTAGCACATCAAATACATTTTGTCTGTCTGTCTATCTACCCATCCATTCATTCATCCATCCATCCCTTCCTTCTCAGGTATACTCTACAGAGAAGGGCATGGTTGAATTGGATCAATCAGGAGATGGGACAGGTGGTTATCTGGAATTTCCCTTGTTGTCTGACTTCTTCCATCCAGGCAGAAATTGGTGGTACTTTCCCTCAAGTTCAAGTGACTCTTACTTGACTCTACACTTGGCACAGGGTGCACACATCCACAGCCCTGCACAAGGAAGCTAGAATAAGAACTTGCTACCTTTATCTAAGAAACAGATGTCTGTGCTGGCCAAGTCAAAGGCATTGAGTTCATTCCTTTTCCACTGGGAACAAAAAGTGAGTTGAGAACCTGCTAGTGGAAACTCCTTCTCTAAAATCACTGAATGGATCTTAAGTAATAGTCATACAACAATTCCTTTTGTTCAGGAGAGATTTTCAGCAGTTGGTTGATTTGGTTGTGCTTCACTGCCCAAAATATGAAGTTGAAAGTAGTAAAGCCCAATTGAAACATTTCTTCTTTGATGCTCAGGCAGTACCTTGAATGTGTTCTCCAGGAACTCGGAGTTAGAGGATTTTGGAAAGTTCAGCTGCCAATGGGCAGTAAAACCCAGAGGAGCACACCTTCTGCATGGAAAAGTCTTCCTCCTTCTTCATAGCTGCTTAGCGGTTTTTTCTCTCCATCCTTGTAGTACCTCCTCTAAAGGTAAAAGAACATAGTGATACTCTGCCCACCTCTGTGAGCTCCTTTGGATGACTCAGAAGCACTCTGTGTAATTTTGTGACTTAAAAGATAGAGAGGGAAGAGCAAAGCTCTACAACTTGTTACTGTACTTAAAGCTGTAATTGTGTGTAAGTACTTGCAAATATCAAGGCCACCTTTGGAAATAGCTATTTATAATGGTTCTTCTTGCTCTATCCCATTTGCCCAGTAGAGCATAATGGCTAAATCAATGTAAAGTGTCATGCATTTCTTTTTTCTGTTCTCCTTGGGGTTATTCTTTCCAGTTACGTATGTTCAGCTTTGATCTGTAGAAAAATCAATGAAGATTTATTTTTTCTCAAAAAACACCAAGCTAAAAATTTAAAGCATTTTCTGTCATCTTGGTGTGAAATATGTAATCCCCCTCCTCTTCAGGTACCCTTCAGAGTACCTGACTCAGCACGCTTTTGTGAAATAAGCAGTAGCATAAAACCAGGTTTATACTTAAATGGGTTTTTCTTTGATCACATTCTTAACCATAATCAGTGAAGTTGTTTTTACTTGTACTCCTGTAAATGAAATACTACCACTTTGCTGTTCCTGAAAAATAGAGGTATTTTTCACCCCTAAGAAAATAAAATGAACAAGAGTTGACCTATGCATCTGTCCTCTGACATTCTCTTTGTGTCAAATCCTGACTTTTCTGTTAACTTTTCCGTTAACTTCTACACAATAGAGATGCTCATGATGCCACTGACTGCAAGAAGACAGGGCACAGCTATCAGACTATATGTGGGAGTATTCTGAAAATAATAATCAAAAAAAAGAGCTCATTAAGTGCAAACTAAAATTTATCTATGTGTATACGAAATTAAATCTTTACAGAAGATGTAACAATACACTTGCAATAAGACTTTCATTTTGACACTTAGGTCTTCGCAGTGGTCACCAGTACAACCTTCCCTATTTTCTAAAGGTCAGATATCTTAACTACTGAAATAATGTCTTACCTCTCAAGTCCCCTTGAGAAGCAGTAAGATTTCATACTCTAATTTTGCTCTTACTACAGAAAAGTCTTCGACAATTTTCAGGAGTGTTGCAACATAATCAGAACATCTCTTTGCAAACTGTAGCAGGGACCTTGGGGATTAAAGGTATGGCACCCACAAAGATTTGGCATCACAGCTCATAGACCAACTTCTCAATGAATCAGGGGGAACACTGGGCAACCCAGGCAAACTGGAGCAACTCACTACCATTTTGGAAAGTGCTTGGTCTGATTTTAGCAGCCTAAGTTGCCTGGATATAGGAAAGTCAAAGCATCTGTTTAGGAGCATCAGGTTTTTAACAGGCAGAAGGTAAAAGCTGTGAGAAGTACCTTCCCAGCACCCTGTGGCCCATGCCTTTCATTTGTATACTCTTACCATGGGTTGTGTGGAAGTTTGGGAGGTCTTGCTTTGCAAACAGAAGCAGACTGAAGTGGGTTTGACAGCCTGGTTTGACCAGTTGCTTGCACTTCTTACAAGGAAGGAAAGTAGCTAAATCCTCCTGCAGCATGGGGGTGTATCAGCCCACCAGCTGGGTTACTGCTGACATTACCACCCAAGCAATTTGTATGGCACAGCCATTCCAGTGTTGATCACACCTTCTGTGCCCCAAGCAGCCTCAGCTCCCTCATCACAGAGAGCAGTGTTGGTGTGGAATTCACTCGGGTCTGGCATTAAAGACGTGTAGTCCCGTTTTGGGGGAAAAAAAAAAAGCTCTTTATCTGCAGCTGCATGGCAAATGATGTCATCAAGATGCTGTTTCACTGCTTTAAGTGGAAAATGTTTGTGTCAAGCATCTTCCTTGCCTCTTGTGTAAGAACAGACCGCAGGGGATGGAGAGTGCCGGGAATCGACCTACCTACATCTGGTGTCACTGGTGCTGTCGTCGTTACTCGTGTCAGCAGTTCATCATCAGTGAACAGAGGGGAGGGAGCTTGAGATCTGAAAAGGTTTCTCATAATGCCACTCATCAAACATGGTGTCCTTGCAGGCTGTTGATGGTGAGCAGGGAAGCTAGGAAATGAGGCTGGAGGGTATGCAATATTTGCCTCTGTAAGGAAGTGACAGCAAAATAGCCCAAGGTATCACGTTCTGGTTTATCTCACTGTCTCTCCCAGACTTTCTGGCTCAGCCAAGCATCAGCAGCCGTGCTGCAGGAATCTCCTAGCACTTTTCTTAAAATCCACAAGCCAGCTTCAACTTGACTGGTGTCTTCAGAGTAATCTGAGGGAAGATAAATGAGCAAATTACATTCTCTCCTCATCCAACCAGCAGAAATGTCTGGACTGCAAACTGAGGCAACCCAAGCACATGAGTCACCATGTCAAACTGACAGAAGGAGGCAAGTCTGTGCTCCATAGGACACTGAGTCCAGCCCTGTCAAAAACAGGCAGCAACTACATATCAAATGGCTCTGAGTAGGGGTCGAGCACACAGGAGTGAGAAACACGGTGTTTGAGATTGCCTGACTCAAGTGAGACTTCTAAAGAAAGAAATAAATGTCAGTCAGCGCTTCAAGACTGGGAGGTGTGTGGGGCCAGAGCACAAAGGCTTGAGTAAACCTGATGTTTTCCACACCTGGTGTCCCAGCTGAGCAGGTATGGAGGATGTCCCTGTGGATGTGTGCAAATGCTTTTCTCTTCCAGAAGGCTCCTGAAGGCTGCCCTCATGAGACCCCTTCCCCCTGAAAGAGCATGGGAGATCTGTTAGGAGAGGTTGACAGCACCTCCTTTCCACCTGCCTGAACCATTCATCACCCATTCAGGCCACCACAGCAGAGGCAAATACAGTTACCTGCTAACCCGCCAGCTCCTCCATTCATCTCCTGCTCCACAGTAAAAATAACTTCACATCAACCTATGCAGCAAATACCACCAACACCACAATAGCTCTCATTCGAGAATGATGGGAGGACTGGGTACCCTGCCCTGCCTGGGCTGGAGCAGTGCTGCCCAGTCTTCTAGCACAAACAGGGGCAGTAAAGGGTGACAGCACCCCAGCAAGGGGCTCAGGGACAGGGATGGGGACAGGGATAGGGAGGGAGTGCAGGCTGTGTGGTACTGCACCCCACCACAGAGGACCAGCAGTTGTCCCCAGCAGGCCTGGATCTGCTTGGAGAGGAGCTTTGCAGAAAATGTTGCACGCACTGAACTCATCAGAGGTTTAATGCCAACAATATTAAACACACAAACCCAATACATGTTAACAGGAGGAGACTATATATTTGTTAAATGCTGGAAAACAGGAAAAAACTGTCTTTACAATAGACCTGTAAATTTCTCTTGTAGTCCCTCTTTTGTGCTCAGCTTGAGCTGCCACATGCCAGTCTCTGTGAGGCTGGGGACTCCCTGCCACAGTATTGAGATTCCTGGGCTCAGTGATAGCCTGTGCACACAGGTAAATAAGACTCAGAAAGACATTTCTGAGCATTAAAAATTTCTGGTGGAGAGAGACCCTACTAGCCCTGGGGTGAGAGCCTCCCATGGTTGTTCACATCTCATTGTTCCCTGTAGTTCTTATTGAGTTGATTTTAGGAGATAGCATGAATGCCCTCATCCCACTGTCTTTAGAGGGTTATTTCACTCAGTCAGGGCTAAGCAGTGTCAGTAGCTCCTGTCCTTCTCCATGCAATCTGCCCCAGACAGAAGCCCCCAGCTAAGGCTCATGTGCACAGGGTTTCTGCTTGCTGCAATTTTCCTTCCTCAGCTGTCTGCATTGGCTGTCCTAGCTGAGCACGACCCTCTGCCCCATGCTGATTGATAGCAACAAGGGCCTAGTTCAAATTAGAGCTGTTGGTAGTAATGACTTGCTCAAGCCTCCAAGCATAGCCCCAGGAAGATTAAACACAGCTGTCAGAGTCCTCAGTGAGCAACTTTTCCGCGAAGTATAAGGGATGAATCAATGGGCTCAACAATCCTGGAGGAAGAGAAAAACAGGAGAGCAAGCAGATGATGTACAGTAGCAAATGCTTCCTTTCCAGAAGCACACCAGTCCCTGCCTGGAACTCCCAGAAGAGTCCTCCTTTTAGGAGCTGCAGCTCCCAGGTTTCCATGAGCCAATGACTTTGGCTGCCACCACTTTCCCCAGCTCAATCCCATGGATTGCATGGCCATTCCTTTAAAGTACAGAAAAGCTAAAGAAGGGAATAAAACCACTGCAAGCCATACTCTCTCCTTCCTACCACTGTCTCCACATCAGTAGATTGATTTTAAAATCATACAATTTAAAAGATAAGCTTTGAAGCTCAGGATGCTCAGACAGTCTTCTGAACCTTTGGGTCACATTAGACCACAGCCCATCACTTTTCTTGTCATGCATGAAGGCTAGAAATTTGCCTTTAATGATAGGAGAGAATTTTTTTTTCAGGAGCTGACAGTTTTAAAGCAAAAGTCATACCATGGGACTTGAGCTGTGAAAGCAAATATGTGTACCATTAGAAATAATTTAGAAAAATTGGTAAAGAAGTCTGGCTTGCCTTTGATTTCTCATAAGGAAAGTGGGATTTTCTTGAGAACAACAGCAATGATCATATGAATCCATTATTTATTATTCAGAAAGGAGAAATGTAGTCATCAGTAATAAAATCTTCTCTCAGACTACCTGCTTTTAGATAGAGTATACAGAGTTTATGGTCAGGAGTGGAAAGAAGACATAAGAAATACAGGAAATAAAAGTCTTCAGAGTTTCCATTTGCTTTGGAAAATCTTTAGTTGAGGAGTTTGCTGCTGTAAGGTGTTTTCAGGGCAAAAGTGGGTATTGACAAACTGCAGGAGGCCTCCTCAGGCCACCACATTTTAATTATATTTAAATGCTATGAACTATTACAGAAGTTGTGTTGTAGAGTCCATAACTTCCTTGCTTAAGTGCACACTGCTATATTTGCAATACTTCCCTCTAAAAGAAACATCATCATCATCATCCTTCCTCCCACCCTTTGCAGTGTGCAAAATACCATCCCAGGACTAGTTCCCACCTTGATTACAGTTTCACAGCGAATTCTGAGTGTTCGATGAGAACTAAAGCAAAGCAATGAACACCCACGGGTTTTGAAGAGCTGTGAAACTGCTCAAACTCACCAAGGCATAGGCTGATTTCATTAGGAAATGTGGAGGTTTGGTATAGGGGGAGCCTCCTACACCAAGCTGGTGCGCTGGACTGACGGTCTGAAGAACTCAGGCACAGCAGACTGCAGAAGGCTTACAAGAGTTTACTCAAGATAGTTACACAGACAGCTTAG
>JAWWEV010000001.1:47187106-47213284 GCA_035583235.1 Hafferia zeledoni | reverse complement strand
TAGCTCAATTCCTAGTAACACCCAGACTTCTTATACTCTCTCACATCCAACATGTCATGACATTATTGGCTAGCCCACTCACCTCACATTCACCAAGGCATCTCGTTGGTCAGAGAATCACACATACACTCCAGGTAGCTTCTCTTTGCTTTAAGGGAGAACTCTGAACTGCTTTCCTCAAGGGATGTATTCACTGTCACCCGCACAGTTTGCGGTTGGTTTTGCTTTTATCACATCTGATTTTAGCTAACTGGGGCAGAGATACTGACTTGCGACTTCGTATGGCAGCAAGTGTCCTTAACTGTGGCTCCCTTGGAGTAAACCTGACCTGCAGCAGGAAAGCTGGGGAAGAGGTGATGTGATTAGATGCCACTGTTTTCCTGGAAATGCACATGCTTAAATGAAGAGCTTTCAGCCCAGGCTTGACTGGAGCTTTTGGGGAAGAAGAGGGTGGGCAGCACAGGTGGGTGCAGCTTCTGCTCTTGTGGGAGTGGCAGCCCTTGAAGGCTCCCCTGGGGAGTGAAGCTGCACCCTGAGCTCCAGGACTTTCCTCTCCAGTGAGTACAAAACCCCACTTTCTGTACTTGATAAAGATTAATGTTAGGTGGTTCAACATTTCCATGGTACGCTGCTGAGCTGGAGATGGAGAAAGTGTCCTGACCACAGGACCATGGGGCACAGCTATGTTGCTTTTTGATATGGGGAGGACAAAAAGACATTACTACTGAGAGTGGAAATTATGACAATTACACCAGGTTTCTGCTGATATTTTCTGAGTGATTCTCTAAATTAAGTCATCAAAAATGTCCCTTGGCACTGTCCAAGCCACAGCTGATGGTCATGCTTGAGGGCCGCAGTAGGGCCCCTGGACAGCAGCTGCTCCATCAGCCAGAGGAAGGGTGCCAGTTCCATTCCTCCCAGCAATAGTCCCAAGCTGGTGGTGGGCAGCCATGCTGGGGGGAGACTTGTTCTGTTTGATTTTTCCAGCCCTCTTTCACACTTGGCAGTGTGTGGACTGAGCACTCTGAATATCTCTGGGTGCTCCAGGAAGGCACTGACAGGTTGGTGGGCAGCCACCTTCAGCCCTTTCCTGGTGAGGATAACAGCCCACTTCTCCAAGGAGATTATGTGCTCACAGGCACCCACTAGTGTGGCTCCATTGTGTTTCAAACCATGGATCCCCTGACTATGAAGACACAGAGCTCCTGATAGCAAAGGAATGAAATGCACTTCTCTAGCCCAGAAAATGTGAGAGTCAGGGAGGGCCCTCGAGGACCTGGTCATGTGGAGAAAAGAGCTGAAATGGGCAGAAACTCATGGGTGAACAAAGCAGACAGTACACTGAAGAGATGACAGAAGGCTGAGGCTGAGCAGGGGTCAGGAATTCATCCAGCTTTTCCAGTCCCAGAGCAGGAATACATAACCCCACTGCACTCTTCTTTCTTGTTTTATATAGATATATATCTAGACTGTCCTTAAAAATTCTGAAAAATGAGATTTTACGAAATTTCTGTGCTCCTTTTCCAGACCTAACTGTCTAAACTCATAGAAATTATGCCCAAATTTTTGGCCTGAATCCCCATGCTACAGCTTATATCCATTATTTGCTGTCTTCTCTGAAGTTGACATGGAGGAGAGAAAAGTGCCCCAGAGGAGCTGAGCTGTGGAAATGTCTGATGGCAGAAAAGCTTCTCAACACTAAGACTGTGGTTCGCAAAAATGAGGTGAGATCTGAACTGGTGACATGGGCCCAGAGTGCAAACAGATGGGGGGCTGCAGTCTGGAGGTGGGATCTCAAGGAGGAATTCTTATGACTAGACAACCTAGGCCAGCTGAAAGCCTGGGAGATCAGAGAGACCCAGGGAATATGAAAATGAGAGCTTAGGAGCAAACCATCCCCTTGTGCAGGACTTTGTCTAAGCAAGTATCTTCTCAATCAAGTGACATACAAAAGAAGAGACAATAATTGGAACCATGGCAGGCAGCCAAAAGTAGCTTGCAAGCACTGTTTATTCACCCTGGGACAAAATCAGAAAGGACAAAGCCCAGCTGGAGCTTAGATTGTCTAGGCACAAAGAGAAATGTGAAGGTTGCTGTACATACCTTAGCAGCTAAAACAAACGTGGAAAAATTGTGAGTCCACCAACAAATGAATGAGACAACTCACTGAGAGAGGACAAACAAAGAAACCAAAGCACTGAATGCCTTTCTTTTTCGTATGTTTTCATTAGCAAAACTTACTCCCACACCTTCAGGTGTCCAGCATGATTTGAAAAGGAACAACAAACAGAAGGAGCAACAAATAAAGGTTTACCTAGAGAATCTGTAAGTATTCAGATCCAGGTGGGCAGGTGGGATTCACCCAAGGGAGCTGCTGTCCATGATATGTAACTCAAGGTGATCAGGGACAGCTCTGACAAGTGGAAATTCTCCTGCAGTATTTTCATGCAAAACCTGAGCGCACATGACTTGGATGAACAAATTGTTAGATGGACTGAAAATTAGCTGGACCATTAGGTCACAGAATAATAATCAATGTTCTGATGGGCCATCTGGCAGCCAGTAATGAACAGAGGACCCCAGGGAATGGCACAGGAGCTGATATTGTTCAATATTTTCATCAGTCACCAGGCCAATGACACAGAGGGCACTTTCAGTATATTTACAAGTGGTAATAGATTAGAAGCAATGACAACCATCTCCATTTGGCAGAGATGGTAGAGAGTCAGTCCAGAAGAACCTTGACAAACTTGGGACCTGGGCCAATAGAAACCCCTCAGAGTTCAACAAGATCAGTGCAAGCCCTATGCTTTGGTGTAGGATTGCACTCTTCTGCCTACATAACAGCCATTCAGGAAAGGACCTGGCTTTGCTATGAGACCTCAGTGAGGACTTAATGTGAATGAAGCAAACGATAAACTGGAGATGGATTAAGAGCAATGTGGCTGACAGTCAAAGCATTGCTATTACTCCATTTCTACTTAAGGTTGGCAAAGCTGCCCCAGAAATGTTGTCCCATGTTAGGACCTGCAGTTCAATAGGTCATTGAGAAACCAGAGGAAGTCCACTGGATGGTCAGTGGCCACAAAGAGACACTGAGGGACATGGATTTAAGTATTCTGGCAAAGAGGTGGCTTAGGAGAGGTCTAAAACCAACCTGCACAGGCATGAAGGAGAATGACAAAGACAACAGAGCCAAACTCTCCACAGCAGTGGCAAGTTGCACAGAAAAATCCTGGTCTCCGCTGGAGCAAACAGATTTGTCTCTTCAAGGGCCTGAAGGAGGGTCATGGAGTAGATCTCTGTGGTGGAATTCTGACCACCTACTCCAGCTGACAACTCACTGCCTAGCTCTTCTGTGGGTAGCCCTAGCCAGCTCCTCCAAGCCAGTGTCCACACACTGCCCTGGGAATTGCTCTCTCCCACAAGTTGTTCCCCAAAAGAGAGCATGGGTAGCATGGTGCTAGGTTCTTCCCACACGACCTTTAACAGGACCCTATTGGACATTGCACTATAAATGCCTCCTCAAGCCTCATGCAAGACAACACAAAGCCTGTTTTGAGTGCTAAAAATACTGCTCTCATGGGCTCAAACACAGTTCTCAAATAATTTTGGGCATTTTGAACTGAAGGAAGAAAGCAAAAAAAGTTTAAAAATTATCATTAGGAAAGCAAAAAAAGTTAAAAAATTATCGTTAGGAACCTGAGTATCCCAGCGGGCCCAGAAAAGTCCCAGGACTGAATGCTATCTTATGTAGCCCTGCCAAATCTAGGGACAATTACCTTTAAAGAGAGTGGGTATGGATCAGTCCACTAGACTCTGGGACTGGAATTTAGTCTCCAGCTCTCAGCACAGGCAGCACAGGCACAACCATGGAGACTTTCAGTCAGCAGAAACTTCCTCTGTGGCTAAGTCATGTCTGCTATCTCAGCTCCCTACTGGGAGGATTTTGAAGACCAGGAAGGGCACAAGCAATGGGGTGGAGCCCATTGTGTTGCATCCACACAAGCAAGAAGCTTTTATAATTATCAGTTCCCACTGTACAGCTCACAGGCACGTGCCTGTGTGGCGTGGCTGGGAGCAGAAGTGACATGCCCTTAGCTCTCCTCTACTGTGCCCCCCATGAGGGTGGCCCCCTGAAAATCCCAGTTTCCTCCTGTCTCTTGCCCTTACTATCCAAGAGGACAGACAGGCAGCAATACAGCTCACTGCCCAGATTAAAATAACTCAGTTCTGCTTTGTATCTTGCTCATATTTTATCAGTTTTGTATCTGAACATCTTATTAACACAGGCAAATATACTATAATGTCTTCTAAGCAAACTTGTTCAGAAATCCCTGAAACAATCAAAAGCCAGGGAAAACAATTCATTGCATTTGATGCATCAGTTCTTGGAATTGTAGCTATATTAGGCAATACCTCTTAGTTCATTCACATTAACCTAATTGTATGCATATTTATTGTGCAGTGTTCTTCAGCATCTAAGCAAAATCAAAGAAGGCTGTTTCACTATTGAGACTGCAATTTTGCATAAGAAATATGGAGAGATTTGCATCAATCTATTAATGCTATTCCATTATTCAATGCCAGAGCTAAAATTAGCAGTCACCTCAACAACCAGATGCATATTCTGTCTTCAAGGTATGAGCCTGAATTAGCACAGGCCTTTGCCTCCTATCGATACCCCTTAATTCCAGATAGGCTTTTCTACACCAAGATGTGAAAGCCACATGAGATTCAGACTAACTCTTACATTTGTATCTTCCTTAAATACTAAAGGGTCTCTGGAAGTCATGCTCCATCTGCATCCATTTGCTATGTACTGGAAAAAAGATAAACATCCAGATATGGCAATTTATAAACCTTTTTAATAGTAAATCAATTACCGGTACCTGTTTGAAGGAAAATGGACTCAAACCCACCTTCAGAATTGCACCTGATGGTGCTCACTGCAGAAGCACCAGCGTTTTCTTGAGGCCCTCCTTAAAATGCTGAGGCACCTCTTCCCCTGCTGGTTGCCCAAGAGATGGGGAGCCAGTAGCATAGAGCAGGTGCAGTAGCTCATCTGCACTTTCCAATTACAGCCAAAGCCTTGTCGTGCAACAGCCACAAGCCAGCCTGCTAGGAGGGGATTTTTTAATAGGCCATATGTGAGCACTACTTGGGCAGATGTAAAAATTCCCTCTTGTCCAATGCTGTGTTTTAAGCGCCCTTAATCTGCAGGGACATTGCACTTCAATAGGATACCAGGCACTTAAAGAATGCAATAAACCCAAACAAAGCTCTCTGGTTTAGCCTCTATATGTTGGCTGAGACATGACAGAGTAAGAGTAAGGGTAAAAAACCCCACAGTACTGATATAAAATCCTCAAATGTTCCTTCTACCTGTATTGATGGAGTGATTACTTCATGTCTAAAGCCCAGTCCAGCTTTTTTCCAACTCAGTTCAGAGGCTCAAAGATGGTGAAGAATGAAAAAACACTGTAAATCTAGACTGTGGATTTATCTCCTCATTGCTGGGGAGCACAGATCAGCTGTGGCTGTCCAAGATGGGGACATCATACAGGGTGGTTTCTCTCTGTGTAGGAGTAAAATTATCAGGTATGTCTCCTTTTCATGGGCTGCACTGCACACTTTACTCTGAAGGTGCTGAGTCTCAGTTCAGTTGAAGGGAGTCTCCCCCAGCTAACTCCTGGGGGCTGGTGGACAGCTGCCTTGGCACTGGTGCTGGGCATGGTGGGATGACAGCCAGGCCTTTACTTTCCAAGCATCTGAGTGCAACCAATATGTTTTCACCCAATTCAGTCTAATTGCACCCATATTTATTGCCTGCTGTTGTGTTACAGGTAGGCAACACCACCTTAGCTGCTTCAGATCCTAAGGGGTTGTCAATAACATGTTGCAGCTTCTCCAAGAGCTCTGCACTCCTCAGACTTCTCCTGATCTATCTCCCAGAACTATCTCCTAGGCTTAAAGAGACCTTTAGACTTCTTAATACCAAAACCAGAAATGGTATCAGTGGGAGGTCTGCTTGCTGAGTGTGCTTCAGATCAAACTCTGCTCTTAAAAGCTCATGGAAGGGGTCAGGCACTTTACTCTGCCTGAGCTGGGGTTTGTTTGCAGGGGAAGGAAGTATCAGCTGCAGGGCCAGAGTTTGAAGTTCACCCCACTGCCCCAGCCAGAGGAGAGTGTAGTCCTTTCTTCTCAGAGCTGCTGCCAGTATCACTGTTTGTTGATATTGGCTAACCATCCCAAGGGATAAAATTACTATGAAATGTTTGCAAGGACCATTTGAAACCTGAGAAGATGATGTTTTTAGTAACAGAGAAAGAGCCAAATACCTTAGAAGGGAAATATTCCAGCTTTAAGAATTAATTACCACTTACGAGTAATGCAGGCTGACAAATCACCTTGCGCAATTTCCTGGACAGATACATTTTAATGGCAATATTGTGCACAGATCAAGAGCAAAATATGGTTGCTGAACCATGACCCTGCAAGTTCAGGCACATGGGCAGATGCCTTTGCCCAAACATTTGCCCAGCAAAGCCCAGAGGATGCAGCATGGGGCTAAAGCAGCCCACTCTATACAGCAGCTCCCACCCTGAGGGCCTCTGAGTGAGGATTGCTCCTAGGGATGGCTATTTGCAGTCACAAAAGAAAAATATGGAGAGCAAACAACCAAGTGCATTTTTCAAAACATCCATGACATCCATGAAGCTCTATAATCATTATGCAAAATATGCTACATAGGTTATAAATCAAGTATCATAGGGCAGTGAAATGAATGCTCAATCTCTATATCCTAATTGTTATTTTGGTAGTGTGGAAAGATAGTATATAATTGATTATGCTCCACAATATACACTGGCATAACAAGTCACAATATGTATTTATACTTCTTTCAGTCAAGAGCATGCAGCATTGAAAGTAGTAAGAAAACTTTGTAAACCCATCCTTGCGAGACCATTTTCAATGAAAAGGCTTTGCTTTCTCCTTCTTTTTAGATAGGTGAAATGAGGAGAGTGCTGGAACAACAAGTCTGAGAATCAACAAAGTTTTCTGGAAATCTGAATTGTCACTAATTACCCGAGATCCAAGCTGAGCTGCAGTTTTGTGAGCCACACTCTAACTCATAATAAGCTTCTCAGGGATGTCACTCTGAAGGTACCTCAGGAAGACAGCTCTTTAGAGCATTGCATGTAGTTCAGTGCAGCGCCCCAACAACAGCATCACCCCCAGAGATATTGCTCGTAGAAGGACAATTGACTTGGGATCCTCACTGTAGGAGAAACTTAAGAGACCTTGCTACTGTACTGGTGTGAATCATCAGCAAACCCATGTCAAGTGCAACAACTGCCACAAAAGGTCACCTTTGCCTAAAGGACTTCTTTCTGAATATATTCAGACCTTCCTAAATAAACAGTAGATTCACCAAAAGCTAATGAAGTCCCCCAGGAATAAAATCATTTTACAGGAAGTCCAGGCATGGGATGCAGATTTGTTTCAAGTCATCCATCCATCCAAATCTTGAACAGTTTTGCTCACTGTCTGAAGCTTGAATCCAGCTCTTGCTTATAGCATGAACACAGTCCTTATTCACAGTCTGTCTTGTCTATCCACAAACAAACCAGAGAATACAGCATGAACCTGCAGCACTGACTGTCACATGTGCTGAGAGCCAAGCCCCTCTCAAGAGACATTGAGGAAGCAGCCTGGCTCCAGGTGCTCGAGTGGGACAGAAAGTGAAGGGGCATTCATAAAGCTTTTTGAAGAAAACATTCCTATCTCTGTCTAGAGATCTGCAGCTTCTGAACTGAAGCACAAAGAAAAGGTTGATGGAAGCTGCTATTTTAAAATTCATGAAGTCTTAAAGCATTACTGGATGATTTCAGAGCTTGGAAATAACTAGACAAAATAGTCCAGCAGGGGGGAGATGCTGATGTAGTAGCAGCCATAATAGTGTGTGATGCTGCACACATCCCTGCTTCTGAAAACCCACTCATCCGTCTTGTCAGGGAAAATTGCTGTGATTCTGTTTCATAGCGGAGGTGGTGGGAGGAAGGAAGCAGTTGCATATTTTCCTCTGATGAGGGAGAAAGGCCAGGCTATGCTCCTCTAACCCTCCTGAAGCCACCCTGGCCTCTGTACAAAGGGCTTAGATACTGGTGATGGGAAGTACTCAGTAGGGAGGGCATAAGAGGCCATGGCTCAGGAAAAGCAAGGCTTTGGAGCTCCTCTGCTAGCTCTTGAGGGATGTTTTTCCCTCCATGCCCTGATATGCCCCTCTTTGTCAGCTCACCCAGGACTGAAGAAAATGCTGGGGCAAAATGAACTGGGAGCCAGCAGGCTCCTCCTGCTCTTTTCTCATCAGCTCAGGGTTGAAAACTGGGTGAAGGTAGATCTGTGCCAGCCAGGGCAAATTCAGACAAACAGCATAAATGCCTGATTTATGTACCTGTACTTAAAAGCACTATCCAGAATAGCCCAACTCAGCTGCTGCCTTAGGCTGGGTGCAGGTTAGAACATCCCTTCTTCCCTGCCATGGGCATGCTTTAGTCAGCCAGATTCCTCATTACATTGCTGACAGGCTCATCCTGCTCCTGACATGTGTCTAGAGCAGCCCAACAACATGAAAAGTGTAGGGAGGGGACAGGAGGGTTTGCACCTTGACCTGAACATGTGTGCCTATGTAGCGAGGGTCATCTCTTTAGCTTCTCCCCATGAGAGAAAGAGACTGGGCAAATGACTGTATTTACCCTCCTGCTCTTGCCCATCCCTGCCCCTCGTGTGCCCACTGGCTCCTGCACAGACTCTCCTCATGTACCATGGTGGGGCCCCAAGATTCTGCTTTGCCAGGGGTAGCTGGAGGTACCCAAGTGAGTGCCTATTGTGCTTTTTCACCTGGCCTTTGAGGACCATGATGCAATGCAGACAGGTCCAGTACACATTACCTACCCTTTTAGTGTATTTTGCACCCATGTATTAGCTGGGTATCTTTAGCAACTTGCTTGGTGAAACTCTGTACTGGATGCATGAATAGGAAATCAAGCTTTTCAATTTCCAAAGACGAAAGCTACAGTTTGAAAAACAACTAAAACTATACTACAGTGATATTTTCTCCTGGAAAAAAAAGTTGTTATCCTGGTTTCAGGATGATGACATGTTTTGTAAGTATCCCACTTATGATTTTTTTAACTCCTCAAATTTCCCCACGAATGTGTGGTCCATGTGGTGAGTGCAGCTCTGCCAGGGATGTGCTCATTTTCACCAACCCCATCTCCACTGCCCCCTTGAGACCCCAGTCCACAGCCCTGGGCCTGGCAGAGTAACTCTCACAGCAAAGAAATATTTAACATGTGTTAAAACAAGCATTAACACATTTAAACAGTACTCCGATTTGTCCAGGCTGTCACCATGTTTTTGACATGAATTAACTCCAAGAGTTTTGGACCCACTTGGCAGTCCCAGCTTCAGTTTGTTCCTGCAGGTCTGGAGCTTCCTCCCTTCAGCTTTCCCGTTCAGTTTGGTAGAGCAGCACAGGGCCTTCAGGGAAGAGACATACAGATAACATGCCTGGACTGACATATGCACATAGCCCTGGGTGGGGAATAACGCTGCTGGCATCCCATGCCCCTACCCTGTGCTAACACAAACCTCAGATACTTCCACAAAAAGCACAATCTTTAGCTTATTCGGCCACCCTTCCCTCAATTACCACCATCAGGAAGACTTTTATCTGCAGATAAAGACTTGAGGTGGCCCAGAAAGCTTCAAGCCCCAGGGATCAGAAACAAGAGACTGCTCCTTAGCTGCAAGGCACAGCAGGTCCCTGTATTTCCTAACAAAAGGAAATAAGAAAATGGGTTTTGGACTTAATCAGTGAGATTTCAAAAAATAAAATCTTACTGGAGTTGCACTTGAGTGGGGACAGCATTTCCCCTGCACAGATTAATCCATTTCCGCACTTTCTACTCAGCATGGAACAGTTTTATTTTTTACATACATATTTCAGAGACATACCTCAAGAGCAAAACCCACATTCCATGCTCTGACATCCAGCAAACAGTTAATAAAACCCACTCCAGTATGGTTTAGAGCTTATGTGAAACAAGAGTAAAAAGTCTGACCTGTTTCCAATAGCTACAAAATTACCCTGGGGAAGATAAAGATGTGACTCGTTATAAATGTAGCTATTTTCTGTTCAGGGAACCTACGCGTCAGTCCTTCCTATCACACATCTCCAGAGAAAGCAACAGCCATCCCACACACTCCTCTGCTGGCGATTGCTCAGCACTTTGTTCCACAGTAATCTGCAGAAGAAACGCAATCCTCCTGTTAAATGCTTGGGGCTCAAAAGATTAATTCTGTGGAACAGATCACCAAAGCACATCAGAAATTGGAACTCATTCCTAACAGCTTATCAGCATTCAGGCTATTACAGGTGCAAGCAAAGCAGCAGTTCTGAGGGAGGAAAGCGGTCTTGTTATAATCAGCTTTCTTACAGACAGTTTTATATTTTCATGTTGAATAAAGCTTTTTTTTTTTTTTCTCCTATAAAGTTTTCCACCAAAGGCTTTCCAAGTACTTTATACAGGCAGGTGAGTTACATCGTTATCACTCCCATTTTACAAACAGGAAACTGAGGCCCCAAAATAAAGATCATTTGAGTAGCATGGTACAGCAAATCCCAGCTCAAAACAGAAATGGAATTAAAAACTCCAGGCAAAAACTCCCCTTTTCCAACAACTTCTATTTAGTTGCTATGTAGCTTTTTGTTTGTTTTTTTTTTTTAAATAGCCAACCAGTCAAATGAGAAAACAGCAAGGAAATACTTCGACATACTTACTTCTATACTGCTGACCTTAGTACAAAAATAAAGATTTTTATTAACTAGTTTACAAAAATAAAGTCTATTGAGTGACACAGGATCTCACTGGGAGATTTATTTGACTTTGGAAGATAAAGCCTGTTTGAAACGTCTCTTTAGATCTTGCATGTTGGGAGATTTGGGCCGAGGGATGATAGATGACCGCCTCCTGTCCGTGCTGCTGGCATGCTGTAGTTTGCTGACCTCCTTGCACAGATACTGGAAGACATCACAGACGCCTTGGGAGTCATCACTCGTGCTGATTTCCAAGAACAGGCTGCCCAGTTCATTTGCCAGCTGTAGTCCCTCTTTTGCCTGTACTTGCCTGGCGTGGAGGAGGTCTGCTTTGTTCCCCACAATAATGATGGGAGTCCTGGCATCTGGGTGGACCTTTCGTATGTGCTGGTACAGCGGCTGGACTGACTGGTAGCTGCTGTAGTCTGTGATGGAGTAGACCAGGAGAAAGCCCTCTGCCCACTTCACACACCTGGACAGGGAGTCCGGCACCTGCACACAGTCTTCCTGCACCTGCAGCATAACAGAGAGCACCGATTTGGCATCGAGTGGGGAAAGTATAAAGTCTGTATCACAGACAGCACCGTCAAACGGGTCCAAAGGGAAGCCTGAGCTCTCTCTCAGGAAACATAAGTATGGAGATGTAGGAAATTGGGGCACAAAAGCTGAGCTTTTAGGTGGCAGAGCAAACGGATTGATTCAAAGCATCTCCGTACCTGGATGCACCCCGGCGTGTCTTGGATCTGTACAGAGACGTGGTCCCCGTCCAGATGGACCATGCGGGAGTAGAGGCTGCCTGGGGAGCAGAGAGCCGTGAGCCGCCCGCGGGGCCGCCGCGCCCGTCCCGCCCCACCGCGCCCGCCTCACCTGTGTTGGGCTCGTAGTCCCCGATGAACCGCTTCGTCAGGAACCGCACGATCATGGCTGAAACACAGAGCAGCCGCGTTAGGCGGGACGGACGGACGGAGGGCAGGGGTAGGGGCAGGGGATGGGCAGCCCGCACTCACCGCTCTTGCCGACGCCGTGGGCTCCCAGCACGGCCAGGCGGACCTGGGCGCCGGGCGGCACCGGCGGGCACTCGGCGATGGGCGCCAGCAGGAAGGGCTGGGACATGCTCGGCAGGCGCATGAGAGAGGCGGTTCAGCTGCCGGAAGGCTCGGACCAGCTCAGCTCAGTCCGCACCGCACACGGCAGCTTTTAAAGGCTCCATCGGCAGCACCGCCCCGCTCCCCGCGGCACCGCCCTCGGTGACCCGCCAGCCCCCGGCCGTCCGCCCCTTGCCCTTCAATGGCATTGCCCCGCTGCCCACCCTGGTTGTACCTCTGCCCCTTCCTCCTCACCACCCTCCCCGTTCCCAAGGCATAGGGTGGTCCCGGTGGGCGCAGACATCAGTGGGCTGGGGACAGCCCAGGCAGCCCATGCAACCTTTGGCCGAAGTTTGGGGCAGGCACGGCAGCACCCTGCTGTGCATCGCCCCTGCCTGAGGCAGGGGGCACATGCCAGCAGAAGCCTCACTGGGTCTAGGATGTGCACTTCCACACCACCCCAGCCACTGTAACAGGCTCCAGCTTTATGCACCACCCTCCCTAAAGCAAAGGACCTGAATCTCAAAAAAAAGGAAATTATTCATTCTTTTACCTCAGACTATTTTGTTTCCTGCACCTGGATACATCCCTCCACAGCCAGTGTTGAAATCCCAGCATGGATCAAGCAACAGCCAGCCCTGAAACCCAAGCAGTCTTGACTGGGCCCTTTGGGTTTTTGAAGTGGGAGAGTTTCAGAGAAGAAAGGTGCTCCATCATGAGCTGCCCATGAATGAGCCTCAAACCCATGAGCAGCTGTGGGGATGTTTCAGTCTCTGCAAGCCGTTGCCCAGGCTCCAGCAAAGCTGCTTCTGCTGTACGCTACTTTGTAAGCGTGTAAGTGCTTACAGGATAAATAATTCATTCAGAGGCTGCTTTAATCTTTATCAGGGAGATACCACATGCCAGCAGGATACAACAAGGAAGAGTCCAGTGGTTGGTACTCAAAAGGAGTGATCTCATGACTTTGAAGGATGGAGCCATCATGGGAGATGCCGGGCTCTGGGGTTGATGCCCAAGGGCAGCCCAGGTGACACTGGAGGCCCACATACAGGCAGCTGAGATGAACCTCGGCAGAGGTGGGGCTGTGCACCGGTGCTGCACTAGGTCACCTTCCCCCCACGTCCAATATAGTTCTCAGAAGATCAGGAAATGACAAGTCATATTTTTCCACACTTTCCTCTTGTCCTCCCTCCTACTTTCTCCCTACATCCCTGCAAGAGCCGTAGTACCTGACCTTCTATCCATTTCTTTGGATATCCTCAGCCCCAGTGCCTCCAGTGACAAGAAAACTCAGAATCAGGGCACCAAATAATGCTGCCAGCTCTGACCTACCAGAGAAAAGGTGTTCCTGAGCAAAGTGAACCCTTGGCACTGTGGGGACAGGGATGGGGAGGAATTGCTCCCTGTTTCCCATGGGCACAGAGTTCATACAGGAAGCTGAGGCATAGCTCAAGCTCTGTGCCCTGCAGCAGCCAGAGGACCACACACACACCCTGACAGCGCTCTGCCTGGTTTAAAGATACACCCCTGGTGCCCCAGAAATGTTCTGCCAATGGCAGTTCCACACTGCTCTTTGTTGAACTTCACAGTAGTTAAAACCATTAGTTAAAGTAGTATCTATACAAAAGCAGGGTGGAAGAAGTGCTGTTTATGTGTGTTTCTCTAGGGCCTAAGAACCCCTACGGGTAACACCAAGAACCCTTTTAACCTCAAAAACTGATTGCCTCTAAAATTTCTACTTTACTTCCCATCAAGCCAGTGAGCTCTTTTCTTTTGTAAAGAAGATTCCTCTCCTATCAATAAGAGCTTTCAGTTTTCACAGGTTCCTGCTATTGTCATCTCCTATTGTCACAGGATGGTTTGTCTTTGGCCTCCACAGATCCACCACAAGCTATTTTTATACATTTCTTTACAAAAGAGCTCTCAGAGTACATTCAATGTGCCTCTGAAAATGCTACTGAAACAAGTCCATTCCAGGCAGATGGCTCCCAGGCACTGAGCTGTGAAAGCAGCAGTATTACGCAACCAGTGTTTCCAAAACTTGGGGAGCTGCTCCTTTCTGGGCAGCTGTAAAACTCATGCTGCCTCTTCTGCTGCTGAGAGAACCCAAAAGGGCAAATGGTGATGGTCAAGCACAGAGAGAACAGTGTACAAGCCCAGGTAGGACACCCTACCACGGAATTAACATCCAGGGTGTGACAGACTCTTTCCATTGACATCTATCCAGGTGCAATAGGAGAACCTCAGTAAATTGAAGCAGTTGGGGCTCAGATTAGCAGTCCCCTTTCTGCAGACTAAGCATCCCTGGGATACTTGAGCCTCAAAGCTATTCCAAGGAGTCCTTCCTTTCTCAGCTCTGCAGGTCTCACTTGGAAGTGCCAGAGTGTACTTTCATACATTCTATACAGATGGCCCATGCCAGTATCCTTATCATCTATCACTCTCTTACAGCAACACTGCTCAGTGCCAGGTATGCCATGCTGCTGCCTGACCCACAGCCCTATTACAAGCTCTGCTAACATTCAACAGCAGTTACTTTTTGGGGAGAGACTAGGTGGCTTACTCTTGTGATTGTGGCAGGGAAGACACCCAGAAAGCCTCTGGAGCTCTTTTTTCCTTTCAGAAACCAAATGCACAGTTTTCCTGGAAGTCTTTGCTAATGTTCTGGAGTCAACTAGAAGCTCTGGGCTTAGTACTGGCAGGACCATGAGATCACTAGCAACAAGCACAAAGCTTTTCCACGTGGAGTAGCACTAACAAGAACTTTTGCTATGAGCTGCCAGGGTTTCACCACTCCCTCATGAACCAACAGGAGCACAAGTCCATGTCCAAGACTGCAGCTATTCCTTATACACTCCAATTCCTGCTGATCAATGGCTAAACAGTTTGGAGTGGGCACAAATAGAAAAATTATTGAGAGCCCAGGGGCTGTCACCCAAAGCCTCTTCTTCCAGATAGTGGAAAATGGAATCAGCAACCTTAGCAAGAGTTTTGTATTTTTCAGAGTTTGTGAGCAGTATGGGTGCTGTTGGTGGGAGTGATGTTCCTATTCAAGCTTGAGCAAGAATGGTTATGACTGTGTAAATCCCAGCAGCTGTAGCTTGATTTTTATGTAGACCTTGGTAGTACATCCACTGATGCAGATGCATGGACACAAAAAGCCCATGATCTGTGACTTCCATACCACGAGCTACTGCATCCGAGACAGTGAGGAGACATTACCTGCACCTGAGTAGTGAGGTTCTATCCAGTGATGGCCCGAGTTTAACCAGGTCTCTCACCACACAGCCTGACCTACAGGAATCCACAGTGTCTTGCAGTCTCTGCAAGGACAAGATGAGCCAGGCCCGCCCATGCTGGGATAGGCAAGGCCACTTTTTCTGGCAAGCATGTGCACAGATACTTGAATCCCCTAGATGTCATCCCCTGCTGACACTCCAGCACAGATCTGGGTCTGGGATGCCACCCATCTTTTAGATCATGAGGGCCATGAATATGCTGAGTTCAGGATTGCACCGAGAGAAACAAAGGAGAGAACATCAAGACTTTTTACCCCATCCAATACATACAGTGGGAAGATTATAAAAACATGAATTGTTTATACCTCCTCCTGGCAGCTGCTTACCTGTCTCCCACCACGAATAGGGATGGAAGCACCCACAAATTCCTTGCCCCACTCAGGCGTGCACCATTCACCTGCTCCCTCCTGGAGCCCACAGCCCCTTTGCACAGACACAGCTCTTCCCCCTGCCCAGTGCCTTCTGCTCTTTCACTGACCTTCCCATCCAACACTGCCTATGCACTCCTCAGAAAACCTCAGATCCTGGTGTTGCCAATATGCTAAAAAAGACAAAGCTGACAGCTGAGAAGGCAGCTTCCTTGCTGCTTCTCTAGAAGACAACAGGAGATTTTGGCAGGGCTTTTGGCAGGTTTGAGGCAGTAAAGGAGGAGGTAAGAGGGAAACAGCTCAGTCCCCACCTCCTAATTAGGCTCCCTGGAACAGACACAAAGCACTACACTGAATTGGAACAGCTTGCTGTACTTCCAGAGCAATCCACTCTCTGCATGTTGCATAGGGACAGCATGTCCACCAGCTCTGGGATAACAAAGTCTCTGCACTAGAAGAGAAGTGGAAGACACTGTGAACCTGGCTAAAAAGGACTCCAGAATTCTGCTACTTCAAGGTGTTCCCAGTTAGATGTAAAACCTATAGCTCTGAATTGTGAACTGCTGTGAAATCTGTGGATAACACCTGGCTTTTACTTACTAGGCCCAGCCTCAGAGCAAGACCAGAGAGAACTGGTTATAGCTTATGGGTCTAGTGTGAAAAACCCCTTCCAGAGCGAGCTGGAACTTGTGACTCCAAGCTCTGTAAGGAAACATGCCTCATGGTTTCATCTTATGAGTGAAGATGTCCAAACAGGCAGTTCTTCAACAACTTTTCCCAATTCACAGATCTCCCTCTTTTGTCAGGACTGTGTAAAAACAGGGCAGCTGAACACGGGAAGCAAATCTCAGTGGCAGGTACTGAGATCTGTGAAAGTCTGAGCTGTGCTTCTGCAAACCTCAGATGATCGTGAAAACCACCACCACTGCTGCACTGAGTACAACTAACAGGTACTGTCTGTAAACCCACACCTCAGTTAATTTGTCCCATTTCCAAACATCAAAAAAAAAACCCCAAACCAAAAGTACTCTCTTCCTGTACAAACACAACTTCATTTTTGGTCATTTCTGGGAATCCTGACCATGGAAAGCATTCCCTCTTTCTCTTCCCGGCCCACACACAGATTCCAAACACGCGTTTTATGTCCAACTACTGTTGGCATAGAGACCTTAAAAATATGGACACTAAATAGAGAACTGTTGCAATGCACAGCACCTCTGGGAGCACAGCTCTTAAACAAAACCACTGTAATGCTGTCCAGTCTTATTATTCCAAATAGTTGAAAATAAATTCAAAAGTTTAGAACTATGCACCACTTATGATGTTAATAATGTCATCATGCTGCTACAACTAATCCACAGCGATTTTGACAAATGAGTACAAACCAAACACAGACGCAAAATAGCTTAGACATGCATGCATGACAGGCAAATTGAAAATACCATCACCAAAGTTCATATCCAAAAAGCCTCCCACTTAATTCCTACAGACAAAAAGCCTAGTGGAAAACGATGCTTATCTTGGGAGGCAAATACCAATTTTAACAGGCTGTGGAAATCAACAAGCCAAAGAAGCTGATGGAGGTTTTAGTACACAGATTTAGCTGCTCCAAGAAAAGCCCATGAAAGCCAAGTGCATAAGCAGCAAGTGAGGGCTTCTGGAGATGGTGATGCACTCCATGTCCCATATATATGGTGTCAAAATACAGCACTAGTGAGATGTACCAGCCTGCAATGGTAAGCTTTGCTCCATCTTCAACTCACTTCCAAAGTCATTCCATCTATACAGCCTGCTCCATCTTCCAACATGGGACCTTGGACAAACTTCAAACACAGCATCTGCTTGCTGGAACTTTCAAATCTCCAGCACCTAAACCCTGTCACCCTTAAGCACCAGGCCAAGCCAGACTATGAATTCAAGGTCCAAAACCTACATTCCACAAGAATGGAAACACCCATGACTGAGCATTAGGGAAAAAGCAAACCTCCTTATCTCTCCTTAGTCCCAAACTCACCAGCTGCCCTGCAATTCACTGCTCAGTAACTTTCACCAGTCAATACCTACACAAGGCTTGAGGCTACTTGCTTCTCTGGTATTTTACTCTCCACATGTAGACATTAGTTTTACATCACTCACTCAAGGTAGCTGAACAATGTCTGATATACTACTAAAAGGTGAGGTATTATTTAGCTGTATCTACAATACAATTAAGCTTGAGTTTATGCATTTTCAGGGCCAAGGATTTTACCTTAAGCAGTCTCTAGCAAGCTTCACACGCTATTTCAAACAAAGCTCACCAAACCAGCACTGGGTGGTACTGCACAGGTAGCACTGGGCTTTTATGAGGTATCAATAAATCTGGGATGAGAGGAATGCATTAGAACATCCAACATGCACGTGTTTAGCTATGCCAGCCAATTAAAATATTAAAAATCAAAATACAAACGCTGGAAGCTTTGGAATTAAAGCCTTGTTTCTAAACCATCACTATTTCTTAAGAGTGCTTAAACATTTTAAATATGTTTCTTTTACAATTTACAGTGGTAAAACACCAAACCCAGAGGCTGTTTCTGGAAAAGGGTTTCCAGAATTCCTCAGTATTTATAAGCCCCCTTAGCCAAAAGCTTCTATCAATAAAAACTGAGGCCCATTTTTATCTTACTACAAAAAATTTAAACCTTCCAGTGACAGTGGACAGTTCCTAGTAAATGTTCTTAAGTTTTCTGGTGAAATATTCCACATCCTCTCATATTACCTCATGATCATTACTAAGTGCCAGCAAATTTCAGTGTTCCCACAATGTACAGTCTATACAAATGACTAAACTCGTCAGCAAAAGTTGCCAATGATTTAAATGACTAAGCTTTATGGTAATGCAAGTTAAATAAATAAACTTCATAAAAAAGATTTTTAAAGCATCTGTTCAAACACAAAAACACCCTAAATGAATCAGCCACAGTCACATACACTTGTCCAAAACCAGATCTTTAATTTATTTTTTTAAATGTGCATTATGCCATGAATTCATAGGGAATTGGCTCCAGCAGCTCTGGGTCCTTGCCATTAGTTCTCACAAAGTGTGCTTCTCTTGGTGGAGCAGGCTGTAAACAGACAAACAAAAGAGAAAACTCATGGCACCAAAGCTCAAAAGCAACATTGAAGAAAATACATTCTGATAACCCTTTAATGACTCATTCTATAAGCATTACAGCAACTTTACCATTCCTAGTCTCTGAATTTGATATAAGGAGTAGCAGTAATGAAATGATCTGCCAGAAAGTGTGCCTGACTCTCACTGCTGAACTAAAAACCATACATTTCACTCTCTGTAACTCACCAGCCAATGAACATTAAGTGATGTACCCTGCAGTTCCAGCAGTAACAGCCATTATTTCCTCTCTGAAGTTTGGTTATTAATTCTCTGCTTCGAGGGTTACAACACAACCTGTTGCAACTAAAAATTCAACTTAACCAAAGACACTACTGATCCTAGAAATAAATCATACAGAGCTGCTGCTGCAGATCAGCAACAGAACAGGAAGCATCTGTCCCTTTGTTCACAGTCAAGACTACAATTTTCATCCCAGAAGAGCAGTTCTGTTCAGGCACCAAACAGACCAGACAGCTGTGATGCAGACACACGGTGTTACTGCCACTCCAACTCAAAACAATTAAGTAACCTGCCTCAGAAGGACTGCAACCTGACAGAAACATTACCTGACGCTTCAGCTGAACCCAAATGCCTTTTTCCTTTGCTTCCTTCTTCTTCCTTTCATTTTCCTTCACACGCTGCAGAAAGCTGTCTCTGCTCTTGGAATGTTTAATGTGCTCAATGCGCACATTAATTCTCTTGGCAAGAATCTTGCCCCTAAAGTAAGGAATCAAGTTTTTAATTGAAAAAAGGTCACTTAAGTCTAAATTTACAGCTCTTAAATGAGTAACTCCATAAGCTCAATTACCTCAAAACACACAGCTGTAGATGCACATCAGATATAACTTATTTAACTAAAAGCTTACTAATATATAGCAATGTGCTGACAATTTCAAATTAAAATAGTGGAGAACACAAAATTTTAGCCTCAGAGCCTACAAAAAATAATTTTATTACCGATGTACTCCAGCCCAGTTCCTGGAACAAAAAAACCCAACTTGTCCTTTACTGACTGAACTGCACAAAATCCAGCTGGATATAGCTGCAAACTAATATTTGAAACGGACTTCAGTACCAACATGAAGGTTTTGCTGAAAAAGACCCTGTTAGGCAATGTCATTTAAAGTGCTGCTCAGAAAAATAAAAATTGTTTCCTCTGACAGGATCCAAGTCAAATAAGAATCATTTGCTTGGGTTATAAAAAGGAAATACACTTTACCCACCTTGAATGACCAATCAAGACAACAACTGTCTAATTGGCAAAGTGAAAGGGGGGTGCAGTTACAGATCAACATTCCCAAATGTAAAGTTTCAATACACAGAATTTGATTTACTTACTTAACCTGCTTGTTAACAATAATGCCCACAGCGTGCTGAGTAACATTATATACCCTTCCAGTCTTGCCATGGTAACACTTGTGGGGCATGCCTTTTTGGACAGTACCCATACCCTGTTAAGAAGTGAAACAAGAAAGGGAAAAAAAAAGGGGGAACAAAAAAAAGGAAAAAGAAAAGTAGCATGAAGGATTTTTCTTCCAGAAGTAATTTAAAGAATGTTTCAAATTATTTGAGATTCATTTCAAGATACTCCTATTTTATCCGCACAATAGAATTTATAATCATGCATTTCTTTATCTGAAGACTCCTGAAGTTTGGTATGTCAGTTCTGGTTGCTTTCAGTGTCGGTGAAATGACTGATCACTTTGCTTTCAGCAAGAGCAAGCAATCACAAGAGACATTCATCATCAAGCTCCCAGTGCATCAAGAAATTTCAGTTCTGAACAGTGCATTCTCCAAGAGCCAAACAAGCAAATGATGCACCACCCTCCGTGTGACTATTATGAGAACAAAGCATTCCAAATGAAACCAAAGGATCCAATGAAGTAGGAGTCCTTGGTGAAAGGCTTTCAGATTCACTGCCATCTAATTTTGAAAATACGGTTGATTTTAAAAAGACAAATTCTAAAAAATACCAAGTGATGGAAATGCTGCTTCACTTTCTGCCCTGTATTAATATATATGATGGATCCTTACATTTATTTCTTGGCTTCTAGTTTTAATATAGTTTTGCAATCATCATGCCTGTACACACTTATTTTAAGAGATGCAACTATGACCTCCCCCACCATAAATCACAGCTCTTCTGAAGAGCAGGCTCAAGTTGGGCAAGACAGAACATCACCTGAAGTGACACCTGAGGTTCCTATGGAAGCAGTGCCAGAAGGCATCTCACAGCAACCTGAGCATTATTATGGCATCTTTTACCCGTTTTTCAGCTGAACAGTCACCAGCCAAATTACGGCTGAAAAACCCCACATAAACCAGTACCTAACACTGAAATGTCACTACTGGTTCAGCAGCACTGTCATTCCAGTATTGCTCCAAAAGTGAGCAGTGGGTACCTGTGCTGACACACATGACCTAAGTAACGAAACGACTTCCCCAAGGAACTGGAGACTCAAGGAGATTACACTGCTTTAGCTTTAATGATGTAGCACTGCAGAAAGTACCTTGATATCAACTATGTCACCCTTCTTGTAGATCCGCATGTAGGTGGCCAGAGGGACAACGCCTGTTAAGATACAAATTTGGATACTTATGAAGCCCAGTGTTTAACACTCACACATAAAAACATGATAGAGCACACAGATCATGCATTTGATTTTCCTAAATACCTCAAAAATCAAATCATCACTTTTTTTAAAGCTGAAATTACCTCTTTACACACTTCCAATTTTTTAAAAATCCAACTAAAGAAAAATCACAGACTTAATCGTATTCTTAGTGCCAAAGCTGAAAAGGCACTGAACTATTTACTACTTCATTATAAACGCATATGTTAACACTGCTTATGGCTCAGAGGGTAAAAACTGTATGTTCTAAGTACTGTTAAAATATTTTCCTGACCTTCAAATTAATTTTCAAGCACTGACAGAATTAGCATTGTTACTATTGGCAAGCCATCACAGTACTAGTGCATTTGCAGTAAGGGCTCAGAGTTCATCCACACACTGTTCCAGACTTTTTAGCCCAAGTTGCCAGAAATCCTTTGGGACAAGGCATTGTTTTACAAATACTGCTCAGGGACTGTTGACATCCATGAGGTCAGTAACTCGCTGCAGTGTTCTCACTGTAAGGTACACTCACCATGCTTGCGGAACGGCCTCGAGAACATGTAACGCGTCCCCCTCCTCTTTCCCTTTGTGTTCGTCATTTTGGCTGATTACTGTAAAAATGAAGGCAAATGATTCAAAACTTAGTTCACTCAACAAAACTCGACGGTATTTTCAGGTATTGCGGAAAAATTGAGTATTTAGGCCTATTCAGAATGACACTGCTTCCCAATTGCTGAGTCCATCATTATTCACTTAGAAATCACCAGCAGTTACCACTGGGTAACTCGGGTCAGAATGGATGCTCGCAGGTCACCCAGCTTAATCTCCTGCTTAAATAATGGTCTGCCATGAGATCAGACCAGGCTTTATCCAGTCAGGTCTCGAAATCTTTTAAGGATCACAGAATATTCTGAGTTGGAAGAACGCACAAGGATCACTGAGTCCCAACTCCTCGCCCTGCACTGGACAACCCCAGAATCACATCATGTGCCTGAGAGTATTGTCCAAACATTTCCTGAACTCTCTCAGGCTTGGGGCTGTGACCACTTCCCTGGGGAGCCTGTTCAGTGCTCAGCCACGCTCTCAATGAAGAACTTTTTCCTGATAGCCAATCTAAACGTCCCCTGACACAGCTTCATGCCATTCCCTCGGGTCCTGTCACTGGTCACCACACCCTGCCCCTGCACGTCCACATATGAGAAGTCGTAATGATGAAGCCTCCCAGGTCACCTCAACCACTCCAAAAGCTTTCCCCTCTAGACCCTCCTGCACAGCCTCCCCAGGCAGCCTGTCTGGAGGCCTGGCTGTTCTCACGATGGGCATTTCCCCCCTCAGATCCACTGTGAGCGTCTCACTCTGACTTCAGCCGGCTGCCTCATGCTCCCGCCACGTGTCCCTCCCAAAGACGCCCTCCAACTCAGAACATTCTGTGAAATCGGCTGCTCCCCCCTCCTTCAGCCTCTCCTTGCGAGCGATCCAGAAGGCAGGATCTCCACTGCCACACTTACGGCCAACACAAGGCGCACACGCCGCAGCTGCTGCAGCCCCGCCGGCGGTCGCGGCCTGTCCGAGTCTGCCGCCACGTGCTGCCGCTCGGCGGGGCCCCGCTCTGCCCCGCGGCCTCGCCGCCCCCTTCCTCACTCCCACCATCCATCCATCCGTCCGTCCCTGCATCCTTCGGTAGCCGCCCGCCCGGCCACCCGCCCCGCGGCCTCCTCGCTCCCCCACAGTACACCCTGCGCCGCCCTAAGAAGGCCGTGCCGTGCCGCCCTGGCCGGAGCTGACGGCGCCCGCGCCGCCCCATTGCCGCAGCCCCATCCCCGCGGTTCCGTCCCCCCGGAGCGGCCTCATCCCCGCGGTCCTGTCCCCGCATGTCCCCGTCCCCGTGTCCCCCCGGCGCGGCCCCGGCGCTCACCTGCGTGCGCACAAGATGGCGCCGGCACCAAAGAGGAGGGGGCGGCGCCGCGCCCGCCCTTAACTGCGGGGCCCTGGCGGGGCTGCCCGCGCCGCGCCTGATGGGAAGTGCCGCGGGGGCGCGCGCCCGCCCGCCGCGGGAATGGAGGAGGGGAGGGGGGGGTGTTGGGCCCGGGGAGCGGCCCCGGGAATGGGATCCCGGGAACAGCCGCGGGGCTGCACCGGTGCGAGTCGGATCTTTGGGCTAAAGCGCGGAGAGCTGGCCGGGGGGTTCATGGCTGTGCGTGTGTTTTCATGGCAACGCGCAGAGAGGGATGCGCAGGAAGTTCCGCCTGAACGTGGGGAAGTTCTTTGCTGTGCGGTGACGGAGCACTGGATCAGATTGCCCAGAGAGGGTGCGGAATCTCCATCACTGGAGATATCTGAGAGCCGTCTGCCGCAATCCTGTGCTCTGGGATGGCCCTGCCTGAGCAGGGAGGTTGGAGCAGGTGACCCACTGCGGCCCCTTCCAGCCTGGCCCATCCTGAGATCCCAGACGGGGCTGGAGGAGGCTTGGCAGTGGGAGTGGCAGGGAAGTAAGTGGGAGAACGAGCCAGGTGTCTTGTCGGGGATCCTGAAGAGTGAGTCCTGCGGTGAGCAGCCGGCCCGTCTTCCATAAGGAATTAGGTTTGGAAATGTAAAACAGCAGCAGCCAGCAGGTTGGAGTCGTACATTGTTGTTACAGTCAAATCAAAAGTGAGCAATTCAGATCTATAGAAAGCCCTGTGAGACTTAGCTATCAGCCAGAGGCAGCAAGGAGCTCAGCTGCTGCTGGCTGATAGGGAGGAGGATTACTCCCCAAGAATTCACAGAGTAGGAATTCACAGGACTCTGCAGGTGCACGAAAATAGCCAGGATGAAATAATATAAACATGGGACTTGTGAGAGATAGGTTCTAACCAATTGAAGTATCTCGCATGGTGGTGTGTTAATCTTTTAGCCAATAAGCTGTAGTCCTAACCCTATATAAACTCTGTGCTTTGTGTAGTAAAAGTCTTCACTATGAATCTCATAGATTTGTACTGTGAAGTCCTTTCTCTCCGCGAACGTTTGTTTACTTTAGTACATCGGCATTTAAACAGGCGGTGCTGTGAGCCCAATGCCGGGCCGTGTCGGTCACGGCCGCCTCACCCCCCAGCTCCGCATTCCCGGGCACGGGAGCGGGGTGGGAGAAGCATCCAGCAGCATGGGCCGAGAGGCTGTGCAGGTCTGGGCTTTCTTACTTTTGTGATGGGATTTCGCCATATTATGATGCCATAACCTCCAATTTGTGTGGCAGATGTTCCCACCAGATAACTATCGCGTGGATTCTCCATAAAGAGCCTTTATAGGGCCACAGGTGCCTGAAAAAGATGGTGAGCAGCTTCCAGAGCTGGCAGTGACTCATTCTGTTTGTGCATCCTCCATATCTGAGCAGACAGGAATCGCCATGGGAAGCAGATTGCAGTGAGACAAGAGAGAGCCTCATTCCCCCGAGCTAAACATGCAGGGACAGTTCCAAACTTGTCTCAGCGAGGAGTTGCCCTACTGCAGAAATTTTTGTTTTGAATGAAGGAAGCACATATTTAATCTAAGGGAGGGATGATTACTTAAAGCAGCGTATAAAAACATACTTGATCCTCTGGCTAACTTCACAGTTGTACTAATGTTTGTCTTGCAAAACTCAAGCCCTTTCCATCATCACTTAAAAGCAATTTTAATATGTATGGATTGCAGGAATGGGTATGGAAGATTAAATACACTATCAGGTTCTGCTTGCAGAGCTTCCTGGCAGGGCATGTTCTGACAGACAGGCCCTGCCTCCACAGAAGATCTTTTGGGGTAAAGTATTATATTTAGAACAACATCTCTATACTCCAGCTCTGCATCATGAAAAATCTAGAATTTAAAACACCCGATACCTATGCAGAACAAATCTATAGAATTCAATGTGCATTCAGCCCAGGTACCATGCAGCTTTTCCAAGCATGAAGATCGTTATAAGCCTGAACAGCTCTTAGGTAAGAAAGTGCATTGGCAACACAGATTTCAGGGAGGATATCAAGCAAAGTAAAGGCAGGAAGCCCAATCCTAGAAGGCACTATTGGATAAAGGAAGCTAGGCATTTGCAAGGAGCTGAATGCCTTACTCCTAGCAGTGATTTATAGAGAGGGCAAATCTCCACATTGACCTGGAAGGAATGGGGAAGCAATGCCACGTGTTGAAACCCATGTCCACATGTGGGGCATGTATGGAAACATGTACAGAAAGTGTAATTCATAAGGGAGCAGTAACTGTGAAATTAATTGAGCTCTGCTTTATTTGAGGCCAAGTAAGATAATCAGGATGTGCTGCATATTTTTTTCCTGAGTAAATCGCATAACACGATGGAAAATTTCAGTAATGTTTTTATTAATAAATTTACCTTGATTGGCACATTCTCAGGATACTTCTTTACCTCCACATTTCAAAGAAACAACCATATTTCACAGTTTGGCTGCAGTGAATCATTCCCTAGGCATGCTGTCTCAGTCTAATGCAGAAGTCCAGCAGTCTATCCTATCTACCAGCATTTGATACATGGTTTCCCAAAACTGTGACCTGATGAGCAGTTAAAGACTTCAGAGCCTTTGTATGTTGCTCACAAAAGAATTGCTTAATAATGGCTGTCTACAGCAGATAAACCTGCATAAGTTGTGGGGTGACTTCTGGTCTGGAAGCCAGAGCTAGCAGCCAAGCAGAGGGGGAGACCTGCAGCTCTACATTCTACCTGAAGGGAAGTTCTAGCCAGGTGGGGGTTGGTCTCTTCTCCCAGGCACTCAGCAATAGGACAAGGGGGCACG
>JAWWEV010000001.1:47173441-47187006 GCA_035583235.1 Hafferia zeledoni | reverse complement strand
TAATCAGGCATTGGAATGACCTGCCCAGAGAGGGGGTGGATTCCCCATCCCTGGAGGTTTTTAAACTGAGACTGGACGTGGCAATGAGTGCCATGATCTGGTAAATGGACTGGAGTTGGACCAAGGGTTGGACCTGATGATCTCGCACGTCTTTTCCGACCCAATTGATTCTATGATTCTGTGATTCCAAGCTGCAGGTGCTCCCTTTACTGCCCTGCCTCATCCTGTCAAAAACTCAGCCTAAACTGCTCTTCCATGATCAAACTGCAGTTGTAGGATGCAGGTTCCAATTTCTTCTAGGCTATAGAGCAAACACCACATCTGGTTCAGAAACACCAAGTACTCAAGAGGGTGACACTGGCAGCAACACTCAGCTTAATGCAAAGATCCAAAACACCATGAATGTCCCAGGCTGGTGCCCCCCTCATTAGTGTGCTCTGGAAGTCTTACTGTGCTGTGGCAGACTCTTTGCCTCCCATTCTCCCTGGCTTGGAAGTAGAGCAAGACAGGGAAAACAGCTTCAAGGGGAGCCAATTCAAAGTTGCTGGGGAAAGGAGCTTGAAAGGGAGGGCTCATTAGAAGTCAGAGGAGTGGGGACTAGATAAACATAATTTTGTTTTTCAGAGTGGAAAGTACAGTGCCAAAAAAACAACCATTTTCAGTCACCAAGCTCCCATAGTGAGGTTTCTGGTACCTTCTCTGGGAGAGCCCTATTTTGCTTCTGAAATTTCTCTGCAGCATCCGCCTGGACAACAGCTCTCTTTAAAGAATAAATGTGCTGTGATGATTCTGCACATGGGGTTGTCAGGAATCCTTCACTGAAATTTTACTGCACAGTGGGATCTGGCTCACTCCTACACCCAGAGGACCAAGTGATACACACAGAGATCTCGAGTATGACATTCGATTTGTGTTGGGTTATTCAGCAGGGGTGTGGAAGGAATGTCAATTAATGAGAGTTTGTAAAGGGCTTTGAGGTGAAAAATGAAAAATACTCCCCTTCAGTAGGGTTTAGGTCTCCTGTGTCTCACATAATGCATTCAACACATGAAAAGAAAAAGATAGCTTATTAGGACTGGAGCAAAATTTAAACAGAAAACTGAGGGAATAGGTGTTAAATAAAGAGGATTGAAATCTCCAGCTCCTCTTGTGATAATGCTGCAAAATTAAGAGTCTAAATTAAAAATCAAGAGTGGGAAGTTACCTCATGCACAGAAGTGCAGTGTCTACACTGCGCTTTTGATCAAAAAGTTGCTGGACAAAGAGATCTATCTCACCTCCTCAGTTATTCCCTGTTACTCTATTGTTCACGCTTTCCAAAAGGATCATTACATGGCATCTCAGAGTCATGGTCTTGTCCCCTTTCGTGGTCTCTTCAGCTCCCCAGTGACTCTAACAACTTTTTATTTCTGTAGCCAGTTTATCTCTTCATCCACAAAACCCATTCTGTAAATACAAGCCTGAGCCTAGTTCCATGGGAGTTAAAATCAATAAAATTTAAGCAACCAATTGCCTTCCAAAAATGACAGTGCAGGCAAACTTCTTCAAAGGACTGACTGTGGAACTGCACAAGTGCCAGTAAATCTGGCTATACTGAGCTGTATTGCTAGTGAGGCATATCATGGAGAAAAGAATTGGAAATAGCCACAGGCTGCTTTTGAGAGAAATGAAAAGGCAAAAACTGTATAGACCAAGGATTGTGATGGGGCCTGGCATGTCACACTTGGCTGAAAGTTTTGATTACACTAGTGTTATTGGTACATAAATTGCTAATTCACTGTGTTACTAGATGCAGGTAGATTGACACTAGAGCCAAACAAATGGCCTTTTTTCTATCATTACCTAGATTGCCACATAAAGTCTGAAACACTGAACAAGTTCTGTGATTCAACTGCTTGTTTGGTTAACATGGCATTCTACTTTGTATATGTACATCAGTGAATACTGCACTACTGCCCATACAAAAACCATCAGGGACTTCCAAGAAGGCTGTTGTGAACTGTGACCAGCTTCTCACAGGTACCAAATAATACAAGCCATTTATCAGACTTCAGATATATCAGACTTCATTTCAAAAGCGATTAATTCCCTTTCCTCCCTTACTAACAGAGCAGCTTCTCAGTCAGCTGGTTTCACTAATGCAGTGTTTTCTCAAACTTCTTGTGTTACTACCTTTTTATCTCCTGAATCCAAACCATCCAGCCAGGAACAATCAACTTCTCTCATTGTCACCGTGAGCTTCACTGTACATTTACTGGTTCTCACTAAAGGTGATTAGCCACTGGTAGGCTGACACAACTGGTAATTACAGATAATTCTGCTCCTTTGTCATGAAGGAGCTGAGCTGCTGCCAGCAGTAAATCTGAATAATGTGAGGATTTTTGTGGGGATTTTCTTTTGATAATGTATTGAATAAATATAGAATTAATAATAAAATATGTGTTTTAAAATCTGATCTTTCACAATCCAGCCTTGAGCCTTTTGCTAGACCCCTTTGCTAGACCCCTTGGGAGCTATTAACAGTTTAAGAAATAACTGGCTTAATGATCAGAATGTGGTTTTCTCTTCATTTGTTTATGTCTGATCTTATGTCTACTTCTAGCTGGAAGAACAGCACGTGCGCTTTTTCTGTAATGATTTACACAGAATAATATCTTCTTTACACCTTCATTTTACTAAACTAAATAATCCATTCTCTTGGAGCCTCCATGCACATAGCAGGCTCTCTGCATTTGCTCCCATTCCCACACACCTCTGTTGATTATCAGTGATCTGATTTGTACTCAACAGTCCCAGCTAACTTTCTTACTGACACTTTCTGTTGTTACTGAAGATGGTTGCAATCCATGAAACATGAAGCTCCTGGGGTTGAATGTTTGGAGTTTTTTGGGGGGGCTGTAAATGTTTCAGTGCTTTTCTTAACCTGCTAGCCTGGAACTAGGAGACAATTTTTTAACCCAACACTTAACACAAAGGCAGACCCCTCAGTGATTTCAGTGGCACAAAGTCAGTTATTATACATTGAGGATTTTGCTCAGGCAAAACTTTCAGTGTCTTGAAAGATTTTTTTTCTCTATAAGTAAAAAAAAAAGACAGAACTGGCCTTTAATCACTTTAGAATATATAAGCCAAAACAAAACTAATACACTCCAGGAAAAACTGCAAACTGGTGAGGTCCAGACTTTAGTTCACCTTTTCCTCATCTGATTTCCAGCATGTGTCTATTCACTGTAAAGTAGAATTTTAACAGAAGCTCAGCCTATGCCAATCCATTTTTCAAGGCAAGCTTAACTTTGGAGGCAAAGAGGTTTAACTTTAAGTAGACCTGAATATGAGCGTTGCTGCTGAAACATAATAGCTGATGTAAAGCATCATAGACAAGAACAGGTTATCAAAATGGCACACTGATTTTGAACTGCTGAAATCTCATTGAAACTATATTACAACCCAGATTTTTGGTGCTATCTCTTGGGTGATTTTGCAGGTAGTAACCGATCGTTGGGAGCAGTCAAATCACTGGAGAACAGGACTGCTACTGAGAGGAACTGAGACAGGCTAGAGAAATGGGTTGATAGGAGCTTTGAACTTCAGGACAGGCAAACACAAAGTCCGGTCCTTGGGTTGGAGTAACTCCTTGCAACAGGGCTGGCTGTGTGGAAGGGGCTTTGCTGTAAAGGACATGAGGGTCACTGTGGGCAGTATGTGCTTCTGCAGAGTCAGCTACAGGCAAGACTGTATTAGCAAGAGTTCAGCCAGCAGGGAAAAGGGATTCTTCCTCTCCATTTGGCACTTGTAAGAACACATCTGGAGCATGCAGCTTTTCTGCGCTCCTCAGGGCATAAAAGACAACAACATTCTGGAGCAAGCCCAGTGGAAGGCCACCAAGATAAGATTAGTTGTGGGACAAAAGGACAGGGACACACGAGAAGAAGCTGAAAGAGTTGGGTTTGCTCAAGTGGCAGAGGAGAAGAAAATCTTGAATCTTTTCTCTGCTGTCTCATGCAGACAAGATGGAAACAGACACCTCTACGAGTGCACAGTAGAAAGACAAGAAGCAGTGCACAGAAATTAGAACATGGGAAATTTCTGAGTCAAGATAATAAAAACATTTTTAATGTAAAGTTAATCAAAAAACTCAACCAGGTTGCTCAGATGATGGTATTTACATCGTGAAGCTATTTAAAACTCAACATGGCCCAGAGCAATCTGATTTAGCAGGACCTGTTTTGACCGGGTGGTTGGACTAGAGACCTCCATAGATGGCAGAGACGATTCCAACTTCTCAAAATCAGGTGCTGTAGCTTAAAAAGGTAGCATGTCTGATGGATGCAATAGCATTAAGTAAAAATGGGGATGGAATCATTCTCTATTCTATAAATACTCCATGATACTGTATTAGACTATTGGCATCTGAGGTAGCCATTTGCATTTCTCATTAATTGTTCTGATCACAGCCATTAACATAATTGTTTTTAATTGCTTATGAAATAGAAAAGAACCTTCCTGGAAGGAAAGGGCTATATAAAATATTGCTAGTTTTATTTCAGGTAAAGGAATGTTTTCTACTTAGTGTTAGCTGAATTCCGGTAAGCACAAATTTAAATTTATCTCCTAATTATGCCAGATTAAATTTGTTTTTCTATATGAATGCATAAAGACAAAGTGGAATGTTTATGATTTTGAGAGTGCTACACAATACTCTTTTTAATAATGTATGAAGTAACCAGAGTTATTGCAAACACATTGTAACAATGTCTCAGTAAACATTATTGTCTTGCCTCTAGTTCTACAGATCTTCTGGATGCTAAAAGAAAACCCTATCCTGCATTCGTAGCATCTTCTTGAAAGGAAAGGAAGGAAGGATCACATACAAAAACACAGGAGTAAAAAGCACACTGTTATCTGCATTAAAGCACTGCACATGTGGTTATAATTCCAATTATATATTTTTTTCTATGGTGCTTTAGCAGTGTTTGAGTCTGTGGTCAGAAAATGCCTTCTCTGAGTGATTTGCTTTCTGCAGGCCAGCCCCTTTTCCAAAGTGGGAAATGGTCTGTAGCTTCTGCCGTCTTACACATAGCAGCATTTTAAATTATGAACCTGGGACAGACCCCTTGACATGAGGAACAGATGCTTTAAAAGAGTTACATTTTTAAAAAGCACATGTGCATTTATTTTCACCCAGTTTTGAAAATTTTCACTCCTGCCATCACAATTTTCACCTTTCTAGCTTATTGAGCCATAACTTGTTATCATAGACAAATGGTGAATTTCTCAAGTAATTCAAATCACCTGAACCCAGGAACTGTGCTTGCAAGGGAACTATCAGATATCACAAGGCTTGTGATAAAATAATGAGAATTGGCTAAGCTCTGACAATCCCTGTCAGTGAGACAACAATAGCTGCTTTGGACAAACACTACATCCAGAAAATAACAACAGTCAGTCAGGAAAAAGCAAAACAGAGAATTGGCAAAGGATAAACTTGACCAAGCTATGACTAACCAAGGATAAACTAGAACAACTTTCCTGTCTGTGTAATAGGAATAACAGCATATATATATGGAGCAGGGTTATTCTTAAGGATCAGTTAATTAATATTTGTGACATGCTACGGAGTCCTACCTGGAATATGCAAAATAGCAATGTGTGCTAATCCAGCAATATATGCTGCTCCGAGGCAGCCGCAGCTTATACAAGGGAGAGAGGCAGGTGAAGAGACTAAATAGGGGGGAAATCCCACAGGGCAAATGGCAAGAAGTGCTGCAGGGAGAGAGAAGAAAATCAAATTACAGGGGAGATGGAAGGAGGAAATACAGGACAAAGGATGGAAGGAGGCCATACAGGACAAAGAGGTGATACCTGGACTACTGCAGTGTAAAGACACAGGGTGCAAACCCGTACGGAATTGAACGTTATTAGTTCTGCTGCTTGTGCAATAACTTGTGGTTGGTCAGTTGTTGGGTTTGAGTTTTTCCTTCGTGGTTTTTTTTTCTTTTGGTTTTGATTTGTTTTTTGGGGCGAGAGGGTGGATTGTGTTTTTTTCTTAGGGCGGGGTTGGTTTTTTGTTTGTTTTTGTGTTTGTTGCATTTTGTTTTTAGAAAAAAAAGTAAGTGTAACCAAAGGAAAACAAGTATAACCAGATGGGCGTATTTAACAGACCATCTGCAAGTACAGAGGGGAACTGTGGGTTCTCCAAGGTCTAAATCTTGCAAGAGAAGAAATCGAAATCATTCTACTTCTGTGTTGCTGACAAAGAGAGCATTGTTTGAGAACTGATTGCAACGTGGACTTGAACAATAGCTTTAGATCAGCGGAAGCACAGATTATTGCTGTGACATACGTTTCAATTACAACAAAAGTAATTAACCACCCATCAGCGTCATGAAAAACACAGGCTATTAACAGTAAATGCTCTTTAACAATTTTATTATCTCCACAAAGCTGCTTCCAGTATTTTTTCTATCTCTTATTGATATTTTTTTCTACTGCATAGTTATCTGCATGCTGGTTTACCCCTTCCTTCTCAGCTTCCTTTATATCTCGGTACTGTAGAGAACTGATTAGTAGGGGAGACTGTAACAATACAAACTCTTCACCTGGAGGCTGCCTGTTGTCAGATTGTGCGTCATTGTTGTTATTACATGACAGCTCATCTTGCTTTTGGAGAACTGCTGCGCAGATCACAAAAATCTGATCTTGCTGACTGCAGTAGGAAGCGTTGCTTGGTATTCTAGCAGAGAACACAGAGACTGAGGAAGCGGCTTGCACTTCTCACCTCTAATAATGGATTTTCTGACTTAGTGGTAGAGCACTGTCACTGACTTGCGAAGTTTTCACACTGAGGAGAAACTGGAGTTACCGAAACAATGGATTCCCTAGTGTCTGTGTCAAGGATGAAAGCCATTAATTTTTAAAGAGAAGTTTCTATTATTGAAAGCATTTCATTACAATATTTAAAAGCCTTATTTTTATGTATACTTGTGGCCCTATTTCTCCAAAATATTTTGTTCAGAATAATGTCAAAAAGCACACAGTTGGGTTTTTTTTTGGAGCCTAGCGCACACCCTTTTATATCAAGGTCCCTGAGACCCAAGCTATACACATTTCTCTTGCAGAAACAATGACATGTTTCAAGAGTTACCATTTCATAAATGGACTCCTTTTCTACAAATTGTAGCTATATTTTCAGCTAGAATTCCACCTTCTTTTTAGAGTCTAAAGACTCAAACAGTGATAACACTTTAGAAATCTACTGTTATTTTCAAGAAAACTAAATTATTATATTTTACAGTCTATTGGACATGTCTCTTAAATGTTGTTTATTTTACATTTGTGGAAATTTTTGCTCAGTTTAGTAACATAACATTTTTTATTTTGTCTTTTAACTTCTCAGATGCTGGTATAATAACAGGTTAACTGTTTGCCAGCTATACATATATGGCAAGACGCCCAGTATCAGCTGAGCTGTGAAAATGAATATATCAAAATATCTCCATGTGTGAACTCTGCAAGAAACAAATACTACCCTATGCTTTAAAAAAGCCCCAAAACAACAAAACCAAAACTACCAGAGATACAAACCAACAAAACCCAACACCCTTAGTGAGGAAAGCTTTGGTCTTCCAAAATGAATATAAGGGAAAAATCATCATGAGCAAATTTTACCCTGACAGAGAACTCTCACCTAATTTATTTTGTTTACAGATTTGGTATAATAATGATTATTTCTCACACCTCTTTATAAAATATTGTGATATTTACTGATTAAAAGTGCTAAGGAATATAATAATATTTATCTGTTTGTAAAATTTTACATCATAATCTGTTTAGTTTCCTGTGATAATAATTTATTAATGTCTTGCTGACTGAATTAATACTTTTGAACCTATGAATAAAATGCATCACTTGTTTAACTGCTTGCTCAGATCCTCGTATATCCAGATAGTCTACCATCACCCCTGTCATGACTCCCAGACAGCGTGTACAAGAGTTATGAAAATAGTTGTATTTTCTGGAAACGTACCCTCAGTATAATTTACAAATACAATTTATTAATATAGGTGTTTCACTATCTGTCTGTCAGCACAGGATGATTTGATAACATGATTTTCCAAATATAATTCCTGTTTGTCTCTTCTGTTCCCCAGAAGGATCCAATTTTACTCACATAATGTGTTAAGATTCTGGTTCTGTATAACTTGATGCAGCATCAGATTTTCTTGGAATTATGATTGGGGAAAATTTCTTTTATATCTTACTCTCTATTACCTCGTAACACAAATCCTGGAACATCTGTTGCCCACAATGTAAAGTGTATTTCCATGTATATCATAAGAATGGTAGATGACGTTCACCTTAGATATGTGTCAATCAAAATACCAATGGTGAATTCAGATGGCTTTCTTCAAGGATCAGACTGCCTTCCCTCTGTCCCTGCTATTATGTCTGGATTCAAATTTAAGAGTTTCCAGAACAAGAAGAGGCATATGGAATCATAGAACCATTTAAGTTGGAAAAGACCTTTAAAATCTTCCAAGTCCAATCACTTACCCAGCATTGCCAAGTCCACCACTAAAACATATCTCTAATTGCCATGTACATAAAGCAACCTGCTCTCACCTCAGATCTGACTCTGCTAGGAGCAGGAAGTGGGACTGGAGACCTCAAGAGGTCCCATCTAACCTGAATTATCCTATGGTCTTATTGTACTATAATCTTGCAGATGTACTATGTACTAGTCCAACAACAGGTGTGGTATGTCTGCAATCAGGTAGGTAATGCAGCAATAGCCCAACCAAGGGTGGTCTGACTGGTTAGCAGAGGGGTAAAGAGACTCAAGGGACCAATTCTGTTGTCAAGCAAGATCAGTGAAAACCTGACATGCCCCAGAGTTGGCAAAATCATCTATAGTCACAGATAGATGATACAGGCACAAACATACCTGTACCACTCCTACTCTTCAGTTTCTAAAGCCAGCCTACCCACACACCCTAGAGTAAGCTGAATGCTTGCCAAACCATGAGATTATGAAACAAGGAGAGGCACAGGATGAGCAACAGCAGTTTACACTTGTTATATTTTCTTTGCTCCTCTGTGTCTACTGGTGCCTCTGAACATTTGGAATGTAAGTTCTTTAGAAGATAGAGTAAGGTTTCCTCTAAGTGTCTTATATGGTGACTCAGGAGGCAAAGCACTCCGGCCTCTGACTTGTGTTTCTAGATGTTGTGGTAATACTATGTAATAACAACTATGTGCTCTGAGAGATTTTCAGGGCAGGGCATTATTTCTATCTGCTCAAATAATGAATTCTTTTACAAAGGTGCATTAACTGAAGCCCTTAGGAGATGCTAGATGTGCCATTCCTCTTGGCAGGATATTCCAACCATTAATGTTTTCCACTGTTAAATGTCTGTAATTTATAATTAAAATGTTTTATTGCAGTTTATAGGTATTTTTCTTGTTATGCCTCTCACTGTTCAAGATTAAAGATCCCACCTTTCAGTCTTCTTTTTGATAAGCCAAGCAGACTGTGCTCTTTAAATTTCTCCATGCAAAGAATTTTCTCCAGCCTCAAATAATTTCTCAGCTTTCTTTTGACAACAAGTACACCAGAGACTAACACAGTATTACCACAAAAATCTGTTCATTGCCATATGTAAAAAGTAAATAATTTTTCTTTCTACTTGCCACATCCCTGGTTTTATAAGCAAAAAATCCTGCTTATACCATAGCATAAGACTGGAAATCGATTTTTGCTGCCCTGGCCACAGCCAGTTCTTCATTTCTTTTCAGTCACTGCTCTCCACAACACAGCCCCTCATGTCAACAAGCGTGACCTGCCTACTATATTTTTAAGCAACTCTACTTATGTCTATATTCTCTATCTGAATGAGATGAATTTACCAAACAATACAGACCTTATGATAACCTCAGACTGAATTTAATTTCCCATTTAGCTACTCATTTTATCTTCACAGCACATCAGTGTTGCTTCCTCATTGCTGAAAATGCTAATATATCTATTTGTTTTTCTCTGTATTAGGATTCCTGCTCTCTCTTTCCAGCTCTTCTGTCCTGCTGTTCAGTGCATTCCATCTACCAGCTTCCTGAATAAAGTTGTCTGTTTCCCTAAAGCCAGGGTCTGTAGTCTCCTGCTCTCCTTCCTCAGCTTGCACAGGATCATATACTTCACTCCTCAGTCACTACAGCCCAGGCTTTGATAACCAAGTCATTGATTAATACACCCCTCAGTACTTTCTTGTTAGTGAAGAGCAGATCCACTTGGTTGGTTCAGCCAGAAGCAGGAAGTTATCTTCGATGTCTTCCAGAAATCTCCTTGTTTGCTTGCAATCTAATATGATGTACTTGCAGCAGAAGTCAGAGGGGCTGAAATTCCCCCAAACCCCAGGGTCGGTGATCAAAAGATTTCCTTATTCCTAATTAAAGTTCTCCTCAGCAGGTTGGCTGGCCAGTTGGTAAAGATGCTCCTTTACCTTTTGTCAGGTGGATCTCATCTCTTCCCAGTGATATAAGATATGACTGACATCTTTTCTCAGGCTGGTTTGGATACCATACCGATCTATATGCATTACAGTCACTCTGTTTTCAAAGCTCTGTTTCTTGAAGCATACACAAACACACACATGATTTTGATCTACTCACCCTGTTTTTCCTTTAGCTCATCAAATATCTGTCATACTTAATTTCAGAATAATTCCAATTGCCCCAAGGGGCTTAATGATGCCAATTAAGTGATAATTTCTGATTCTCTTCCTCCTTTCCTCATATTTTACTTCAGTTTAATGGTTGAGAGTATAGAAAGGGTTTCTGTATTTCGTCTCATTTTATGTGGCGTGAGTTTAGTTTGCTTATAACACAGCACCTCCTTTGCATGGCATTTTAGAACAAAATCAGTCTATCTGTAGGTTACTAATTTGTCATCTTCCCAGCTGCTCTGCTAAGTCTCCAGCCACGATTAGCCCACATCTGACAGATATAAACCAGCATAGCCACTTATACCCCACTCTTTTTTAAATGTGGTCCAATACTCCAATATCTGAATTTTCCTTTGAAACTACAGATAGAAACAGCACATCACAACAAGCATATTTTGCCTTCTTTCTTTAATTTATGGGCAGGAAGAAACTTCTAGGCAATCTCTGACTTTCCATTTGAGTGCCTTTCAAGATTTCCTGTAGTATTCTCTGGCCTGTATAGTTCCACTTGATGCCACATAATTGATTCCAAACTGAATTATCTCCCAGATAACCATATCAGCTTCCACAGTAGTGCAATTGCTTTTCCTGGTTTTTGCTTCAGGGAGACAGCACGCTGTCTTATTTTTCTCATGCCACGTTTTAAAGATTTTGTCTACTCTGGATGATAGAGGAGTATCTGCTGTGGTGTGTCTGATTAATAATGTAAGGAAATGGTTGTGGAGAAGTATGCACCAGCACTGTATTTCAGTAAATGAACTGCTGGATATCTGAAGGTTTGACTCTTCTAGCCAGTTAAATACCCATTCTTGCTTTTTTTGTTCATAAATGGCCAATCTAACACTTTTGTTTCTATTCTTTCCCATTCCCCAATGCTGTCCTCCCCCATGGTTTCTGTGGCAACAGTTTCAGAATGTAGTCATCCAAGAGGTGTCATTTTCTCAGATACTATATTTTTGAAATATATAACTCTAGGCCCCAGATATCATGTAGAAGGGTTTTATATGATATTTCAGGTTGCAATAGCATTCAGTTGTAACACTTTCTAAAGGCATGTTCTTTATGTCTCAGCTGAAGGAAAAGTTACTATTTCATTAACTTAGTTGCTAAAGAACATTTAGTTCTAAAGATCACAGAATGTGCATTGACATTGTTGTTAATAATAATCCATCTTGATCTGCTAGACATTTCCTGTATATTAAAAAAGTTCATATATTGGCTAGCTTTTTGCTTCTTTAACGCAGGTATCAACATCTTGAACTAGTCATCCAGATTTCTGTTAGTCTGCAGACAAACACATGATTCAGCTCTTCCCCAAGCAGATCCCTCAAGGAGTTGATATGACTACTCTACACATCAGCTTTATTTTCCAAGATATCTGAGGCTGGGGCATGCAAATCCCAGACACAGAGAAACTAATGGATCAGTCATCTGGAAACAAAGAAAGCAAAAGAAGAGAGGAATTAACAGACACATGCCTTCACATCCTGAGGGTGACCCCAGAGGGGTGGCTTTTCCAGTTGCTGTGGGATGCAAGAAGTCATTTGGACATTAGCTAAGCATGAGTGACTGAGTTGATAAAAAGCAAAAATTTCCTTAATGCCATCTCCTAATTTGCTTTTATTGTTTAGCTATAAGTTGTGCCTATTCACTCTCCTCACCTCTCAACTCTTTTTCTGGATGCAGTTCAGCACTTGCATTAAGCCATCATGGATCAACTTCTCTCTGCTCAGCTGCCAAACTCTCCCTCTGCCAGTGCTCACCCAGCACCCGCCTGTTAGATTTCAACAAGTCTCTTATCAGTCTAGAGAAGAGCAGGCTCAGTGGAGACCTCACAACTCCCTACAACCACCTCAAAGGAGATTGTAGTGAGGTGGGGGCTGATCTCTTCTGCCATGCCTTCAAGTGAGAAGACAAGAGGAAATGGCCTAAAGCTGAGACAAGGTTCACACTAGATATTAGAAAAAATTCTTCATTGTTAGGGGGGTCAGTATTTGCCAGCAGCTATTGCCAGCAGGTTGAGGGAGGTGATCTCTGGCCTGGTGAGGCCGTATCTGGATTGCTGTGTCCAGTTCTGGGCTCCTTAGTACAAGATAGACATGGAGCTCCTGGAGCGGGTCCAGCAGAGGGCTACAAAATTTATGAAGAGACTGGAGCATCTCTCTTAGGAGGAAAGACTGTGTAATTTGGGCCTGTTCAGCCTTGAGAAGAGACAACTGAGAGGAGAACTCATCAGTGTCTCTAAGTATCTGAAGTGAAGATGTCAGGAGGATGGATCCAGGCTCTTCTCAGTGGCACCAAGCAATAGGACAAGAGGCCATAAGCAGAAACTGATGCACAGGAAGTACTACCTGAATACCAGGGAGAACTTCTTTGCTGTGGGGCTGACCGAGTACTGGATCAAACTGCCTAGAGGGGGTGTGGAGTCTCCCTCATTGGAGATACCCAAGAACCATCTGGACGCAATCCTGGGCCATGTGCTCTGGGATGGCCCTGCCTGAGCAGGGAGGCTGGACCAGATGACCCACTGTGGTTCCTTCCAGCCTTACCCAGTCTGTGATTCTGTGGCCGGGCATTGGAATAGGTTGCCAGGAGAGCTGGTGGAGTCACCATCCCTGGAGGTGTTTGGGTCTGGCGCTGGGTGATATGGCTTAGTGGTTACAGTGGCAGTGCTGGGTTGACGCTTGGATTGGATGATTTTACAGGTCTCTCCCAACCTCGATAATTCGATGCTTCACTGACACCGCGCTGCCGTGGCAGCGCCGGGACGGCGGCGCCGCCCAAGGAGCATGTCCAGCGCGGGCGGGGCGGGGCGGGGCGGCGGGGCGGGATCCCGGGAGCGGGCGG
>JAWWEV010000001.1:47156900-47173341 GCA_035583235.1 Hafferia zeledoni | reverse complement strand
CGCGCTCCGCGGGAGCTGCGCGCCCGGCCGTGGGGGCCCCGCGCCGGCGCCGGCGGGGGCGGGGGGCTGCCCCCGCCTCCTCCCTCCCTTCTTTCACTGCCTTTCCTTCCCTTCCCCTCCTGATCCCGCCCGGCCGGCCCGGCCCGGCTCCGCTCTACTCGGCACTGTGATTGGGCGGAAGATGGCGCTGGGCGGATGGAAATCCTAATGACAGTCTCCAAAATCGCCTCCATCTGTACCATGGTGAGTGAGTGAGTGAGTGAGTGCGTGCGGGGCTGCCCTGCCCTACCCTGCCCTGCCGCCCCCCGCGGGTGCGGACGCGGGCGGTGCGGGGGCGCGGGGCGGTGTCCCCGGCGCGGAGCGGGAGCGGGAGCGCTGCCGTGGGCGGCGATCGGGAGCGCAGCGGGGTTAATCGGCTTTGGGAGACTCAACCTGGATGCGGGCGCCGAGGGGGCGGGGTTGGGCTGGGCTGGGCGGGGGGCGAGACGCGGTCCCGGCTGCGGGCGGGGTGGGGTAGCCAAGCACAGCCTTCCCCGCGGTGCGCCCAGAGGGCATCGCCTCCAGTCCGGGGCTGCCCTTGGCAGGTGTGTGATGGGGACGGTCGGGTGTCTGGAAGCGCCTCCTCCTCCCGGCACACTCCACAGCGTGCCCCGCTCTCCGAACGCCGCGCTGCTGTGCCGGGGCAGGGCTCGCCCCTCGGCGGGCAGGTGGGTGTGCCCCTGGTTACCCGGACAAGTGCGGGCATCCCGTCCCGCCTGGTCGGCTCGGCGTGTTGGCATGTAATCTGACTTGTTTGCATCGATCCAGGTCCTGGAAGGGGGCTTCTCCCAGTGGCTGCTTTTTCATTACTCCTTCTCTTGATAAATTAGAGCCATAAGCAGATGCACAGATGTGATAAGTCTCTCTTGGGTTGTTTTAAAGGGGGCATGGGGAGCTCAGTAGATTCGCTGATGGAGGAATGATGAATTTAAGGAAGGAAATATTCCTTACTCAGTAGAAGTTACTGCTTGTCGTGGAAGAGATGTGTTGATGGTTCATAGCAGAAGGTCTTGCATTTGTGCTCTGTTCTGCCTATTCCGTGTGCATATGAAAGTTCTTGTTCCCAATTCTATTTCCACGGGGGAAGGGAAGAAGAGATGGTTAAGGGTTAGGGTGATGATGACTCTGTCATCTACTTTGTTCATTTGCTGGATTGCCATTATAATGTCTCTAACATCAAACAGTTGGAAATACTTACATTTTATACTATTGGAGATTGATTTATGGATTTCATGAATCTCTCTGTGAAGAGACACTTCTCAAACAGACATTTCAGTGGTGGCCCGTGGGAATTTTTAGTGAATGTTTGTAAACCTGTAGGATGGGATTGCTCAGGTGATGGTTGGTCACTGGAGTAATGTTTTTTGTGATGTGGGAGGTCACGTCTTGTAGTTTGGACTTGAAAAGTCTGACTTATTGAATTTATCAGCTGTATACCAACATGTTTATATGTCCAAATGTTGTAGGACATGTACCATGTACTTCAGGGGGTTTAATTATCTGAAGTAGTCAGGTTTTCTGTTAGGTTGTTGAGGAGTCAGTGTGATTGATCCCTGAGCTACAGTGATCTCATTTTATTGCAATTCTAGCTGACATCTTTTCACCCAGAACTGACCACTAGCCTTTGTGTCAACAGAAACTCAGTGCTGGCCTCTTGATTCAGGTCGAGTATGAGGCCTCACTGCTCTGCTACTGGATTGCATAAAAACTATAGGTCTGGACTGGCCAAGCAGATAATTTAAGATTATGCTTATTAGAAATGACATTCTGTCCCTGGGATTTAGGTCAATCCTGAAACAAATTTATCAGCTAAAAATCTTCTTATGACTGACTAAAGTGTCTATATCCATAAAGCTGAAATTCTGATGGCAATTAGATATTATCTGTCCAATCATTATCATGTGCACTGAGGTGGATAAACTCTAAGCATAAGATTGTCCCTGGGCCTTTCTGATCCATGAACTTCAATAGTACTCTGACCTGGGCCACCTAGTATAGGATACCTGCTGTAAAACCTTTTCAATAGTTATTATAATATTGTGCTTAAAAATATATTAGTAAAGACAGTGTGAAGGAGCACTTCATATTTACTGTGGAGTTGTTTGTAACGGTGTGGTTGTGGTCAGGCACATCTTTTTAATTTTAACAAGAGTCAAATACTCACATTTAAGCATATAGTTTTGCAAAACCGAAAAGGAATGTAAATGCTGAGTAATACTATTTTTTCTGGCAATGCTTCTTTGATAAAGTGCCAGACAACTACCTAAAAATTCTTACAAGTTTTTCTTGCATTTCCCCATGCCTCTTACAAGAGCTCTCAGGCTGTTACTTCTCTTCTTGTGATTGCTTAGTATGAAACCAGTAACAGGCAATTTTTTTCAAGAGACAGTTTCTGCCTACACAAACCTAGCATGCACATAGACTTATAATCTGTAACAGAGCAGCCTAGAACTATATTTAAGAAGCTCTTCAATTGCAGTTCTGCATTTCATGACTTGTTTTTTTAAATCCACATTCAAGTTTTGCTTCTGCTGACTCAGCTATATTTTGTGCATGTTACCCTTATTGTTCAAGCTCTGAATATTAGAAAGCAATATACTATGTTTTACAGTATTGGCAGGTTGTATGGATACAGCGAAAGTCATTAACCAGTATTTTTAGTTTGTTACCTATGGTGCCTTTTGGGGATGATCTTCCAACAGGATGTTCTGTCTACAGGATTCGTTCCCTTGTATGTTCATTAGTTCATTGATCTATACTCCAGTGTTCATACCAGTGATTACAGAGCTCTTTCTGTAGGACTGTGTCCTACTGTTGTAACCTTTCAAGCTTCCTTAAAATTCTTGGCTCTACATTACCACTCCCAAGGTCCTTTGTGCTGTAGTAATTACCACGCTGGAGACTGTGGAAAAGCACTGGAAATATCTTTGCCCTTGAGTGGTTTAGCCACTGCTCATCTTGGAAAATGGATGAGGTTTAAAATTGTGTGGTCTTTTTTTAAATTATTTTTAATGTCTTTGCAGTAAAAGTAGAACTTGGTCTTTTATCTAATCCATGCATTCAACTGCAGTCAAAGTCTTACCTGGCTGAATTATATGGGGTTTTTATGCATGGCTGAGGAGTGATAAAGTAACCCATGCAAACTGCAATGAAGACGTGCCCCAAGCTATATTCACCATAAAATACAGATTGCATTTGTTTATCTAGAATCCAGAAAACACTTGTTAGCAGTTGAAATGTATCAAGTCCTAGAGCAGCTGAAACAAGAAGATAATTTATGACTTTGTAGCATTAAAGCTACGAAAAGTCTCAAAGATGTCAGTCTCGGACATACAGAAGTAAGTTGTAATGCTGATAGAGCTTGTTTTTCAATGTTTCTTTTAGAAAGTGGTTGATTATGTTAGCACAACCTGAAAAAGTGTGATGATCTTTAAAATCAATGCTATTCTAAAAGCAGTAGCATTAAACATGAAAATCTTCATCATGTTTTGGATATTTGTGTATTCCCTTCTCTATCTGCCAGTTTAGAATCTCGTATACAGGGTCGGTGTCACTGAATGTCTTCGGTGATAGATTCAGCCCCCCTAGCATTGACATCAAACACATGGTTTGTGCCTAGATGTTGACTGCAGGATGTAACAGTGTAACCTTCCTGGGGACTCTGTCCATATCTTACAATCCAAATTTTTGTTTTGTTTTTGAAAGGATTAAGACATGGAAACACGCTGAATGGCCGGCTATTGTCCTTTTCCTGCCTGTCTCTTGTAAGGGTATTGTCACCACTAGTACCCTTTTGCTGGTTTCAGTCACATTTAACAAGGGTGAAGAGGTTTCAGAGGCACTAAAGTTCAAACAGGCACATGTGGAAAAAGGCAGCTTAGTAGAAAGAGACCCTGGAAGAGCCCAGCTGAGGAAAGGTTACAGTGCACTTACCTCAGTGTCATAGCAGAGAGGCTTTATTAAAACGCTTAATTGCAGGAAAATTTTATAGCTGACTGTGACATAGGTATGCATATATGGCTTTATTATTGCTTTATTATATACGGCTTTAGGGGCAGTCCTGTGGTGTAATGGAGAGCCCTCTGGACTCTGAATCCCAAGGTCGTGATTTCGAGTCTCAGTGGGGACCGTCCCCTGGCAGTTCAAGCCTCCCTGCCATCCCATCCCGTCACATATCGGATGCTCAGCAGGGTCAGCCCCGGTTAGTACCGGGTGCTGTGACAGTCCCGAGGATTCACTGTCACTGTCCAAGCTCGCTCGGCCGTGGCAGATGGACCTTAGGACTGAAACGGTGGGGCCAGTTCTGCACACGCTGTGCCTCACCTAAAAAATCCACTGTGCAGGCTGGAAGGGCACACCCACGTGGGGAGAGCCCTGCCCAAATCTGCGTGCGCGAAGTCTGGCCATGCATACATTATATATGGCTTTATTATTTTTATTTATTGCTTAAAGTATTGTTTGTTTACAGTGGGGGTTTCAAACCTGGTTGTGAAATCTTCACTTAATGTAAATTGTTGTTTGCCGTAGTCTGCAGCCAGCCAGAAATGGCTGAGGTACTCACTCTTGTTCCGCCTAATTACACTGTCTCCTCTGAAGCACAAATTACAATACTTCAACCTTAATTGATGGTCAGATTCCACAGGAAAGTATACAGAGGACTCATGCTGGAAGAAATGAGGATTGAGAGTTACAACAAGGAAAGAAAAGTTCTGGGAAAACATGGCTTCAAAATGAGGAGGTGACAAAAAAGAAAGCAGAGGAGGGGAAGACTAAAGTAGCACAGAAGAAATAGCAGTGCTGTGGTATTCCTTATCCTGCTGTCTGACTTGCTCATGTAGCACAGGTGGCAAGAAGGAACATGTGCTGTGCCTCAGCTGCTGCATTTCACTCTGGCATGATGACCTGAATCTGCCGTGATCAGTAGACTGGAGTGTTCAGGCACATGTTCTGCTGTGGTGGTTCTGTGCAAGCACATCGAATTTTGGTGAAGTATTTGTTAGGCAGTTGGAGTGAGAGCTTAAACCACAGTAGGGAGGTTCACTCATCTATTGGAGTTCTTATCAGGAGAATATTTCATGATAACGTGACACTGAGATTCAAGCATTGAGACATTTGTCATCATTTTTGTAGAAGTAACATGCCGTGATATGGTAATAAAGAATGAGTCTGTATATTTGCTCTTTAAAATACTGGGTTTGTGACTCCAGTTAGTATACTAATTAATTCAGACAAATTTGTTCTGAATTTTCATCAAAATAGGAATTTGACTCTAATATAAAACAAATGTGAAATATGAAACACAAAGGGAAAAATTTCTGAAGCTCTGTAGCTGTAAATCAGTATTTATACCAGCACAGGGAATTATTTAGTTGGAATATTACTTAGTTGGATAATTTTATTTGTATAAATGTTCCTTTTCCTTTTTACCTGCACGTATGTGTATATGCATCTTGTAAGTCCTAAGCATGAAGAAACAGCGAAATGCAAACTTGGACTCTGGTCTTCCCAGCAGAATTTTGAGCTGTGTCAGTGGGAACAACTGATCCAATTACTGGAGAGGGCTTGAATATTTAGATCGGTCAGCTATGTGGTCTTTGTATTTACTTTTTATGTTCCCTAAGCACCTAATTTGCATTAAAACTTCTAGGAAAGATTCTGTAAAAATGCAATAAAAGGATGTCTGTTCATTAAAGGGTATTGTCTATTTTTCTCTTTCAAATTTATTGAGGGAAAGAGGTGAACGAAAGCCTTGTGAAAGTGGTAATTTTTGTTTTCCTAGCTTAGGAAGATTGCCAAAGTTAAAAGCTTTTGACAAATAATTTATTTCAGTGAGCTCTATCCGATCTGTTGGTTTAGGAAAAGGAAATCTAGGTATTTATTATGGTGTGGAACCAGAATGTTGTATTAACATAAGTAGACCGGAACTGGAAAACATTTTAACCATTTTTCATAAACTCACATTCTTTTTATGATTCCATGAAAACGGGAAGTTTATAAAAGCAATATATTTGTTTTCTGACCTGGAATTACGTGGGTTAAAAGAGCATGTGAAACACACCACAGTGTGCAGTTTATCAACAACAGCAGTTGAGCAAATTTGTTCTGCCCACCACCCACCCCCGCCCCGCGTTTTGGGTAGTTAGGTAAGTCTGATTTTTCTGAAATATTTACTTATCTTTGACTCCAGGATTCAAAACACAAGGAAGTATGGTTTTATCTAGTTGATGTGAAGGAAAATAGGTTGTGCATGCTCAGTGGGGCTCAAAAAGATGGGTTTGGTAGACATACCAAATGTGAAGAGAAATTAATTTTGTGCTTTCGTATAATCTTCCTTGCACAGACAGAGGTGTTTTAACTTCATACTCAATTAAAGAAACCTTTTTTTCTTAGCTGCACGTGATAAGAATATACAGGACTATATCTTAAACTACTTAGTTAATAAAATAACACTATTTTATAGTATTTTAAAACTATTAGCTGAAACGATCCAAATACTTGCTAGTTAAATTATCAAGTTGTGTATTACTAATGCATGTTCTTTTTGCAAAGAAATGAACAATGAGGATTATTGAATCGCACTCATCATATTTCACTTTCGCTTCCTGGCTAGAAATGCTATCAAAAGAATTGCATTTCCATTTTGGTTGCAATTGAAACAACAGATCTAAATTGATTTAATATAGCTGTTCTCTTTGCTCATAATCCTGATTCATACAAATACATGGAAAAGTATGATTTCATGTATTCTGATAAAACATAACTGGAAGAGTAGAATTATGCATTTCTTCTTTACCAGAAGATTCGATTAGTCACAGTGCATTAGTCTGAAATTCTGTATGCCTTCTCTAGTGGCACAGGCAAGGAAGGATCTTCTAATTCATAGTAAAAAGAAAAAAGGTGAGAGCACTAGCGAGTGTGTGCTTCTGTACTGAGATTTATTTTTGCAAATTATAAATAATTAAATTAATTTGTTTTAAAGGTGAAATTTTTGTTTTACTCAAGAAGTTTGCAACTGAATCAAACTAGAGAATAAAGCTGTTAAGTAAACTACTAGAAAGATGACCTACCAAGTTACCAACTGATATTTATTCTAGAAAGAGATAAATTAAATCCACCTATCCCATGCCGATAAGATTAACACCAGTGTAAAATTTCAAGTGGTTATGAATCAAGCCTTTGTAAGAGAAATTCTGCCTTCTAGGTTAGATGATAATGACAAGGTGGCACGCTTGAAAACTGTGGTTGTTTGCCTGCTTGCTGACATGTTTTTAGATGTTACTTTTAATATAGGGTGGCATCCCAATTCACTACTATACTTTGGTTTGTATCTCAAGAGTGGTTTTAGAGTGCACAAATTAGATAGCTTTTTGTGGGAACTAAATCAAACAACGTAATTGAGCTGCAACTGGTGTTCAGTCACAAAGCCAGCCTAGAACTAATCTGGCAAAACCCCTCTGAAACCCAGAGTGTGTGTGTTGGATTCTAAGGACCAACCGATTTGCTTTACAGATTTGCTCCACTTAACTTATCCATATGTTAGCTGTTAGTGTGTCTCAGGAGGGCTAGTTTGACATGCAACACCCCAAATGTGTGGCATTTGAGGCAGTGAGAAAAGGCAATAATAAAAGTAGAAACAGCCCTTAGTGATATTGTTGTTTTAGCAAGTGAAAATCTAAACAAGCAAAAACCAGCATCATATGTCTGTGCTTTACTTTTTTCCATCTTTTCCATTGAAATGTACAACATAAGTGATTTTTTTTAGTGTATTTTAGAACTTGGAGAGATTGTATGTATCTAAAACTTGAAAATCAGGAAAATGCAAGTTTACTCAATTAAAACGTAGTACACTTTCCTATCCCTGTGTGTTTTCTGGAATTTGATTCTACTGAACTCAAATCAAACACTCATTTGGTTAATGTTAAATGTGTTGATTTGTAGAAACCTCAAGCTGTTTTGAAAATAAAAGTTGAGAAACTTCATTGAGGGACTTCCATGGCAAACATGTATTCTTATCCCTTCATTAAGAAATTAGCATTTAATGGGATATTTGATAAAACCAATACTATAGCTTTTTTTTAACTTGATGGGGAGATAGCAGTAAATATTCAACTGATTTGAACATGATTAAATTCAGGTTACTCATGATTTATGTCATACCAATCTGAACTTAAACACAGGAAGAAGTGTACAGTAGTTCACCTTTACACCAACCTGTCGATAGGTTTGTGAAGATTCTTTTATAGTCATTGATAGTTCAACATTGTTTCAAAGATAATTTTCAGTAAAAAGTCGAAGTTAAGCAAATCTTGATTTCATATTGTGTTCTGGTAAACACACCTTAGCTGCTGAACTTGCCACCTCATAAAGCCATATTGCATTAACTATGACCAATGAGTGTTCTTTGTGCATCTGCTATTGTCTCTCTGCTGGAAGGGGGGCAATGTAAGGCAGTGTTTGGTGATGTATAGCTTTTATGCTAATATGATGCAAAAAGAACACTCAGTAGTAGGTTTTGTGACTTACTTTGTGCCTCTCTTTCTTCCCGTTTCTGGGTAATGACCTTGTGTGCTTCCGCTCAGGAGGACAAGGGAAATGGAGGTGGCTGTACTAACCAAACTTGATGTTGCTTTCTATCCCCTATATAATATCAAAGCCAGGTTGCAGTGTGGGGACTGAACATGTATTGTATGTATTGTTCAGTGAGTCCCCCAAAAAGGGAGGTTTATTTTGGGATCTTCTGTCAGTCCAGTTAAGTGGCAGAGGAATAATTCTATAATCCTGAAATTTCCTTTCTTCCCAAGTCCAGTAAGTCCATCTTGGCTGATGGAAAGAGATCCACTGCACGTCTGCCTTAAACCTCTTCTGTCCGCTTGTGAAAAAGGTGATACAGTACCATAAAAGTTGGTGCAGTGCTCCCACCCTACATCTGTATTTGCATAATGGAAGAGTCAACAGGGACTGATAATGTGTACTGTAATCATGATTGGGAAACATTTTGCAGCAAGGGATAGTTAGGTTTTAAAATAGCTTTTCTGGGTCAGATGTGAACATGCATTTTAGTGTACTTTTTCAATGTTTTTGCTCTCCACAACCAACACACTGTGCACAGTGTAAATGATTGCTTTGGAGGGAGGAATAACATCCTTAGTGACACACAAAAAGAGAGCTGTAAAGGGAAGTCTAAGTAGCTTGAGGGGTTTTGTTTTGGTGTAAAACATCACGCTGGTTTGTACTAACATTCATAAGCAACTGCATTCAAACATAGGTAATGCCGTGCTTTGAAATCATGTGCAAGTCTAAGCCTTGGATAAAGCATCTTTGAATAGTTGCCAAACCATAACAATCTTGGGGTATCTTAGCATGTCTTTCTTATTGCCAAGTCAGGATCTTTATTATGTGAGAAAACTAAATAGTGTTCAGGTCTGTACAAAACAGAAATATCATAATATTGTCCTTCCAAAGACAGAATAAAGCAACTGCTCCACCCTAGCTTGGAAAAGAGAAAGAATCTCTTAAAAGCCTGCTCCTGAATTTATTTATTTTTAAAGAAATAGAGACTTTAACAATAGGACCAAAGGCCTCCCCAGTTTCTTCTTTTTCCTAGTTTATTTGTAAATAATACCCACCTTGCCAGAGCTCATGAGTGCATATCAATAAGGCCACAAAATTTAATATTCAGAAGTTATTGAATGATATAATCTTAAATCAGGGTAACCCTTTTCCTGGCCACCAACATCTCCATTTGAGAACAGCTTCTGAAGTACTAAGATTTGCAGCTATATGTCCAGGAAAGGAGAAGCTTTGTCTTGCTGGATAATTGAAGGGGATGTGACTGATGAAAGCAGCTGAGGCTGTGCTGCCTCGAGTGTGGAGTTATGCTATTTTTTGCTCTATTCTAGTTAAAGTTGATACCTCCTAATGGGCCTTTGACCCTGTGTTTCCAGTTTCAGCACCACTAAGGAAGATTGTGTAAAGTTCTGCTGCATCATGATCACATCATAGCAGATACTACATCATAGTTTTGTTTCAATTTCACACATTTTGTTACAGTTCTAATTTTAATTCTATTCCACTTCTCCCTGTCTGTAATTAATCTGTGAAATCCTATGTGCTGCTTTGAGTGCAGTCTGTGATTTTGATTTAATTTTATTGTTGTAATGTCCTATATAATGGATATTTGCTATATCTTTGGTGTAAAGAACTTGTTGGAAAGGAGTCACAGCTGTTTTTAAGGTTCTTTGCTGTATCTTGTGTGCCATATTAGCTGCGCTTAGGCCTGCTGGAATACTCATGCTCATGTATTTGATAGAGGAGATATATATCAGTTTTGTTTTGTGCAGCAGAAGGGATTTAGAGTTGGATACATTTGCTTTTCTCTAAAAGCGATCACTGGAAGAGCTCACAGAAAGTTAGGGGGTTTTGTTCTGTGAATTTTCCAGAGTAGAGGTTTTTCTGTCTCTAAATAAAAAAACCCCAAACCTTTTCCTTTGAAACCCAGTGTTCACAAGTTCAATCAACAGCCATCAGATGGAATCACAAAGTAATCAATGTTACCTTCTCTGACTTCTTTTTGAGGATCAAAGTCGAAAGATTTGTTGGGCAGAGGCTGCAACATTTGTAATGCACAGCATCGCTAGCTGTGCTACATTGTCTTTTAAAACTTGTTACAAAGTTCAAGGTATTTAGCAAATCAGTTTGAACATTTTGTATTTTCAGTGTAAGTGGAACAGACTAATCTCTGTTTCGTATGAATGTCTGTATTTCAATTTTTTCTGAAATGTTCTATATAGTATGAAAGGAGGAGCTCACCATTTGGCCTTGTCTCACCTGCTCTGCAATACTATATTAATGCAATTGTTATTAAAGAAGCTCAACTCTGAAAATAATAAATATGGAACATCAAAGCTGGGTAATTGCATGAAAATCATGAAAATACATGAAAATTATATAACTTACTCTGAGATGCTTTTGAACAGAACATATTTGAAAATACCTGTAGCTTATTTTCAGATGTGTTTGAACAAAACGTATTTGGAAACATCTCTAAGGTATTTTTTTAGTTGTGACCAGGTGTTTTGTGAGGATTTTTTTGTTATTGTTGTTTCATTGGCTTTGGTGATTTATTCTGGCCAAAAAACCTTTTTCCCCTCAAAGTTAAATTTATTGTGTATGTAGTTACAATACTGATGTTTTACTGCATTTGATTTTTTCTAGGGCGCCAATGCCTCAGCTTTGGAGAAAGAGATTGGTCCAGAACAATTTCCAGTCAACGAGCACTATTTTGGTTTAGTTAATGTAAGTTTTAGACCATAATTTCATTGCTTTGAACTGCCGTCAGTGGGTTTATTAAATTGCAAGATTGTGACCGAATGAGTAAGTGAAACACTGAAAGATACAGTCATTGAATATACATACAATTGAAATGTGTTTTCAATATGCAGTGTATTTGTTGAAATGGACTCTGTATTGAATACTTTATTCCATTTTACAAATTGTAGGATATTAAAATGGCCAAGTCTGTTGTAGGTTGTTAAAGTGTATAAGTCTTAAAAAAATGCTATTTAAAATATGTAGTTTGTACTTCATAATATACCAATTTAAGTGAAATAAATACATTGAAAGAAAAAATCTTATGAAAGACTATTGATAATCTGAAGTGTTTATATCTGCTGTTTGTATTAAGGTTCAAAAGAAAATACTGAGCCCAAAAAAGCAATGCTAAAAAACCATAATAAATTGTTTGAATCACAATTAGTTTTAAGGAATAATCTAAATTAATTTCTGTTATTACTAATGGAAAGTATATATTTTTAGAAATTGCATTATACTGACATGAAATATTAAATTATTCTCTTTATTTGGGCTTCAGAAAGTACATATTTAAACTGAATTGATGTAACAAGAGTAATCATCTTGCTTTTATTAATGAAAATAATGATTTAAATTATGTCCTGCTACATATATCTCTACCTCCAGGTTCTTAGCACTAACATTATTCAGAGTCTGCAATCCAAGTACATGCTGTGGAGTCAGTAAACACTTCCTGATAAGTTGACTTCGATGCATCTCAAACACAGTGGCTTAAATTAGTGATTTATTTTCCATTCTCATGAAAATTGAAATGGCCTCAGAATGATGCATTGTTTCTCTCAAAAGAGGAAATACATCAGTTTAACTGTTAATACTTGGTAGTTCTGCAGCAGAGCTTAGGTCTTCCCTTTTTCCACTAACAGGTTTTTCTCAATTCTGTTACTCTGTCAACAGATAAACTATTTTCCTAATTTTCTGTCCAAGTCCAGAGAGGATTTAAGACTTAAAACAGTAAAATTGTATTGCATAGCAAATCTTGAAGTTTTAAGAGTTTGCGCCCTTAAGAGAAGTTTCAATAGAGGGTAATCTTCCTAATATATAATGAATATCAACAAATTCTGGCTTTCAGTACTCAGGAGGGAGTAGGAAATTTGAAGAGATATCTGCCTTTTAAGTCATTGCCCTCAACCATAGACATAAGAGATGGGCAGCTGAGGTATCTCAGAGTCCTTTTAATTTTCTGTGTACTTCAGGAATGTTGCTTATTTTAGCTTCAAGCCATAAAGTTTTATGGACCAAAATTCTTTGAATTGTAACAAATAGTAAAATGGGATTCCATTACATTTAGGGCACACTGATGCTGTTTTTCAGGTCTGGCAGTTGGCTAAGTAAATTCACTCATATTGTTTCTTGGATGGTTTTCAGATCTGTTCTATGGGTTGTGTTTACTAGCACAGTATGTATACACAATATTATGTGTAGTAAGCTTGAAGAATGGAAATCTCTTGGGAAAAGGAAAAGTAACAAACTATGGCCAATGGCCATTTAGGGAGAATGAAAATAAATACGAGATAATTACATAATAAATTAAGAGTACTATTAGATTGAGAAGTGATAGAAATCACATTTTTGCCTCCATTGATTTCTCTAATTGTTTTGGTAGGAATTGCAAGAAATGAACCTCTTAAAGCTTCATTAACATTTACTGCTAATTTTTTCTAATTTGTGTATTGATTTTGTTTGTCCTAACTTTGTGCAGAATAATAGAAAAAAGGGAGATAACATGGAAGTCAGTAGCTCTCTTCTAATGGTGTAATAGGTAGACATTTGAGATTTCTGGAAGATAGAAGAGGATTTTAGATAAAGATGACAATTCTTAAATAGGGAACTGCCAATTTATCCGGAGGTGGCATAAAAGAAGAGGAAGTAGGAGCACTATCTTGTGTCTTCTCCAGCTTAGTGGCAGAATCTAGGGATTTTTCAGAGGATGTGCTGAAAGAGCAACTTAAGAAGGTAAAAGAAGACTTAAGAAAGGGCAATTATGGGAAACATATGGAAGACCAGACAGTTGATGCGAATGGAAAATTCACCTTAGACTTGAAAGGACAACACTATTGACTTAATCAACAGGAAATACTTAAGATAGGTGGTATGATGAAAGTGTTGGTGGTGTTATCCCATGCATAGGGACAATCAGGAACATCAAGTCTGCCCATTGTTCTTGTTTTCCTCTACAGTGCAGTAACGCAAACTATTCAAATCTATGTTCTTCACAAATTAAATCAGTCATTTTATCCAGTGAGCTTGAAATAAGATTTTTAATCTTGAACACCTACTCTGGTAACTCTTCAGCAGTTTACCAGACTTCTAGAGCAGAAAGTTTGGTTATTCAGTCTGTAGCGATGGATCCATGTGTTTTGGAGAAATCCTATTTACTGGAGCAGCTCATTGCAACAACCAGAAGTTGTTGGAACTGCCAGTGCATCAGAGCTGGAAGGAACCCTAGAGCTGCACAAACACAGTGTTCCAACAAGATCTGAGCTCTTGCAAATCTCTTGCTTGTTTTTGTAGATTTATGAAGTTCATCAACCAAGTTTCTTCCCAGTTGTATGTGCATCAAAAGAGTAAACAGTAAGACTGTAAGCATTTGTGGATGCGCAGTGTTTTTGTTGCAAATTTCCCCATTGTCTCATTATTTCCACACAGATTTGGATGTTGTCATGTTGATCTCAGAATTTTAAAAAGAGAATGTTGTATGGAGAGAATGCAGTATTTTTGTGAAAGGAAAATAATCTGACTTCTCAGAATTCAGAACAGAAGAACAATATGAACTGATAAAAAGAGAAAAGGTGGTTTGTGTTTTTTTGAGTTTTTTGTTTGGTTTTTTTTGTGTGTTTTTTGTTTTGTTTTGTTTTGTTTTGTTTTTTACTTTCCTTAGACATGCATAATGTAAGGTGGTCCTCACAGAAACAAGGAGGCAAGCAATGAACTAGTTGAAAACACTGGTTAAAAAACTCCACTGCACATGGTCTCTCTTAGTTCCCCTGAAGGAGGTAGAGGAGTTTCTGTATCCCCTACAGGCTGACAGTTTAAGATACAAAATTACAGGGATGGTCTCTGCGGAGTGGCCAGAAGAAAAGTGTCTCTTGACCAAGTTTTCAGCAGAGCTGAGTGCTGAAGACCCAGAAAGAAGAAAGTGTTTAGCAGGTGGTGGGGAGACTGAATCAAGGTGTTGGGTGTTTTTCTGTAGTGGAGTCAAAGATGGGAACTAAAGTAATAATATTGATAAGACCAGCATTTGTTCGTTTGTCAAATTCCCTATTTGCTTAATCCAGAAACCTTCCTACCTTTCCCCCTTTGTTGTTTAGTACAGGTGTCATAATTTTTGTGTGGTTGGAAGCATTTGTTTTAAAAAGATTTGGGATTTTGAAGTGATAAAGACTGATGCTTTAGAGATAAAACAAATGTGAACTGATTAGATTTTCTTCAGGATTTTGTTTTCAAACAGTCATCTATTGCCTACTGTCTTTCTGAATTTGGTTGAAGAAAACCTTTCATGAACTTAATCTGATTGCTTTTATTTCACACTCACAGGCGTGTAGGTTAACATACAATTGTACTAAATTAATCTGAATTTTGTTGCTGTTCTGAGTTCTTCATATTTTGATCGTCTCTCACTGCATGGTTACCATTCTAATTAATTTATCATCAGACTGTTCCTTTATAAAATTGGAATCTTATGAAATTTCTAATTTGCTTCCTTTTCGTCTTTTGACACTTTCTGTAGAAATTTTAGCACTTTCCCAATTTGATTAAATTTAAAGTTTAAGAACTTTCTTAACACTTTAATGTAGTTCTCTTTTGATGGCTGTTTCTAATTATGAACTTAAAAATAGTTAGCTTACAATATTAAATGTTTTGACATGAGCTACTATGGTGATTTCATCTGCTTCGTTTAAGAAAAAAACCCCTGTTTTTTCTCTTAAGTTCATTGACTTACTTGATTTCAGATTTGGACCACAAAGAAGCTAACACAAGCATTCCCCTAGCTTAAAGAAATAAAAATAATGGGTGTTAAGTTCCTCACTTTTTAATACAGCTATCTTATGACATCTTAATGTATTTTTTTAAAATACACTTCTCACTTATTCTTTGTGTGTCTTGGTTATTTAGAAAATAGTTCTTCATATTTCATTATTTTAAAATAAAGGAAAGACTTAACTTGTAAGTTTTGTGAATAAATTGCATGGTGCTTTTGTTTGTCATTGTCTTAACTGGGAAAGAGCAAAAAATAGTTACTTCCCTGTTATTCCTAATATGTAAAAGCCTTTAGTGCTTTCTCTCTCTATTGAAAAATCCTGCTCTTAAATATGTCTAAATGCACTTTTTGCTATAAAAGTCTCCCCATCACAATACAGTCTCAGAATCCGCTACTCCTCTGTGCTACCTTTGTACATAACCTAAATGTGAACATTATTCTCACATCTTACAGAATGTGTGCAGTAGGTATGTGCTTCAATTTGCAGATTGCATGACTGCAGCTGAAGTGTTGGATTTCTTGCTGAGGGCCTTATAAAGATTTTTCCCACACTTTCAGTGTTAGATAATAGGTTTCACTGGGGGAGGGCAGCATAAAATGAGAATGGTTTTATCCACCAACAGTTCATGATGCCTTCAAGAACATGATGGACTGGAGACAGGGTCAGTGATTGCAAGACTCAAGTGCTTAAGAACTCCAGGAACTTTGGGAAAGAGGGACACCTGGAGTGTCCCATCTGGGGTGTGCTGGCACAAAGTGGGTTCTGGGTGCTTTTCTTGCTGACTTGTCTCGCTCCCTTTCAACTCAGTGGCTTTCCTCCTTCAAAATGCACACATCTGAATTGTGCATTCTTGTCTTTGCAATCTTGACTTGAAACTGCCAACTGCTTTGAACCCAAAACAATCCATGACATACTGGTGAAGGGACTGGAGCACAAGTCCTGTGGGGAGAGGCTGAGGGAGCTGGGGTTGTTTAACCTGGAGAAGAGGAGGCTCAGAGGTGACCTCAGCACTGTCTAGAACTACCTGAAGGGAAGTTCTAGCCAGGTGGGGG
>JAWWEV010000001.1:47128202-47156800 GCA_035583235.1 Hafferia zeledoni | reverse complement strand
GTTGGACCAAGGGTTGGACTTGATGATCTCGGAGGTCTTTTCCAACCCAATCGATTCTATGATTCTATGATTCTATGGTTTAAGAAAATTCCTGAATGCCAATCCTGTCACCCCAAAATGAGAACTGAAAAAGCTGGAACAGGTTGAAGCGGTTATTTCTGGCTTTGATGACAGCTATTAAGATTGAAGAATCCAATTTCTGAAGTGTGTGAGAAGCTCTCAATTTACAGCTGAATTTCTTCACAGTACAAGGTCATGCTGTGCCTGTTCTTTACTGTTGTGGCTGATGTGTGGTAGATGCATAGATATTTTTAACTGCTTGTGTTTTTGGAGTTGTGAAATTGGTGGTATTTGTTTAACATTTTGACCCAAATATATGCAAAATATGACCAGTAAATTAAATTTACAAGTGAGACAAAATTAAATAATACTGTTCAAATTTACCTAGGTTTTTGTTGTATTTACATACAGTGTGCAAGGTAATCTTTTGTGAAACAGTATTATGCTTTACTACCTTCATCAGAAAGAAACAACTTGCAGAAAGTTGGCCTCTGCTTATGTACTCTATTATACTTCAGATTTCATTTTGTCTCTCTACAGTAATAAAATGCGAACTAATAGGTCTCTCTCTTATTTTATAGTTTGGGAATACATGCTACTGCAATTCAGTTCTTCAGGCACTTTATTTTTGTCGACCGTTTCGAGACAAAGTTTTAGCATACAAGAGCCAACCAAGAAAAAAAGAGAATCTCCTTACATGCTTAGCCGATCTTTTCCACAGTATAGCCACCCAGAAGAAAAAAGTTGGAGTAATACCTCCCAAGAAATTTATAACAAGATTACGAAAAGAAAATGGTAACTTTTTTCTTTTTCTTGTGTAATAATCATAGCAATTGTGATTTAATTCTGAAGCTGACATAGTGGAATACCTACATATTTGTTACACACAGAAAGTGTTCTTGGTGCTGCAGTATAAACAAGAGGTGACCCTGGAATAAGTGTGTAGCCCTGGAGTCATTTTGAGAGAGAATAGGTGTCTTTCTCTCTTCATGCAGAACTAAAGTGTATTGTCACTGGCTGCTTATGAAATTGCTTGCTAGTTTTGCTTCTCTATGAATTTCATGTTTATAAACAAAATTCATTGTAAAACCTTTGCTCTTTGTTTAAAAAAATATTTTTTTAATGCAGGAGTCAGTCTCCCAGACTGAGTGGGTGGAAAGGATGTTAAGACTTGCCTGCAAGAATCTGGCTTAAAAAACCACACATTTTAAAATTAATTTAGAATTTATGCAATACTTAGCTTGAACTACTTTTTAACTGATTAATGAATTTTAAAATCACTAAGTACTTTCGGCAAATTTCTTTAAAATGTAATTGGTACCCTAAATTTCAAGAGATTTCTATAGATTTTTAACAGTTTTTTCCTATCTGCAAGGCTAATTGGTCAAAGTGTTTTAGAAAATAACTAGATGTTAAAATATAAATGAAACCTTATAATCTACTGCTCAGTTTGGATACACTTTTATAAAAACATAACTTTCTTTTTTTTTTTTTCCTAAAAAATAACCACTAGATTTAAATAAACTGTATAAGGTACCATATTTAATACTGCTGCAATAGACATGTCCATACTATTGTAATCCTTCTGGGACTATATATGCAGACTGAAAAAGTGTTTAAATGCTATGATCACTATATCTGTAGTAATAACAAGAAATAGAATACTGTAATGACATTCCTAATTTGAGGTGGCCCTTCCAGCAACTGCACACCATGAGTTGTAATAATATTGTTAAAAAACCAGTCTCAGCAGAGTAGAAAACTGTCATTCCATTCTTTGGCAAGTATATTTGAGTAAGTATGCTTGTATGTTGATGCATTTGCAGAAATAGTTCATTATAAAAAATGCAGGGAATCATTCAAATGGAAAGCAGAAGATAAATCACGGGAGCCATTAAGCTCATTATAGAAAGTATTCTTTTCAATGTGTAATTGTGTCATGCCACTACAATTCTACACAGGACAAGGCAATTGGAAAATCTTCATTAGAGATTTCAGATGCATGATACTCTCATCTTTTGTACAAATAAATAGCTAAATTCAGGCTGCAATTACATAAGCATCATATATACTATTGAGTGCTTATTGTAAAGGTATATCATTTTGAACCTTAAAGAAGAGTTAGTTGTAGAACTGGGTGGGTATGCAGCGCCAATCTAGAGTCTGTTTCAGTCGGTGTCCACCTATACCAGGGTGATCACTGAGGACGTAATGTATTCCAGACTACAAAGCTTCTCTTCCATCTTTATTTTCAATGTCTGAATTCAACATACATATATTACACATCTGTAAGCTGGAGAGAGACTTTTTACAAGGGCATGTAATGATAGGGCAAGGGGAAATGGCTTTAAACTGAAATAGGGTAGGTTTAGATTAGATACTAGGAACAAATTCTTCACTCTGAGGGTAGTGAGGCACTGGAACAGGATGCCCAGAGAAGCTGTAGACACCCTGTCTTGGAAGTGCTCAAGGCCAGGTTGGATGGGGCTTTGAGCAACCTGGTCTAGTGGAAGGTGTCCCTGTTCACAGCAGGGAGGTTGTAACTATGTGATCTTTCTAACCCAGACATTCTGTGATTCATTATTAATGACCATAAAGTTTAATTGGCTGGGAAGCAGCTGCTGGCTTGAAGGTATACTGTTATATTTGCATAAATTTATTCTAACAATTAAATGAACAGTGAGTAGCTTTCATCCTGTTCTACTTTCTGCTAATTTACTGACTGGGCACATAGCCCTGAGAGGCCTGTGATACAATGCTGTGAAGAACCTCTGAAGTGTTTTACCTCAAGAGACTTGTAGCTCTTGTTCTGCCTTGATATACTCGATTAAATAAAGACCTTACAGTTGGCTGGTTTGAACTTAATGAAACTAAGTGTATTGAAAATAATGTAGTAGTTCATTAAATAAACAACATGGTTCATACTCTTGGCTGACCTATTGCACTACTAACTTCTCCAAATGATCTAGATTAGCATCAAGTTTTCTGTACTTCCAAAATAATTTCAGATTTTTTTTTTTTTCTAATTGAAATTTACTTCTGGATGCCATCAAGTGAATGACAGTCAAAATTCCTTGGAGTCTCTGTAAGCATTTCAAAACTTAAGCTTCACTTAGTATCATTCTCATTCATCTTTCCAGTTCTGTACACTGCAGGCTTGTCTCTTAGTACATCCATGGACTGCAAATTGAAGTAATTGCTCATTAAAATACTTATATTATATTAGCCAGTGATATAGAATGCTTTTAAAATTGGCAGGTAAATTTTCTTCTAACAGTTCCAGGTCAGAGAGAAAAGAAGTAATTATTACTCAGTCTCATACAATACCTTTATGGTTTTCATAGTCCCATTCCTAATGTGAGAATTTCTGCCAGCAGAGGGTTTCTCAGGTTGGTATCCCACTGGACTGAAATTAACTATGTTTTCAAGGTAGTACCAATTTGAACATAATCAAGAGAGTAGATTTGTAAGAAAGACAGACCAACTTTATGCTTTATTCTGTATCACTGGTATATATTGCAAGTATGTGGCAGTGAAACTATCCCCTTCCACTGAATTATTCTGAAAAGTCTTGTGCTTAGAAATGTTGACAAGCTAAGCATATGAAGCAGAAAGCATAGTGAATCCATTATTATCTATCCAACAAGTTCACCAGTAATAAAGGTGCCACATCTACCAGTGTCCTGAAGCAGTATTTCAGATATTGAAATGACACATCTACTTCCTACTTTAAGTCCTAATTTTAAACCTCTTTGCTCTTGCTGTGGCTGGAAATTTAGGCTAATTTAACATGGCTTATGCACATACTATGTTACTTAAAGAGCCACAGTGAGGTCTCCCTGGAGCTTTCTCTTCTCCATTCTGAAGAATCCATACTCTCTCAGCCTGTTTTCACAGGAGAGGTGCTCCAGACCTCTGATCATCTTTGTGGTCCTCCTCTAGACCTGTTCTAACAGATCCACATCTGCATTGTACTGCAGACCCTAGAACTGGACACAGCAGTCCAGATGGGGTCTCATGAGGGCAGAGTAGACAGAGAAAATCACTGCCCTCAACCTTCTGGCCTTGCTTCTTTTGATGCTGCCCAGGATGTGGTTTGCCTTCTGGGCTGCTAGTGCACACTGTTGGCTCCTGCCCAGCTTTTCATCCACAAGAACCCTTGAGTCCTTCTCTACCATGCTGCTCTTAATGAGTTCATCTCCCTGTCTGTACTCATTGTCTGGGATTGCCCTGACCCAGGTGCAGCACCTTGCTCTTGGACTTGTACTTCATGAGGTTCTCATGGACCCACTTCTCAAGCTTGTCCAGGTCCCTCTGTATGGCATTCGTTCCTGCTGTTGTGTCAGCTGTCAGTTGTGTTGCAAACTTGCTCAGAGTGCACTTGATCCCACTGCCTATGTCATTGATGAATATATTGAGGAATACTGGTCCCAAGACAGAGCCCTGAGGGACACCACTCATCATGGCCTCTACTTGGACACTGAGCCATTGACCAGACTTCTGGCTGCATCCAGCCAAATAGTTCACCCTTCATATCCATGTCTCTCTGATTTAGAGATAAGAATATCACGTGGAACCATGTCAAAGACCTTACAGAAGTCTATGTAGATGACAACAATCAATTTCCCTTGTTGACTGTTGCAGTTACTCCATCATAGAAGGCAAAAAAGTTGTTGAGTAACTCAGCCTTTTTTTCTAATCCTTCGGAACCAGGTCTCCCTTCTCCTTCCAGAGAGGACCTGTGTTTTCCTGGTCTTGCTTTTATCACCAGTGTACTTGTAGAAGCTTTTATTGTTGTTCTTGATATCCCTGGCCAGGTTTAATTCAATCAGGGTTTTAGCTTTCTTAAGCTGATCCCAGGCTGCTCAGACAATTTCTCTGTATTCCTCCCAAGCTACCTGTCCTTGCTCCCATTATCTGTAGTCCTCATGTGTGTGTGTGTGTGTGTGTGTGTGTGTGTGTTGTAATTTGCCCAGGAGCTCCTTGTTCATCCATGCAGGCCTCCTGGTGTTTTTGCCTGAATTCTTTTTGAGATGCATTACTCCTGAGCTTGGAGGAGGTGATCCTTGAATATTAACTAGCTTGTTTTGGCCCCTCTTCCCTCCAGGAGTTTATCCCATGGTGCTCTACCAAGCAAATGCCTGAAAAGGCTAAAGTCTGCTCTCCTGAAGCCCAGAGTAGTGAGATTGCTGTGCACCCTCCTTGCTGCCCTAAGGATCTTGAACTTTACCATTCCAAGGTCACTACATGGTCAAGGCTGCCCTTGAGCTGCACATTCCCCACCAGCCTCTCTTTGTTGGTGAGAACAAGGTCTAGCATAGCACTGTTCCTCATTGGCACCTCTATCTCTTGGAAAACGAATTTGTCACCAGTGCATTCCAGGAACCTACTGCATTGCCTGTGCCCAGCTGTGTTGTCTCTCCAACAAATGCTGGGATAGCTGAAATTCCCCATGAGAACCAGGGCTTGTGACCATGAAGCCACTCCTATCTGTTGAGGGCCTCGTCTCTCTCATATGGACAATGAAGCGTCATATAGGCAGTGAAATATTTCTTTTTGTTAAGTTCTCAGGTCATTTCTGGAAAATACCAACTTGTAATGCCATTTGACATGCCTGGTAATCCAAGACATTGACCTAAGCTTGGCAGAGATAACATAGCCCCTATAGGATATGCAGTGGCATCTGGAGGCTGGATGGAATGAACCAGAACATTTCAGGTGGCACTACATGTACACCTGTGTTTAGGTAGTTGGATTGTGCCCTGGTTTTCTTGCAGAATGGTTCAGTCATCTGTTAATTCTGACCAGCTGAGCGATTTCTGTCAGTGTAAGCTGACTTGCTGTCCCCTCTTTCCACCCTCTGTATTTTCGACATAGTTTGTCAAGTATACATTTTGGGTTGGTGTTGTATTGTCATGAATGATTCAATATATGAAAGGAAGGACTGTTTTTGACATTTGACTCACAAAATCTTTTTTTTAGCACTAACAGATTAATTAAAAAATCTTTTGTTTTATCTTGTAGAACTTTTTGATAACTACATGCAGCAGGATGCACATGAGTTCCTGAACTATCTGTTAAATACAATTGCCGATATCCTGCAAGAGGAAAGAAAACAAGAGAAACAAAATGGTCGCCTGCCTAATGGCAACATGGACAATGAAAATAATAGCCCACCAGACCCAACCTGGGTTCATGAAATCTTTCAGGGAACATTAACTAATGAAACCAGATGTCTTACGTGTGAAACTGTAAGTCTGTATATACTTGGTAAAATGAATTCTGCCATGTTTCACTACTTCATGTTTCTTGATTCATTTATCCCAACAGATTAGACAAGTTTCTTTCTTTAGCAATTTTACATTTGTTGCATATTTCCATATTTTTAGTCTGTTAGTTAGAAAATTTCAGTAGCTGATGCGCAAATTGTAGGAAAAGACATTTGGTCAATATTAGGGAAATGCCCTACTGGATTTTTGCCAGTGTGACCATAACTTCAAAATGGAAAATTCTAAACTGATGCATCATTTAGAGCAATGAAGTCTGCTAGTCAAGGATGTGAAGTTCTTCTCAAATTTAATGTCTTAATATCATGCATGGGCATTGTGCTGGTTTAAAGGTAAACTAGCAGGAGAAAGGAACCCAGCTCAAGAGAGATTAGAAGTCAGACTTAAAAGTTACCAAAATGATTATAATTAATACAATTATACAGAGAAAAATTGTTTTAACCCCCAAAAACCAGATGTATAATGCAGCAACCTGGGACATGAACAGAATGGTGTTCATTAGCTCCTGTGCTGAGTGCCACGTGGTCCCCCGAGTACAAAGTAAAAGGAAAGGAAAACCTGTTGGTCAGGATGATGGTCACAACCTGGTCAACAGTGGTGGTCGCAGTCCTGTTGAGGTTCTGGTCCTCCTCTGGGTCTGACAAGTGGTACCCAAAGTCTCAAAACCTGAAGATTATCTGTGCTCAGGTTCAGGTGGGAATGCCCAATACCTCCCCCAGGGGAGTGGAGTTCCACAATGTCTGGTTTATTCTGTGAGTCATTTTATTTTTGGAGTCTTTGGTGGTCTAGGTCACTGCAACTGCCTATTATGCCAGTCCCTAATGGCCCATTAGCAGACATGACCCCTCAGGCTGGGTATGAAGGTGCTGAAGCCTCCCCAGAGAGGAGTTACCAAGGCTGAGTCGTTGGTGTGAACGCAGAAACACTCCCCTGTCTCGCAGGGTTCTTTAACATCCAGCTTGTAGCCTGAGGTGTCAGGTGTGCCCTGGGCAGCTGCTGCAAACAATCCATTATTAACAGGTCATCAGAAATTATATAAAGAGTGTAGAATACACAGTTTTGGTTATACCCATACTGTAATAAACTGGTCATGGCTACTGTAACTAGGACAGTGATATATTCCATAAAAAAGTATTCTGAATCAGTTTCCATTGATTTCTAATTTTTAAATTTAAAGCCATTGAAATCAAGATACTGTGGTTGGCTTTTGGCACTGAGACAGTAGATTGAGATTCTCAAAAACCACAACTTTATGTGCAGGAAAAGTAATCTTTTTCTAGATGTTTGTCCACATGAATTCTTCTAATAGTACACTCTGAAATAAACTCTTTCTTTGAGTATCCTATACAAAGATTTTCTTTGAGAAGTTCTACAATAAAAGAAAGAATGTATTTCATAAGAACTTATAATTGAATTTTACCAAAAAAGCAAAAGCAGTACAATTGGAAAATTACAGTAATTCTGTCATGGTCTATGCCTTAGAGATTGTAAAAAGCTAAATAACTGCAGGGTTCGTATGACTCTTCATACCTATTTTCTTTAACTTAATTAGTAATGCACTTATTTCAGCATGGCATTGGAAGGAAGGAATTCATCAAATCTATGTATTTCACATAATTTTCTCCAGCTTCTCAAAATACCCCTTTTATTTCAAAGAAAATAGCTTCATAATGTCATATGTAATGTAACTGCAGACACTGAGTAATTTAGGCGCTGATTTCTATCTACCATATTTTCTTTTCTGGTAGATTTCCTCTCCCTAGTAAGTATATCTTGGCAACTATCAATTGCTTCTCTTTTAGGTGTTTTTTTTTTTCTTCTTGAAACATGAGTTTAAGTTAGTCTTTTAACATGACTGACAACTCTACCTTTCCTCAATGTGGCCTAATGAATTACTGCTGTCAGGATTTTGATCCAGGCACAGTCCTTAATGCAATTTTAAAATGCTCTTTATGAATATATTTCATTTGTTACGAGGCCTACCAGAATTTTGAGAATTTCACTAACACTGTTGAGTTCTGTTTTTCTGTGAGGTATTGCTGAACAAGATGCATCAGGTTGGTTTGCCACTGTGCCTCCTTGAACAGTGGAACTTAAAATTCAGTGTTTTAACATACATTGGGTCTTGAGTCTATTAGGGCACCTTTCCAAGCCGTAACAATCTGGAAGCTATTTTTTCAGCTTCTGTCCAGTTAGTATATCAGCTTGTGTGTAATTAAAACACAGTGACCTGAAAATGAGCATTTCTGGACACATTAAAGAAGTAATATTACTGTGACTAGTGTCTTATTTTCAAATGTAGTGAATATACATAATTGTTTTAATGTTTATTAGAAGCTGTTGGCACTTAGATTCTTTCTGTGCTTAGAAATGTAACTTAAAATGTCAGGAGTACTTGTATATAGCACATGTAGAAAATCACATAGCAATAGTGGGTGAATTAGTGCTTCTTCATAATAAGGACAATAACCTTAGTATATTTTTAATTTAAATTTGGCATGTAATGCTTACTTAAATATGTAAAACATAATATATCTTTGCTCAAAGTGGCAATGATTATCTTCTAACTGGCCAAACCTACTCAATGTTGCTAAAATGAGCATGGCAAAATTTTATTCTAACTAAATTGTCATGATTATAGAAAAGAGCCCCTTTCCAGGAAGCACGGTTTTATTATCCTATCTTAAAGACAAAAATAACTGGCTAAAGTTTTACCTTCAATTTAAGTATGGACAGTGGATTATAAGGAACATAGATATGATTCTTTAACAGAGATTTGTCTTGTGGATCAAGGCACACTATTAAATGAATACGTTACAAAAGGAATTGTAAGTTGTCTTTACATGCTTTTAATGTGATTTCTTGTTACAATGCTTTCACCCTTCCTTCATAGTGGCAGTATGATGAGGGGAATGTAAATTTTTTGGTTAATTGCTAAAAATTATTTGGAAGTTAATTGGTTTTACAGATTTTTCTTGCTGTTTAAGGAAGAATAGCAGTAAGCCAAGAAAATAATGTAACTGACTTCATTAAGATTAAATTTGAAACAGCCAAGTGTGGCCAAAACTTCTGCAGATAAAAATAGGAAATTGTCTTGGATCAAAAGCACTATACATATTAATAACATTTTTGTTCAGGTGATAGTCTTGCTCTTGTGTCCAAATGACTCTTCCATGCATAAAAACCTTTGTCTCAATTCTACTTTGGAGTGAGAGAAGGCAATAAGGAAAATCCCAGTGGTCTCTTACTATGGAAACCTTAACTATGCCCCTATTTTCTTTCTGTTTTTTCTTTAAACCAAGATAAATCATGCCCTTGTGTTTCAGCTTTTTTAAAACTGCATTCTGCCTTAGCACACATGGGAGTCTACAGCTGCAAAAGCTCTTTTGTGAGTGAGCTGATTCACATTGCTACTGAAATTCCAAACTGTGAGAAATAGCAGATTCCATGAGTGTCAGCCTCCTGAGCTTTCTGTTCTGTGAGGCTTTGGCCATCAGAGCACAGCTGAGCTGTCTGAGTGTGGATCATGTCACATGCATACCACCCCCTTTAACCAGAACACCAGAACATCCAAATTCTTCAGTTATTCAAATGCTCCTCTTAGGAACACTCAGGCAGCTTTTTGAACACAGCAGGGCTTGATTCTGCAAGTGATGAGGTTTTCTGATTGTGTCCATCTTTTTTCATTCTACAGATGATTGAAATATATAGCCTTGGTGATTGTAGTCTGAGAAATTTAGTGATGCTTCTTTGAAACAGCACCTTTACAGAAGGAGTGGGTGGGGGGCTGGTGAGAGTGGAGAGTGGCTTTTTTAATATTCTTTTCTTTAAAAAAAAACAAGACTAAAACTAAGTTAATGTTTAAAAAATCTGTTCAAAGACTAATATTCAAAGACTCTTAAAAATTAGGAAAAGCAATTTATGAATTATCAACATAAGTGGAAAAAATCACTTAGCTATTCTTGCAATAAGCCTTTAATGGTTCCTCATGATCCTATGTGCACTGTGGACTGGCTAACTGAAGAGAGGTTTTTTAAGGCCATATTATTACAGAGAATGGAAATACTGCTTTTGCAAACTTCTATTTTCAGTACCAGTCTCTTTTCAACCAGGTCCAACACATCCCTTTCCTCTTCTCCATATCCGCTCTGCCCTTACAGCTTCTGCCTGGGATAAAGCTACCTGTGAAATCTGTATTGTTTCATGGAATTTTCTTTGATTAGACCAAGAGAGGAAGAATCATCTAATTGCATATCTGAATTACACTGATCACATGACTCCTTAATTCCACCTGTCCTACCTGAAGCCTCTAGCACAGCGTAGTTTCTAGAACTGATTTTCTTTTTCTGAGCCATTCTTAATACTTAGGCTATGTAGATTCCCACCAGAATTCTTAGTGTTACAAATTCAGGTTTGATAATTCCAAAAGTGGTTTGCAATGGCATATTTTGCAGAATTGTCCACACAACTAACCCATAGTATATCCCTGAAGACAGGAAATGTGCTGCACACTGAAGATGCAGGTGGCTTTGTTTTTTTCCATTATGAATATTTTGAAAGTTTTCCATATGGCTTCTGTGATCTCTCCAAAAGTATAAACATTACACTTCAGCATCTGAGTGATGCAGTGGATATGAAGTGTACTGGCATAGTGGCATTTTTCTGCATGCACATTTATTCTTGGAAAGACTAGGTACAGAACAGGGGGAGGAGTTCTTGCCCAGTCCTCTCACAGATAGTAACAGAAGCTTTCAAACCAATTTCATAAGTTTTTGAATTTGCCCTATGGTATTCATTCTCAAAACCAGTTGTCTTGACCATCTGCTCCCCCACCCCCACCCCTCCCCCATATACATTGCCCTTAGGAGCTCTGTGTTTCTCATCTCTTGATAATCAGAGAATAACTTTACAAAACCTTTTTTTATTCTGAGTTGAAAAGCCTTGTATGTTTTAAAGATCAACTTACATTAGTTCTCCTGTAGCTGTTTCACTTTTCCTTCTTTCAGTCAAGAAACTACAGCCAGGCATCTTTTCTAAAAGCATTTATTTTTGTACTTAGGCAGAAGACATTCTCATCAGTGACAATGAGGATCTCTAGATATAGAGAGGATACAGTAGCAGACAAAAGTCAGGGTTGCAGATTACTATTTCCTAGAACTTTAGTAACATAGTTGGTTTTCAGGGCAGCTGTGGATTTTGTTTATCATTTGTCAGGATTTGTCGTGGAATTTATTTTCTGCTTCTAGAATTTTCTGGTTGACTTAATTGTTATTTTTGCATTCTTCAGAGAATTGGCTATGCATTATTTTGCTTCTCTCAGACTAAGCCCCAAGCTCTCATTTACCAAATTTAATATCTGCTGTTCATTTAAGAGTATGAATCTAGCCAGGAAGAGGCTTCAAAATATTTGTGCTGTGTATTAGGTACACTATGATATGCAAAGACATAACTTTCAATTGGAGGGAAGTGCACTAAATAGAAGAATCCCAAGGACTCTGTTCTTTTGAGAAGAGTGAGGTGCAGAAGAAACATGGTATTAGTATTGTTGAGCTGAAATCACAGTATGATGCCAACTGGCATTATATACACCCACAGACACATATACACTTCCTTCTTCCTGAACAAAATTAGAAGCAGAGATGTAGCAAATCTCTGAAAGGGAAAAGGAACTTGCAAAAGTTTTTAAAAGGATGTTACAAGGTAAAAGACTCATTCCATCAATAGAAAATGGTACACTGAAAAACAGGTAAATTAGTGTAACTCTTTTTAACTGTATTCTGCTGGTTCTTCTTTTCATGCAGGTAAGCAGCAAAGATGAAGACTTCTTAGACCTTTCAGTTGATGTGGAGCAGAATACTTCAATCACTCACTGTTTAAGGTAGACAAAAATCTGAATTTTTGTGATTTGTCTTTACCTGCTACCTGGAAAGCAGGACATAAAACTATAAGCTCACAGTTCTATCTTACACAGATTTAATTGTATAAAATTATGTTTATATTGTACATTTATATGGATGTTTCATATAAAACCTAGTAGTTAATAGCTTTTTTTTTTTTATTCAGGGGTTTCAGCAATACAGAAACTCTCTGCAGTGAATACAAATATTACTGTGAAGAATGTCGCAGTAAGCAAGAAGCACATAAAAGGTACATCGCTCTTAGGGAAGGAAAAAACAACCCATGCATTTCATGAAAATATTCTTGTATTTCCTTTTGTGTATGTATGTGCCAGGGAGAGAACATAATTTTCCCCTAATTTTTCTCACACTTCTTCCACTTAAGAGTAATTTGGTTGCAATTCCTCTGGCTACAATTCAATGTGTTTATTTCTATGAGTAATGAGAATCCATATAAAGCATTTTGGGACTCCTTTGATCATTATTTATTTTACAATTATAAAAAGAATGGTCTTAAGACCAAAAATGAGTTAAAAAGCAAAGTTAAACTGTCAATGGCTAATCAGAGACTACTGGCAATGATGAAGAGTCATTGATTGCATGTGACTTTTTAAACCTGGTTTTGTCTTGAAAATAAAATATTTTCCAGTTGCTCAAAGAATCAGTTTGATAGCAGTTTGAGTCTAGCAATTTGAGTCTAGCAGGGTTCCCTACAGGTTATTGTCATTCTAAGTTTAAGGAGAAAAAGGGAAGAAAGGTGAGTTTTCAAGGAATTTGTCCACAGTCCATTATCTTTTGAAAAAGGATTGTCTTGTGCAAACATATTTCCTGACGTTCTGAAAATATGGTCTTAGTAGATGTGTCTGAAACCTGGGCTGTGTTGTTGAGACTTTTGAGCTACCTGTCAGGACTGAAAGCAGTTTGAAGAACCCATCACTGTGCTGATCTAAGGCAGTTGGCTGTGCCAAGAAGCAGAGCATTCAGCTTGGATGTTCTGTTAGCATGGGCAAATTTATTGCCCAAAGAGTGGCAGTTTGTATTTGTTGCCAGGCCAGCTGTGGTTGGCTGAGGAGGATTTGTAGGCACTGATGGGAGATCTCACTACCTCAAACTGGGGAATAAAGTCAGTGATCCCTCAGTAAAACTATTGTCACTTTCTGGCTTTGACTGCCTTAAAACATTGCAACATTTGCACAAAATCATTGTACTGGAGCACAGCCACACAGCCTTATCGTGTTTGGGTAGCAGGAGGTAGGTGTGTAACACTGGGCTATTTGTATCCTTTGGCAATTTAAAATTAATGGCTTGATAGGAAAACTTGGAGTAATGCTTATGTGACTACATGGTGTAATAAAGCTTATTTTAAAAAGCTTGTTTGACTTGGCTGGTTTACTGAGAAATTCAGCTGGAACAGGATCTCTGAAACAACTCTGTTGCAATGCCTCCACTGTATACCAAGTGGGATCTAGGTTTTGCCTTTGGGAACTTGGGAAAGCTCTGGATAAATACGTTTAAAAACTGAATTATGTGCTGTGTGATCATTATGTCCAAATTATTATGTGAGGTCATGACAGCTGTTCTTAAACATTATAGCTTATTGTTCTGAATACATCTTTAGTTCTCTCACGTGTTAAAAATTCTCCTTTGGTTTAGCAGTACGAGACTTATTTTTAAACACCTGATTCTTTGGGTTTCTTTTAATACTTGCAAAAATTTTTAAAGACTTCAGTAAAAGAGATTGTTTGTTGATATTGACTGAGTGTTTTGGATGAATACTGGAAATACAGTTGTTTTTTGGTTTGGTTCTTTTTTTTCAGGATGAAAGTAAAAAAGCTGCCTATGATTCTAGCTCTCCATTTGAAGAGATTTAAATATATGGATCAGCTGCATCGATACACAAAACTCTCTTATAGAGTAGTTTTTCCTTTAGAGCTTCGTTTGTTTAACACCTCAGGAGATGCCACCAATCCTGACAGAATGTATGACCTTGTTGCTGTGGTAGTTCATTGTGGAAGGTAATCACTCTATTTTAAGCAAGAGATTTTTGTACAAGTGTATCAACACAAAGCACCCAGTATCATGTGAATCAATAGGATTTAAAGACCTCTTAAAAGAAAAGTTTCTTAGGAAAAAAACTGTTGTGGGGAGAAGCTATCGGTCCTGACATCATTGCTGTGATAGTTAATTGTGAAAAGTGATGACTATATTTCACATGGCAGATCTTTGTATGAACTTAACCATGTTAAAAACAACCCAAGACCACAAAATACACAATATCATATAATTCTAATAATATTTAAAAACAGTTTCTAAAAGAAAAAGTTTCTTAGGAAGGAAAGCATTATAGAAAGATGAATTTATAAAGCATTTCCTTTAGGGTGGTTATGTTCCTTAAGGCTCAAGCAACATTTTCTGAAATAGATCCATATTTTATGAGTTTTGTTGATTACTTTGTTTCATTGCTTTCAAAATATGACTGCTAGGCTTGTATTTGATTTTGCTGTATTCAATTAATGTTCTTGTGGCTTCAAGGCTTAAAATCAGGCTGCTCTACAAACTGCTTATTGAGTAGATAAAAGCTCCAAAGTTGAAAATTACCATTTGACATGTAGAATAATTTATGTTGTGAGGTCAACCACTTAAAGCTCAAAGCAGGGTTAACTTTGACATTAGATTAGGTTGCACTGGGCTCAGTTTCATGACTAGAAATGCTGATTTCACTGCCTCTTTGGGCAATTTGTTCCAGTTCATCAATTTTCTCACAGTGAGTAGAGAGTACGGTTATGATAACTAGTCCTCAAACTGGCCAGTTGTGGACAGTTTTGGTAAATAAGCTTTTGTGCCATAGTTTTCTGGGACACTCTTGTTCTGGATTTTAAGGGAAATTCCTACTGACCGTTCTGTCCAATATGGACCATTTCTGCCTCCCTCACTCAAGCTGCAGTCTTGGGAACTTCTCCGTTCTCAGAACCATGGCAGGGGATGAACCCTGTTCTCGTTGTGTTAGTGATTTGGTACACAGGCATGTCCCTCACAGGTGGCAACCTTCTGTCCCTGATCTGAACATAAAAATTGTCTGACTGCTGTAGCCAGTCAAGGTGGTGGCTCCAGAACTTCTTTAATTAGTTGTTCACTTTCAGTTGTAAGGTTTAGCTGTTTCAGAAAGTGTGTTATTTCCTTACCTGAAACCTGAGGAGAAATAAGACACTAAAATTTTGGATTTTTTTACTGTCATGGTTGTGGAGAAATTTCTTGTCTGCCGTAACTGAAGAGCTGAGCATTATAACAGGTTTAATTAAGAGCCCTGCTCATTGCTGTGCTTCTTGAGACTCCTAAACTGCCTCTGATTCAGTTTTTGCTTACAGTGGACCAGATAAAGAAATTCATGTAGATGAACAGCAGTTCTATAGCTTTTTCTTTCTGAATATTGGAAATAGTTTGGGATCTGTTCTCTGTGAAATATTGGAATGTTTTCTTGATTTCACTTCTCTATCTCTTTTTAAAAATTTCATTTGTATTTTCAATGCCTGTGCTGCTTATTCCTCGTTTGAAATGATAATCCTTTTTTAGCACAATATGAAATAGACAGATAAGTAAGACCTTATAAAGATGATATAAGTGGAGAGTCAAAAAAAAAAAAAAAGAAAATCCAAATAGAAATTGTAGTGGTAGTTATTTTTTATTATTGTTAAGTATTGCTTTTCTACAAGGAAAAAAACAATTAACTTAAATACATTTTTACATACTTATGTGTTATTGTCTGTGTTCCTTTCTAATTTTCCTTTACAGTGGCCCTAACAGAGGACATTATATTGCAATAGTGAAGAGTCATGATTTTTGGTTGCTTTTTGATGATGATATTGTGGAGGTAAGCCCAATCAGAGTGCATGTTTATACATTTTTTATATGTTTACTTAAAATAAAATCACTGGTGTGCTAATGAGAAAAGCCTTTGACCCCAGTCTGAATGAGCAATGACTGTGAGTGCAGAGCTGTGCCTTACCATTTGACTGTACAATCCTTTGAAATGCATTGCTACTTAAAAGAAGCCCCTTTGGTTATGATCACTATCTTTTGCCTTTGTTTATTAAGCTATTCTGTGGCCAGAAGGCATGGCAAATAAAGATACAGATAAATTAGTTTTACTGCAGGTATTTCTGAGGCCAACCTGTTGTAGCAAGTCCTTTGTTCATATTTTCTAGGAGCTTGTGATTGAACAGAATAGATCAGTGTGGCAATCTCTTTTATCAAATATCCTGGATTGTTCCGAATGAAGGCGCAACAAATATAAAATAGGCAGAAACCTCAGATTTTTGAGATTTCACCCCAAAATTTAAAAGTCAATCCCTGAAGCAGGAACCTTTCTTTTCTGGTGGTATACTTGCTAATATTAGCCATGCTTCCAGGAATTATTCTTAATAGGGAAAAAAATTAAAATATTTGTAACTAATTTGTAACAGAATTCCCTTCACCAGTTTTGACTTTCTGTGTTTCATATTTTATTCTCTACTTAGAGTATTGTTCTGTCATCTTTTTTTGTCTTTGTCTCTGCTTGTGCTTGCAAAGAAGTATGATAGTGCTGTCAAAGTGCTTTTCATTACTTCATTTAATTAAATCTATAAAATTAGTTTCCATTTTCCTTACAATACTCAAAAACTGAATAGTTAAAAAAACCGCAAAACCCAAGAAAAATAAAACATGTGTTGGACTTAAATTATTAATTGGCAAGATGAATAAAAGGTATTGAAGAGTTCTTCTCCCCAGGCCAAGTTCTGGACAGTTTTTCAGACAGGAAATGACAAATACTGAAATACACAGAACTGTCAGGGAAGTAAAAGGATTGTCTCTGTGTCCTATGAAGATATACAGTAAATTGAAATGTCTTGAAAAGGTCAAAAGTACACTTTCCTCCAGTGAAAAGAGAGAGCTGTAGCATATCTCACATCATTTCACAAACATCAGGGACAATCTCTCTAGTTCCACATCAGTAACATGTGGCACTAATCTATTTTTTTTCTTATAAGCCATCTGAAGAGAAAGGAAAGAATCATTTTGTTCTTAAGTCTAAACCATCTCATTGACATTTAGGCCCATAGTTCATCAAGTTGGAATAGGTCACTCCTTCCTGAGAGAGGTTTTATTCCAAGTAATGGTAATGAGATCAAGTAAAATTTACATAAGTGAATTTGTAGCCTAATTGCCTCTGATGTAAAATGTGGCAAGAGAACTTGCTTTTAGTTTCTTTTATGGCTGAGAATGATGACAGAACGAGGCAACACTCTTCACCTTCTCAACAGAAGTTTTCTATCTTTCACACTAAATCTTGGTTATAGGAGGCTCTCTAAGCTAACAGGATCACAATCAAGCATTCTGTGTGAAAAACACAGAAAAAGTTAGCCTTCATTCTCTGCTGCCTTGTTATTCTCCTCTGCATTTGTTTGGATTGTGCTGCTTTGAGTTAGAAATGGTAGTTTGTACTTGCATTCTTCATATTGATAAAAGGTCTCGGTGGGATATTATTGTCTTTAAAATTTATCTGTGTGAAATTTGCACAAGCAATGCACATAAGAGTGCACCTATAGTATGTTCACTTAAAATTTAATAGTTTAGATGTAAAACATATATAGCTGCCTCTGTGCAGTTGGTGGCAGAGGAAAAGCTTAAACCTAGCAAGTTTAAGAAATGCTTGGTTTTATTATTTTATGTAATTATGTGAAAGTTAATTTGGTTTTACAGTAACTTTTAGAGTGGAACTTAATTTTATGTGTATGTTATGCAAGGTATTTGTACTTAAAACTTTCGGATTTTTACAAACAGAAAATTGATGCACAAGCTATTGAAGAATTCTACGGGTTGACATCAGACATCTCAAAGAACTCTGAGTCTGGTTACATCCTTTTCTACCAGTCTCGGGACTGAGGGGAAACTGTAGCGAAGAGAGATTTTTGTGTCTCACGTCTTCTCTACCCTGGAACAGAGCAAGCACTGAAGAGATGGAAAGCAGGGATCTCTAGGGGCAATAGCACAGTTTGCACACAACTAAGCAAAGAGTTTGGGATTCTTAAAACTTTTGTATCATTTTCATTTTATTTGCTCAGGTATCATGCTGACTACACATCTCCACTGCATCCCATAAGCAAAAAGAGAGATACCAGCCACTCTTGCAGGAGCTTTCATTTCACACTATCTCTGTGATCCTAGTTCAAAGCCCATTGAAGCCTCCGGAGAACCTTTCATGGACTTCAGTGGAGTTTGAATCAGGTTCTAACTGCACTGCCAGATTGGTGCAGTAGGAGCATTAGAAATCTGTATTTTATACAGACTTGGTGGATAAAAGGTAAAGGATTCTTTATGAAGTGAGTTTCCTGTGTTTAAGTATGAAAGTGTGAGGTTTGGAGGGTTAACATGTAAGCAAGAAGATATATCTGGGCCCAACACAATTGCCTTCTTGATGGTGGTAGTTTAACTGAAGGTGTAAACTGGTGTCAGGGAGGCAAGTATGTTTTGCTTCTCTGAAGAAGCTTACGTTATTTATAATGTATGATCGGGAACAGTCCGTCAAGATTTATGGCTTTTAATCTCCGTATGGGGAAGGATTTGGTTTGTAATAGTTTATTTTTATTTATAAATTATTGTAACTTAGGATCGTGTGTGTATTGTCCTTTATTCTAACAAGTATTGGAAATGTTATATATTAATTGGAATTAAAATTAATTATGTTTACATGTTAAAGAAGAGCCAATATAAATTGTAAAAACAATGCCTACAATATCTAAAAGAGATTAATAACACAGAAGAGAGATTTCCTTCTGGAGGAACTGGTATCTAACTGAGGTACTTTATTTAATAAAATTAGAATATCCTCTTTGCATTAATGGGTGAAAAAAAGTGATCAAATTATTACATAGGAGACTTTTAAGAATGCATATTGTAAGAAAATGGTGATGCAGTGGTGGTATACTGGTCTTTATAGTTCTTTGATAATTCATTTGTGTTTCATGTTCTAAGCAAGTCAGAGTGATTTGGATCAAGGTAAACGAATTGAGGAATATTCTTTCCTCTCCTGAAAATGGATCAACTTCTGTTAAACATTAAATTATATCTGAGTAATAAGAAGAAATAGGCTTGGAATTTCATGAGACTGAAGATACCACAGTCCTTTAAAAGTAATAATACTTAAGTCCTGTAAAGTGAAAATTTCTGCAACTAGACAGTTTACCTTGCTTTAGGTTTATGAAACAGCATTAAGAATTAAATCTTGACAAAACACCTGATCTGTAAGAAATGTGAACTATTATGATTTGACATTAGGAGTACGTTGTCTGACAGTAGCTGAATGTAATTTCTGGAAGGTCATAGGATATGCATTCCAGATTATGGCAATCAGGTTTTGGATGTCCTTGTCACTCCCTCTTCAGCTAGTGATTTTTACATTACTGTAATTTTCTAAGGTTATTTTATTAATACTGTTACAACTTTTAAAAAGAATGTCTCCTGTCTGCTGCTATAACTATTTACTTACCTGTATCTTTTAGCTCAGGAAATGACTTCACCTATTCACTCAGTTGAACAAATCTTTAACAGGGTCACTAAATAAATTGGGCTAGTTAGCAACTGTCATACTGTAACAAATTGCTTTTGTAAGATGCAGAATTTCTACCGCCTTGGTTTGGCTAGAATTCTTTTATAGAAGATTATGTATCATGATTAATCTACCAGCATTGTAAAGTAAAGCCTAAATGTTGTGGGAGATGCAGAAAAATAGGATTGGATTTTTCTGAAAGGATTCAAATAATGTTAAAACCTTTTTTCAGCTTTCAGTAGAAAAAGGGTTAAGGGAGTAAATCGGTTGGATAGTGGTGCATGTTAGAAGGATGGAGTCCTTTGCATACTTAAGATACAGTATTGCAAAAGAACTGTCATACTACTTCTTGCTAATTTAAAATATTTGATTTTTTTTGTTGTTTTTGTTTTTCTTTTTTTTTTTGTTCAGTTTTAATGTAGTTAAAAGCTGAGGCTAGTTGTTAAATATTTTATACCCTAACAAAATTTAAAACATTTTTCTTTCACTGGTTTTACTCCTGCTATGTATTTTTATAAGATACTGACTTTTATTTTGTATAGGGGTTTTGAGATAGTATTCCAAATTATGTATTTTACTTTTCTTTGGCTGAAGTAACTGTAAGTTCTTAATTAAACTGATATCAGAAACTGCAAGTTAAAAAAAAATTAAAAGAGACAGAGGAATACTCAATATAACTGAGTGGTATGTAAAACATAGGATTTTTTTCTTGAATGTAATACAGTGAGGAGTGTGGGAAAGTCGTCAGTTGTTGTAAATGGTGGAAATTATTTGCTGTGTAACTATGTAAATGTTAACTGGGACTACAGTCCCTTATTTTGTATATTGGAGCAAAAAACTTCTATTAAATAAAGTATGTTCTCTAAAGATATGTACTGCATCCTTTGTGGAGCCCAAATGCTCAGTCACTGCCTTTTGTGCTTTGCAAACCGAAAAAGTACCTGGAACTTCCTGTATTAAGCTGACTGCCCTGAGCTGTGGAAGGAGAAGTGCATTTAAATATGCTGCATTAGGTGTCTTACTCGATGGGTTGTTACAAAAGTCATTTGATGGCAGCCGTATGTTGGGGGTGTGCATCTCTAGGATTAGTTTTTTAGTAAGTCCTTGGTTTCTGAGGTAGAGGAGAAGGGAGTGTTTTGAAATACTGTTCTTTCTGGACCTGTTGCCTAAAAATAAATGTGTACCTTCCTACAAAATATGCCTCCAAGGGATTTCTTGGATCGTCACCTTGTGGGAGGAAAAACAGAAGGAAATGAAAATAAAAGTGTTTACAGCACTAACATAGGAGAGAGACTGACAAAGAACGGGAGTCCAGCATCAGAAGAAAAGGGTGCAGCTGGTTACAGTATCGATGTATAATTTCGTATCATTCTTCACTTGAAGTACACATTAGTTTTGTAATGAATGTACTTAGAGTTTTACAAACAGTTCAGACCCTGCCATATTTGGGATGACCTCATCCATAGCCTTCCATTGCGTGGAAATGGTGACTTTTAGGTGTTCAGGTGTTTGTATGAATGGTTAGTTTGAACTGTGTTTTCAGAAGTTAGTCATAAATCAGATTGCACCTCCCTAGGTGATATTCAGGTCTTAGCATGTAGGGATTTTGTGCCACCTCAGGTCCTCTGCTACAGTCTTTGATATCTACATAGGACTGGCAGGTATAACACAAAATCCACAGAAGATCTACATCCTTGTGGAGCAGCAGCTTGAAGCTGGACAGGACATCCTGTCTTGTTCCCCATGTCTCTGTCTCAGTGTTTCCACAAGCACTCTTGCATATCACTGTTTGCATCATATACAGATGAAAGTCTGTATTGCTTGGTTACTTTTCTTTGTGGTGATGTTTGTAAAGTTTAAAACCTGAAATAGCTGAGGCCTCTAGTTACTTTCCTAATTCCCTTATGAATATTAAAGGAACATAATCTTCTGCTATTTGGTCTGGTCTCTCAGCTGCAGGTTTAAGATGATCATGTATTGTCTTATTATGGGGTGGCTCATCCTTATAACTAAAAGAAAATTTAATACATGAAATCTTCAGTATTCATTTGCCAGAATTTATTTAGTTTTGTTCCTTCTTACTTTTTCCTACAGGAATTTCCACTTGCCCTTAGCAGAAAGATCTTAACTGTGCACAGTTATGTCATAAACTCCTCAAAGCTTTCTTCTTTCTAACACACTATCTGTTCATTCAAAACTAGTAGTTGTCCCTTACCATACTATACTTCCACAATGTGGATTATGAAAGAACAGGGATGAATTCTCTTGCAGACAAAGCTTTGTCTACTTATACACATGAGGAAGTGACATCTTTTTTTCTGTTTAACTGCTGACTTTGTTCAGTGACAGAATTCAGCTTGGGCTGAAAGATGGAGAGTGGGGGCTTTGAAATAGTTTTGAAAATGCATGAACAACTGAGGATGCCAAAAATAGTTGAGTGGTGGTTGGTTTATTTTGGTTAGTGGTTTGGGTTTGGGGTTTTTTTTATTTGTTTGGGTTTTTTAAAGTTGTCTGAGAGCATTTATTGGAAATTGTATTCATAGATGAAAGCAGCAATACATGTGTTTCTTCAGTTACCTTTACCAGTGAGAAGAAAACTTCATTTCAGTTTATTATCATGCATGTTAATTATCTGTGGGCTGCAGTATTACACTGAAGATACTTTGACTTTTCTGAAAGTTTGAACAATCCAGGTATGACTTGTTTGATTTCAAAGAGTGTCTTTAACTATGTAAGATGTCCCTTTTTTGCCCCACATTTGTCTGGGTTGGTCTTAAGTCTGTATGTCCTAGAAATTCAGGGGGTTTTTCTCTCTTGATAATGCAGTATTTCGTGCAATATGGACATTTTATGGTTTGGGCCTTGTAAGGCTTCAAAGTCCTCTGACCTCTCACAGAATAATGTGAGATGTATAATACATTAGTCTCTTTACATGTGAGACTCCAAGTACTCAATTATTACTGAAATTAATATTCTACATAATCTGTATTCAAGGGTTGTTCACTTTGCAGCAGCTTTGCTACTGATTGATTGTTATAAATGAATTATGCAAGTCAACTACCATGCAAACAAACACAAGCTTCATCTTTTAAATAGAGACATCTCTGAAATCTATTGTTTCCAGTTTTAATGATAAGAGTGTGGTGAGGCAGAAATGAACTTTCTTTGGTCTGTATTAAGAAATGTACTTTTGGGGAACTGCTGTAAGAACATGTTGGATATATAAGGAAAGTTGTTTGCAGTTTTGAAATGAACTGAGTAATATCTTCCAACTTCTTCACAAAAGTACAAATAAATTATATTCTTTCTTTCTGTCTAGTGGCTTGTGATTGCTGCCTGCATAAGAGATTGTAAAGGCTCAGAAAAGAGCAAGGTACTTTGAACCTGGCTCTTTGTTAAGAGCTCATGTTGGCATCATTAGGGAGCTTTAATTACAGAAGGATCATCCGTCGTGTCCTTGATCTGCGTTCTGCAGTTTATGTAATCCAGGAGAGAGAATGCACAGCAGGAATCTGTCTGGAAATAGAAAGAAATAGCTTTACAATTATTTACTAAGACACTAGCTATGAAAGCAGCATCCTCCTGAAAGACAAAATACTACATTTAATGCAGATTTCTGATATTTGGAGAATTTAGGGGGTGCTCAAAACATCCTGCCATTTTAGGCTTTTTCATGCCTTTGTGTGTGCATTTAATTCGCTATTTAGTCTATAGTCTGTATTTGAAAATTACATCTGAACACAGATTTGGTAGGTTGATATGATTGTATTGATGAGTGCTGCTCCAGAAACAATTTATGGGTATATGTGAATCTTGTGAAATGTAAACTTTTAATGGTCTGATCTACAAAGAATTTTTCACTATTCACTAGAACTCATTTTCACATTTTCTGTTACTGATTTTAGAAAAAAAATGACTGACAATCTCCAAATATTTTATTAGCATGCTATATTTTTAAGGAATTCTATATCCAGAGATGACTCAAAATCTCTGAATTTGTATGTCATTGCATCGAAAGGCAAATTGATAGACATCAACTGCCTTGAGATGTGATTGTTATTTCAGCTCTATTTCACTGAATGTTGCTTCATTGTACTGGCTGCTTTAATCAGCTCTCAGTAGATGGACTAACCACATCCAGATCAAGTTACCTACTTTCATGCAGGCACATTCATTTGTTTCCAGAGGTTGATTAGCCTAATCTTATGTCACTGCAGTCTTCTCTCTGCAACTTCCTTGTCAAGAGAGAGTCCTGATACTCAGCCTCAGACAACGTTTGCTAAATCACTGAGTTGTATTTCAGAGATCAACATTTAAGGTTTTTGCACTGAAAATATGTGAAGTTTTTTGTTTGCTAATCTTCATGCCTCTGTGGTGAAAATGCTCTTCAATATAAAACAAATGTTTTGGAATCTTGGGATTGAACAAATATAACCTTGGTGTATCCTTTTCCCTCTATTTTTAAGCAGACTGTGAAAGGCACGTGGTGTTTCTCCCTAGGATTGTTACATAATGAGAAACATATTGGAAAAATGAAACACTTGTTTTACAGAAGCTATCCTCAGACTATTTTTGAGTTTGTTTAGAGTTCAGTGTGGAGGCATGGCACTGTCCCATAGGGGCCTCTCAGAATGGGAAGCAGGTTATGAGAAGACTCGTTAGGAGCTGGATACCAAGGAGGTCTCACTGTGTTTGCTAATCCCAGTGTATTCTAGCAGGACCCAAATTTTGTAGCACAGCCACCAAGAATCTTCAGTGAACATCAGAAAAACTGCATTCAGCAGGATAATACCTGCTGTGCGTATGCAAGTCTCTGATACTGGCCAGGGATCTTTTTCATACTTTTTTTTTTTTAATAAACTGGAGACAGACCATTTTGAAGATACACTTTCAAGATGTATAGGCTAGTATTCTTTTTTGGTTGTTTTTTTTTTTTTTGAAAAAAATTCTGGTAACTTTTTCTGAATTTCTGCTGGTTTAAAGGTTATCCAGTGGGAGAAATGAACCCAACTAAAAAGAGATTACAAGTCAGAGTTCCAATTTACTAACAAGATTACAATAAATACAATGATGCAGAGAAAAACTAGTTTTAACCACCAGAAAAACAGATGTATAACCCAACACCCTGGGGCATGAACAGAATGGCATTCATTAGTCCCTGTGCTGAGTGCCATGTGGTCCCAAGTGCAAAGGAAAAGGAAAGGAAAACCTGTTGGTGTGGATGATGGTCACAGTCTTGTCCAGAGTGGCAGTCACAGTCAAGGTTCTGGTCCTCCTCTGGATCCAATGAGTGGTACTAGAAGTTCCCAAACCCCAAGATTATCTCTGCTCAGGTTCTGGTGGGAATGCCCAGTACCTCCCCCAGGGCAAGAGGTTTCACAATGAGTGATTTACTCTGTGAATCATGGGATATTTTTGGAATTCTTGATGGTCCCTTAGGCTGGGTGTGAAGGTGCTAATGACTCCCCAGAGGGGAGTTACCACAGCTGAGTCATTGGTGTGAAGACAGGAAAACTTCATTATCTCACAGAGTTCTAAAACACCCAACTTGTAGCCTGAGGTGTCAGGTGTGCCCTGGGCAGCTGCCACCAACTATTATTAAAAGTTCATGGGAAATTACATAGAGGGTGTAGAATACACGGTTTTGGTTACACCCACACAGGGATAAACTGGTCCTGGCCTCTGTAACTAGAACAGAATTGCAGAGTAGTAGAGGGTAGTACTATAGGTTGAGATCAAGAGTTATATTACAGACATACATCACAACACCAATTACCCTCTTTTTTTCTGTATTTTGCTTATAGAAAAATTCATAATTCAGCAGAGGAGAAAAGAGACCAAAACTATTATAGCTCTTGAGCTATCTTTTGTCTTTATTCATCATGAGATTCTGTGCAAGGTAACATATATGGTGGGGAAGGGAAGGATAAAATATAACTGAGGCATTAGAAAAAAGTAGAATGCATGGTAATTTTGTACTTCAGTAAATAATAGAAATTGTTACAGAATGTGAAGCAGTGGAATCTTGCTTTTGGACAAATTTGGTAACTTTAAAAAATAATAGCATACTGAAAGCTTATTAATAAGGGTTAGAGTGAGATGAAAAAAGCCTCAGAGGCTTGAAATCTCTAAAAACAATAACCATCCCATCAGACTGACTGGTGGGCAGTCTGTGTTATGCTGGTTATTGGCCTGCACTGTGAGCCTGCATGTCCAAAAACTGGCCTCTTCTGGTGTTTGTGTTGTACATCAGCTACATCTACATACATGAGAAGGCACAGCTGTTTGTTTAACTGAAGACTTCCATACGGAACATACCTGGGATAATAATAACAGCACATCAATATTTGTCTTTAACTGCACAAATACCAACTTCCATTTTGTAAACTGAGAAGGAATAATGTCAAAACACAGCTGCCATGTGTCCCCCCAAAAAAGTTAAATCTTGGGTTTACATGGGGATGCTGAGTCTGGAGTAAACCCAGCCCACTTTAGTGTTTCCTGTCAAAAAAATGTGTTTCAAAGAGCTGCTACAATCTCAGGAGAACCTTGCCTTGCCTGCCACTTGTTCTGCTGTATTCTAGTGTTGCAGCCACCTACGTGAAGTGCAGATAAAAATTACATCTTATAAAATATTCCTTGCAAAATTAGTCATAAGCCTGGGTAGAAAGCTGCATAAGCTGGTTGCCTGCTCTTCCTCTTGTGTGCAACAGGCACAGCAGCTTCAAGGATTTAGCATATGCTTGGTGGTTTTCATAGTCAAGCCATCCTTGTTGTAACTTGCTCTGTTTGCTGGTTTTTAACTGAGGGGCATTTAGCATCTGCTTGTGGAGATGATCTCATTAAACCATGATTTGACTCCAATTTCCATTGCTGGCAGGGCATGGATAGAAAACATTTCCTGATGTTTCGTGGCTGTTTACATAAGTACTGAGAGTAGCACTGCATTTTTTGTTTAGTTCCCTCAAGATCTGAGTAAGATTGTAGGGGTCAGCATGCAGGAAGGTTACAAAAATGCAACTAACTGTTAAATTTAATAGGAATTATGTACTTTAAATACTTTTATTGATAAGGACAACTGATCATGTAGTGCAAAGGAGTAGTCATTCGTGTGAAAGCAAGGAGTGCTGAAAGTTTGTGGTCTTGATATCTGAAAGAAGCCTTTCAAGTGCTCGCTAAGAGCATTTGGAGCCACAATAAACAACATCTCTGTCCAAGCATTGTCTTGGAGATGCTGATTCAATGCGGGTAACTTACGTTTTCTGGTGAAATGAAAAGCTATGAGACATTTTTCCCACTCTGCAGACAAGGTCTACAGGAATTTTGAGTCTCAAAATATTTTTCACTGAAAATTATTTTGATGTTTTGTGATTGATTTATTGGAATCCTTCTTACAGGTGATTAATTTTGGTGAATTAAAGCTCTAAGTCTCCTTGTATCAATGCTGGCTTTCCATTGTTGCTGTTGTTTTAACTATAGTAAGGAAGATGTGGAGATTAAAGTCAGCTGTCACATTAGCATTCCATTCATTTGGCAGATTGGTCTATTGTGGATGTCAAGATAATGATAATGTAAATCACTGACTCTTGCTAATGGCCATCTTGAGGGGTTTTTTCCACACAACTGTCAGTTCTTGAATGTTTCTCCTAAAGTGTGAGGAGGACTTAAAAAACATTTTGACATATTCATGCTAACATAAGTGAATGTAGATATGCAATTGCTTTAAGTGCAATATCTAACAATGGATGTTTTCAAACTGCTCCTTCTATGCTGGCAAATAGGTTACATATTAAAACTCAAAAACTGTTGGAATTAAAGTGCCTGAAATGAATCACCTCAATATGATTTAAGAGCCTACTTGTCTTCTGAATACTTTTTTTCAGTGTTAATAGTAAAAGACCCCTAAAATGAGAAGGAGTTGTATGATCTTAGTGCCTTCGGAAAGGTCATTGCAATGTGGATGTCTAATATAAAGTTGGAAGTCTAACTTTTTATTCAGAGTGGACAATTTTGGCCTGACTTATTAGAATGAATTTTTAGTAGCTTCACATCAGGTAAAGAATCCGTCTTCTGGAAGGTGAGGAAAATCTACAGGGCCACAGGACTGAAAATAAATTTTTGCATTATAAAATCCTTATTTTCTTAAAATCACTGGAGCTAGTAATAACAATGGTCAAAGCATTAGGAGTGTGGTATAACAGCATAGCATATTCAAACCTATGTAGGCACAGGTTTGTGGTTATGGATGATTAATGCTATTCATACAAAAAGACTAATATCAACAGCAGGAGCTTTCACATACTAAGTGTGGGAGAGAAGTTCAACTTTAAAGAGTCTTTTGAAAGCCGTCTTTGCTCATAACTTCACTGTGCTCAGTTAATTGGGCAATTCTTTATCCAGAACTTAATCTAGTCTCCTTCAGATACCATTTGGGACTTGGAGAAAACATTCACTATGAATTTGGATGCCTTTATAAATTCAAGTGAATGAGTCTCAGACTAAAACTGAGGGAAGTATGCAGCCAAACACAGTTATGATTAGTTCATTCACAGGTCAGTAATAACTCACTTATTCCATATAGAATTTTAAGTCTTTGAAACTGAACTAATGAACCTTGGAAGAATGTGCTTGGTCTGTTTTCTTATACTGTTGACCTGAGTTTTTTTGGTTTTGATAAGCATAGAACTAATTGAGAAGAACGGGGGGGGGGGGGGGGGGGGGGGGGGGGGGGGGGGGGGGGGGGGGGGGGGGGGGGGGGGGGGGGGGGGGGGG
>JAWWEV010000001.1:47046790-47128102 GCA_035583235.1 Hafferia zeledoni | reverse complement strand
CAGATGTATACATGCAATTCTGTGAAACTGTGTATGTCTTTCATAAAATACTGGAATAAGCATTCATGATGATGACATTGACTAATAAAGTGCAACTTTGGGCCAGCTTTTTGGAGGGTTTGGATTTTTTGTTTTATAAGTCATGCTTTGGTTGTGGATATGCACTTACCCCTAAGCCTCTTGTGCCCTGAGAATCAGGTGCTAAACCTAATGTTCCTGTTGCTGGATTAGAACTGGTAAGCAAAGAGGAATACTGGCCACTGTGCATAACATGTGTGGCCAGCTCTATACACACTGCCATTAGTGTTGCCCTGTATTGCTGAAAATGAAGGCAAACTGAAACACTGTAGTTATGACTGAAAAGAGCAGGTCGTCCTGTCAGGATTCCCTGTGACCTGGGCTCCAGGACTGGCTCTGGCTGTCTTGCAGAAGGACAAACTTTGGACTCTGCTACAGAATTCAAATACTCCTGTTAAACCAGTCCTCCCAAAGCAGTGCCACGTACAATACGTGCTAAATATTTGATGGTCATCAGGAATTTTGCTGATGACTAACAGGGATTTTTGTTTTAGAGCTGTTGTGAGGAAAAGCAATTGCATTCATGTCAGTCATACACGCTTTTAAAAGCAGGGCTGCAGGAGCAGCTTTGTGGGAAAAGGGAATCTAGTTCTGTTGAAACATGTTACTCTTTCCATGTCAAAAACGAAACCCAGCAATTTGCTTGGGAAACAATGGAACGACTGCAGAAGGGAGCTTTGAAGTTCCAGTTTGTTGAGCATACAGTGGGCCACCTACCAAGCAACACTTGTCACAGTAAACATAACACCTTGGTGCTCTGAGCCATGTGCTAGCTTCCAGTAGGATACTGGCCAAGATCCATCATGCTGTTCCTGGTCTTCAGAGTGCCAACAGAATGTGTCTCAACTTTCTCAAAGACCATCCTTCTCTCTCTGAGTCGATGGAATGGAGATCACCAAACCACCAAGGGCCAGGTTAACTCCACTAATGGGGTATGGCACTTTCTGAAGGGGTTCCACACTGTTTGTGCATTTGTGTCTTCAGAGACACTGGGTAGGAACTTTCTAGAAAAGATAACGTTGTTACAAATCAACAATTTGTGAAAACAAGAATGTTTTGTGGGAATGTAATTCACAAATTTGAGGTGCAACAGCTGCTGAGTGAAGACAATACATTTGCTTGCCTGCCAGATCATCGAGTGGGTTTATGGGGAGCCCATATTTTAGAAGAACTACAGGGTAGTCATGAGGGTTTCAGACAGCATAAATATCTTGAGTCTGCTGTGATTAAGTTCTCTGCAAGATAGAGTGGCTTCAGCCTAAGTATTTGAGTGATATGGGGTTTGTACTAGGAGGCTGGATTAAGATTGCTTTCCTCACATTTTTATCCTTTGCACTCTTGACTTTGTAGCTTTCTGGTTTTCCATGAAGGGCAACATGGAGAAGCAGAGGTAGTTTATTGTGCTGATAATTTATCAGTATCTAGAAGGACTGCCAACTTTGGCTCCATCCAAAAACCCCGGCATTTGAGCTAACAGGGTAAGAGACAGGATGGTTAACTTGTGAAGAGTTTGGTACAAATAGAAATGAGTCATATGAGATAGCAAGTGAGCTTCACAGAGAATTTTTGAAGAAAAGAGGTGACCTTGGAGTGACCTTCTGACTCCCCAGGCTGGACAAGATTGTTTTCCACTTAACCCTCTTTTCTCATGCCTGCCCATGGCAAGTTTTTGGAATTGCTTTCCCATACCCTTTTCTTGTTTGATTTTTACCTCGGGGAATTAAAGTTTATTAGTGAAAGAACAGGAACTATTCCTCTCCCAAAGCCGTGTTCTGACAGTGTCTGTGGTTAGGCCAAGTTGCTCAGGGCTTTCTCCATCTGTGTCTTGAAAACACCCAGAGCAGAGCTACTACAGCCTCTCTGAGCAACCTGTGCCACTGCTTAACTGTACTGGCTGTGGAAGCTTCTCTGCAAGTCTGAACTTTTCTCTCTTTGGTTTATGACAATGATCAATCATCCTCCCACTGTATACCACAGAGAACAGCGGGGCTTCCATTTTTCATGTTTTAAAACCAAGGACCTATTATTACTTAATGTGACCCCTTGTGTATCACAGAGCTATAAATTTCATCCTGCTGCTCCTGTGGGACACCTCTAAGTGGTACATGTCTCCTCACTTAAAGTGCCTCTTGCCAGCTTTCTTAGGAGCCTACTTACTGGAACTAAGTATCCTTCTGTTCCTCTGCCTTCAGGATTTTCACATGACCTCGTGTATGGTCAGTCTGAACCAGCAACTTCCTTCCCTCCCATGTGACTAATCTCTCCTTACCCATATTTGCCTTCTCTTCACTCTCCCTGACTCTCATCCAACTTTCTTTCTTTATGTGAAAGTCTCATGTTCCATCTGACCACCTTCCCACATCCAAACGCTACCTGCACCTCAGGGCAGATGTCTGCACCCACATGATCCTGCTCTCTGTTCCTCCCTCTGCCTTTCTCACCTCAACACCCAGCCTAACTCATCCTACCAGCTCCAGTCCTGCTCTCCTCTTGGTCTCTCCCTCCTCCTCTGGGGTGGATTTGAAACTCGTTTTCTCAGCATTCAGACTAGAAGTGCTTGGCTTCTCCCTGCCCAAGCTCAGCAGCAGGTGCTTCTGCTGCAGATTCAGGTCTAACGCCCATCCCCAACCTCAGCATTTAGCTTGTGACTCATGAGTTCCACCTTTGAGAGCTGCAGATTCACAGGCTCAAGGTAGTCCATGTAACATGGGGTTTACCCTTCTCCAGAGCTTGTGCCACTCTGCCTACCAGGGAGGGTACTATCCCTTAGTCTGTTTTCAGCCTGGAAACCCTCTCCTGAGCAGTGCATGTGTTGTACTATACAAAGCTACATGTCTGAGTTCCAAGATCTACCTGTCAGTGGTCTGTTCCTCATCTCTATCTGCATTCTGGCTTGGTTGACCATGTCAGCTTAATTTTCCTAACAAAGTCACAGTACCTTATCCTTCATCTCCATTTACGTGTAATATGAGTGCTCTGCTTACAATTTAGTAATTTGTAAACTAAAAGCAGTGACTTTACTTCATGATCTCCTTCCTAAGAAAAATTATCCTTGAAGTACCTGCAAAATTATCTGATGTACTGTGCCTTCTGCTAATAATGTCGTATTTTTTTCTCATTTTCTAATTTTAATTTTGCACTGCTCATATCCATTTATAGCTCCCAGTAAGTTACTGTGTTATCCTGAAAATGTAGGGGGTCAGGCCATTGCCACTGGTTTATACAGCAAGAGTCCAGTGGGGCTGGGGCCCTATATGCTGGGGAAGGCCAGTCATAGCAATTATTATCTATGGAGAGCACTAGACAGTCAAATAGGAGGCATTCATTACTGCTAAACTCAGATTCATACTTGTGTTCCCTGCAACAGCAATGGAAACAATCTTTTTCTTTTTTTTCTTGTGTGCGTGATGAATTTAGTTCAGTATTACTTCTAAGTAATTACTAAGTAATTAGTACTTCTAAGTCTGTTTTTTTCCTCCTTTGCTGGTGGTGGAGATCTCTGTATGCCGTGGGATTCCCTGTTCTCGGCTTCATGTAATGTAAAACACATTGCAGTTTTAACAGTGGGCGTGCCAGGGGTTCCCGGTGCCGTGATCAAGCCGTGGCAGTGGAGGTGGGGGGCACTGGGGGGGTCCCAGGGAGGCAGGGGTGGGGAGCAATGCTCCAGCTGCCCTGCCCTGCCTAAACCGCATCACCTTGAAGCCCAGCAGTTACTGGGCAAGGAGAGGAGGAAAAGCCGCAATAAAACAACCTGTGTGTTACGACGGCTTTACTGTTTACAGCTGTCTTACTGCTGCTGCATTTAGCAGCAGATTTGGCTCATCAGTTCTGCAATAACAAACCGAGCTTGCAGGAGGATTGCCTTCTGCCTCTCCAAGAGCGCACAACCAGCCCGAGCATTTCTGCTTTTCTGGAATGAGCGGCTGCAGGACGGACTCCTGAGAAACTGTGCTTTTGTGCTTCTGTTGGGGAGTAAGTTGTTAGCCATCCATCCAAACAACACTCCAGTGTGACACACTGGTTTTTGATGAAGAGAGATGGAGTTTTCCCAGGCACTTGCTCAGCAGAGGTTGCTGATGGGATGCTACTGCTCCTGCCTTCGGTGGCAGCTGCCTCTCCAGCGGCTCCAGCGGCTCCCCCGGGCTGGGTAGCTATGCCTTGCCGGATGGCTCCCCAGCTCCCTCCTCCCTTTTCCTTGTCAATATGCGAGTTCTTGTCCCACCAGGGGAGGTGAACAGCTTGGCAGCAAAACAAAAATCCGCAGAATCAAGCTCTGGGGGAAGTGTTTTATAAACATCGCAGTAATTCTTTACAAAATGTAATCAGGAGTAATGAGAGGAGGTGCAGTTCCAGCACGCTGCTAATTAGGCACTAAAAACCTGAGCACAGTTGTCAGCACCTCTATCTTCAGTGATAATTTGAAATGTGGTATTCCTCCCCTTCCAAATCCCCCTTGATGTACAAATAAAGTGACATTGGGTTATAATCACATGAAGTTACGGCCAAATCCATTCACTTTAAGCTGTGACACATCTAAGAACAGTTTCTGGCAAAGACAAGAGGACTCATTCCAATTACAGTGAAACAAGAAAATATATTGCTATCTTTTTTATAAACAGTTATTGAAAATTGCACTTGTTATTTCCCCACAGGGGATGGCAGTAGTGCCACTTCCTCACTTGGCTAGAATCCAGCCCCAGCCTATGCTGTATGCCTGCCATGGCTTGTTTGGGACATCAGCTCCCAGGCTGTAATTTATCCCTCCAGCCAGTGCCTGTGCAGCATTACTGTGGGGATGTGCTAATTACCTGCTATTAATTCAAGTAGAGACAAGCACACTGCACTTTGTAATTTGTAGGTGGAATGATGATATTAGACATTGGTTCTGCCTTTAACACCCTTTTGGTTTGCTTTTTGATGAAGGCCAGTAGGGCTGTCCCCCTTGTACTGAGCCTTGGGGAAACCCTCTGGTGACCGATCACAGCTGGATTTAACTCCATTCCCCACCACTCTCTGGGTCTGACCATGCAGCTGGTTTTTTACCTAGTGACCCATCCAAACCATGAGTAGCCAGTTTCTCCCGGAGAATGCTGGGGAAAATGGTGTCAAAGGCCTTACTGAAGTTGATGCTAACAACATCCACAGCCTTTCCCTCATCCACTAAGCAAATCACCTTGTTCATGAAAAGAGATCAGGTTGGTCAAAGCAGGAGCTGTTTTTTCCCCAAACCTGTGCTCGTTGAGCCTGATCCCCTGGTTGTCCTGCGTATGCTGAGTGATGGCACTCAACATGATCTGCTCCCTGGTACCAAGCATGGGCTGACAGCTGGATCCTTCTTCTCGCCCTTCCTGTAACTTGAGATATCCAGCCAAGGCTGCTGGTAAATCATGGAATTGTAGAATGGTTTGGGCAGGAAAGAACCTTAAAGATCATCTCATTTCAACCCCCCTGCCATGGATGAGGACACCTTCCACTATACCAGTTTTCTCTGAGCTCCGTCCAAACTGGCCTTGAACTCTTTCAGGGGTGGGGCATCCACGACCTCTCTGGGCAACCTGTACCAGCGCCTCATCACCCTCACAGTAAAGAATTTCTTTCTAGCATCTAATTTAAACCAACCCCCTAATGGAAAGTGGCTCAGTGAACACTTCAGCCAGGTCACTCAGTATCCTTGGATGAAACTAGTCCAGCCCAATAGACTTGTGTCTAAATGATGTAGCAGGTCTAAGTCACTAAACATTTGCCCTTGGAATATGGGGGCTTCATTCTGCTCCCCATCCCTGTCTTCCATCTCAGGGGGAATCCTGTAAATTGTGGTTTTGGCAGGCTGTGTTGCAAAGGTTGCAGACTATGTTTATTGCTGAGATCTTGGAGGAAGGTATAGTCACTGCATTGCTTTAGAGAATCCTCACTGTTCCAGATCACACTCTGATCTGTGTTTGCAAAAGGAAGGCACACCCACCAAATGCAGGGCTGCACCGAAGTGTTGGGTTGCATTGAAGCCATCCAGCACATGACATCTGTCCTTGAAGTGATGTTCAGGAGGACATGAGGTCCTAGTGATGTTCATAAGACTTCTTGTCCTTGGGTGCTGCTGTGCTGGACCCTCCCTGCCAGCCAGTGGCTCCCCAAGGGCCTCTCCTGGCTAATTGAGTCTCCCAGCCTGGGAGGGACCTAAGCACAAATGGCAGGGAAAGGTTTCACATTTGATACCCATTGGATCAAAAATCCAATGGTTAGTATTCCTGTTATTACTAACAGGTTCAATTAACTGGACATCTAAGGGGGCTGTGGCTGTTCAACATCCTTGCTCATGGTTTCCTTGTGCACTGTCAAAGGCTCAGGAACCACTCTCCTTGTTGTTGCTGCTGCCAGCAGCACCATGGGACAGAAGTACATTTCCAAGAGATTTGAAGGCTGGGCAACTAGAGATGGTGGTGTTTACCTCTTTGTCTGACATTCACCATAAAAGCAATACAAAAATCCAGATCAGCAATGGCATACAGGTTGGTAGAAAGTGTTGGACCTGGGAGTCTGGCAGAACAAGCTGATGAATTGCTCTTGCTTCATAGAGGAGTATATTTGTGCTCTCAGACCCTGGTGATGTGCTGGGATGCCAGTTGCTCCACAGGATCCTCTCCTCATGCTGTGCACCTGGTGACTCCTTCTCACTGTGGGGCAGCTTTCCTTGAACGAGAGACCATACTGTGAAAAAGCTTTCCCTGAATTTTGTGCCTCACTCACAGCCTTCCTTCTTTCTCTAGAAACTTCTGAACAACACCCAGGCAAGATCCAGGACTCTTAAAGGTCATCAAGTTTCTCCATGCTTCACACATGGTGGTGGATGGGTAAAGGAGAAGACCCAAACTAATGTTTCCAGTAACCGTTTATTTTAAATTTTTCGTAACAGGTTTTCTTGCGGTATTTTCACTTCTGAGAGGTGAAAACCGTCTCTGAGAGCTGAAGATGGGAAAAAAAGCTCCATGCCAAGTGTCAATGACTTTGCCCCAAATCCCATGGATGGCTGCTTTACACCACTACCCTCCCAAGCTTTTCAGGTACTTCAGGTTTTTTTATGACAACACTGCCCCTCTACCAAGTAGACTATGCATTTTTTCTCTAGGACATACTCCCGGTATAAGCAAATACCCCAGGAGTTTGCCGCTGGTTTGACATCCAAGTCCTCTGCTGTGGACAATATCCTTGAAATTTAAGTTGGCACCAGCAGCCAAGTACAATACTTTGGCTGGGAATCACCTGCCTACCTTAGGGCAGCCCTAAGGCTGCACTGCCCTGTTCTGCACAAAGCAGAGAGCCAGCTCTGCTCTCCACAGGGCTGCACTAAGCAGCAAGCCAAAGCCAGCCAGCATTTGCATTTCTGTAGGTGCTCCTCTAACCCCTGCAATTGTACTTGCTGCTTTGAGGCTAGACATACATGTTGTAGTCCCACAAATATTTCAGCAGTCACCAAAGGCAGAAAGAACTTGAGTAGGCAGCAACTTATTTTTAGACCTGATGATAAACCCACTGAAAAGGTTTTGTGTTTGCCTTGTGAATATCTTTCCACTTAATAAGGATGATTCACCCACTCTGCCACAGTTTGCTTGTCTGGAGTAGGCAGTGCCTTGGAGTTCCAGTCACAAATCCTCACTCTCCATGTCTGAGGTTCCCTCCCGCCATGGTTTACACCTGCCATCTTGGTGATGTGCTTGTGTCAGCCCCTCAAGTATGTCTGACAAGGCAAGGGGAAGGCAAGTGGTCTATCAGCTCCCTGTCATTGGTGGGGAGGAGGGGGACTTGGTGCAGCAGAGAATGGGAGCTGAGACCCCTTCTCCTTCCTCAGGCAGCTGAGGATTACATGCTACTTCCTGTCAGCAAAACAGACTGTCACCCTCTTCTTTAACTCCAAAAAATAACCTGTTCTTCTGGCAAGTACTTCTAGAAAATCCATGACTGCAGGGAAATACCATGGAGAAGAGAAGCTCTCCAGGCAGGAATGTAACAGTCTCCCTAGCAGACAGGCAAGCTGGTAATCATGTTGGCTCCGGTCCATGTGGTTAGCCAGTCTCTTAGGTAATTGATGGATGGAGGTTTATCAGATTGGTAGACTATAAAGATGATTCTGTTATTCAGGGTAGGAATACTAGAAAGTGGGAAAAGGCCTCTGGGCTGTGATGAGTGGTGGGTGTATGTGTGACTGCAAGGAGCAGTGGATAAAAGGGCAGCATGGGCGGTGTGGAACACACAGCAGCTGTCCCTTGTACTTTCTCATGGTAGTTAGGGCCTCTGTGAGAATCAGCTTGTACTGAAAACGCTAAAAACTTCTTGTAAGCAGTCCTAACAGAAATACTGAAACTTGAGCAAAGATATGCTTAATCTGGAATGAAATGAAAAGTCTCTGGGGGTGGACAGAAAGAGGGCTTCCATCTTGAAGGGCTCCCACCCCATGCCCCAAAGCCTTGCCAGGTTTTTTTTTCAGGGAACAGTGTTTAAAAACCCATTGCCTCCCTTCCAGTCTTGTTTTTATCCAGGTCTATTATGTATAAAATACATAAAGAAATCAGTAACAGGACCACAATCCCTCCATCTGAGAGGAAACACCAGTTAGATGTGAGAAGATTTCCCCTTTTTCAGTTTCAACCTCTCTGCTAGGTTATTTGTTGTACTGTGCCCCAGTTCAGCAGCAGGAGTGCTCTGGCCACATACTCAGCCAGCCTCCTGTCCCTTGACTGAGGCTTCATTGTACGTGCAAATCCCCGTGTGGATCTGTGCCTTGAAGGTTGGAGACCCTTAAAAAAAGATGGCAGGTTTGGGTCACTTGCTCCCTGCAGGATTTACTGCTGGCTTGCTCTCTGCAGGGGCCTCTCTGAGAGCAGGGTTTGAGAGTCTTTTCTGTGCTCTGTCTACAATGCCATGTAGTCTATTTTATTCCAGTGGGGGATGATACTGAAAGTCCACATTGCAAGGGCCTCAGTCACCTACCAGACCTTTCAGTGAATTCTTCTCACCTCACATGAAACATCTTCATTTCAGGTATGTTGCGTGAGCAATGTAATTAAATAATGAGAGACCTGGCAGTGCAGGAATGAATGCCTGTGGGGAGGGAGGAGGTGTTGCCTGCAGCTGCAGAACCCCTGAGGAGCTCAAAGCTGGGCAGCTGGGGCCAGCCATGGGTGGATCTATTTGGTGTCTCCCCTCTGCCTCTGCAGAGCCTGAGCTGCACACAGTTCAGTAGCCAAGCTCTAGTCTGCACAACAATGTTCATGTCCCCAGCACACAGGGCAGCAATAACATACCCTTCCAGAGGGTCAGCCAGAGTTCTCCCAAAGATACAGCCAGACTCAGCATGGGTTAGTTAAAGCAGCACATTTATTTTAAGGCACAGAAAAGTGAAAGATTCAGCAAGACCTACAGGAAGGTTTTCAAAATATCTTCTTTTTTTCTTTTTTTTTCTTTTTTTTTGAATCCAGGTCTATAGGAAGCAAAGATGTTACACTGCAACACTCACATTGAGCTGTTTGATTTAGTAGGTCAGGTTGAGCTGAAATGTAATTTTGTTTGTCCCTCTTCTGCCTGCTGTCCTCAAATATAGGCCAACTTCCTTTTAGATACAGTGGAATGGTGAAAGATCTGATTTCCAAAAGCCCAACTTCCCTGCATTACCTGCTGCCTCCAGCGAAGTTCAGGACCTCCTGGTGTGCACAGAAAATCGGAGCCCTGGCACATCGTGCACACAGGTCTGCAAGAGCCTGAAATCACTTGGGATGTGAGATCTCCATGGAGCAAACAGTTCATCCAGTGCAATGTCACCCTTTGTTCTTCTCCTATTCTTACTGTGCTGTGCTGAAGTGTATGAATGGTGGAGGAGTCTTCACCTGTGTGCAGCTTCTTGGAGAGGGAATGAGAAGGGAAGAAGCAGCTGACTCTGCTGATGTGGGTGCCATGAGAGGCAACCATGGGCCCTTGTGGTTATTTCTGGTGGAGGTCGCAGAATAACTTGGAGAAACAGCATGCAAACATTAAGGTCTGCTTGATCAGTCCAGGTACTTACTGGGGGTTCCCTTAGTCACCCTGCTTGTGTGCAGGCTCTTGCTGTTGGGGGGTTGGAGAGGCCATGGGAGCTCTTTTTCTGGGGAAAAAACAGCAACTGGGAAGAGGAAAGAAAGAAGGGCCTTAAAATGAGACAACATGGGTGGAATATCCTGCTACATCTCATTCAGTGGAGGAGCACAGCAATGAGAAGACAGAAAGTTTTTATGCTGCCTCTCTACAGTGCCCTTCAGCACTCCCTGTCTCTCTACAGGAATGACTTCAGTGGGACTGCTTCTGAGAACTGAATGTCTGCTTCTTCAAAATCTGGAGATAAGCACAAAGGTTTCTGTGAAACCCTCTGATGTTGCCATCTCCACACAGGGGAGTATAGGACAGCACAGCAAGAGTGGGATGACAATTCTTGCTACTCAAATTTGCTGGAGGATCTGGGTTGGAGATTTTGCACACTGCCAGATGGGTGTGAAAACGTCTATGCCCTGATCTCCTAGGAAGGTGGTGGCTCCCGCAAGCCAGGCAGAGCTCCCTGATGGGATGAAGCCTCTTGCTAAAAAGCAATGCCTACTCCTCTCCACCTGAAGAACAACATGCTCCTGTCTGCTTCCTTTTCCACCCACCAGCTCATGTGAGATCCTGACCTGCCTGCTGGGATGGCATTAGTGCAGCTATAAATACAATAGCAATATTACTTTCTTCAATGAGCCTGCTTTCTGATTAGAGCAGCCAAACCAGCAGTCACACATCTCACAGAAGTTGACTTCAACATATTTTTTGACTGATAATACTGCCAGCTGAGTCACAGTAACCTGGAATCCCTGCTCAAATGCCCTGGGCTTGCTGCTTTCCTGGTCCTATGTCCATCAGAGATGCTTCTGCCACCCAGCTGAGTATGTCAGTGCCATCAGCACTGGGAAAGCTGTGAAGAAAAACCTTTTTCAGTAGTATCATTATGTTCTTGTGCAAACTGTAATGTCCAGGATAGCACCTGCTTAGCTCCTGGGCTGAAAATGCAACTGAAAGTACATAGGACCATAGAACGGGTTGGTTGGAAGCTCACCTAGTCCATGGCATGCCACGGATAGATATACCTTCTACTAGACCATGTTGCTCAAAGCCACATCCAACCTGGCCTTGAACATTTCCAGGGATGGGGCCTCCACAACTTCTCTGGGAAACTTGAACCAGTGCTTCATCAACCTCATTTCTTCCTAATGTCTAATCTAAATCTCTCCTCTTTCAATTTAAAGCTAATCCCCCTTATCCTGTCACTACAGGCACTGGTAAAACTTTATGTCCCTTTTGTCATCTGCTGTATGTGGTATATGGGTATGGGACTGTGGTCCCTCTTGTGCACACACCATAGCCTGAAGGTCAGATGGGGAAGGACCAGGAGGTGGTGGCTGGGGGTTGTGGCGGCTCCTACAGTACTCCGTTGTGGGTGCAGGATTGTTGCTGGGGTGTCAGGAATATGTCTTGTGCCTACAGACGCGGGGAGAACCTGCAATCTTGTTGCTTTTCTCCTCAAAAAATTCTATGTAGGTGGAACCAATTATATGCAATGTACTTCAGCTTTCTAAATGCAAAGTATAGGAGGCTAAAATGTGCCTCAGATTGACGTCAGCAGTATTTCAAGTGTGTAGCTGAAGGCAGTATCCCTTTGATATCTGTCTATTAGTATCTGTTTTGCTGAGGTCATGGGTAGATTTCTCTTCCATTCATCTGTTTAGAGGGTTTTTTGAACTGTATTTTAAGTAATGATTTTCACCAGCAGAATGAAAGAGAATTAACAAATACCAAGATGGAGGGGCATGTAGCTGTTTCAAGAACATGATGCTGTAGAAAATACTCCTTTGGGCTTCCTGGGTTCAGAAATAAGCTTAGTGTCACATTCTTTGGGGGTGTGAAGTACATCACACATCAGTCAGTGGACTGTGCATTTGTCTCTCAGCTCTCAGAGGTCCAGGTAACAGTTTTACTTTCATAAGCACATTTATTTAGTAAGAAATGGTTTCTCAGTAGCTTTGGAAATGCAAGAGCTGGCTCAAAGCTGCACAGGAAAATCCATTTCTGTTGCAGGCAACAGGCAGGCAAAAGGGAGGGAGGAGTGTGGGGGAGATGCTGGGGCACATATTTGAGGGAGATGAGGATGGGGAATAACCTTCAGTGGGCAAGGGATTTCCAGGGGCTGTTGGTCCGGCACATCTCTCTTCCTCCCACACCACCTTCTCCCTCATACTCTCAGGGAAGGCAAAACCTCCCATGAGGGTCTCTCAGGTCCTGCAGAACAGAACCACCCTTATGGCCATGCTGCTGTCTCCCATCACCCCACTAGATCAGCCCACAGGGAGAAGGTAAGGGATGCACAGGCAGCCAGGGAATGCAGCCGTCACACAGAAGGCTTCCCACAGGTAAACAGACACAGTACCTGTGGAGGGTGCAAGATGCAGCCTTTCTGTACCTTCATGACCTTAAGCAAACAAATGGGAGTGCCTGGGGTTGCACAAGAGGCTATTGGAAGATGCACACTTCTCACCTGTGTGGAAAATACCACTAATTCATACATAGAACAGAGCACACTCAAAAACCAGCTGTCCCTTTTCCACCAGTCAAGGTTTTCCAATGCTTCAGACAGCCTTCAGTGCCTGTCTCCTTAACTGCTACTGATGTTTCCACTACATGGGAGCAAAGATAGTGAAAAAGAACAAGAAGGTTTATTTGTCTTCAGAAAAGGCCACATTTTCAGTAGCCACTGACAACCTTCAGTCATCCATTTCATGTGATAACACAATATTTGTACAAATGCCTCATGCTGTGGATTGGTTTAAGCAGTAGCTTTACATGTGCTACTTCAGAAAACTCCTATGTACCAACAAATAAAGTATAATTAGTAATATGGGCCTTTAGGGATTATTTTAAACAGATTGTTCTCTGTGATGGTAACTGTCAGTCTGTTCTCTGTATCATTTCCTTGAAAGGTCTAACAAGTACCTCTGCCCTCTTACTAAGGCCACTGCTCAGGGAGTTGAGAAATGAGGAGAGAACCTGAGCACAGAGGCAATTAGCTGAAAGTACATCTTATCCCTTAAAATGCTGGTCCTGCTAAAGAACCCTCATCCCACTACACTCAGGCCTGACAGAAAATACACTGAGAGGTCATTTGGGAAAATTTGTTATACAAAAACAACATGTACTAAACCCACTCAAGGTAAAGCACATTCAGGTTCCTGAGAAGTCAGGAGCCATCACCCTGGGGGCTATCTGTACTAACAGCTCCTGGCAGCTCCTCTGCCTCAGTCCTTTTCAGTATTCCACAGCTACCATATACCCACACACCACCATACTCAGTGCCACTCCTCATCTCAGGTACTGAGAAAGTAGGAGAAAGTGCTCACTGACTTTCATAGAATCATAGAGTCACGGAATGGTTTGGGTTAGAAGGGACCTTTAAAGAACATCTAGTTCCATCCCCCTCTCCTTGAGCAGGGACATCTTCCACTAGATCAGATGGTTCAAAGCCCCATTCAACCTGACCTGACACACTTCCAACCATTTTTCAGAGTCCTGGCTCAGTGAGGAGGTCCCAGAGCACTGGAGGTTAGCAAATGTGAGGGAGGATTTGGGGAGCTACAGGCCTGTCAGCCTAACCTTGGTGCTGTGGAAAGGCATGGAGCAGATCATCCTGAGTGCCATCACACAGCACATGCAGGAAGACAAGGGGATCAGGCCCAACCAGCATGGATTTGTGAAAGGCAGGTCCCGCTCCACCAACCTGATCTTCTATGAGAAGCTGACTCAGGGGATGAGGGAAAGGCTGTGCATGTTGTCTGTCTGGACTTTAGTAAAGCCTTTGATACCATTTCCACAGCACAAGTGCGTCTGGAGCACAAGTCTTTTGAGGAGCAGCTGAGGAAGCTGTTTAACCTGGAGAAAAGAAGGCTCAAGGGAGACTTTATCACTCTCTATAACTATCTGAAACGAGGTTGTAGTGAGATGGAGGTCAGTCTTTCTTCCCAGGTAACAAGTGATAGGACAAGAAGGAATGGCCTCAAGTTGTATGCCAGGGGTGGTTTAGATTGAGTATTAGGAAAACTTTCTTCTGTGAAACAGTTGTCAAGCATTGGAACAGACTGCTCAGGGAAGTGGTTGAGTCACCATCCTTGGAGGTATTAAAAAGGTGTGCAGATGTGGCACTTGGAGACATGGTTTAGTGGTGGACTCAGCAGAGCTGGGTTAGTGGTTGGACTTGATGACCTTAGAGGTCTTTTTCAACCTAAGTGATTCTATGATTTTATCTCTCCCCATGTAGCACTGTTTTCCCCAGCATTCCAGTACTGCCTGCCTCTGAATTCAGCCACTCCACACATCCTCCTGCCCAGTACCCAGGGCTGTCCTCTAATCCCTGCCTGCTGCCCTTCTTAGTGCTGGGTCAGTTCATTCCCATGGCAGCAGCAGTTAGGGTGTCCTGGATGGCTGAGGAGAAGCTTCTGGCTCAAAGACCAAGTCTAGTATGTGGAATGGAGACTGGAGCTGTGAGTGAATGTGGGAGGATGCTTTGGACAGGGAAGTGTCTGATCATAGCCAGGTCAGAAAAGAAGATGGAGGGCAAGTGCAAACTGAGGTCTACAATCTGTCTGTAGCATCATGGGAACTCCAAACACGCTAGTCACATCAGCCAGCAACCTTGGAGATGCAAAGATTTCTCCAAAGACAGGTCCTCTGAAGCCACTAATGCTCAAAACTGTGGTTGTTCCCCTTACTTCATGTTTACAAGTGGAACAGAGCCATTTTGGCTCATTCTGTTTCAAGTCCACCTGAATCTCATACCTACCCTGGAAAAGTTAACAGAGAGTTAAAAGTGATAAATTTAGACACAGAAAAACCTCCTTAACTGCAAAAAATGTCTAAACAGTGGGAAAAAGCTCAGCCTTGCCTAAAAGGACTGTCCTGGGCTCAGGAGCATCTCTCCATAAGTGAGCAGAAGGAAGATAATAACCTGCACTTATGCAGATGGAGCAATGCCATTCTGCCCTGTCTCCTTAGTGAAGCCATTAGCTGTGCTGCATTTCATCTTGGAGAAGTATCCAGACACAGCGTTGCACCAGGTTTATTTTCTTTCCATTGTTTCTTTCTCAGTCATGCCCAGAAAATACAGCTCATCTGACAGGTAAGAACATCCTCAAAACACACCATGTTTAGTGTTAAATGCAGGCAGATCATTTCCTTGCTTCAGTCATCCTTACACATGAAAGCCGTCAAAGGATAAAGCAGTAATGAGCAAGGGAGCAGAAAGATCAGTGGAGCAGGGAAGCTGTGGCAGGGACTGGGGCATGAGAACCTTGTTAGTTAGAGGGGCAGTCATGCTGAGGTGACTCAGCTTGGGAAAATGTGCTTTTTTGATGACTTAATAAAACATTGTTTAATTGTTGATTTTTTTTTTAAATTTAAATAGTTGCTCTTACTGATATCTTACTAGTGTATATCAGAGAAGGGAAGCATGATGCTTATCTAGCAGAGTTGTAGCTCCTACTTCAAAACATGCTCCACGTGGTGCCACCTGTAGCTTAGGCTTTCATTTATGCCATCCCTGTGATTTTGGTGGCTTTACAATTTTGCCTAGTAGGCAACATTTGAACTGAGTTTTCTCATGTGGGTAGTGTGCCTTGAGCTCATTGTTAGTAACAGGATTGTGGTGTTTCAGCTGTTTCCAAGAACTAAATTAGGCAAGAAATGTTTTGCAGATGACTGATATATCACAGGAGATAATAGTGGGTGCTGTGGTCACAAAACACCACAGGTCACCAGGACTTTTGAAATTTATGCCTCTGCTTTCTCATATCTCATGTGTTCCCCAGAGACTCCTCCAAACTGAGCATCTCTGTGGGTGCTTTATGTCAGCACTGAGCCTGCTCTGCCCTGGCACGTCCCTGGTGTGCTGCCCATCCTGCACTGGCCATCTCTAGGGTCCAATGACCCATGCTTCCTCCACAGAGCAGTCAGAGCAGAGCTTTCTCAGTAATAGTTCATTTCAGCTCCTGGGTGCCATAGACCAGAGGCCAGAAAGCCTGTCAGCCTTCTGCTTTTGATACTTCTCCCATTGGCACAGAGAAGCAGGGAGAGAAAGGAAGTGTCTTTGTTTGAATGCCAAACAGAAAGAAGTTCATTCAAGGATTAAAGGTATGGGGGGACAAGGAGGAGAGCCCTAGGAGACAGACAGACTGGAGACAGCAGGGGCAGAAGGGGTCAGACTAGCTCAGAGGGGATAAGCAGATGAGGAACAGTCTGTAACCAGTACAGCACACTCCTTTCCTGAAACCTGGAACAGGACCCAGTACTGGCAAGTCTCCACATTCCTCTGCAACCAGCAACATCTCTGCCATCAGCTGGTGGAAAAGGCATGGGGTTAGCAGTCAGGATGCACGAGCACTGGCACATGGGCACCCCTGCAGGTTCTGCAGCAGCTTGTTGGCCACAAAGCCTTGCAATCAGCTGCCACATACCCAAAGAAAGCTTGTGTGAGGACCGTGGGCTTCAGTGGAGAGGGGAATCACTGCTCATCCGTGCTCTGCAGAAGGAAGAGGGAGAGAGGAGGGAGTCAGCTGTATGCTCTGCTGTCCCACAAACTCTTTGCAGTGACAGCATAGACACAGCTGAGAACTCTGAGAGCACCTGGGAAATGCCACCATCCATACAGCTTCCTCTCCACTCCTCAGAGAGTAGGAGCAATCCTTTCTCATTTCATTCCTCATGTGAGTAACCCTATGCTTTAACTGGCAAACCTGAGTGGCTCCAGGAGCAGGGTTCTACAGCACATCCCCTCCTCTCACAGCTGGAAAGCTCCTCATCCTTTTTCTGTAAGTCACCACCTTGAGTCTGCTTGTCCAGGAAGACTCTGTCCCATGCTCTCACATCACTCTTCAGATTCTGATTGCAAGCTTCAATTTATCAATTTTAAATCCACTTATTCTCAGGCTTTTCAAAGTCTGGGGTACATCATGTACTATGTAAAGGGCAATCTTTATGTTAATAGCAAAGAAGCACCAACCCGATAGTCAGACTATGATGGACTTTTTTATTGCTCATTCTCTTACTGGTTTTATTTGTAACACTGAATGTTTTCAGAGATATTACTGTATGTCAGCTAGAGTTATTGTACCAGACTGAACTTAAACAGCAGCAGCCTACTGCTAATATTGAAAGTCCAAACTCACTGAGCCATATGAGCCTACTATTTTTTGTTCTTGTTTTGCTTAAACTGTAGCCCAAATAGTCTCAAAGAGGGCAAGTAATGTTTGTAAGAACTTAAGGCTTATATCCGCAGAGCTTTTTGGAAGATGTATTAGATGGTGAATTTGTTTTATTTGCCATATAAAATGTAACTAAATAAAGCTATAAGAATCTTCACTAAGAATAATTCAGCACTGGCAGAAAGACAGATTATAACATGTATGGTATTTCTCTCCAACAAGATTTTACAATTTTAAAGAAAGGACTCCCAGTTCTTGAGAATGAAAAACGGGCACTCTCAAGCACTCTCACTTGAAGTTGTGTTGGGCTAATTTTGTGCCAGTGCAGCCTAGACGTGTGCATGGGGATCAGGAGAGTATCTCAGCCCTTACAGACTACCACTCCCTGGCACTTCGTTTTGCTAAAGAAGCATCACAGAGGAGAAAGTTTTGGCGGAGGGTAGATCCACCAACAGCAGCCACTCGCTTCCCCCCACTCCCCATGCCCTAGGAAATCCCTCTTCAAAAATTCCATCTCTTGCCATTCCTGCACCTTTCTTGTGCCCACCTGGTCTTGGGACCAGCCCGTGCTTTTGGGAAACATTTTCTGCCCTCCCCTTTTGGTCACATTTTCCCAATTCCGGTTTTTTTTTTTTTCCTGTCTTCCTCACCCTTCTCCCTTCAGGCAAAAGTTGAGAGTTCGCTTTAGCTGTGGATACAGGCGATGCAGGAGCTGCAGCCCTCGGGAGGAGCGCAGTGTCCGCCTCTCCCCGTCCCGTCCCGTCCCGGGAGAGCGGCTCCCGGCGGTGCCGCAGCGCCACCTGATGGAGCCGAGAGGCCCCTGCACTGCCGGCACCGCCCGCCGCGCCCTTCCCGGTCCGCCAAACACCGGGGAGCCCCATCCTGGCAAGCTTTGGGGTGTGTCGTGGTTTAACCTTCCGTGGGCAGCTAAGCCCTGCTTAATAACTGCTGCTCAGTCCTCCCTGGCCCCACGTTGCCCATTGCCACTCAAGCAGTTGCCAACCTCCCCCACTCCTCAAGCCTGAAAAGGGCTGGAAAGCTTGGAATACCTTGGAAAACCTTAGGAAAAAAAAAATGCTTACAGAACATGCACTATATTTCCTTCCATACAGGTGGCTGAAGTCACATCCCACGCAATCCTGGGGAAGGCTTCTTGGAGAGCAGTGAGATTCCCACCTCCTCTGCTTTCAGTCTTGCTGTTTGTACGCACTACATTTGGACTCAGAGGCAAATTAAAATCACCACTGGCAGAGTTGTTGCAGATCTGCTCCCTTGCTCATATCAGAAACGCAGCCTGTTGCACCTCACCACGGTGGTGGTCCATTAGAAATAGACATGAATTTTCCATTAGAAATAGACATGAATTTTCCTTGAGGTTTTATAAAACCTCTGCTGTATGTCCCATAAGTAGTTAGACTGGTAAGATGGAGGGACAAGCCGGGGACATCCAGAAGGGCTCTCAGATTGTGGTTTCTAACCTTGCCTTGCCACATCTGTAAATCACCTCCATTTTTTCCACCTTCAAAATGCAAAGGGAGATCTCTTTTGTCTGCAGCCTAATGAGCTTCCAGGAAAAATACTTTTAGTCTATATAGAGGATGGTCTGGAGCTCTCCAGGTGAGACTTGAACATTTTGTGGAGAACTGTGCATGTGATTTCTTCTTTAAGCAGCAAATGTGTGACCCGTGGGTGGGCAGTGCATGTCACCTCTTTGGCATCAGCAGACCCTGCCACTCTGCCTCCCCCTGCCTGCGGTGCATACAAATGTGCCATTGGAAAAGTTATGAGCTTTTTATTGTCACTTGTGGAGTGAGATATTGAACCATCGAAGTGCTTATTCATTTCTGGTTATCTGATTGTCATAATGTTTCCAAACTGCCAGTTGAAGGTAAGAGATAAACTACAGCCAGCCTCAGACTGAAAGGCGCCTTTGACGTAGCCAGGTTTTTTTCATCAGTGGGTGATATATTATTTATTGACTCACACAGGGTCACCTGGAAATACTCCATGCAGGGAATCGAAAGGGAAGAGTAAATAGTGAAATAAAAGGACATCGTCAGGACCTTGTTTTGCTACTGGGATGGTTTTTCTCTGCTTGTGTGGCGATGGTAGACCCAGAATCTGGGCTGGCAGCTCTGGTTCTTAGAAGGAAGAGAAATTCCTGTGCCCTCTGTCACTTCAAGAGGAACAAATGCAGCACAAAGAAAAACAGGCAGCTATGTTATTTATTTCCTAAAGAATTCTCTTTCCCTGTTATCATAACCTTACTCTTTACCACCAGCTTAGAAGGTCCAAACTACTTGAAGGAGTGAATGGCAGGGATCTCCTCAGGGGTGGCAGGGAGACCCAGCATTGCTGCCAAAGGAGATCCGGTGGGAGGGAACTTTGCTGTTCTGTAGATTTCCCAGGCTTGCTCTCTAAAAACTAATCCAAATGCATCACGTGAAACAGCATTTGCATCGTAATATTAAAGAAAAGAAGACTTTTCTGAGGTTCAGGAGAGTTGTGTGTGTGCAGGGCGTTTGGAGATAACAATTTTCTGAATAGAGCTCTGATGTTGGCCTTTCAGCCTGTAATTTCAAATGGAAGACAGGAAGGAGAGACATCCGTCTGCTAAAAGGGATATTTACCTTTTCCAGCTTCACTGTTGCTATGGTCACATATTGTTGTAATTTTCTTTTATTAAAGAGAATCTCTTTTAAAGACTTTTCTACCCAATGGATCCGCCAGCTCAGCTCTCTGGTTCATGAATGTCTGTTTACCTATTTAGCCCACCTGATGACGGCATTTTAAGGCCCCAGGGGTATTTGGTTTCCAAGCACTGATAGAATTAACAGAGAAGTTCCCAGCATGATCATGATTTCCTGAAGTCAAAGTAAAGTTGGAAGAAGTGGGGTTGATTTTTTGTGTGTGTGTTGAGAAATAGAATATCCCTTTATAAAAAAAAAAAAAGTGTGAAGTTTTTTGCTTTTTATCAATAAGAGATCCAATATAATAGGCTGGAGGAGATTAATTAGTGTAATTTGTCTTCTTGTCTGCCTTCTGACAGAATCTTGTCTCACCTGGTTTTCAAAAGCCTGCAATTCACCTATTATGATCTACACATGGATTCTACAATTTCCCTGTAGTCATCAGTACTTTAGGGAAAAGTGTCTTATTTCCAAAAGCAAATTGCTGTGCAGAAAAGCCTCGCTGTGCACCAGGCTGGGTATGAGTCAGTGGGGCCAAGGCCTTTTCCACATGAGCCGTTGGACTACGTGACCTCTCCATCCCTGTCCCTTGCACCTGGCCACGCTTCCAAAACCAGGAGCTGAGGGAATGAAGGAGATGTGCACTCAGATATTTAGGCAACTTGTTCCAGTGCCTCACGACCCTCACAGTAAAGAATTTCTTCATTATATCTAGTGTCTTACAATGTACCCTCTTTTGATTTAAAACCATTACCCCTTGTCCTATAAATGACCCCTTGGAATGATATCTAATCAGAGCAGACCCATATTGGGCTTCTCTTCACAAGTCCTCTAATGATGGGAAATTGGTAACTACTCATTGCCTTGTTTGGTTTGAGCATGCAGAAGGGTTGAGCTGGCAGTGTCCCCCTCCACGCTGAGTGTAAAATGTTGTCTGAGTTCAGTCTGACCTGGCAGCGGGACAAAGCTTTCAAAGAAAACCGCGTCTGTATAAATGTAGTGAAAGTGGATATAGCCAGATGGAGACAAGGACTCTTTTCAGTTACTTTTCTGAGGAAACAGCTGTAGCTGAGCTCATGGTTTGTCAGATACCAAGGAACTTGTAAAAGTGAGAGCTCTTGTGAACCCTCCAGACAAAAGCAGAGCTGGAGTCAGGCTTTGTTGCCATTGATGCTGCAGTCAGTTGTAGGCAGGACTATAGGCAAACAGACTTCAGGAGGCACAGGGCTGAGTGTAGATCCTGAAGCAGCTCCTACTCTGCCTTACCACCAGTTTTCCTCCTTTGCTGTATTAACCCCAGCTCAGCTGGAGTGAAAAGTAGCCCATTGATGCAGAGAATCAGAAGGCAATGCCACCCTGCAACAAGGCAATGATGCTGTTTGCTCTGCTGGCCAGCATGTGCAAGCTGCTGGTGACCAGTATTGCAAACAATTGACCAATCATGAGGGAAGCAAACCCAGCTCCATAGCTGTGTCCCTCTGCTCCTAGAGTGTCCACACAATACCCAAGTGAATGAGTAAGAGCTGTCTTACCGTCCAGGCTGTGTCCTATGCCACCACTGAAGGCTAATGGACTGTTACACCCCTTCAGGCAGAAGGCCTAGGCTCTGTCCAGCTCAGCACCTCCTTCTTGCCATAGCTCAGACAAAGCATTCAGCATTAGTGCTGAGACACCTAGTCATGCCAGGGGACTGACTGCAGCCAAGGCCTCCCTAAACTGCACTACCATAGCAATCTGTGCTCTAGCCTCTTCCCTCTGGGTCATCCAGCACACAGTACATCTCATCTCCTTCTTCTCACGTCTCTCATCCTCCTGCCCAGTTCTCCATGATACAGTAAGCTTCCATGCTGCCAGCTGTGCTGTAGCTGCCGTCGCACAACCCCTGTTTTTATTGGGAGGATCCACCCTTGCATGCTCTTGCCACAGTTTGCTGTGCAGCTGCAGTGAGAGCTGTGCTAGTACTGCTTGGGCACCACAGCAATCACATCTGATCGCCTGTATTAAACAGCAGGACTGTAGAGCCAGGACCAGAGGCCAGACTCAAGTGGCCTTAATGACTGAGAGCTTTGTGCTCAGAGGTTGTTGTGAGGGTAAAACACTAAAGGATTGCTGACATTTGCTGGTGCTATAACAAGTTATTACATCTTAGGGGAAATGGAGAAGAAAGAAAACAGCACTCAGCTCTGCAGTGATGAGTCAATTGGGAAGAGGTAGAGTAGTTTTATCTTTCCCAAGACCAGTCACTCCTAAAACTTGCCTACCTCCGGGTGCTACCACTGCCATGTCTGTCATTGTGTCCACCCATTTTGAAACACAACATGGATGAGAAAAACAGCTGATGGAGCAGCAAAGATGAAATGGCACAGTCAGAAACTCATCCTTCCTTTTCCTGGCGTGAGGAAGTAGAAGGGAAGGTTGAGGGGATTGCATTCTTCCTTCTGATCCTCAGCATCATCAGTTCAAGGAGCACTGCCAGACTCTTGGCAGGAGAGCAACTCCAACTGCCATGTTCAACTATGTGATTATTTGCAATTAGCTATGTGTAAATCCAGCAGGAGGAGTATGGTGGGAGTTATCTGATTGAGTTCTCAAAGTATTTGGAAGAGCACAGCCAGTCACTAAACCAGGATGGCACAAGGATGATGGTGAGATCACAGGAGCAGCCATACCAAGCCAGCCCAGCAGATGGCTGAAGAGAGTAAGAGGCTATTTAGTCTTTGTGAAGTCATGTTGATGCCCATCTCCAATGGAGAAAATCAACAGAAGTGGCTCAAGGGAAAACAGAAGGACCAAACAAGTATACTGAAAGGTTTCCAAGAAATCTGTTCTGTCAGATAGTATTTTATGGTTTGGGGACCTAAGACACCTCAGTGGATTTCTCCTCCCTGAGGATGTCTAAAACATACATGAACCCCTGCACATTTACCTTATCATAAAGTCCTCTCACAAGGAACATCACAGATTTAACTATTGTGCAACTGCATAAATTCTGCACTGTATAAAAATAAATCTCAGGGGTTTTCTCTTGAAATTAGAGCCTGCTGTTGTTGTATGAGTCGCCTTGGTTCCTGTATTAGAAAAGGCTGATGGGTGGTTCTTTCTTCATCTTCTTCATGTTGTTTGTAATTCATAATCTGCTAGCATAACCTCCTGTCTTTGGGGGGGGCTACAGAGTTGTCTCTATCAGGTTTTTTCCACACAGAAAAGCCTTTCTGTACCTTTGATCACCTCTATCAGCTTTCTCCATATCTTTGTAGCCATAAAGTAATCTGCCCTGTCACCTGCCAATAATACTGTGCAAATGTTAAGTAAGGCCAATGTGTGCCAATCATTAAGCCCAAGGGAAATCTTTGGAGGTGTATATGCCCTGCAGCACTGAGGTGCACACAGCATGGGCCTGTGGATGGGATTCAGAGATGACAGGACATAGTGGGCACCAGAGTGTGGAAAGATGGAAAATCTGAGGGACAAGCAAATGAGAAAATTCTCATCCCTACAGAGACATGGCATCCTGCCACAGACTCAAATAGGTGGTAACCAATGCAAAATTCTCTTCACTGCACACAGGAGAATGCCTGCTAAATCCCTGGAGAGAGATGTTTTGCATGTGGGTGAGGTTGGACATATCTTTAGGGTGATAAACCACACTTCTGGGTCTCCCTTGAAGCAAGAGTGGAGAGCAACTTGAGGCAAAGGGCTCAGCCACTGCAGTATCCAGGTGTGTGCAATGAAATGCAAAGAGCCTGTGCTGGCAAGTACAGGTATGTGCTCATCTGAAATTCACAGCAGAGTCTGGATTACACAAGGAAAATTCTGCAGGTATGTGAAGTGGAGTCTGGTCTCACTGTTCATATGACATGGCAGCCTGGATCCTACCATGGGGTTCTAGATTCTTAGTACAGTCTCTGGAGAATTGACTTTCTCCTTGAATTGCCATCATTGAAACACATAACTGTAAAAACTGACACAAATCATAGCCCTTTTTATCCCTCCTAGAGCTAGAAGTGGCATCTGCTGTTCAGGGTGTTTTTGCAGACCCCATGTGCTGGTGACACCAGCATTAATGAACTACAGACCAAGCCACTGCAGTGCCTCCCTCTGATACTTTTCCTAATTTTGCCTGCTCAGCTCTGTGCCTGGCACACGCCTCGAGAATGGTGGAGAAGTGAGACCAGTCTCTGCTTTAACACATTTTAGTCTACATCTCCATCTTGCCAGAAGAGGTCTGTATTGCCTTCTGTGCAGCTAGTCAGTGTATGTAAGAAGGGAAAAGAGTGCGAAATACAGTTCTAGGTCACCTGAGCATTTAAAGAGGAAAATGGCTTTCTTTGGGAGTGTTTTTTCTGACCCATTGCAGATGTCTGCTCTGGGCAGAGCCCAGCTCTACTCCAGGTGGGACTGCTTCTCTTCATGCACTGCAGGAAGAGCCCCAAGGGCCCTGGTTCAAACATGGATCCTCATCTCGCAGGGCAAGACCTTCCCCAGAGCCCCAGCGGACTGACTTTAAGGAAGGCAAAGGAAAAGGTCACCACTAGGGATACCTGGCAGGAATCAGACAGGCCAGGGACACTCTTTCTGGTCCTTGGCCACAAGACTCTCCCTTCTGGCACCTTGGTGTTCTGTTACTTCTTTTTTGGCTGCTTCCTTTACCACAACAGCAAGATGAGCTGAACCAAAAACTGTGGTTGTGTCTTTATGCAACAAATACTGTGGCTTAGTGACAAAAGAGTAATCACTGTTGTCTTGAAAATGTGTTGCTAAGAAGCAAGTGAAGAGGCTCAAATACAGACAGCAAAGGAAAACACAAGCACTGCTATGGAAGAAAGGAAGAAGCTGTTACTCATACCTTCTTAGCATCAGATAGTGCAAGGTTTAAAACTTGGCATTCAGGAAGGTCCCAGAGCCTTTTTTATTTGAAGGCATAGCAGTCAGGTGTCATCATCAAGAAATATTTTAATAGTATAGAAATTAGCAAGTAACTGAAAGGAACAATTCAACAGGACCTGCAGCTTCTTCTCAAGCCTTCCTGGAAGGTTGGGGGAGAGATGTCAGATGGGTGAACAGGAGACAGAGTCTCTGTAAGGCAGCATTACATTTTTTCCTGTATTATTCTTGGATAATACAAAGAGGTCAGTGAAGGGTGCTTGAAACATCTGTTCAAACCTCAGCAAAGGAAAGACGGGAGTTCAGAACATTTTAACCTTTCATAACAAATGCCCCAAAGGTTCTCTGAGCTGCATGCAATGACTGCTACAAAGGTATGAACTTTTATAGTGCTCTACATATTTGGTGAGCCAGGTAATCACCAGCTAAGTAACATCATAAAGCACATTAAACTATTTATCTCCTCAGAGATAAACCAGAAGGCAGAGTTAAAAAAAAATCAGGTCTCTAGTAGAATGGTTATTTAAAAGAGGAAACTGTTGGAGTGTTTGATTTATTTCTCCAGATTAAAGAAATTTCCTGATATTTCTGCAACTGACGAACACAGAACAAAAAGAAGGGCTGCACGGCATTCATTTGGAAAGCTTGTTTTCCCCTCCAGTGTTACATCAACATCACCCCTTATTCTCAGAAGTGGTGTTTTGTGTCAGCTGGTGTAAGCACCTGGAAAGCTGGAGTCTTAATTCCAGTGATTGCTCCTTCAGCTCTGTCTTCCTCTTTAATATGCACAAAAATGAAGAACTTTATCAATGCACATAAAAATGTTCTGATGCTGAAATTGGGTTCAGCTGCCTTTCTGTTCCCCTCATCTGCATTGCCTAAGCTAAATGGAATGGTCTTTCACAAGGCTGAATTCTCCCAGCCCACCAATCATTTGTCCAAGAGCTGGGCATTTATTTTCATTGTGGTCCTCCAGTCTCTCTGATGAGTGCATGAGTGAGAGCATGAACCAGAGCTGGCTGTGTTAACTGGAGGCCACAGCTCCCACTGCCTCTGCAAACCCACACGTGAGCTCTGGCAGAGCCTTCTGTAGCTGAATAAAGGCTTTGAGGATGTAGCCATATAAACTAATGTAAATACTATATAACAACTAATCTTCATTGTAGAGGAGGAAGTAATGCAGCTTTATGAGTGGAAAGGTCAAGGAGTGTTATCTGCTTTTACCAAGGAGTTTTGCGGTTTCCATTTACGCTTAATCCATTTGCTTTTCTATTGACACTGGATTGGGATAGGGGAAATTCATGTAAAAATCAGATTGCCTGTCAAGATCCTGACAAAGGAAGGAAACGGCCCTTGATTACAAGGGACCTGATTTGGCATTCCTCACAGAGCTCTCTGCCCCTCTGCAGTGCTTGCTGCCACTTTGCTGGCTGCTTTAGGTGCCTCAGCAAAGGTGTGGGGCTGGCAGCAGGTGTCTGGTGTAGCCTGCAGACTGTCTCCTATGACCATGCCTGGGAAATTTCAACTGCAAAAAGCAGTCAAAGTGGTCCTGATTATTCAGAAGAGAGCTCATTGTGAATAACAGCAGTGTCCCTGCTGGGTCCCCTTGCTTCCCTTGACCAAAGGGAAACCAGGAAGAGTCAAAAAGAGATTCTGTCTCTGCTGTGCTCCCATCACCCAGTCCCAGTGTTTCAACTTTCAGAACAATTTTTTTAATAGAATGAAGCATAGAGAGAGTGACAATAGGCACTTCTAATTATTCAGATCTTACGATGAGTGTTATTCTTTGTAACAACCATTGTCCATCTTTGTAAAACATGGGGAAAAAATCCCTACATGTAATTTTTGATTCTAAAAAATAACCAGTAGAAATTAGGAACAAATGAAAAATTGCACAGGATCTACAGGTAATCAGAAAGTTATGTTACTTTGGAAAGTAACAATTTAACAGACATCACTGGGTTGAAGGACATTCACTGGCACAGAACACAACACTCAATATTATCTTCTGTCTGTTTAGATCAGTATTGCAGATTCTACTCTCAGGGGGTCCAAAAGAAAACTCCAGTTGTCTCCAATTTCAGATTTATACCCATGAACCAGAGACTGGAATCTGGTTTTGCATATATTTGTTCATTACAGAAGTTAGAGAAATGCTAAACTTGTCCCTCATGCTTGTTTCTGCTTCTCTTTTAAAATGCACCAGTAGGGAATTCTCTGCCAGTATAGAGAAAACCAGGAATACTGGGCCACAGTATGGGTTGAGTGATCAGTCCCCTGCAAAAGTTTTTCTGGGCTTGAGACAAATAAACTTTCCCACTGACATATGCACGTGTGCCTGCACACACACAGAGGCTGCCGTAGCCCTGGGGGACTTTTGCCACCATCCTGTTAATCATTATCTAAGCAGAGCTGTACTCTTTGAGATCTCTGACCTGTTTTGCAGCCCTGAAGGGTTTATTGCAGCCAGCACAGCCTTGGCCAGTGTTTGGATTGTGTGCTGACAGGGAGCCAGCTGGCCGCGGTTCAGAGCTCAGCGATACGATACGGAGCGTTGCAAGACTGCCCATTTGTACTTCTTGGGAAAAAGGAGCAACTCCTGCCTCCATCAGCCAAGGGGGAGTGGGCAGCTCAAGGGACACTGGGTGAGGAGGAAGCAGCCAGGCGAATTTCCCTCTGGTGATAATGAGGTCATGTGGATAAGGTATTTACAAGAACATGGAATCAGGACTGCAGAGCAGTTGGGTGAAAAGGAATGATGCAAGGAGAGTTCCTGTCTCCAGTGAACTGCACCAAACACATGAAACCTCAGCCTCAAATCTTACAAGATTCATGCATACAGAAAAGACTTCTCATAGAGGTCTTCACTAAAGTCTATTTTTCCCCAATTTTCCCTTTTATTTCCATTTTTCTTTTTTTCTGGAAGTTTTCCTGAAGATTTTGGTGACTTGCTGAAGCCATGAGCTTCAGCAAGAAGTTAATTCAAGCTTGAATTAATTCAAGAATTTAAGTGTTGTTCTATTCCTGCTGTCCTAAATTGTAAATAATTTACAACAAAGAGAAAGCAGAACCATTTTGTCAATCATTTTGATTAGCCAATATCTTGCTGATTCCTGTATATCATTTTTGGTCGGTGACTCTCAGGGTAGGCATCTGCTTCAAATCCCATGAAAGTGACACAGTGAAAAATCCATAAAGTGGAATTAGGAGTTCAAACCCCCAAACCTTGCTACCGAAAATAGAATAGATACTCTTTACATATCCCTTCCAAACCAAACCACCCTATGGGTCTGTGAGTCTACAATAAGTGCATGATCATGCTGTCAATCACAGAAGTTCCTCTTTGTTCCCATAAATAAAGAATATGGTTCCTTTTCCTCAGTACTAGAAACTCATTAAAATCCTCTGCATTAATTCTAAGAAAGAGCATCAGCCATGTTACAGAGAAGATACCTCCACAGGAGCAAAAGGAGGGAACAGGGGGAGCTATCTGCAACATAAGAGGCCATTTGCCCTTCTGAAGGTCTTGTTTCCTCTACTCTGACTAGCAACAAAGCTGTTCAGGCTGAGAGAGTTATTCTTTACATTTACCAAGAACACGTTACAAAATGAAACGATGTTTATTTCCCATCATCACCCTAGTAAAGTTTCAGATAGATTTGGTACATCTCCATACATCCAGATTTTAAGCTCCACTGCCTTATGTGTCACCTACGTAAGGCACAGAGTTACAGGCAAGTATGAGCACTGTGTAACAGAGAGTTATCCCAGCATGAGCCCAAGCCAGGCCTGTCAGCCAGACCAGGAAGCCTTGCTTTTTGCCTGAGCTAATCAAAGCCCTTGGGAGCTTACAGAGAGCACAGGGGGTTGCATAGCACCTGATCCTGGCTGCTGAGGGTCATACTTTGGTGGGGCCAGAGATGATCAAGGGATGATCTGTCTCCAGGAGGCTAAGCCTTGCAGAAAAGTATGCTGCAATCAGGATGCTATCTACTGTAATCCTTTCTTCAAAACATGGAAAGGTGTGACTTTTTTATGAAACCAAGAAAGGGCTCTATTGATTTTTTTGCATGTTGGAAAGACCAGTACAATTTTGAGCTTCCCCTGCTGTCTTACCAGTTCAAATCCCTGCACTTTTCAGAAATTACAGTTCTGTGCAGGAAACTTGGAACTAACAGGACAAAGAAGGCCGCACACTATTGACAAAAGCCTTTTCATCAGTAACATCCAGCAGTCTGGGTGCATATTCCTGAAAATCTTTGAAATTTTGGGGCTGAACTACTTTAGTTCATTTATCCATAATCTTCTCCAGCCTTTCTCAGGGTATTGCAGTGAGAAAATTTTACTCATTAGTGATAAAGAACAAAATTCACTTCTTGCTCTGCTCCCTTTTACCAACCACATCACTGGCAATAACCTTTGCAGTATAAAATATATATGTTCAGTTATTTTTGTGCAGTTAATAAGATATGAATGTACCATGTGCCCAGGAAAGAATAGTTATGGGGAATTAAGAGTTGTTTTATGAATGCAAGAACAAAGCTCACTTCCAGCAGCTGTCTGCTCTGTACCTTCTCTGATGCCTAAGAAAAGGCAGCATGAGTGCAGTGGGGACACAGAAGGTATGAAACCTTCCCCTAATTGTCCCTGAGCTGTCTTTAAATATTAGTGTGCACCAAAGGCATTGACAGCCATGTACTTCTCTGCATTTGTGGGGGTCTTCCTGAAGGCTAGAAGATGATTTACACTGCACTGAACTCCTGAAGGTGTGGGAAAGCAGGTTTGCTATTCTCTTGATACAGATTTGTGCGGAGGCAATGATGCAACTGGCAATTTTTATAAGTGGAGGGTGTAGCACAGAAATATGCGTAGGCTTTTCTCTGCCCCAGAAAGTGAGCACTGCAGGTGAATACAAAGTACACAAAGTTCAAGAGATGCACACATTTCTCCTGTATGTATCCAACTTAGTTATTGTGCCCACCATGATGGCTAAGGACAAGAAGGTAATGAGCAATCCAGATTGCTCTCCAGGGTTGCCAGATGTTACATCCTTCCTCCGTCAAGGCACTTTGAACAAGCAGCCGGATGCAGTCCAGGGTGTAGAAAGATAGGATAGACAAAAGTAAGAGTATGAAAGGTGTAAGGGGGAGAAAGTAAGAGAAATTATAGCACAAAGACCTGCCAGGATAATGAAGGATTGCAAAAAGAAGCAGAAGAGCAAATAGGAAGCATTGAAGTAGAAAAGTCTGGAAGAGTGTAAAAGAAATGGAGGAAAGGATAGCAGTTTTCTTAGAACAGGGAAGGGAGAGAACAGCCAAAAAGAACAGAGAAATGAAGAACAGCCAGCAGACTCTCCAGTGCTCTGATTTATGGGACCCATATAAATCCTTAGTCACACAACACTTTCATTTTCCAGAGGTGCCCGGTCATGGTGCAAAAGGCACTTGTGCCATGGCTGCGCAGGCTCATGCAGGATGTCGCTCGTACCCGGTGCAGGGTGCAGTGCTCCAGCAGGCACCTCTGTGCACCCTGCACCACCCTTGGTCTCGTAGGCAGAAGACATGCTGCAGGCATGTCCAGTCTAGGATTTGTACCTATCTAATTTAAGTTTTCCAAGCACCTTGTGCACATCTCATCACTAAGATTTCACGGAATTTTTCATAAAAATATGTTATAATGATATTGTGGTCCTGCATCCTAATTAGCTCCTGCACAGATGTTCCTGACTGCAGGTCCTTTGTTGGAGTCGTGCAGTTTGGAGCAGGAGGTTCCTGTCTTCCTTGTTACTTTAGTTGATTCCACCTCTTCTTTCAAATCTAGGAGGAAGGCCTGGAACTGCAATTTCAAGACCTTTCAGTCATCCTCAGAGCACTGAGGCTCACTGAAAGGCCACCCACGCAGGGTGTTGGACACTGACTTTGCACCAGTGTGCACAAAATGCCAGAGTTGCCACATTTTCTGTAAACTACCATAAAACAGTAAGTGCATTGCCTGTATTCCTCTGAGTGGCGTTGGATGATGCATAAACATTTAAAGCACCTTTTTATTTCTGTAGAATAACATAACCTGATACAGGGGCAGAGCAAGTTCACACAATTAAGATGTACAACAAAGTGATGGTAGTTGATTAATCAACTGACTAACTGCATTTGACTGCAGCAAGTAGAGATTCTTCTGTCCTGTATTTGCTTGCAATGAAGCAAGAAAGAGAACTCGGTTGCCTGAATGTCCTGGGGCACAGGCCAGACAACACAATCAATTGCTTCACGCAGTCATCTTCACTGATGGAAAAATACAGAGAACTCCATGGTACCCCTGGAACCTTTGACCAAGAGGCTGCATGCAAAGAAAGACTCAGGATTAGATGAATTTTGTATTTTTGAAATATGTCTAAAAAGTAACTGGTACTTTATCACCTAATCAATGAGTATAGTAGTGTTTTATTACTGAATCTGAAATTTATTACAGTTGTTTTGTGGTTATGCACAAGTGTTGAATTAGTACTTTATTACTATAAGCAACCGATAACACCTACATAGTTAAGGTATCTTTGTATCTATCTCTGTTTGGAATTGTTCTTGTCAGTAATGAACAATTGTTTTTATTAGTGACTTCAGTAGCCTGAAATAGGACTGAATTGACAGGTAGAGAAGATGTGATTGCAGCACTAAACTTCTAAGTAGTTTGATTAGTAAATAATACCATAATACCAATTAAACATAACAGCTGCTTATCTCATGGAGTTGATAAAATAAATTTGTAGCTGTAAATATATCTTGTTATGGTACAGTGTAGTTTGTATGATTTGAAATACTTCTAAGAAATTATTATGTTTTTTACAAAGTGAGATATCAGAAAAAAACACTGGTCTGCATCTCAACTTTGTGAATATGTTGTCACAGAAAACACAAGCAAATAAAAACAAAACATAAACCAGGTGATTTACCAGATATTATTTTGTGGTTCTAAGTTCCAAGTAATATTTTATGTGTTATTTTGTGTCCTTACTGAAAAAAACCCCCACAATCAAAGACAGAGGAATATGCATGAAAATTGTGGCCTCATGGCGTCAAAGGAAGAAGGATTTTTTCTTGGTGCTAACCAGAAGCAGAGCTTTGAGTAGCAAATACAGCTATATTTTATATTTTGACATGGATCTTCCTGCGCTTTCAGAAAATCAAGAGTTGGAATCCCTTGTGTAAATAACAAGACCATGACACACACACACCTAGCAGCAATATCCTTTTCCAACTGCTTCTCCCAGGCCAAAATTGTTCTGAAGAACAAGAAATATCCCAATGAGTGATCGAATGGTCCCCTGTGTGGTACAACTACTTAAATTCTAACTCAGGAAGATCATGGTGCTAATGTGGAAATCATGCTGCTGAACTGAGCAGAAATTACTGCATAGCACTGGAGGATGACCCCATTCTTGAAGCTTGGATGTCTCAGGGAGGACACTGGGGGACCTCACTTTCTATTAGGGATTTAGTTTTTGGAAAAAAAAAAAAAGAGTGAAAGAAAACATATGCACAGAGAAGATACAAAGCAGGTCAATTTTCTCATAAAGAAAGTAAGAAAGAGGCAGAGACTGTGACATGAGTCATAGTTGCAGTAACTGGGGAAGGTGGGAACAGGAGGGAAGTTGCATTATTTCAGTTAAAATTTTATTGTATTTCTCTCTTCCTCAGTTTTAATTTTATTCAATTCCTCTCCTCCTCCCCGATCTTCCCTCCTACTCTAGGACTGACAAGGGGGAAAGGCAAATGGTGAAGGCCAGTACTCAGCACACAAACTCAGCAGGCTGGAGGGCTGGTGAAAATTCCCTGCTCCCAGCTTTTATGACAGGGTGCAATCAGTTGCTCATGTTTGCTATTTAAACAAAGGAGCTTTGGAGTTAGAGGGAAGGCCTTCCCCAAGAAGCTGCTGACTCCTGAAACGCAATGTCCTGTTCCTTATCAGGCCACTTTATGACAGGTTTCATAAATGTTTTATGAGACCCTGCTGATTGCGTGGCTGAGCAGGGTGGTGGCAGCTGCCTCCAACTTTGTGCATTATTGACAAAAGATCAAAGACCAGATTTACCACCCTGATAAGATCAGATGGATAAGAATCCTGAACTGACTTTTTCCCTGTTTCCTGCATGAACAAACACGTTGCAGTAGTTATTGACAGAGGCTCCATCCTGAAGACCTTGTTTGAACAAAATTCCTATCAATTTCTACACCCCTTCCCCTAGGCTTAGTGGAAATTCCTTGAAATGGGCAATAAAGTTTGAGACCCTTGTTTCACCATAAGGTGAGCCACCACTTTGATCAAAAACCCTTCTTCCAAGAGTCTCTGGACAGAAGATCATCGGTCTCGATGATCTTCTCAACCACCATGCATTGCCAAGTTCCCAATTTTTTCAAAGCTCTGGTGCACAAGGTCTGTCTCTGTTGCAGAGCTGTTGCAGAGCTCCGTCTTGCTTCCATCTGCAGTCCTCCAGGCTGGGATCTCCTGACCACTGGTGTCTCACCAGCTGAGCCCAGTGGAATAACTGGGAACATGGGCTTCGTGACAGAGATCAGTCAAGCCTGTCACACACAAAGCATCTGATTTTAGCACACCTGACTTTCTAATAGTCCAACCCCCAGGAAGGTCCTGGAGTTGGTCTGAGCCAGGGTTATGTCTCTTTTCCAAGCTTGGGAAGAGAATTATGTTTAGTTTCTTGTCAGGGGATTGTTTCCTTATTAGTCAAAAAGCTTTTTGAGAAAGCTAAAAATGTTATAGAAACACGGGGCTCATTTTTCTGTGTTTGTCAACTTTGTTAAGCAATGCATGAGCAGAACAACTGTCTTTCAATGACATGGGGCATGCCTGTACCATGGAGTCTGTTTCCAAGGAAGCCTGACTCCTCACTCAAAAATGCTCAATAAGATGGCTCAGTAAGACTGAAGTATCCCAGAAATTGCCTTCAGAAATTGCCTTCAGAAATTGACTAGCAGAAAAGATGGGTCAAAGAATAGATTTGCCCTTAACACTCAAATACAGCAACAGTACCAAAAAAAAAAAAAAAAAAAAAAAAAAAAAAAACAGAGAGAGAGAGAGAGAGGTGGAGTGGGGTCTAAATTTTGATCACTAACTGCTCACAGCCAGAGCCTGCATTAAATCTGCTTCCTCACTGCCAGGCACACCTGGCCTGAGAGAGACTGGTGTTCCTCTGCTTGGAGAGCAAAGAAAGACAGTCTGAACTCACTAGGAAAGATTTAGATTTTCTCATTCAGCTAAGTGTCAAGCAACAGTTGGCTAAACAAGGAACTCTCCTAGGCTTGAAAAGTGCAGTTTGCTGAGCGCCTGCCATCTGGTTTGAGAGGTGCATTTTCTTCAGTCTCATCATAAACCAGAGACTAAAAAAAGTGCAACTTTAAACATTTTTCTTCTGTCCCTGATGCCAGATAAGATTCTGTAGAGCTCAAAGAAAAATACTTACCTAGAAAGGTAGCCATGAAACAGCCCATCAAGTGGACATGGTTGGGCTTTACTCCTCTATTTGTGAAAGTATAAGTAATGCCACAAAGTTATGGAGAGCCCAAAATCAAGCCTAGGGACCTGAAAGGACTTGGCTTTTAAAAACAGAAAATTTACATATAGAGTCTATCATGGTTTTACTGGACTTAATAAGAACAAATACAGTGTTATACCACAGGTCCAGTAATACAATATCAAGAAACAGTGTGGACAAACAGCTGCTAGTAGCCAAGAAAGGGATTGAAAAAAATTAAAAAGAAGCAAAATACTTTGTTTGAAACATTTCATGTTACTCACAACTCATCTCTAGACAATGCTGACCAAAAAAAATTAACTTTGGTAATTGTTTGACTTCAAAATAATTACTTAATCCCCATAATTTTTGCTGCTGTGGGAATGAGAGGTAAGAGTCTGCATGGGGTTTGGCAGTGCAGTTGCCATCCCCACACTAGTAGGGTCACCAGCCACCACCAGCCCCTGTGGCTGGTCCCCCGCCCCAGAGATCAGCTGAAAAGCAATGCTGGGCAGAACTGATGCTCCCCATGGACTGTGTGACTCCAACATCCTGGACTGCAGAGCACCCCCGTGCTGACACAGCTGCTGAGCCCTGACATTGCTCAGCTCTGCTTCTCCTCTGTGCAGTGTAAAAGCTCATTCCCAGGGAGAGGCTGCAGGGGAAGCAGCCCAGCTGGGGGCTGGCAGAGCAGGAGGGCAGGCAGCAGAGCCAGCATAGAGGCACCAGCACTGTCTTTTATAGCGAGCACAGGCAGGTGGACACGGATCTTTATCTTCTTTGAATTTGTTTTCTAAACATTATCAACTCAGATTACTGGTCACAAATTTCACTCCAAAACTTGAGAGTAATTGGCTTTTACAATGCAGTAAAGAAAGATATTAACTGGTTTGGGGATTGACTAGACAACCATTCACATCACTCTTTTATCAATATTGCCATAATTTGACACTTCTGAATGGAGGAGGATTGTAAAGTGCCTGCAGACCCTGTAAAACATGTTAAATTGAGATTAGTCTTACTGCTTAGTTTAAGCCTAGTAAAAGATAATTAAATTGACTGATGCAGCTGTAAATCTCACTTTTATCAAATCCTGTCTCTCCTTGTCCTTAGGATTTTACAGCATCATTAATGTTGTTGTGACAATATCATTAATCTCCTTCTGCTGTTCAGAGAATGAAAGGCAACAAGTAGACACTATGAAAATGTACTGTCCCCTGACTAACATAATCTTTTCTCCCTTCTTGATTCTCATACAACTTAGACACACATTTCATACATGAGCTGATTTCATAAGCTGAAAATTAGTTGTAAATATTACGGGGGAGGGGGTTGTTGTTGTTGGGTTTGGGGGGGTTTTTGGTGAAGCAAAAAGGGATTAGGTATCATTCTTCAGTGTTCTTCAGAGTTTTATTTTGGTTTGGGTTTTTTTATGCAACTCTTTATTACAACACAGAAGACCGTCAGGCCTACAAGTGGAGGTGCCATGCTGTTTTGGAAACACTGGGAACTCCACCTGAAGTCACAGAATCACGGAATATGCTGAGTTAGAAGGGTCATCAAGTCCTACTCCTGGCCATGCTACAGACAGCTGATATGGAGACAGGTATGGGATGCTCGAAATTCCTATGACGGAGTGAAGAATCAGCAGGACTTTTAGAGATGACTGATAAAAAGTCATCATAGAAGTGACCAAAATACCTGTCCTGGTGTATCAGACCAGTCACCAGAGGCTTTGGAAAAACTCTGAAGGCATGTAATCCTTATAACTGCCTTGAGGGTGTCACATTGACTCACCACTGTACCTCACCATCTCCACAAAATTATTCCATCTTTCTTTTCTCTGTGTGCATCTCCTCTTTATAATTGCATATGAGTTTGTACAGCCTGAATCAAATGGTCTCTTAATTTCTAAATTACTTTTCTCTCCAGAGAAAGGACACTTGCCTTCCCAAGATGTAACTGTGGATGCTGGATCATGCACCTTAAGCCTATCAGGGCACACAGAATCCCCTCTCTTGGTATGAGGTGGACAACATAATCCCACCTCAAACAACAGGAGACTTTAGATAAGTGAAGTTCAGATAACCATACTGTCTGTCTTCCCCAAGGTCAGCTGTCTCAGCAGGGCTTTATCTGTATTGTTTTACTTAAAATATTTACCCATGACCCAGGATTAAATCCCTTCAAAGCTGGATTTCCACTTAGACACTTCACTTCAGGTACTGTGTCTCACATGACTGAAATTTTGTGAGTCCTCCCAGAAAAAAAACACAAAAAGCAACCCCCCAACAATGTGCATGCTGATTGAAGCCAAGTGGCTTCTCCTAACAAGGGGTTTCAGCAGGCTGCTTTCTCTGACTGGCAGTATTTTCCTGGTTAACTCAAGGTTTGAGGCTGTCCCCTAGGACTAATGTATAACCAGAATTGTGCTGCACTTGGCCAAAGTCAATGGAACAAAATGGCTATTTTAGCACAGTGTTTATGGGGGAAGAGTTTATTTAAAAAAATATTTCAGAGTTCATAATCTGACATTTAAGTTATATTTAAGCCCAAACACAGTGCTTTAATCATCAGCAGCTATAATTTCTCTCTAGTATTTCTTTAAACTCTTTGGTTTGAAAGTCCAAAAGATAAGAAGCACTTCTCAGTAATGCAAATAGATGCAGAGCATGGAGTTCACTCAGAGGCCATTTTTGCAACCTGGGCTGTGCTTACCTTTTCAGTTCCCAAGTAACTGGGAGGAAAAAAAACACCTCAACTCTTTCAGATCTTTGGATGGGCAAGATTTGCTTCTCTGCAAAGATCCAGGGCATGTACCAGCAAATCTTTTCTGTGCTGGCCCTGTAAATACACAGCCAGGGTGGCTCAGAGGTAGTCCCTAAGCTCTGCAAAGGGTAGGAAGTGATGAGGAAAGTACCCTGAGTAGCAATGGTCTGGGATAAAAAGAAGTGGAGGGAATAAAAGCATAGTTTAGTTTGGGTATGCTGTGTACTAGGCTTACCTTTATTCTTATACAAGACTATGTAAAATGCACTGGTGTGGTCTCAACTTGATATTGCATACAGTTTTGGGGATTACAATATAAAAAAGACATTACATTATTAAAGACCATCCAAAAGAGGGTGCCGTGGCTAAAACCAGAACAGAGGGCCACAAGGATGGTAAAGGGTCTGGTGGGGAAGCCTTATAAGGAGCACTTGAGGTCACTTGGTTTGTTCAGCCTGAAGAAGAGGACACTAAGGGGAGAAGTCATGGCTGTTACAACTTCCTCATGAGAGGAAGAGGAGGGGAAAGTACCAACCTCTTCTCTCTGGTGACCAGCAACAGGACTTGAGGAAACAGCATGAAACTGAATCAGGGGAGGTTTAGGTTTGATATCACAAAAAGGCTTTTCACTCAGAGAGTGGTTTGGTGCTGGAACGGGATCCTTAGGGAAGTGGTCACAGCACCAAGCCTGTCTGAGTCCAAGCAGCATTTGGGTAATGCTCTCAGGCACATGGTGTGATTCTTGAGGTGTCCTGTGCAGAGCCAGAAGTTGGACTCGATGATCCTGATCAGTCCCTTCCAACTCAGGAGATTCTATGATTTTATAAAGGGGGCTAAACATTTTTTTTTTTCTAGAACTTGTGCAGTTGAAGCCTGTCAGGTAGTGTTCTCTTCTCCATGAAGATCCATCTCACTAGAAGGCTAACTTCAGTCTTGCAAAATGTAGGTGGGGTCATCTGAGCTCTCTGAGCTGGCATGGGAGATAGATGGGCACGTTCTGAGGACAGTATGTCAGAGACCAGGTTAATAACCTCCTGAAGGTACCCATCTCTCTCCATTGACTATGCAGGTGGCCATCTGGCTTGGACTAATTGTGTGACATAGAGTGGGTCCTGCCCAGCAAAGAAACAACCAGGAAAGAGAAACCTGGTGAGCAGAAAACAAGGATCACAGTGCAGGAGTCATAGGTCTGGTGTGGGCAGCTCCCTGCTTTCTACTGCCTGACAGGGATTTTGATCATGCGGACAGGTCCTGGTTCCTGTTCTCTTGGGCAGGGAGGGAAAGGATGTCATGTGGCACAGGTTATCAGGACTGGAAAAGGGCTTTTCCAAGCTGGGGATGGGCTCTCACAGCTCAGAGCTGTCCCCCAAAGCCTGAAGAAACTCTCCAGCAGAACACAGTGCCTGGCCTGTCTCATGGGCACCGTGACCTGGAAAATCCTCTTAGCCAGGTCAGTGGGTGCAGGTGCTTAAAAGTCCAAGGGCAGAGTTTTGCCAAAGTCCACCCCTTTATGGCACACAAAGTTCTGCTGCCACGTCTGGGCAGCTCTGCTGCACCCAGGTGTGAGACCTGGGCTGCCCTGGCTCCAGGTGGAGCATTTGTGCCAAAGCAAAGCACTGTATTTTCCAAAACCTTCTATAAACCAAGCTCCCAGAGGCAGCTCTGGGTCCTGATGGTACCAGCAATGCTCAGAGTCACAGTCTTGCAGCAGCTGGAGGGGCTCCAATATCTGATCCCAAACTAATAACAGAGATTATCTCGAAACATAAATAGTAGAAGATACTGAGTGTTGTTACTCCTCAATAAAAGGTTCACATTATTTGATTCTAATTAAATTCAGTTCAAGTTACTTCCTAATGATTAGCATTTGAAAGAGATGTCAACAATTTTCACTTTCTTTAAATGAAGGGTGATAGGCTTTTATAGCAGAGTGTAAAGATATCAGCTGAGAAATCTATGGCCATCAATGGCTTTATTTTTTTCTCTTTATCTATGGGTATAGCCCTAATTTGACACTTGTCAGTTGAGGAAGCTTGTAAAGTGACTGCCGACCCTGTAATGCATGTTAAATTTAGATTAGTCTTACAGCTCACTTAAAGCCAGTAAAGTGATAATTAAATCCACTGCTGAGGCTGTAAACTCTAGAGTACCTGGAATTAGCTCTATTCCTGCCACTGACAATGCAACTTCATTAGAGTTTATACTGTCCCCTTCTCTGGGGCACCTCCAAACATGAAATTTAGGTGAACATCTGTCTGATCTCCCTGGCTGGATCCTGCAGCCTCATCTGGCCCTTCCAGCTCTGTGAAACACTGACTCGCTGCTGCCACCAGTTGCTTCTGAGCCTTGGCACAAGGCTGATAGGATGATACTTATCTCTAAATTCAAACCAGAGGTTACAATGTGGGTCAAAATCATTCAGCTTATCAGAGATAAAAGATAGCCCTGCCCTGCTGTTGGGGCAGACAACAAATAATCTTATTTATCCTTTCTTGGCTTCTACTTTGAAACAGCATTAGTCATTTGGGAACTGAAGCTCTCAGACTTTGGCTGAGGTTTTGACATGTCTCTGCTGAGCTCTGTAGCTGGAGAGAGCCCAGATGCCCCTTTGCTTGTGTCATCCGCGGGCCAAATGTGTCACTGCCCCATGGGACAGCACTGGCTGAGCTCAGCCACGGAGGACAAGGGGAGCTGGAGGAGAGCATTCCAGTCTGTCCTTTCCTCATAATGACTGGTTTCTTGGGTCATTTAATTCTGTCTCTGCATCCCTGGCATCCAGACACGGATTAAGAAAACTGGAGGAGGATAGTTGGCCGGGAGACAGATAAAGCCTTCTCTTAGCAGAAACTTACAGTGTGCCCCTTGATTTGGAAGGAAGGATGCTGCTGCTTGTTTCTTTGTTAGGGGAAGAGATCTAAAATATCCCAAAATTTCTTTCACAGATATCAAAAGGAAAGAACTGCAAATCAGAAAAGTCATGCAACAGAGAACAGGGTTTGGTTTTGGTCACTGTGATTCAGTAGGCAGCTTATGATGAAAAAAGTTTGAAACACTTTCAGTACACTTTGCTGCCTCAGTTCAAGATTTGTCTGATTTTTTTTTTTAAATTTCAATCATTACAATACCTAATTTTTCAGGCAAGCATTGGATCATATTTTCTAAGAACAATTAATTATTACTTTTATTTTCTTAGCATTCATGGCACCCTGTGACCCATTAAACAGATAACCTTTTCCATACTTTCCCACTCAAAAATATATAATAGAAAAATCACCAGTGAGCAGCAGTTACAGAGAACCACGCAGCACAAAACAGAGCAGGTGCTCACCAGCAGAGGTCCCTTTCTTGAGCCCACAACTCAGTAAAGATGGGTTTCATCCTGCCTGCTTTTACACATGTGCCAAATGGAGACCTCTGCATCTGAGCTAACACCTTATTTTCCTTGTGTAGAGGAAGGAGAAGCTTGGATTTTTATCACACACTCAGGCCAGACAAGTCATTTTGGGGAAGCATCCAGTGCCACATCTTCCTTCCCATCATATGGCCTGACCTGTGTTTTCCTTCATTACAGACACTTGGAAGAGGGATCCGCTAAGAACGTACCAAACAGACAAGCCAAGGGAAAGCCTCTGAGCTGAAAATATGATACACTGCATGAGGGAGGTATTACAACAGACACTTGTCTGCCCTTAGTTTTCCCCCTGCATCTGCCACTAACAATATCTGCCAGAGACAGGAGGCAGATGGAGTTTGGGGCTGAATCCAAATAATCATTTATTTTATAAATTTGTTGAGAAACTGGCTGAGTAGTGACTACCTTTGGCTTGATGCCAACCCAGTGGGACCATAACGTGTTACATCCCTACTCTGCCTGGATGTGAGAGAATAACTGTCCCAAAGTAGCTACATGGGAGGAGCAGTTCAATTTTCAACAAAACTCCCTAAATTTAGCAGCCTGCCTATCTGTTTCTACATGTATTCCCAGCATCTAAGCTCTGTGCTGTGCTTAGGGGAGTGGTGCTGCCAACCCCAAGGCTATCAGGCTAGTCCTCCAAATCTCTAGCTGAGCTCAGTGGGCTGCATTGACAAGATTTCTGGCGTCACAGAAGAAGTGCAAGCGCTACCAAACGAAACCCTCGGCAGGGAAGGGACCATGAGCGCAGCACCAGCGCTGGTGAGCCCCGCTCGGCGCGGGTCGGTGCTGCCACCCGCCGGCTCCCGACGGGGCAGGCAGCGCGCCGGCATCCTGCGAGCTCCCTCGGATCTTTAGTGTTACACCCTTGGGAGCGTGCGGTGTCCCGAACGTGCCGAGGGTGCGGAGGGGACGTGCAGCACCTCGGGAGCCCCTGAACGCTGAGGGTTAGAAGGCAGAGTGTGCCATGAAACTAAACCATCTTGTTTTATGCATTTCAAGCAGTTGTTTTGCTGGTCTGATGCTTAGAGGACAACAAGGAGGGAGCTTGACAGCTGCTACCAAACAAGGAGCGAGGAGCCAGGCTTTGTTTCGGAAGTAGGGATGCTCCATGCAAAGATCTGCCCCTCTTGCCACGATTCTGCTTCTATATTCGCGGCTTCTGGGCATTCACTCCTTTCTCAGATCCACACCTAAGAACATGGAAAAAGAGGGATGAGCCTGACTGTGAGGGCCTCTGCATTGCTGAGTTATTTTCCCTTTGGGCTTTCACTCTCCTTCATTAGACAGGAGTTCAAGAAAAGACAAACAGCCCCTGCCCGGGAATTTCATGTCTCTTGCCAGGGCAGCAGAAGCTGCCACCTCCCAATCACCAGGACAGCATCCATCATTCCTGTCTGCACAAATGAAACTGGTGTTCCTTCTTTGTGTCAGGGGCCACGTGGTGAAACCTTGTCCTTCCACTTCTTTAAAGGGCTAGAGGGTCTTACCTCAGCGGTGTGGGTGATGGACCAGCAGTGTTTCAGCAGCCCCACAGTTCCCAGTTTCTGCATTCAACCCTCCTGGATCTGTTTCATCTCCCCAGTGATCACCAGAGAGAAAAGCAGAGAATGTAAAACACCCAAGACAGGGACATTTTAATGAGAGGAGGGAGCACAGTAAGACATGAGTGCTCTCTTAAAGCAATCTAGAGTTAGACACTGTCCCATTCCATTTGAAGACATAATAAAATTTAATGTGTTAGCCTTTTAAGAGTTACCAGTGTATCTCCCCTTAGCTACCTTCAAAAACACTTTTTAAATATTGAAAATCCCTCTGAGCCTTCACCATGAAACTTTAATGGAGACATATTCTCTGAGCCTGCTGAAAGGGTTTCTCTGCAGCATATATTGGTTAATTTACTGTGCTTCTTTCTCCCCAGCATCTTTTTTCTCTCTTTTTTCTCAAGTGCCAGAGCTGGTCTTTGTTTCATTTTTCATTCCTTCTTAACTTTCTAACCATAATTAATTAAACTTTCTAGCCATGTTTTTTTTTTCCTTCTCATTTGATTTTAGGCTTTTTTTTTTATTATTTTCCACTTTTTCCTCCTTTGGCTTCCACTTTGCATTGCCTCTTTCCTGTGGCTTTAGATGAACTCTTTTTCTTCTGTCTCTTTCTAAGTTTCCATATTTTCTCCAACAACAAAGTTTGTAACTGAATGAAGGGGTTAAAAAGAGCAGAATAAGCTTTGCCAGAATAAGCTCAGAATACCCAGATGCTCAGTAAAAACATAGTGACCAAACATAGAGTGCACATAGATTATGAATAAAATCTTCCAGATGCTGATAATCTGCCGAGGCCCCTTAGAGCAACAGTCTTCATATCAGTGGCCAGACAACTCACCCAAATTTAGGGGATCACAAAATGGTATCTATCTGTGAGGGACTTGTCTGACACCTTTCATAAGCAAAGGCAAGAAATAGGCACTTTGAGAACAGATTTGAGATGTCTGTTTGAATGTCAGACTATCGTCTTTTGCTTTCTAACTTATTCCACAAAACAAACATTACCTGCTTCAGTTTTCTTTATGTGTTCACTTAATTCTTGTGGCATTTTCTTTGAATACACAGATCACTCAGCACTTTTCTTGAGCTGTGGACATTAGGCATGAACACTACATCCAAATAGTGCTTGTAACAAATAGCTTCATGCATGGCTGGGACCATGACTGGGAAATGGTGTACTGGGGTGTGGTGTATGGAAATCTGGTCACCAGACCATGCTGCAGCATGTGGACCTCTGGTGCTTTCATCAGTGCCCTATGTTTTTGCAGCATTGGAGCAGCTGGGAATGACCAGCTTAGAAGAGGAGAAGAGCTCTGGTGATCACTAACGTATCTTTAATTCTGAAATATAATTATAAAGCAAATAAGAAAAAAAAGAACAATAAAACCATGTAGCAGTTCAACTTAGTGTCTTCTGTGTCCCCTTGAGGAAAGCTGCCAAGAAAAAGTTGGTAGTTCAGGTGAAATAAAGCAGAAATTACGTATTGGCAAGTTTGGGGTCTGACATGACATTGTTAACAAGGGATTCAGCAGGAGCCCATTAACAGATGTGACTTTTAGGAGACTCAGTTCCTGAACACCCTCACTGGAACTGTCCCCAAGGTCAGGGAGTGGGGTCATGGAGGGCTGACCCCTGCCAGCAACCTACACATCTCCTTGGTCTCCCCTCTCCTGCATGATGTGGTGAAGACTCATAGCTCAAGATAAAGATAGTGTAGCAGGTGAAGCAAAAACTGCACAGACAGGCAAAGGAAAAAGAGGAATTCATTCACTTCAGCAGCTGATGTTTTGATACCTCCTGGAAAGCAGGCCTCAGGACATGTAAAGGTTAGTTGGGGAGACACATAACCACTGGTGTCCCTAGTTCCTCCTCCTTTCCTTGAGCTGTTACTGCAACATGTATTTTTGTAAGGCACAAAAAACCCTTTGGCCAGCTTAGCTCAGTTGTCCTGGCTGCGCCCGCTCCCAGTTCTTGCCAGTCTCCAGTCTGGTGGGGCACAGTGGGAAAAATTAAAAAATGCAATGCAGTGCAAGTGCTGCTCAGCAACAGCCAAAACACTGATGTGTTATAAGCACCGTTCTACTCACAAACCCAAAATTCAGCAGTCTATGGGCTGCTACAGAGGACATTGTCTGCTTCCCAGCCAGGCCCAGCACAGGAAGCCAGCCAAGAGGTTCAGTGTGCAGACAAGTAGCTCCAGCCAGCCTGTTCTCTGAGCTTCCATAGTAGTTCAGGGTGTCTCCAGGGGCTCAGCTGACACGTGGAGACCCACCAGCCCTGCAACCACCGTTCCCCAGGAGCATAGGTCTCCATAAGTCCTGTCCCATATCTGCCAGTCCCAAATGAGTGTCTTGGAAGTCCCTGGAAGCAAAGGGATGGTTGCTCCACCATGCACCTGCAGACACCTGCATCTTCTCTCATGTTGATTCCCCTACAGTGGCAGCTGCACAAGGACCAAAGGATGGACCCTTCTTGGTACTCAGTCCAAGGCAGTCCTCTCAGCCTGAAGGTGCCTGTCAGGAGGCAGCTGGCAGAGCACACAGGAGCATCACTCAGGGAAGAGGTCAACAAATTGCTTTTAGACTCCCATCACACCTTTTAGGTCCTGATCCCTGTGCCCTTTATACTCATTTCCAAGCATTCACAACTACTGCGGTTGATATATTAAGCTTTAATTTTTTTCTAGCCTTTACTATAATTTTACAAAAAATACTTTATATCATAAACCAATATTTTGTTTTGTTATTTTAAAAACCCAATAATTTAACCTTCCACCTTGTCATTTAAAAAGTGATAATTCTGTTCAGCATCCTCACCATTCATAATTGCTCATGCATACAAAATGGCATGTCATTGACCCCATATATCTAGCCAGCAAATAAAGCTAATATCACCTTTCTGGACAAATGCTTAACTTTCATATATCAACACAATTGAGTTCAGTTCATTGATGCCAAACACATCTCTCAGACATATCTTTTCCCTGACACCATTTTTATGAGGTTAAGAAGTGTTTCTATGGGGTCACAGTCTGGACATTGTGCTGATGGATAAAGCTGCTGCAGAGATGGGGTTTAGATGTTGTATCAGCTCTGAGCAGCCTTAGACTGGAAAATCAAACTGGCTGGATCAGCTGTGAAGGCACAAAATAATCTTCCTCTTCCTCAGCTAATAAAGCTCCTGATCTGAAACAACTGTTGCTATTTTAGTCCTGAAATAATTTCACAGTTTTGCTGAAGTGCATTGAGGCTGCCATGCAGCTTCATTTCTCACTGACTCTTTGGAGCCAGCAGAACTGACACAGGTCATTTAAGGAGTCGGTATAAAGATTAAAGGAAATGAGAAATGAAAGAGAGTGGAGAGCATTTGGCACTTTTTCAATGGTTTGGGCATTGAAGACAAAACATCAACATTTCTTCTGATATTTGTTTCCCTTTCAGAAAGGCAGCTTGGAAGGGAGAGGCTCCACCTCAGAGGGAAAAAATCTATCATTGTAGGAAAATATGGATGCTCAATCTACAGAAACAATTCTTGGAGCATTGGGAATAGATGGATCTAAAATACGAGAAATACCATCCAAAAGCATTTGATGTTCATTCAAAATGACACATTGAGAAATAATTAGAAACAAGCTGGTATGCCAGGTCTTTATTCCATTGACCAGACCTTTTTATGATCCAAGCACTAACTCTGTAAAACATTTCTTCATGCAAATTCCTTTTGTTCCCAGACATGCAATCAGGTGCATGGACGAAGAGCTTGGTACAAATGCATGCATTTCTTCTAGGAGTCACTCCAATGAATTGGGGTCATCTGAAAGATGTTCAGAGGATCAAGTGGTTCTGGTACGTGCGCAAGGAATTTTGCTGAGACATGGAGTAGGAATCTGGAAGTGCCTGTTTCTTCCTCTTTGCTGATGAGGTAACCAAGAGGTCAGACAATGGACTTTGGGTGAGTTTTGACTTCCATGCAACTAATCGATACCTTCAGACTATTCAAGTTAAACTTGACAGTGATGCAGAGACTTTAAAGGTCTAAATCTCACAGACACGGTGATGGTCAGTGATCAGTAAATGGAAAGACACGTAGGTACATGCAGGAAGGTAATTCAGCTCAATGCCTTACAAGAGACAACGGCCACCAGCCAAAGCAACATCCCATCCAGCTGGGCAATCTGCAGAGAAGTTGCTGCCCACTATCCCCAGCACCTGCTGCTGCCATGTGGGCAGGATGTAGAGAAGGGCTGCAATGTAGACAGCATGATGTGGATTTTGAGAGGAGAACTGAGGGGACTATGAAGGAGCTTTCTTAGTGCCTCTGCTCCTGGAAAAGCCTGTTTAACTGTTAAGGCTTTGCATATGTATAAATGCCTGGACTATTTCTCCATCACTTAATCACAGTAATAAACATTTGAGCAGATCTGGTCTGTGCCAGGTCACGGTGTCTGGATTGTCTATAAGAATGACTTCATGATATGGGAATAGGTCCATAAAAAGCCACCTAGAAATATACAGCTATAAAATAGCAATTAAAACATAAATGAGCAATCCAGTACCTTCCTCAGGGGATATAAGGAAATGCCAGATGCCTTTCTCTGCATCCTAGATTATCTCAAAGGATTTTGAAATAAAAATGCTAATAATAACAGTCAAGAAAGCTACCAACTGCAGAATATGAAATTGCTAGTAATAACCTGAGGTCTGAGTTAAGTATCATTGTTAATAAGGCAAAAGCATCAGCAAACATTTCAAAAAATCCCTTCATATTAAAAAATGCAGATTAATCATATTGGTTATGCAAATTTCTTTCTTAACCTTCTCCCTAAAGACAACAGTTCTTTCTAATGTCTTACAGTGATCATGTTCATTCACAGTCTGCCTCAGCAGCAGTGTCTCCAGATGACAACACTGCCCAGAAGAAGGATGGACTGAGCCATGTGGCTTCATTGCTACATGCAGAACCAGTAGGCAAAAATGCCAGGGACATGATGCTCTACCTTGTTGGCATGAATCACAGAATCTGAGAGTCATTTAGGTTAGACAAGACTTCTAGGATTGAGTCTGACCAATAACCCAGCACTGCCAAGTCCACCACTAAACTATGTCTCCAAGTGCCACATCTACGCACCTTCTAAATACCTACCAGGATGGTAACTCCACCACTTCCCCAGGCAACCTGTTCCAATACTTGACAACCCTTTCAGGAAAGAAACTTTTTGTAATATCCATTCTAAACCTCCCCTGGTGTAATTTCAGGCTATTTCCTCTTGATTTATTGCTAAGAGCACATGAAGAACACATGAAACTGAATGTGTTAAGCGACAGAGAAATGCCTGTCCTCAGCTTGAACTTGAGCCAAATTCCCCTCAGACTTCTGCAGAGTCACTCCCTGTGGTATCTTGTGTACCTGTATGGTAATTAGTCTTGTACATGTCTTCGGAGAACAGTCACATTCATAAGAAATTATTGCATTTTATGTGTAAGAACATTTATCCTAGAAGGACAGCTAAGGCTGAAATGTTCAAATGCTCAGAAGTTAGAAAATGCCAGAATTCAGAGAGATGTCAGTCTGTTACTGCAGTGGTACAGGTGGACCAGAAGTGATCCTCTGTATTTGAGGGACTTGGTCTGAGACGGTCCTGTTATAATTCAGAGGTCAAAGGCATCTTAAAGGCCAAAGGGAATTTGAAAATACTTAAGTGTATATTTTAATTTTAAAATGCATCATTTTCATATTGTATGTTATGTCTTAAAAAATAGATAACTTGCATCTATCCAAAGGCAATGGAGAGGATACTGTTCCTCTTCCACATCTTAAAAAAGCAGTGTTTGACTGTTCACAGGATTTAATATAACTGGAAAGTACGTAACCTCTGCGTTCTTTTATTTTCTACCTCTGGTTGCCTAACCTTTAGAAAGTAAGCCTGAATAACTCTACCTCCTTCCACCCCACAAACTGCTATTATTTTTATTTTCTTATGCTTATGCCTTTCTGATAAAGTTTTTAATCCCATTCAAATAGCTACTGAAGCAAGTGAACAAAGTTTTAAGTAAAAACAAGAGTATTTCTAATCACTCCCTAAATACCTGGTAAATCCCTTTGCTAGGAGAGGTAATTCCCAGTGCCCAGCCAGCCAAGAATTTGCAACTTGTGAGTTAAGGAACAAGTGAATGAAAGGGTTTATCTTTGTCATGGAATGCCTACTTTCTTCCTGCTCAGCCAGCTGTGTTTTTACCTCCAGCCTGTACAGGTTTGCTTCGAGGTTTGTAGCTTGTGGTGGTAAGGAGTGCTGCCTGCTGCTCCCCACGACCAGCAGTGATGCACAGAGTGGTAATTGCAAGGAGAGGGGGAAGTCACTGGTGCTGCTCCCAGGAGAAGCTGGGAAACCTTCATAAGCTTTATATTCAAACTTATGTGCTAACCAGGGGACTTGAGAAACTAGTTACCATTTTTCACCTGTGGCCATCAACCATAGCACAGGGCAGAGAGGCATGAAATAGAGTGACATTTTTTAAATGGTGCTTGATACTTGACGGGTAAAAATAGGTTCCATTTCCAAAGGAGACATGTCTGGTCCTTGTATTTCATCTATAGAAATAAAGTAAAAGCTATCACTGAAAAAAAATGTAGCTTGTGCCAATTTTTATGTACCTGAAAGAAGTAGGCTCCAAATAAATGAGAAAAAAACCTCATGCTTTTTAACTCCTCATTTTGTTTGTTTTCTTTTTTTGCTTGTAAGAGCTAGTGAGCTCTTCTATGTTTGCTTAAAAAAAAATGGTAATGCTGCTCAGAGTATTTTGACATCATGTTATCTCTGGCCAATCTCTCCACATTGGAGTGAACTCCAGGCATCAGAGAGACTGCCCAGCATGGGGCTGATCAAACAGCTCTGAGAGCAATGGAGTGATTCCCACCATATATTATGGGAACAAATTAAGCTTATCATGTGCAAATAATTCCTGATACTAGAAACCTTGTCTTCAGTCATCACCTGTAGGTTAAGAAAGTTACACATTGTTTTCTGCTCCTGTGGTTTCACACCAGTGGTAAATAATAGGTACAGATATTACTTCCATCAAGAATTTTTTTGAACTGAAACAAGTTCAAGCATGAACGGTTGAAGCTGAAATTGTTCCTTATTTTCCTCTTATTTCACAAGAGCAAGTAACAACTTGAAATGGAAATGCCTCCTGATCTGTGTCATCCCTCAGCTCCTGCTGGGATGCTAATGCACTTTTTGGTGGAAGGTGTCCCTGCCCATGGCAGGGAAGTTGGAACTAGATGATTTTTAAGGTCCCTTCCAATCCAAATCATTCTATGATTCCATGATTCTGTGATAATGCACAACTCATCTTCGTAGAGCATTTTCTACAGTTCTTGCATACGCTCCTGTAGAAATTCTTACTTCTAATACTTCAGTTTAAATTTTCCTCCAAGGTCTTAGGTTTTTCCTCCCTTAATCTGTGCACACCTTTCAAACTGATATTGCAATATCTGCCACCAACTTCATCACCATGTTTCTAAAATCTGTGGTAATTTTGCTTGTGCAGCTTGATACTGCTTAGAGAACAGGAGCTTCTCCTTGCCGCAACACAGGAGTGAGAGTCCTCTCGCTGGTCTTCAGCTCCTGACAGTGGCTGAGTTGCCACTCAGTTGACACTCCCTTCAGGGGCAGTGACCTATTCTTTGCCCTTCTGCAGGATGCTGTGCTCTAAAAGCGCCTGTTTCTTTCCCTAACTATGAAGAGAGCCTCTTCTGAGCACAAAAAAAGAGCACTGCTCTGCCACACATGGGGAGCACCCACCACCAAGACACCCGGACCATGGTGCCTAAGGGGGACCCTGTCTGCACACCCCAGCTTCATGTTCCATGCTGCCTTATCCTCATTTTCACAAGTATCCCTCCCTCCTAAACCTCCTTCAGGGCTTTCTGTCTCCCCTGGCTATTTCCCTGATGAGGGTGAGGTCCTTCAGCCTGCGAAGTCAAAGGATGTTGCTGCAAGGAAACCTTAATCAGGCCATCCAAATGAACTCCCAGGTAGGAGAAACAAACTACACACCAGAGCAAATGCAGCCAGGCTGCCAGGCCAGCCTCTCTTGCTGTGGATCCTCAGCTGCCTTGTGCTGTGGGAATCAGTAGCAGATGTGGCATTTCTCCAGTCCTCTCCCCAGCCAGCCCTAAGGAAGCAGGAATAAAAGGGAGCTGCCTGCCATGGCTCTGGAGTAAAGCTGGGTAAGCAGACCTTTCTCACTTTCCCAGTAAAAGGCACTATTCCTTGTCTGGATAAACTGGGTTAATAAGTTTTGATACCACTTTTTTACACAACCACCTCACTTCAAAACACATAAGTTTTTATTCATATTTTTAAATCTGGATCAGTCACTTTTTGAATGCCAGTGTTGATTTTTTTAGTACATTTGCAATCACCTCTGGTTTGAATAATTTTGTAAATATCATCATCATGATTTCAACCTCTTTTGTTCACAGTTCTTATTGCTACATGGGCAATAGCAACCTAGCCTTCTCCCATGTGGTCTGGAATCAGGAGGATGTGTTGTTCTGTCAAGACTGCATCCAGTTCCTATTGGAATTATGCAAAGCTGTGAGCAAGTCAGACTGTCTCTTAGAAAACAGAGTACTCGAATTGGTAAGGAGTAGTTGCTGTTACTAAAGCTTCTCTCCTGCGAGCAATTGGCTAGGACCAATCTGCATCCCTGCCTTGTGGGATTTGACCCTATATCCTCCCAGGTGGTTCTCAGTCCCCCTGTGTGTGTTCCTCACTTTCTCCTCACAAAAAGGATGGAAACAACAGGTATCCAGATGTTTACTTCCTGAGCAAACATCCTTGCTGTAAGCATGCAGCCATGCTTCTGTTCTTTCCCCTTCCCTCAAGGGACATGCCACCACAAGTGGTTGTGGGCAGTAGCCCAAGAGCTGGGCAGAGTTGGTGCAAAACCTCCTGCAATTGGGGTGAACTCTCACCACTCCTGGGTGGTTCAGGCACTGCACTGGGAAGGATGACAGCTGCAGGGGTCTGGGATTGTTTTTTAAACATGGCCCACTCTCCCCCAATCTATTTTTTCTCTGCATTCAGTAATAATTCAGTCTGAATCAAAATCTCAGCTAGTCCAGACCAGTACTGTCTCAGATGGCAGCCAGAATCAAGAAAAGCCATGCCAGACAATAATATTAGAGCTTTACAATGAAAGACAAAGGTAAATAGAAAGCAATATGAAGGCACATGGGGTTTCATTAGAATAAGAATTCTAAATGAAGATTGGCTCCTTAAACTTGCTTTTTTCAGGCACTTCAAAGACTCTGCCACTAGATGTAGCAAAAGCTCTCTTAGAAGTTGTCTCAAATACTCTGCTGTATTTCTTTTTTCAAAGTGGGAAATGCACTGAAACTCAACAAGTAATATAAGGATGACCTTAAATCAGGAGCAAAACCATCCAGAAAAATGGCACTGATGGCAAGCAGCATAATGTAGGGTTCAAAAGGTCTCTCCATTAGAAAACAGAAATGTGATTGGGCTTGGATTATCATACTTGAATGCTCCTTGCTCGGAAAACTCAGCACACCAAATTCTGCTCAGCCTTCTCTGAAGTAATCCCAAGTGTTTTATTAAACCTGCACATGGGAGTTAACAAAGGGGCATTCAACATCCACAGGGTTGGTAGCTGAAATTAAAGGTCAGTCAGGAAAAGCAGAGTGTATTACTTATGTATTTCTGTTCTTCTGTGAACTGCACTATACTTCAGAAGCAGGTATTTTTAAACCTCAAAAATGCAAGAATCAAATGTAATAAACTACAAATAAGATAATGTGGTCTGTTTCATTTACTTATAGGACTAACTCACAAGAATCTCAACAGAACTGATGGATGTGCAAAAAAAAAGATACAGTCTTTGTTTTAAAAAAAAGTTGTTTTGGCTTTTAAAGTGTCAGAAGTAAGATATCTGGAAAAATAAAGCATCATAAGTTAACAGTACAATTAAGAAGACACCTATGAGAGGCTTTGCAACATCAGAATCCAGTACTTCATCAAGCAGTTTATGATAGAGTGAAAACAATTTTAAAACAAAACAAACAAGTAAAAATCAACCAACCAAACCACACACACACAAAATCCCCCCTAAAAACCCCCAACCTACCAAAACAAACACCTCTGCATAGTTGCCAAAGGAAGATGAGAATTGAACAGAGCTTGCCAAGAAATTATAAACAGATCTAGTAATTCAGGCAGTTGGAATTTAAACTAGAAGTTGTCTTTACAAGACAGATCCAGTGCTCAGTGGGCAGGGTTCCTCCAGTGCCATTGGGATGTAAACATATGAGCTGGTCACTCAAAGGTGCTCTCACAGGCACACACATGGTGGTTGATTCATCCTGTCCCAGAGCAGAGACATACACAGACAAGCCACACACCATTGTGTCCATTCCTTCTCACTGAGCCACGGAAAGACCCTGGGACAAGGAGTTCAGCTGCAGGTTGCTACATTGCTCAGATCTGGAGGTATCTGTGGGATGAATCTTATCTTCTCTGGTGACTTAGAGGAAAACTGATTAAAAAAACCCAAATAAATTAAAGCTGAAACTTTAGCTAACACAGCTGCATTATCCAGGAATACCTGGAGCCACCACTGTGAAGTGTGTGATTCACACTGAGCTCCAGAACTAGGACACAAAAACAGGAGAAAATGGTCTTTGCTCATTGCATAGGGAGTCACATCATTGCCTGCACATGCTGGCCTGGCTCTGTGCAAAGGCTTGGCCAGTTCACCCTCATCTTCTTATACTAGATTTTCCCCAAAGCAACCTCTATTTGGAACTTAAAAGAACTTGCTCTCATTTATGCACTCCAGTTTGGTGAGATTTTATTTGAAAGCAAATCATCTTAATTAAGCATACAACTCTTCACTCCCCGCACACCTTGCTCAACCAGTGCCACACAGGTCGCAGTGAAGGAACAAGCTGCCTCTCTCTCTGTTTGTAAAATGGGTGGTTTTAAAAACAATCTTAGAAGACAACATGAGGATAAAGCACGACTGTTAGCCGTGCTATCTATCCCATGGGGAGAGGGAATCACCCAAGCAAGGAATCAACAACGTACGTCTCCAGCCCATTATGACTCGTTAACAGAAGGATGGTAAAAAAGGGCTTTTAACTAAAAACAAATTGGGCACCCAGATATAATTTCTTTTTCCTAAACTTGGAAATAAGTGAGTGTCCTGTTTCACAGCACTAAGAGGTCTCGATCTCCAGCCCATTATGACTTGTTAACAGAAGGATGGTAAAAAAGGGCTTTTAACTAAAAACAAATTGGGCACCCAGATATCATTTTTTTTTCCTAAACTTGGAAATAAGTGAGTGTCCTGTTTCACAGCACTAAGAGGTCTGGATCTGCAGACTGAGAAAGAACTGGGGAAAAAGCAATTTTTTCTCTCCTAGCACAACTCAACTCGTGCACAGCCCTGCAGCATAGGGTATAAAAGGAGCTTCAAACCCAGCTCTCAAGGATGCCCAGCAGGCAGTTACCCCCCATTCCATGGGGCTGGCCATCAGCTACAGTAGCCAAGAAACCACCTTTGAGAAGCATGAGATTTTTGTGTTGTGACACACCCTAAAAGAGCAGATTAACCCGGGCTAGATATAATCATTAGGAAACAGATGGCCATGGTGCAGGACAGAAGCTCATGTATTGATAGAGCAAGGCACATCTGGCTTGTGTGAGCACCTTGAATAGAGCAGAGACTACAAGATTTACAAGGGAGGTCAGAACAACTTGTGCTTAGGAAAATTTAGGGTCATGTCTGCCACATTACACAGTCTCTCAAGGGGATCAGGTGCACAAATGTATAACAGGGATGATTTGCTTTGTGTCATTTTCACAGTGCCTCTGATTTCTTATCAGTTTTAAGTTGATCTCTGCCTATGAAGTATGTTATGCCTTCCAAGTGCCACAACGTGAACTGGAAAGAAAGTTAGCAAGGTGTTATAAGCTATTTAATTTATTTATTTACTTAGATCAAAGTTATTTAACTACATATAGTGGAAAACTCTTCCTGTGCAGCATCTGCTATGGATTATACTGCTCATCATTTCATTTAATTCTGGAAATTAACCCAAAATTTCCTTCTAGAAAGACAGCCTTTCAGAGAAGACAAATGACTGTGCACCCATACCTATGTGGGAGAGGGCAGGCACTCAGCAACTGACCTTTCAAGTCTGGATGAGGGAATGGATACTCAGTGGCTTGAGAAAGGCACCTGGACTGTGATGTCTGGGGTGCAGGCATAGGATGCACCCTGACTCTTGGGGCAGAAATGTAGCCTTGTGATGCAGCACCACAACCCTTCCCTGGGGGCATCTGGGTCACCCTATTGCTTATAGTGTGCCTGGAGCCAGGTTCCCCTCATGCAACTGGGTAAGAGCAGCAAGGACAGGTTGGAGTTTACAAACTTACTGAAACATCAAACAGTGGCTTGTAGAGAAACAGCTCTAATGTCCACCCATGCCATTGCTTGCTCCTCCTATACCAAATTCCAAACTAGAATTAGGGAATATTTGTGTTTTCCTACTTCTTACAGAGTAAATTAGATAATTTCTTTGATAGGAGGTAAAACTAGTTACTTTGAAATAACAACTGTGTAAATATAAAAGCAAAAACTGCCTTTCTATATGTCTAAAACCATCCAGCCGAGCTCCTAGAAGCACACATCTAATGCAAAGTTTGATTCTGTCATGGTTTTATTTCCATCCTAGTGACACATCCCAATTCTTGTCACAAATGCTACTGGAGATTTTCAAAACACGTTAATCCATGCAAACAAACAGAAATAAAATGGCTTCATGCATTATTAGAATGAAGCCAACCTCTATGACTGTCTGACCCTCATTAAGCAAGGAGTCCTTGCAGTAATGTGGGGTAGCATACAGATGTTGTTAATAATGTATCTCAGAGTTGGTTTTCAATATGACTTGCAAATGGGTGGCATTTTTAGCAAAGAGGTTTAACCAACCACAGGCAATTTCTGCTTACATAACTGTCAGTGTCTCTGGTTCATCTTTCCTCCTGCAGCCAGTCAGTGTGTGTTCAGGCCAGCAAGGTTATACCGGATGTTGTGGTGTGCATATTTACTCCTGATCCCGCTGGCTGGAGCTATTTTGTGTTGATGCTGCTCATGAGTTCATCTGTGTTGCAGTGAAATATCAGGCAGCTTTCAGGCTCTCAGTTCTGCAAAAGACTGCCTGGACTTACCACTTAGTTATTGCTCTCATTAAGGTTAACAGCCTATAAAGGTTCGGCACTTTCCATTCTCTCCATTAATCAACAGTGATATTTGACCTATTAAAATCAGGAGGGAGAAGAGAGAAAGTCAGAAAGTAAAATGGTCTCTGGGACAATGAGACAACACCAGTATCATCCCCAGAGTCCACCAGTGATGTACAACACAGAAGTAGTGAAGACACTGAAGACTCAGATTCAACAACATTGTGCTAGGTTAATTGTCTTGCACATATCCCTGATCTGCTTCTGTCTCTTCTTTGTGGCTCCTTCCAAGCTCTTTTCTTGCTCTGTCCTTTTTATTCTGTGATTTCCCCCAAATACTCCAGTGTTATTTGCTTGCTCCATTTTGCTGTATCTTCCCCTTCCTTCTTTCCCTACTCCTTTCTCTCATTGTAGCCTTCTCTGCCACCCCTCAGACTGTGCCCAGAGCAGGTCTGTCCCAATAGCTCACAGTTGAGAAAAATCAGGACTGGAACCATCACTTCATACGTCTCATCAGACTGGCAAACTCACTAGCCTTGACTAGCGACCCACATTTTGATCACAGATGGTGACCAACAGGTCATGCAAGGTTGGCATGGGTGGAGTGAAGCCAATATGCAGAGCAGATTTTCAAAATATTGGCAATCATGCAAGTTTGGTAACAAACATTTTTGTAAAAGTACTAGTCATAATCTTTAGTGTTCTTGCAAATATTTGCACTTTCTCGGATCAGCAGGGGCTGGCATGTGACCTCCTCCAGATTAGCAGTGGCCACAGGCATATCTGGCAGGTGGCCATGGCACAGCTTCTTCACCAGGCACTACAGTCTCTGGACAGTTCTCTCCCTACTGGTGAGGGTTTGCATTCTTGCACGTGGCAAAATCACCACGTTGTGGGCCAGCTCCCAGACCACTGCAACAGCAGCAATGGTTGTGGAAGAACCAGAAACTTCTAAAACCTCCGATGCTGCTGGGGAGTGAATATAGGTCTGTGGTTACATGATACAGCGGAATGGGGTGAGGCAAGATGCTGGCGTTGATCCTGCTCAAATTAGTTGAGGTGCCAGGAGAGAAGCATTGCATTAGCACCATGCTCTGATATTTCCTGCCTGAAGGAAAACATGACCAGAAGCAAGATATTTGCTTGATCACTGTTCTCCCAAGCTATTTCCTCAGACCAACAGTCAGAGCCCAGAGGAATGTTACTCTTCAGGACACACAATCTGTTCTGTTTGCTACCAACAATTTGTATCCTCAAGGTTTTAAGCCCTGCCTAGGATATCATTCACTAATATAACCCTGGTCCAGCAGTCTCTCTGCATCCAAGACACTGCAATTAATCTAGAAAACTACTACTAGAAAATATCAGAGCAGTCAAACCAAGAGAAAAATGTCTATTCAGCTGGTGCATAGAGGATAATGAAGTTTCTTCCCAAGGTTGGCCATCACAATAATGTTAGAAAAGCTACTTTTTGTTCAGGTAAATGTCACATAACAGCTTGATGGAATCCCACAGAACATAAATAACTTCTTGCAAATGTACAGATGAGCAGTTCTTAATATAAAAATCCAGAAAGTAAAGAAAAAGCTTTTTTTATTTTTCTGCCTTTTTTTAATTTAAAGACAGATACTCTCTACCAGGCTCTCCAGATTCATGGTGTTCTGTTTTTTGAGGATGCAAGGACAGAAAAGCACCCTTGATTCATTGTGTAGGATATACAGCAGCTATGAATCCTGCTTTGGTCCTTCACATACTTTTTTCATTATTATTTACTTCTCCTCTAAACCACAAGACCTAAATGCAAATACAGGCAGTTCTTTCTATAATGTTAAGTAATGATGGCAAACCAGTGTCTAGAGACACTGGTACAATCAATCTGAAAGTTAGTTACTAAAAACACACTGATGCCATCCAGTATTTCCCATCCATTTGGAGGGTTTCATACCCTGCAACAATGATCTAATATTATATTTGTCACTATTGACTTTCTATGCCGAGTCAATTCAGCAGGGACATGTGCTCTTAAGCTTAGGGGGGAACTCTTATCAGTCAGGAAACTACACACTGAAATACTTTATCCATAACAACTTTATTGTCTTAAGAATAAAAAGAAATGTGCTTACTGCCCCACAAAAAACATGTTCACCATTAGCTGAAGGGAAGCAGCATGCAGAATGTAAGGGCCAGACATAGCCTGCCCATGAGAGAGGATGGGAAAGAAGGAAAATGGCAATCATGCCACACTGTTAAACACATTTAGGCTGGGCTGTTCTATTCAACCAGGGAACTGGTCTCCTCCATCTTACTCCTGTTAAGCTGCATCATTAGCTTAAAAAAGGAGAAGGGTCTGGACTCAGGATGAGGGATTATTATAGGCACTTGCTCTCAAAACTGTACCCTCAAATTCTTGTGAAGTTCTCATGGCACCTACAAACATCTGAATTGCTTCACCTTACTGCACACACCTGGGCTTTGGCCCTGGACAATCTCAGTGTGCCTGACGGACACCAATAGCCATCACCAACAGAGCCTCTTCCCATCCTCTTGGGATAAAAGCAGTCCCTGCTGGAAGTCCATATTCCTCTTCATTGGCTTTAGAAATTCATTGGCCTGACCAGCTTAGACTTAGGCAATGGACTTGGACTCTGAGTTGGGTGAGGTGACTCCCCATGTAAATGCTTACTCCTCCTAGGTGAATGTTTGTTCATAGTTTTGCTACAGCCTTGATGTCCTGCCTTAGTGGCCTTGGGAGCAGGTCAGGCTGGGCAACTTAGTGCCTGAGTTCCATAGGAAGTCATACCCCACTGTGCTTGCTCTTGCAGGTGTTCGGCTCCCCACAAAGTATAACTATGGGAGATTTCTCCCGTGGTGTAAATCAGGATTTGGCATTCCACCAAATGCAAACTATGATGGTCATATACTTCCTCAGATTCATCCTACATTTAGCTGTATGCAATGCATATCTCTGCATCTGAGATAGATGCACTAAGCTTCCTATGTACAGAGAAACAAAGAGAAAGTCTGAAATCTTGCTTATATGTGATTCATTCTCCCCCAAGGCAGACACCTGAGGGTGATCAATCTGGTTGTCTATTTCTCCCCGCTGACTGCAAAGGAAACCTAAAGGTACACTGAGGATATCTTCATTTGGCAGGGTATAAACCATCTAACATGCATACGTAAAGCATATGTTATACTCAAGAAATTCATAACAATTTTCCCTAGTTTATAATTCTTGATAAAATACATGAAAGCTGAAGTTGAGTCAAATCTAACCTTAAATTCCATGCCTTTGGCTGATTTTACTTTAAAATGCATTTTTCAGTATATTCATGGAAAAATAATGGCAGAGCAAGTGATCAGTAGCATCTGTGACTAATTACAAACAATCACAACATGAAATTATATTTTCAAGTCTTTAATTAGGTGGAGAATGCGTTCTTTGATTATTGCTGGTATGCTATGCTACTGCCTCACCTAACAGACAAAAGCCACTGGTTTATTTCAAGGTCATTGTAACATATTGCAGTACTGATACCACATCCTGCAAGGCGAGTTCTGTGGTTTGCAGCCTATTACAATTTGAGAAGGTCGAAGGTTGAATTTGATGATCTTGGAGGCTTAAGGAAAAAAAACACTTGCCTTAAGAAAGCTCTCTTCCCTGACTAAGGAAACTGGAAAATCCTAAATCTACTTTCTATGAACAATTACTGAGCATTACAGACAGTATAGTAGTGGCATGCCATACCTGGGAAATATTTAATTGTCTATTTGTCCCATGTGGTAATTTGCCTAAAGCAAACTATAATAGGAGAGCTGGGCATTGCTGGGCATTGCTGTGCTATTTCTATGATGGAAGATTAGAAATGTTTCCAGTCTGCCAGGTATTGGCAATCCTCCCATTATAAACTGTCCCCTACCTGGGCAAGTCAATCCACCCATCCACTATGGTTTCCTTGGAAAGGATGGGGGCACAGGGGCAGGCCAAATCTGTGGAGCATTTTCTTGTCTGAGAAACAGCCAGAGGATCTGAGGGGTAGGAGGGTATTCGCAGTCCTGCTTGGCCTTGTTCCACAGACATCTCACCCCACAGATCCTTCACGTAAGGCTAAGAATTGTGATGGAACTGGGTGACATCAGCTGAGGAGGACAATCCATCCATGTCCTGGGACAGAACAGGTCAAGTTCTGTCCTGCAGATGGAAGCCCACCAGTACTGCGCAGAGCCAGAGACTTTTCAGTGTCACACCAGAGGAAGCATCTTTGCCTCTTGCACTGCTAAAGCAATGTCAAAAATCATGCCCAGAAAATGTGTCTTCTGCAGCCACGTGCATTAGCACCTGAGTGAAGGACCCTGACTTCAAAGAGAAAAGCCCAATAAACCTTTTCAGAAGTACATCCCTCCTCAGCAGACCAAAACATGGCATTTTTGCTTGTTTGGCTGGTATTTTCCCCCCTCTTTTTTAATTTAAATTGTTCTACTTTACAGGATACATGGCTTGACCCATTACACCACATGGCTACTGTTAAATGCATTAGGAAGCTCACTGTGTTTGCTCATGCCTCCAGCAAGGAAAAAGAGCTAAAAAATTATATATTCCACTTGGCCTCATGTGGACAGTAGCTGTTCCACAGCAACAGGGTATAAGCTATTTTCAGATTATAAATCAGATGTCCATAGTCAACTACTAAACCCCCCAGTGTTTTTGATTTATTAGAAGCTATTGGTACACACAGTGAGACATTTTTGTTACTCAGCACCACTAATAGGTAAGGACTTGTATTAATTATCTGCATTCTCATTGTAATCTGTGTAGGCTTTTCTGGTGTGTTGGACTTTTCAGCTCCTCCCCACATAGCAGAACCCACAAAGCCCGTTGTCCCTCGGATATCTGTTCTGTCACCTATAGCTTACCAGACTGATAAAACCAGCCCTCCTTCAGTGCCTCTATTGCTCAAACCATCACAACATCCTTGGTTGTCCCCACTGTGCATTCCCATGGTGTGATAAGCTTCTCCTCTTGCCCTAAGCCCCAAATCACATTACTGCTAGCACCTTTCCCCATACCCCCCTGCCTTCACCTCCCTTCTGCTGGGCTGCTCAGACATGCTGGGGGGCTCTGAGTGGCCACTGCCCAGCAGAGGGGGTGTGTGGTTGTGCACACCAGGATAACTTTTGAGTCTGTTGATTAGACATAGCACTGCAAAGGAAAGGGAATAGCATTACAGATCCACATCCATACAGTGGTCTTGGGTACAAAGCAGTGAATAAACACTCTCAAAATGTCAGGAGCCACTGGCAATATTTGCAGGGAGTCACATTCAAAACCCAAAGACTTCAGGAACTGCTGATATTTATTTTTTTTATACCAATCATTTCTTTAGAGATTTTCACGAGAAGTCAGTAACCTGCCTTAGGCAGTGCACAGTATCTTGTGTTTCAGAAGCAGCCTCAGGCCAGTGACCCAAAGCTCTGTGCTTTGTGTTGCCAGTGGCCCTGGGGATATGCAAGTATGTAATTGTGCTGGATGGGAGCTGTCTTTGGTATCCCAGTCCAGAGAGTCTGAGCCACACCCCCTCATTTCACGACCACCTTCTCTTATGAGCCACATCCAGTGCAGCACCTGGTTTAGCCTTGGTTTATTTTGTGGATGCTCTTTCTTGGCATCTACTCCCCCTTCCCACGTATTTCTGCAGAAAAGTCTCTGCTCCTGCTGGGACATCTCCTGGGCCTCCTGGGGGAAAGCAGAATGGTTTTAATGAGCTTGATGCATATTTTCCTAAAAGATTTATCCAAGAGTGGATCAGCCAATATTTTAAAACAAGAGAGGAAATGGAGACTCAGATCTGGAGACAGCAAACCTGAAGCACACATCAGCACTGAAGATTGGAAGGTCAGAAGGTCTCAGTGGCATCTGGCTCCAGAGAGCACCAATTTTCATCAGAAAATCAGCTCATCACCTTTTTTAACCTGTCAATGTTCTTTGACTTCTTAGATGATCCTGGGCAAGGGGGTGCACTAGAATTACTGTTAGAATGGAAATTACACTGTTCCCTCTCTGCTGCCCATTTCACCCCAGGAGCCCTGTGGGTACAGTGAGGTGCTACAGCAGCTGCCACAGGGACATTCTTCATCTCAAATTGCTCCTTTAAGCACTCATGTAGCACAGTTATCACAGAGTCAGTATTTACCAACTAAATCCACAAGTAGTTCATTTTACGTGCATTAGTGTCACTGCAAGACAGTGATTTACTACCTCAGTGAGGAGGTGCTTTCTCTGGAGAGAAGCTCCTTTAACCCTCATCCAAGCCCTGCCAGATGCCTCTGGTTGGCATGGGGAGGAGAGTGGTGGTCTGCAGCTTCCCGACACCTGGGTTTTGTACAGTGCCTGGCTGTGCTCTCCTGCAGCACAGGGAAAGCAAGCCCATGGCCTCCTGACTGCTCAGCCTCTCACACATGATTTCAATCTAAGCCAAAGACAGAGGAGATTTGAAACCCTGCCTGGTTTTAAGAGGATCATTTTAACAGAAGGATCCCACCACACTTGTGCACAGCATGAGCTGGCTGACATTCTTGGTATCTTCAGCACATTGCACACTCATCTGGTCACTGAGGGACCACTGTTTGTGTCACAAGTCTGAGGGCCCTTCATCTGAGGAAAATGAAGTTATATATCCTTCATGGTGCTTTTGTTGCTGGGTTCAAGTCTTTGGAGAATGCAAAGGTCCAGGCAGGAGCTGGGACAGTGCCCTCATTCTCCCAGTAAAGCCCTATGGTCTTGCTGATGAGGTAGCAGATATGCTTGATTTTATTGTTTTCCATATAATATTTGCGTATAGCTTGAATTATTAGGATTTCTTTGCTTTTCCTTTTGAGGTGTGTTACTCCTATGCTTACAAGGTGAATTTTCTTCTGAGAGGGAGTGAGAGAAGGATGGGTTTGTATATGAATGAACGACATGAATTGTGAATGTCTCCCCAGGTGCTCAATTCCCCCGCCCTCACTCTGATTTTCCTCTTTATATCTACAGGGGTAGAACATTACTTTTGGGGGTACAGGATGGGGGAGACAGCAGTTTTATTTTCCTATCAAAACCAGGAAGGAGACACATTTTCTAAAATGAAGAGGGTGAAAATGTTTTTCTTGAAAGGATTTAGGACAAGACGTGAATCAGAAACCTACTGAGAAAGGATCTCCATGTGTTTTATCAAATTTATTGACTCAGTCTTATATGCCAATAGTGAAATAATGGCCTTTTTTTTTTTCACCAGGCAGATTCTAAAGATACTAAAATACAAACCTGAAAATATCAGCAACCTAGAATATGAAATGGGGACAATTGGCAGCCCTGCATATAGCTAGCTGGCAACAGATCCAAGATGTTTGCCTTCTAATAATAGAAAGCTGAAAGAGGCATATGGAGAAATTGAGCTCAAAGATTTTTATTTTTTATGTATAAATACACTGAAGTCACAGATGTCTCTACAGTCTCAATCTGCCAAGACCAAATGCAAGGAACAGACCTAAAAGACACTAAGAAATGTGGAATAACAAACTCTCCATATTGAAGAGTTTGTTCCCTTTCTGACATATGGGTATTGAAAAAGCTCTACCAACCAACCTGAAATAAATGGATTGATCTATAAAAGAGACACATTTTCTTTACATTGTCTTTTTCCATTAAACCAGTGTGTTGGTCGCTGTACTGCTAGGGAAAACTACTAAGAAGAATGTGTCTGATCACCTCCCAGAGCCATGAGAACACTACCAGCTCTATTAGAAACCTCTGTTAAAGGTCTGAAACATTGTGCAAACAACTGTTGGGTAAGTAAAATCTGGTTTTCACTTGTGTCTGGTGACACTCAGATCAGTTCTTTGCCTTGTTAACAGAAGCTTTGCGTTCTAAGGGATGAAAGTGTAATTTTCTTGCATATCTCATAAACAGAAATAGTTATAATTCATGGCATTTACCGTCTCCAGCACTGTGAGCAACACTTTTACACACCAGATCAGCTGGTAACTTGTAAGTCTTATGAGATAATGCCTGTGATTGATACTCATAACATCTGCAAGGGGAGTCTGTAAGTCCCAGGAGAGCAATAGACTGTCTACAGCTTTGACAAGTTCTACTGTAGCAGGAGGCCAAGATTGCAATTGCCAGGAGAGAAATATTTATGGGTCATGAACCTTCAGGCTGTGCCAGGAGGGCCTTCAGCTATTGTCAGGAGCATATATAAACTCTGCTTTTATGTTACTTAGTTGTCCAGCCACGGGCAAATTGGATTCATGCCAGCACTGCCAGCATCTGCTGAACTGGTTGTAATTTTTTTTGTCATTTTTTGATGATGTATCAGGCAGAGTATGACAGATTTATTATTAAAGTCATATGGGAGGTAAAAAGCTTTTGCTCACTGTTTCTGGGAAATCAAAGCCTTGTACAATCTGGAAAGCTCCACGAGCAAGTGAGAAAATGAAGGGACTAGGACAGAGAAGGGTGGTCAGACTAAGTGAGGAGGTATTTTTTACCAAATTAATTTTTTTTTTAACTTCTTTGGAATTTGTACTTGTAGAGTGAAGGGAAGGTGGGCTCTCACTTCCTAAGGATTTAGGATTCCATTGTTCCCATTGCTGGGAAGCAAAGAAGACACCCAATATTCATGAGTTGACTATCCAGTGGCTCCTTGCAATAAACAAACTAATATTCCCCATAATTTCAAGGACACAAATTAAATAATAAAAGAGTACTTTCTGAAGTAGTCAGAAAAATAGGCTTCATAGAGATTATTTTTAAAATACATTGTTCCTTCTGTAAATCTTTCAGTAATTTATGAAGCATTTTGAGATAATTTGTATTATATTGCAATAAAAATGGAAACTATTATGACACAAGGTGTCATTTGGTGCAAAGGAACATGCATAATCAGCCATGAAATACCTTTCTGCTGGAAAAAGTCAGTCCCCAATTAAAGAGCAAGGCTAACATCATCACTGAGTGTCTTTATAAGGCAGCAACAAACATCACAAGTAATGGCACAATTTAAATCAATTTCCAGAGGGCCTTGAACAGATCTCTTTCAAATTTTAAGAATATATTTATTAATGACTGAATCATGGTACAGCAGCAATATAGCTATGAGAAAAGCTTGGCTATTTTTTCCAGTGATATATGTTTCTCTAAAGAAGATATTAATGTTGCTCCAAACTTCAGAATTTTTGAACACATTCCTAGAACCTATACATACTATCTTTTTTAGTATGGAGCAGAAAACATCATGTAAACCTCCTCCAGCTTGGGAGGTTTCTTCTGTTTTTCTCAGGCACTATAATTTGGCATTTAGTATCTGCTGTGTCTACTAAAATGACATGATAAAAATCAGGTCTGCCTTGTCCAGAGCCCCAGCCTGACATGTATAAAACATTATTTTCCCTCTAGCCACAACCTCTGCAGATCATTCCTTACCCCACTGCCTGGGGTCTTCTGCAAAGCCATCTGTTAGTCCTGCAAAAGATGGGGATTCTGACACTGCTGCAGAAGGGATTGGAGCCTGTCCTAGTTCAGCAGGTGGGACTAGTTTCTCACTGTGTGGGTGTGACCAAAGCTGTGTATTCCACACCCTCTATTCATTCCCATGAACTGTTAACAATGGACCATTTGCAGCAGCTGTCCAGGGCACCCCTGACCCCTCAGGGTGTGAAATACACCTGTGAGACAGGAGCTGTGATAACTCCCTTCCAGGAAGTCATCAGCACCTCCATACCCAGACTGAGGTGTCATGTCTGCTAATGGGGCATCAATAATTCCAAATACCCTCTGACTCACAGAGTGAGATCACCCATTGTGGAACTCCCCACCCTGAGGGAGGTACTGGGCAGTCCCACCTGAACCTGAGGGGATATAATCTCGGGGGTTTGGAGACCTCTGGGACCACTCATTGGATCCAAAGGAGGACCAGAACCTTGACAGGAGGAGACCACCACTCCTCACCAGACTGCAACCATCAGCTGCACCAACAGGTTCTTCACTTCCTTTTACTTTGGACTTGGGGGAACCACGTGGGATTCAGCACAGGGGCTTTACAAACCCCTTTGTGTTTGTGCCCCAGGATGCTGGGTCATACTTCTGGGTTTTGTGGGTTAAAACCAATTTCTCTTTGAGCCATTGCATTTATTGCAATATTGTTATTAAATTGTAACTCTGACTGATAATCTCTTTTGTGTTGGGTTCGTTACTCCCTCTGGTTTACCTTTAAACCAGCACAGAGCCTGGATGCAATTAAGTTCAAATGTCACAATATCCCTGTGCTACAGCTATTCCCACTGACAGAAAATATATTAAAAAAACCCCCCAAATATGAAAAAAGCAGTCCAACCTCATAGGTAAGGTGCTATCATCAAGCAATTACCAAGGAGATGCCAGTTACTCTCTTCAATGTGTATGGGCTGCTTCTTTGGTCTGCAGGTACTCTGTGGGTCATATGGCAACATCAGCACAGTGAGGTGGAAAGGACAGCAAGGGGCTCCCAGCACTTCTCCTTTCCTGTTCTTGCTGCTGATGAGCAGCCCTCCTGCGTTTCCATGGCGAAGCAGGTCGTGGGAGAGATGATGGAGAAACGGCACTAACGTGCAATCTGGGTCTCCCAAAGGAGTTAAACACACTTTTATCTATGCCTCTGGTGATCCATCTGCAGCACATGTTTTCAATTCTATCCAATTAGCCAACAGAATTAGCATGACGACATGCGAAACGCCAATTATTATTAAGTATTTTAAAGAAGGTTTATGCCAAATAGCAAAGTCCCTCCATTCTTGTCCTAGGAAGTGTTTTAAGAGCTATGAACCATGGGAACAACATCCAGACAGTCTCATATAGTGCTGAAAAATGGTAATCCTGAAAAGTACACATATCAGCAACCCACCCCTCTCTCCAGCCAAGGTCCTTTTAAATATATAGGTATATGTAGTGTTGTATGTGTATGTAATTTTCTGTGGCAAGAAAATAAAGTGTTTTCAGATTCTGCACCCTCTGCTGTGGAAATTATTTCTTTTTCCTTCTCTTTTGAGTACTAGCAGCAAGAAAATACAGCCCACCTCATGAGCAAGAGCTGAACAAGGCAGGTCTTTTTTGCTTTAGACCTGCCACTCACACATAATTTAAGCTGCACATTTCCAAATCAGGAACACAAAAATGCTGTTTCCACCCACCACATCAACCTGCTGTGCAGAGTTTCACATGCAAAAAAATCACTTTAGATCTGTTAAGTGCAAGGCCAACCCCCAAGCTGCAAAAACAACATGATCTTCCCTTATTCCAGGATGCCCCAACTGAAAAAACACAAGTTTGTATCAGTAATCATGAATGTTGGCACAGACAAAAGCAAAGGTGGAGCAGAAGTGAGAAGTCTCTTGCCTGTAGGCAGGAACAGGCAACACAGTGGGCAGGAGCCAAGGAAATCCCTGGTGGGGAGCTGGGAGATGTGATCCTGTAGCAGAGCCAACTTGGCATTGAAAACTGATGTGCAAAAAAGATATAGAAGGGCCAAGGACTGTGGATGTGCCAAGGAGCCCTTTGCAGAGTGGCACCTGACTGGGACAAAGGTGCCAGGGAGCAGAGGAATGGAGCTGGCAGAGGGCTCTGCAGCCCTCAGAGGAGGTGGCTGCAGTGACATGCCACACTGGGATATCATAAACCATTTATCACATGGCATTTTGTCTATAGTGACCCCCAAAGGTTTATTATTAAGGCAGATGTTAGATTAATACTAGCAGGAGAAGCTGAGAAGATCACCCTCTGCAGCAATTCCTGAGAAGGTAAAAATACTTATTACATGTGAAACCACCATGACATTAAAAGGAAACCCAACTGTTTTTATAAAGAAACCCCCATAAATAATTCCAAATTGGAACCTTAGTGTGAAGTTGAAGGTCAGGTGGTACTCAGACAGTGCTGGTGAAAGCAGCTTAGATGACAGCAACTAGTGCTGGGGGGTTTTGTGCTTGAGCTTGTTGCCAAATGTTGCAGCGTAGCTGCTGACTGAACTTGGCCACTGGCTTCTCCTGTGACTGGTAAAGGCAATGTAAAAAAGAAAAAAATGCTTTCTAGGGTCACATCTAATAACAAAAGAAACCACATGCAGTTGAAAAGACAGTACTAGAAACTGCCTTAATAGAAAATCCTATATTTATCAGTGATTTTAATTACATCATCTGTATAGGCACCTCTTGGTATTTACTGTAAAGTATATTTTTTTCAGTAATGTGACAGATAACATAGGAAAGCTCAAGAACTGTCAATTCACTCTGCCCCAACTCGGTTTTGTTGGAGCTATTGCTCAAGAGCATAGTAATAAATGCAATAAATCTGTTTAACTTGACAAATAATGTATAAAGAAAAAGGTGCCACCCCCCCCAAACACACACCTGACTTTTTTCCAAACTGTGGAATAATGTAGGTTGATGGGGCTTGTGGAAGCCCTTTAGTCCACCTCCTGCTTGAGCCTGGACTAAAACACTGCATCAGTTTTCTGAATTTTCATTCTGAGAGCAGGGAGAACTCTCTCATACTTACACCTCAAATCCTACAGGGGAGAAGTTTAAGATATGTGTCAGTTGTCAGCATTTTCCCTGCTGTTTGAGTTAGGCAAAGCCAGTGGTTTCTAGTGCTCAGGCAGTCCCAGAAACTTTACAGGGAGGCAAGGGGTGATTCATCAAATGGATTCTTTCCTAAACTATCCAGAAAAGGATGAAATTTCCCGGTGATTTTTAGGGTAGCACATACAAGAGAGATTGGTGAAGGTTAATAAAATAGAAGATGCAAATGGACATAGAAAAGAGGAAAGTAATGCAAATGGGGAAAAATACTTCTGTTGAAGACGGAGGGATAATATCTGAACTAGATATTTAGGAAAGATCTCAGAGTGAGAGTTTTGTGAAAATGACAGCTCAGTGCTCAGGAGAGGTTGAATGGAAAGTTAGAAATGGAGCTGGGAAAGGCACAGCAAGGGACATTGTGCTACAGCTCTCTTCATTTCAGAAGTGAAGGGGAACTGAGAAAGAGACAGAAAGAGGGGAAAAGGATGGCTAAAGGCTTCTGTGCAAAGAGTAACTGAGCAGACCAGGACCCTTCAGTCCAGAGAAGATTTTGTTGAGAAAGTAGATGAAAGTACTCCTCAAAATCATGAAAAGTGTGAAGACTTTGATAGGAAATTATGCCCACTGCCTCATTGATACAGAAATCACAAAATATCCAGTAAATTTACCAGGTGTCATATTCAAAACAATGAGCAGGGGTTCATGCAATGCATGATTAGCTGTGGAGTTCCTTGCTGTAGGACACTGGAGGCAGTAAGATTTTTATAGCTCCAAGGAAGACCAGACAAAGCCAAAGAGACATTTTTAACAGGAGGAGTAAATACAAAGACATCTCTCCTGCCTCAAGAAGTCAACGCAGGTCTGCCCTACTATTATTCACTTCACCACTCAAAAGATCTGTGGTTTGGCCCACAAATACTACAGTTACATAATCACGGCTGTGTCTCAGAGCTGTGGGTTCGAAAGGAGAGAAGAGACGTCTGGAAATGATGACTTGCAGAGCCCAGCATATGGTTCCACACTATCAGCCCTCTGACAGATAAGCCAGAGCTTCAGGCTGGCACAAAGCTGGTGGGTGTAAATTAACTCTTTCCAGACTTCTGAAGATTCAAAGTGCCCAGGGGAGCACCAGACATCATGTTACTCTATTTTCAGTCTGAGCTAGGAGCACTTAAGCAAGATTTACTGTATCCTTGAACCACAAACTTAGCTGTCCAGGTTAAACCACACCTGTGAAGTGACCTGGCTGAACAAAACATTTGTAAAGTCAAAATTTGTTTATTCCAAAAGGTACAAACAAGTTTTCTGAAAAATGGGTAATTTCATGAATCTTTTCAGAATCCACAGAGGCAAAAAAGAAGACAACCAGGCCAGTCTTGGGGGGAAGAAACCTCTGGGAAAGGATGAAACTCCTCCAGGCACAGAAGCCCCTTTAACTGCCTCGCTGCCAAGGGATGTGTGATAGCAAATAGCCCCTCCTTACTCCTTTCTGGTCTGCACTGCTGTATTTTCCACACTGATTACTAGATCCTTGATGCCCAAGAACACATCTGCCTGTTTTGTTACTCAAAAGCAGAGTCAGAAAAAAAGCAAAAACCCCCTTTTTTATTGAACTGCCTGGGATGGCTTTGATTGAGAAATATAACACCCCGAGATGAGTTATTGGCCCAATTGTCACCTGTGAAATGTGTGCTATTGGTGGCAGACTGAGAGTGTATTTGAGCGTGCATAGCACATTCGCACAGCTCTCTCAACAGCTGGAGCCTGATGTTTGCAGGTCCTCTCCACTGTGCCATCCACATGTGGTACAGATGCCCCCAGCCTGCTGCTCCCTACAGCCTGCAGAACCAGAAAACTCAGTCTGACACAGTTCTAATTTACATCTCCATGGTTTCGTTCTCATAATTATGTCATTTATGGGTTTGAGAGCACTGGTGCTGTGAATATGAAGCAAATCTTTGAGACAGCCCGCACAGTTCGTGGCACAGCTGCCATAACACTGTGTCAGTCACTCCGGCTCTGAGTACATAAGGCTGCTGTGGCACTATTAGATTTCCAATAAAGATTACTCATGGGGGAACTGGGTAATTTCTCTACATGGAGCTGTATATTTCAGATGTCTAGAACAAAAAATAGAACTAAATATCATTCATTATGTTTAACTCATCTGATTTTTAAAAGAAGAAATTTGTTTTAAAGGAGCTTTAAAGCTCTCCCCGCTGGAGGTCTGGGTATTTCTGTCACCTGAACCTGGAAGAGAAGGCTATACTATATGCTTTCCTGCCCTCAATTTCAATTTCATTGCTAAACTTAACTGAAATGCAATTAAAAAGGTATCCATGTGAAGATAGATCCATAGCTGTGAACATCCCTGTGTTACACTGCATATTACAGGTGTCACTAGAATTCCCTTCATTTCCTGCCCTCCAAAAGCAAGGCTGTGCAAGGATCATGAGCTGCTTTCCTTCTGTACTCCTTGCTGTACCAGCAGACGGAGTAGTGAGCATCACCTAAACAGCACCAGGTAGAGCTCTACGAGCCATGGTTTAACATCTTTAATTCCTGGGCACTTAGCTCTGAATTACAGCTTCACTACTGATTTTTGAGGAGGGTATGTAGCCAGGGCACACCTCTGTATTTGGCCTGCTACCTTTTCATCAGGACCTAGGAGTGCCAAGACCCACTTGTCACCTTCTTGCTGAAAACATATCAGGCTGTGCAAATCCATGGCACTTCAGGGAGAAGCCCAACTTCCCCAAGCTACTTCCACATGCCCTTCAAAGTACTATCAGCCATGGGGCTGAAAGGGACAGCTGCAGTCCTGCTTCATCATGAGGATATTCAGGCATGTTCAGGGCCTCTGCAAGCCTCACTGAAGGCTGTAAGCTGAGCCTACCTGGGCATGGAAACTCAACAGGCACAGGTGGACTCAGGGGTCCCACCAAGCTGCACACACAGACCAAGCTGCAATTGCTCTTTGGACAGGTAGCCAGAAAATGCAGTAAAAGTACCCTTACAGAATCACAAACTTTTAACACTGAGTTGACACCCCACCTTACTTCAGGTATCAGATATCTGCTACAGGATGGGCTGCACTGCACTGCTAAAGCTCTGCTTCTCTGTTGGGAATGAAGTGAGTAGTTCATATGTCAGCTTTTACTTGGAGGACATCTATCCAGGGCAAATCCATCCTCTTTCCCCCAGCCTGGCCCTCTCCTGATTGCTACTCTGCTTACAAGTCAGAGACTCAGTACACTGTTACTTGTAGGGTAGAGAGGCACGTATTTCCTGAACATCTCCTAACTCCTGCTGCATCCTACTTGTGCTGCCTGTTACTGCCTTGTTCTGATTTATCTATAAGAGTCAGGACTTGTGGCACACACCAAACCTTTAAAGGGAAAGAAAGTAACCCCTAAACCAGCCTGGCAGAATCACCAGCTAAAATCCTTTTCCTGCCCCACCACAACTACAGCAGTTAGGTTCAGCACAGACAAGCACATACAATCTTGCCTCTCTCTGACAAGCTCTGCAAAAGTCCTCTGCTAGACCAAGACTATGCCTGATCTGCAAAGGCTGGATTTCCCCCTAAGAATTCCTGGCATAACATTAAGCATAGCAGATTTTTCTGAAAGGTTTGGTTTACTGTATATGCTGCATTTGTAATGACCTCCCCTCAGAACTGTGTTTGATACCAGATATATATCTCAAATATCTGGCTGTGCAATAATTTTGTAAAGATGTAATTAATTGCACTTCCAAAGAAGGGAACTTTAGCAGCTATTAACAACTTTATATTAAATCAAGTAAAGTTAATTGCCTGTCCATAACAAATTAAAAAGAAGTAGGTACTTTGGAAGACAGCCACAAGTCTCCAATCAATATAAATTTAATGTGCTTCTGTGTATCAGAGTAAACTTGCATTTCAGTACTTTATTAAGCATTCTAGGAATTCCTTGACAACACACTGCTAGGAAATCAGGTCACTCACAAATTCCTACAGAAGGCATGGGAAGGCCAAGTTCAATGTAATCAAAAGGGTACACATCACCATCCCATGGCAAGGGGACTACCTACTTCTTCGGTTTCTTAAAATATGGAAAAATAAACATTGCATGTATTACATATTTCTTTAGTAAGAACTAATATATTAACCTTTATAACCCAGCTATACGCAGAAAAACATACTGGTTTTTAATTCTCTACCATTCCTCACAACACAGAGACTTTTTGCAGGAGTAAGAAAAAAAACCCCACTCAGCTGAATATGAACAGGAAGGTCAGGCCAAATTTTAGTGGTAGTGAATCTCCTGTCACTGTCACTTTCACTGTCACTCACAGAAAACTGTTACCTCTGATTTTGGGTGGTTGCAGGAGAACAGCCACACACTCAGGAGCTGAACTTGTCAAACCTTCTTTGGCTTGAAAGTCTGATGAGTTTTTGCTTCTGAACAGATTTGTACTACTCTTTGGGTTTAGCTGAACTGAAAATATTCTTAGAAAAGGAGATCACCTGATATCTCTGCAATCATGGGCTCAAGCACAGTCAGAACTTTCAGACAGAGGCTGAACTAAGTTGAGGGAGCAGAGGACTTTGATTTGGATCAAAATACATTTGACTCAAGTATTTGTCATATGTGAGAAAAAATATAATTGTATATAATAAAACTTCATTATTTGGGAAGGTATACACCCTCAGGCAGCATAAGTCCACATCATAAAACTTTGGTGATGGTGGCATAGCACATATGGAAGCCATGAGGAGGTTGCCTGGGCTTTGCACCAGTGTTTTTGGTGGAACTGGGCTTCTCTATGCCGCTTGAATGCTCAAGCTGGGAAAGTCTACTTGGTTCTTATTACTAAATTTTGCCCTTAAATGAGCACACACAAAATAGAGCAGCCAAAGGCCAGGAAATATTCTGGGACTTGGACTCTTCTTTCCATCTCTGGGGAACTGTTTTGCCTGCACTTTGTTTCAGTGCTTCCTTTGTGGAATATAAATCTTGTTCCTGCAGCCAGCTAGTGGGTAAGCCTTAGATATCTGCATCCCATCTAATGGAACATGGCACTTCCATGCAAGTTTCCACCTCCTCTCATCACTGGGATGAAGTGTGTAAGAATTTTAAGTCCACTGAAGATCATGATAATGTGCAATTGAGTCATGGAGATAGATGAACGTGCTCAACATCACACAAGCTGCCCACACAAAATGATCACTTTTCATCAAGTGATTTCACAAAGGGGGGTTTGATTATAACAGAGGGAAGAAGTTATTCCTGGGTTTGAATTATGCTTCCCCAATTCAGCCTATTGAAATTGCATGGGTGAAACCAAGAGGGGAAAGACTATCCAGCTGAAACAAAATATCTCCATTATGCATGAATAATCTCTGATTATAGCACTGGTGTCCATCATTAATTAGAATCCATCAAACTAGTCCATTTCAATATTTCTAATTTTATCATTTGGCAATTAATTTACTTTTGGTAGCACAGTGCTTACTGTAAAAAGAAACTTCCGACTCTTAAGCCTCATTAGATAGAGAAGGACCTAAAAATAGACTAGAAAAGGTGCATTGTACATGTGTTTTTCAGCGGTTGAGAACACTGCAAGAAAGAGCAGGTGTGCAGCACAGGTAAATGTTCCATCACCTGAAATATCTGGTGTTACATTTGTTTATAATGATGTCATTTATAATCAACGACACTCATAATCTCAGTAAGGTTTTTGCATATCATGAATGGTTATTTAGATTCCGTTTTGCAAAGTACCTATCACAGGGCTTCGTTTATGGGTTTCTGAAGAAGAAATACGATGACAATAGAAATAATAGTAATTATTAATACTGGCAGAAGGAAGGGATGACACTGAGGGACTGGAAAGTACTGTCGCAAAAATGAGTTCATCTACCACAAAAGTCTGGCAGATGCAAGACTGTCTCTAGAAGATTGTTTTATCATCCCTTCAGAATAAGTGGATGAAAGTCCATTCACATTGCTCAGCACTATCCCCATTACAGTAGGGTGTATCTGATCATTTGTCCAGTGCAGTCATGCTTGGGATTTCATCTGAACAGAATTTGGGTGGGGAGATGTGTGCCTTCACACATACAAGTGACAGTGCCCTCCATCTCCTCGCTTCATTTGTCATTGTTCCCTGATGAGCTGTGATGTGTGGCACCCCTGCCAACACCTCCTTCACATCTCACTGAGCCACACGAGTGGCAGCAGGTCTTACTGCAAGTCCAGAGAACGGAGGTACTCTGAAGCTGTCACAGCAGATCTCAAACCTTCCACTTCCTTTGCCTCTCCCTGTGTCAGCATTTTTTGCTATCTCAAAACATGAAAGATTTTATTAAAATCATTTTATACTCCAGTAGATCTTCTGTATACAGAACACCTAATTGATCAATTATCTGAAGATTCAGACACAAGAGCAATAGCACTTTCAGCTAAAATAAACTTCTGTAATGCCCAAGGTTTTCCTCCTTTCTAAAGTGGCTGCAGAACAGATCTGCTTATCAGTTTTTTAACAATCTCTCTTTTTTTGCTGCTCCCTGCAAGACCACTTTTCTTCCAAATTTTTATAAATTTCTCATGGGCTTGCCAAAGATCAGCATTGTGGTTGCTGAGTACACAGACAGTACTTGACAGAGAAGGTTTGTTTATTGCCTGTCCAATGTAATAAGAAGATAAGAAAGATACAGCGTAGCCAAGAGCGGGCAATGCCCACTCCACCCCAATTCCCAATCCCAGCTCAGCCGTGCCTGACCCACACATCCCTGACAGACACGTGAAGCTCAGTCCCAGTACCGGGATTTGTGCGCAGGAAGAAAACCTCTTCAGTGACTGGCCTGTAACTGGAATTCAGGCACAGAAAGGTTTTGAGCTCACCATCATTCAATGGTAAATTCAGGGACTTAACTGAGAGAGCTAAAGAGCAGGCTTTAAAGGACTGGCTTTATTCATGCCAGGAGCAATCTGCCATAGAGAGTTTTCACATAACCAGCCTCTTCTTTTCCGTATGACAGTTCTTTTATTGCAATGCATTCTAAATATACCTTTGAACTGGCAGGTTTTCTAAGACTGTCACCTTTTTCTTTTTCTTCTTTTACTTTTAGGTCTCAGGTTCCTTTTCTATAGAAGCTATTAGCTTTGCACTGCAAAATGCTTCAATGACAGCAAGATGCAGCACTAGGTGCAATGTTATATTCTGAGTAAATGATACCATTCAAAGGGCAGAGCAGAGTATGAATAGTATTGATTTCCAGAAGGGCTATTTCAGCACTTACCAAAGTTTGATCAGACTGCTCTCCTTCACTGCCTGAGTTAAGAATCTGTGTCCCAGCCCAGCAGGCAGCAATATGGCCTGAGCTAAATGTAACTTCTTCACCTCCTGCATGCTTGTCAGCATTGCATTATGCCTGGGCTCACCACCCCAGACTGGTGGAAAATAAACCAGCATCTCACACTACCACTGTGTGCTAAGGTAGGAGTATCCAAACTGCGCTTTGCACTCTACAAGGGCTCACAAAGCAGGTTTTTATCATCAAAGCACTCTGTGACCTACTCCAAGGGTATCTGAAATCAACTGGGGTCCAAGGACGAAGGGCTGAATGGTGACTGCAGCACCCAAGGGTGAAGCTGTGCAGGAGGAGACTCTTTGGAACCACTACAAGTCAATGGGGTGTTCTTTCAGAACCTCAAAGCCAAGAGCAGCAGCACAATTTCAGAGAACAGTTTCTGTAATGGATTTCATCTACCTGGAGACAAGGAGAACTACACCTTGAGCATGCTACATTCTTTGCTTTAAGTGGAGTCCAGAGAACCAGCTCAAGTGTTGGTTGGAATACACAAATCCATCTCCAAGGAACTAGTTGAGTTCTGCCCACCCATACAAATAGCTGTTCTAAAACCAACAGGTTTGCAGGCAAAATCTGTAAATTTATATCACTTTTCAGAGTAAGCTATATGAAATTGAAGTAAAAACATTTTGCAGATAATTTCAAAAGAGAAAATAACCTATTGTTTGCTCAAGTTTGTAAAATCTATTTTCTTTTACAATTTTTAAAGTATTTTCTATGTAATATCTTACTTTTGCTAAAACACAATGTTTTAAACCTATTTCTGATTTTGAAAGTTTCTTGAAAATAACATTCTGCTACTTTACAAGCACAAATGTGTCAATAAGCTGTCATCTAATTAGAATGTCCTTCATCCATTTGTATAATTCAATACTGGCAGCAGTGCAGACCACAAATCTTGGCAGAGAAATAACCTGGCTGTATATCCAAAGCTATCACTGAGCACACTTTCTGTGGCATGCTAACCTTGCAAACCTTGAAAGCATATGAGTATTTTAAGAAGGTTAAAATGTTGCTGCCAGTTTGTCAATTATTTCATTTCACCAATTACCACAGCTTCAATGAATCCTTAGATGTCACAGGTCTTCTGAAGCTGCTGCCAAATTACAAAAGGGAGAGGGATAGATGAACAGAGTCACGGAGGGAGTGAGAGTCCCTGTGCCTCCACAGCTGGAGGTTTGAAACTTGTTTACTTCAGTTTTAGCCTATTTACTGAACATTGAACTGGGAATCTTGATTGCTCATGAAGAAATACATAAAAATCGTTGCATTTTTAAAGTTCCAAATTCCTCAGGCAGAGCTGTGGAAAGGTGACATTGTGGGCAGGAGCTGGGCCAGCAGAGAGGACTGTGTTGGGACTGATCTTTCCAAACATAAATTGGTTGTAAAATCATGTATTCCTAATACTCTCATTGCTCCTCAAGTTCTCCTTCTTCATGGCCCATCTTATCCACCCATGGGCTCACCCTATGGGAGCTATCAGATTCTTAGCAGATGGACAGGCATGTCTTTACAATCACAGCAATTACCACGGCAGCTCTGCTCACCAGTCTAGTTCGTGTCTCCCAACATTTTCAATCCCTCATCCCTTCTTTCCTGCTCTCCCACTGTTCCTCTCAGCTGACTCTCAGATATGCACAAGATCATCAACCCAGTGCAGGTCCCTTCCTAGAGAAAACCTTTCCCATATGCATCACCCCTTCCACTGATGTTTCACATACAACTTTACTGCCCTGTTCATCCCCCAGCGAATTCCTACATTGTCCTGCCTGCTCACCTCCTCCCTGCCTCTCTGGTAACTGAGCAGCCAGGGAAAGCAGCAGCAGGCTGGTAGAGTTAACGTTGTCTTGTCAAATCTCAAATCATCTGCTTTTGATCCTGGCTGGTTCCTTCAAGGAGAAACAAAACAAAAAAAGAACCAGAACACAGAAGCACAGAAATGCCTTTGCAAAGTTTGAATGTTGATGTTTAGTTTCTTGACATGATGAATTTACCCAGAAAAGCTCTATTTCAAGCATCCAGAGATCTGTTAAGGAAAAGGCACTGCAAGTAGCTGGCAGGCAGCAAGACATTGTGTCAATGACCATTTCCTTTCTTGGGTAATATCCTTGTCAAAGACAATAAGACTGCTCTGCACATGTGGCATGGAGAAGCGGCCACTGAGCAGGCAAATTCCAACTCATTTCATCAGCCATAAAATAAATACTGAATCCATCAGTGCTTGTATAGAAATGAAAGCTGTTTTATGACAAAAAATGAAAAAGAAAGCCCACAAATGCCCACTTCAGAGTCTGAAGCTCCTTCTTACACTTCTGATTCTTTAAAACCCTTTAGCTTTTAGCTGTGAATGCAGTTTTAGCAATAACAGGAACAAGGAAATAACACCAACCCGTTGGCTTAGCACCATGTGTGAATTCTTATTTACAAGCTCCCGACAGCAGCATTTTTATCCTTGGCTCAGCTCTAGCTGCAGTAAGTGATGCAATCAGGTATTGCCATTGATAGTGGTGGATCAGGGACTTGCTATGCACAAGTATTACTTATTGCTGTCTATGTAACTCCCCTGGCCACTTCTTTTCTGATTTCTGACCTTCCTTTTTTCTCCCCTCCCACAGGAAGGGTTGCTCTTATTGAACATTTTTTCTGCTCTACAGGGCAGCAAGCCATTCAATGGTGTCTGAAAGGAGAGCAACCACTAATAAAGAATAAACATGAGCCTGTGCCCAGAAGTCCAGATAGCCACACAGGGAGGAGTCAGAGGTCCTGGTTCCTATTCCCCAGAGCACATTGGTGTACCAAGAACAGGGGCAGGAGCTCTGGACTCATCTTTCCCCACCTTACTCACATGCCTCCAGGTCTTCTTTGTCAATGGCATTCATACATAGCTGGTTATAAATATCACCAGAGGAAACTCAGGGGATTGGTTTTTTTAATCTAGCTGACACTCTTCATGTTTTCCCATATTTCTTATGTAACATGGGAAGGGGAGGAGAGCCCACAAAGTACATCATACTTTTTCATGGATTTTCAGCAAGTTTCCCAGTGAGGCAATAAGTAAGACATGAAATCTACATTTTGGCAAGGTTTTCAGTGGGTTAATTTAAAATACATGTGAAGATAATGAAATCTTTTTTTTTTTTCTTCAGATTATTGAATGAGTCACATCAAACTCTCAAGAACGATGGAGGGTTCTATTTGTTACTCCCTCTTCAGTTTCCATCATTTGTCCTTGCTGTTGCCCTAAAGCATTTAGAGCTCTTGTAATATCTCTTCCCATTGTACCAAAACACAATTTGCCTGTTGCTATTGCAATGATAAAGACCAGAAAAAATGATCCATTTTTGTTTGTTTGAATCTAGGAAGGAGAGTCCCAGGAGCATAACAACAAGGTATAAATAACACCCACTCTGGTGCACTTCACAAATACAAGCCATAAAAAAAATAGAGCTGTAACATGCTCCAACAAATTTAAGATCTTTCATATAAAAGACTAAAAGCCTCAAAATTGACATTGTGCAAACACATTAAAAAACCAAAACACACACACACACACACACAAACCCCACCACATCAAAAAAGCCCACCCAAACCCCAGAAGAAATGAAGAGTATATTTTTTCTCATGTTTCTGCAGGAACAGAGTGTATTGTGTAACAGAGCTGAGATAACCCTAATAGAAGACCATAAACCATAAAAACAAAAATTTATGGTGCTTGCTAGTTTGACCTGAAGACAAACTCCTTTCTGATCTTAAACCTACTGACTGGATCTAGGGGGCAGTGTCTATTTCCATCTCAGCCCTGCCACACAATAGGATATTTTGGCACAAACATTTTGTTCATAATGTAAATCAGGCATGTGGTTCTATCTCACCCTAGGAAAGCTGCTCTCTATTTGCTTAAACTGAGGAAACTTGGCAGTGCAACTAAGCTGAGACTCCCGAATACATTTCATTTTAGTGTGAGAGTCATTATTAACATGCAGAAGTCCTAGGGCTAACCTGTTAAAAATGGTACAGTCCCTGCTCTGCACTGTGCATGGGACACACAAGAGGCAGGTACAGCTGGCGGAGAAGGAAACAGCAGAGAGAAACAAACCAGCACTAGGACTGTCCACAGCCCATTCTCTGTAAAAAAACAGCACTGACTTTTTTTTTTTAATGTCACAGCAGGGAAGATTTTACTGGGGAATCAGTGAGGGAACTTTTTGCCACTATTTATCTGGAGCTCCCACGCACACTCAGGAAGACATCCAGCAAGTAATCTTCCATAGGTAACGTCACAAATTCTCTTACATCCTCTCTTAAGCCAGGGGAAAAAACGTGAAGTTACTTGCTGGAGTGGTTTGTGCAAGCTGTCAGTTATTCATGGAACAAAATCAAGAGCTGAATGGAGAAAACTCCAGTTTGGCAAGACCAAGGGATTTTTCAGAACTGTATTTATTTCAAGAGACCTGGAAGAAGTCCAAGTAGGGGTGGATGTTTCACTAAAATCCAAAGAGAGAAAGACCTCATGTGACCTGCAAAATCTGAACACTGCTTGTGCATCATGAATGTTAAAACTGAAATGGGTCTGTAGATGCCATGGCAGAGAGAACTTGATGGCAGCCCAGAATAGCCAGTAACCATTGTGGCTGATGTGAAGGGCAGGTTCCAGACCTACTTGTGCCTGAATCAGGGAAGCAGCAACACCTACACATGTTGCATTCCAACAGATCATTCTTGTCATTATGCTGCCCATAATTTTTAGTGAATGCGTTTTGAAAAGTTTACAGTTTCATTTTGACGCAAGATGAAAAAAATTTTGGAACTGCAACATTTCTTCATGGGATAGAGTTCCCGTTTTCCAGCCCAACTGAGCCTTAAGCTCTAGTTTTCAATGCCTAATGCAAATAATTTGAAATAGGAACACTGAAAGGCCTAGATGCATTCTGAGCAGTATTATTACAAATCGAGAACTATAAAACATATTTTTAACTCACTCCTGTTCCATAAATCCACACTTCATAGTAAGCAAAACAAAAATCTTCCTACAAATTTGAAAGGAAACCACTTTTCAATCTCCCTTCATCTGCTTAAATTATGCTGACTGCCATAGAAAATATACCCTGGAGAAATAGCAGATGATTAAACAGCCTGCTTCACCTGTAAATAAGCATGGAATTTGGTGAGTTAGGTATGTTATTTGCTTTGTACCTACTAGTCAAGTTCAAGTCCTGTGACTATTTATCTACCAGAGAGACTCCAGGTTTTTTTCATTTGAAATAAATGCCAAATGACAAATTGCTTTTGACTCCAGTGATTTGGGAACTGAAATGCTGCCCATACATGTAAGCTTTTTGCTGGGGAGCCATCTGCAAGGCAAACACAAAATTCTGACCTTATTATTCCAACCCAACATGAAATACTGCAAAATACAAACTCAACCCCAGTTGCACTCGTACTAATATGCCCACAACATAAGGCTCAAATGAAAATGTTCAGCTGTGAATATCTATGTTTTATTCTTAGCTTTGCTGTGTTTAGAGGGTTAGTACGCCTGTGGTTGCTTCTCTTCTCCCAAATAGACAAGACAGAAAGACTTTTTTCTTGTAGCAATCACATCCTATAATCTGCAAGACAGAAAGAATGGGGCAAAGGTACCCAAAATGTAAGAAGAGGTTTGCCAGTGTTTGCTAATTCAGTGGGATGTTTAAAAATGGGAAAAGTTCTACTGATTGCAGAATATACTTTCAAGAACCATCAGCTTTCTGTTGTGTGGTAATCTAACCTGCACTCTCATGTCTCTAGCAAAAATTGTAGCAAGGTACCAGTGGGCTCCAGAAATCATAGAATCATAGAATCGATTGGGTTGGAAAAGACCTCCAAGATCATCAAGTCCAACCCTTGGTCCAACTCCA
>JAWWEV010000001.1:47020570-47046690 GCA_035583235.1 Hafferia zeledoni | reverse complement strand
AATAGAGGGGGTAGAATACACGGCCTTGATCACCCCCACACAGTGCCAACTGGTCCCACCTGCTAAACTAGGACAACAGTAATGAAATAAACTAGTGCAAATGTGATCTGAACAGTAAGAATTTATTATAAAAGCAGTAGGTGATTGCCTTGACTATACAATTACCATACTGTCAAAACTAGTTGTTGCAACAGCTCAGCAGTCCCTGATAACTATTTCGTAAGGCACCATCATAAAACACTATACATTAAAGATGCTACAAAACAACAACATTTAGAAAACTCATTATACCCTAGAATACAGAATCTGAATACAGAGATGAATCAGGAGAGGAAGTTCTGTATTTGAGCAGCTTAGTTTTTTCTTTCTGATCTGGATTTAAATACCATCCTGTAGAACACAAGTGTCTGGATGCTGCCAGTTAACATGCCTCTGACATAATTAAAGGAAAAAGTAGTGACACACAAGATTTCCCCCATGTGTCTGACCATGAATCTTGTTGACAGTGGCTAAGGTACACTATGACTGTGGGGAGGAGGCACTAGGACTATCTACCCTTCCACCAGGAGCATTACAGCTAAGCTTTATCACTACCATGCACTTCTATGAACCTTTGTGACTACTGGATTAATGAAATCGGTAAGAAAATTTTCCAAAGGGAAATGCAAAGCTGTCAGTGTGATCCTAGGGGAATTTTGTTTGTTGCCGCTTGATTGATCTCTCCAAACTGACTCACAGGTGTAGGCACCACACAAACCTCAGGAGTTGTCTGCCCAAGGCACTGGCAAGGTCCCCAGTACTGAATGGAATTACCCAAATGGTTCACAAATCAACATATTTTAACAATTTGAACATGTTTAAGCTCATAATACTCCACTATTTCATAGGGTATTTAACAGATGAGTAATTACATGACAAAGAGGCTAGTGCCTAGATCCTGGAAAAAGAACACTAACAATAATTTACCATTTTGTGCCATAGTAATGCTCAGCTCTTAGCCTCCTTGATCTCCTGGTGGAACATGGACCTCTGAATGTCTGATCACTTGGATGCCTCATACTGAGGTGCATCCCAGGCAGCAGGGAGCAAAGGCAGGGAATAGCAACCTAGTTCAAATCCTGCCCTATTTCTGTGGCAGCAGAGAGGCACCTCCAAGCATCCCTGAAGGTGATGATAGACACAGACTGAAGAGATATAGCAAGAGCTCTCCATAACAGTAAGCTGGGCAGATGAGTAGCCTTTTAGGGAGCTGCAGAGAGCAGTGTTTTGCCAGGTCCACAAACCTGGTTGCAAAGCAAGAGATGGTGTAGACATGTCATCTTCTCTGTCATTTGAAGGTGGTATTGACATATTTTAGGAGGAGAAGATATCTTTAAGAAATTGAAACAAGCTGTCCCTTGACCATGCAGCTAAACTCAGGCCGTTATTACATGCACTTGATACTACTTCTTCAAAATTAATCTCAAGACTTTATCATTGCAAATGGAAAGAGATTTGGGGGCAAAAGGAACTGTTAGAGACTCAGTTGTGCTTTGCCTTATCCATCACTAGCTCTGGGGCTTTTTTCCATTATTACTCTTGCAATCAGCCCACAAGTTCAACTTTATTTTAAGGAAATACTAGGACCTGAACAAACAGTTAGGAACACAAGAACAGCCATGCGTGGACAAAACAACAGTCCATCCAGTCCTGCATCCTCTCCCCACTCTCTGTCTGGCAGAACAGAGAGTGGCCAGGGCAAAGCAAGAAAAGAAGGCAAACATCCATCAGCACCTGCTCTGATTATGCTCCCAGCCCCCTTTAAGCTGGGGCTCTGGGACATCCTGGACCAGGCAAAACATAAACTAGCAAAGTGGTACAGTTCAACATCCCGAGAGCATCCGGGATTAAACATGCCCTTCATACTTCTTATTGTAAAGCATTATCTTCAGAAAAAGTATGTGTCTTTTTTCAACCTCTGCAAACTGTAATCATTTTTTTTTTTAATTTTAATAAACATGAATGTATAAACTGGGTGCAGCCTTCAAGTACCAACTCTACTAATGCTAAGTATAGACTTCATCTCCCTTTGGAATCATCAGTCTTTTACTTATACATCTTATGGACACTTCTGCTGTGGCACCAAACTAGCATTTCATACTCAAGCACACGCTTATTAAGATTCTTAAGGTTTTATCAGCATCACTGTTTTCTTATGTGTAGCATCTGTTTGATTATTCTCAATACAACTCTGAGCAACAAGGCTAACTTATCTGGTGCTCCAGACTGCTCCACAGATCTGGCTCCTTATCTCTGTGGCTCTTTCTACAGTCTTTGTGTGAGTTACAAATTTTGTTCTGGCTTCAAGTTCAGCAGGAAAAATATTGAGTAGTGCTGGAACTTGTACAGAGGCTTGAAAATTGTCATGAGACATACTTTCATCTGGTGATGATTTTCTATGACAAGCTTCTAGTCTTATGCAAATTCAAATCAATTTAAGGTGTTTCTAGGAATAGTGCTCTAAAAATGTGTCTTACATGCTACTCATGTCTTGCTTTCAATGAGCAATGCAGAGATGTGTGTTGGAGAGCATGGCCTTAAATATGGCTGTCAAAAACCAAAAATGGACCAGTGTGGTATGTATTGAAATAAAGGGAGCAGGAGTGTGAATGGGGTAGGAGTGAGAGCTTTTACACAGGCAGTGAGTGCCAATCAACAGACATCAGAAGCTGGTGCCACTGTGAGGCAGACACTCGCAACCCACCACCCACCACAGGCTCTGCTCTGCAGGGCCTCGCTACAAAGGTGAGTCAGAAGCACTCAGGGTGGTGGAAGGACAGCTTTGAGGGCATGGCACAGGAGGGATGAGACTCCTTATATGCAAATCCAAAAGCTTTGTCTCATAAAGAGTTTCGAATCTTTCTCCTTTACTTGTTTTTGGTAAATATGATTCCTTTTAGCCTTTTTTAAACATGCACGTTCTTGATAATGTGTAGGAGTATCTTTGCAATCAAAATGTCAAGTGGCAGATATAAATGTCTCCCAAAATCTAAAGAAACTGCATATGCTCTGTTCCTTTAAAATGCAACACTTATAATCTCAGCAAAAATGAAAGCAGATTTGCTTGATGAGATGTAGCATGAAACACTGAATCCCGCTTTGCCCTGGCTTGCCAGCCAAATAAATCACAGGCCACTTCATACAGCCCCTATCTGAATACATAAACATGACAGGACAGTTTTGGGAACATCTACTAAATCCCATTAAACACTTCCACTGATAACATAATAACATGCTAAACATATTCTAGCTGCCACACTGCACTAAGAAGCAGAGTGCTTCTCTCCTGCTTTTTATAATGCTGTGCTTTGCTTCCATAAAAAGAAAAATACTATCACAGTTCAGTTTTGAAATACTGACTCAACCTGGAGGTTATATATTTTCAAAACTCAGCTTTTCTCACTCTCATTTTTGGGATACATCATTCTTTAACCTTGGACTGCTCTCCTGACAAGGTGAAAACTCATTAACCATCTCTGTATAATTTAAACACACAGCTTTGTTACTGTGCTGGCTCTGGCCCACAGGGACGGCTGGGTTCATGTAGTGATAGCATTTTCTCGTGGCAGGTATGTCCTCAATAGCTCTCTCTGGGACATAAGATAATTACCTTCCCAGTAAAAGACTGAAAGTACCAAAAAACCTCACAAATGCTCTATGAACTTACATAAAGCAAGACCACCTTCTCTAGGACTGTCACAGAGAGGGGGGGGGGGAAAAAGAGCTGCCTTTGAGGCTCCCTATTCATGTTAGCCACATAGGCCCCATGGGATCAACTCCTCTCCCTGTCTGTCCCAGTACCTGCTGGTACAAGTGAGACTGGCATACAGAGCTCGCACATCAAACACATTTCTCCCCTCAGCAGCCATTCTAACTGCAGACAGCTTTTCTGAAGTGTGTGTTCTTAATAACGAAATTGAGAACAATATCAATGCTCGATATCTCTAATAATTCATATCACTGTCCCCTGTCATAAACAGAGAAACACTAACATTGCTGCAGGGACGTTGGGGCAGTGGTAGCTGGGTCTACATGGCAGGGGAACAGCTCTACCAGCTCTATCCACTTTCCTCAGTACCATGGCTGCATCCAACTGATCCCTAGTTACATTTGGTTCATTTGGGCTCCTTGTGGTTACCTTTCACCCCTCTGTCAATCTCCCAAATGTTTCCCAAGACCTCATGTCACCAGGGAGAAGGACTCCTTTGTCAAGGATCACTGATTCACTTCTACTTTACGGAGTGGGCTTTTAAACTTGTTCATTGCTTCAGGGATTGAGTGGATCCAGCTCTGGAAGACTTCCAAAGTCACCAGAGACCCACCAGTCTCCAAAATCCTGCAGTAGCAATATCTTACAGCAAAATCAGGGGTGCATCATTTAATTTATGATAGCATTGGAGCAGGATGGGAAGCAGCTTAGCATGGTAGGTACTACATGAATGCATTAGCAAAGGAAAGCCATTGGAACCCCTATGTTCAATTTCCCCATGTGGTTTTATTTCTAGGATGAATGTTAAGCAGGATCTGTTTACTTACCAATTTCAGTTCGAATGATGCCAAAATTTTTTGAGTGCAGCCCAAGCAAGTCAAAGTGAAAGATACTCATTTCACTAAAGAAAAAACACTCTGGGAAGCTTTCTAGAGTGCAGTAAAGGCCCCCACACAGAGAGCTCTGAGCTGTGGTTTAGCATTCACATTGCAGAGTGCTTCTGGCATTTGGCAAATCCCCCAATCTGCCACTTCCCACATGTCTCAGGTGCCACTCAAAGCTGCTTGCCATCCACTCTGGTGAAGATACAGTGACAGTACAGAGGCAAAACCAAGTAAGTAAAAAAGAAGGAAACAACAATTGATTCTAGCATTTAAAGAGCTAAAGTCACCAAATTCTTCTCAACATAATTAAAATGGCATGAGACAATGTTGAATAGATCAAATTATCTTTTTCATATTGCTCACCTTCCCTCTCCTTACATCCTCCTTTACCCCATTCTTCCCACTTTCCACCATGGAACAACTAAGGCTTTGCATGTCCCTGCCATTGCACCAGGACCCTTCTTTTTCTTTCGCAGCTGAATCCTTCAGATCAGGACCTGAGCATCCACTTAAGGGCTGTTCAGATAGGCAAGGTTTGCAACAGCTCCTAGGAGCCTCATTTCTCAACACATTTCTCTATTAGTAAGGCGCTGGGTGGGAATAAAGCCACAGTTCTGGCCTACACCTGGAGCACTGCATCATGTCCAAAGGCAGCACAGCAGTGAGCCCATCGTGCATGCTGTCACAATTTAGTGACAAAATTCGCACTGACCTGAATGGAGTTTGGATTCGCACTCTGGTGAGATGACTTTGGGGGTAATTAAGTGGAAGAATACAAGTAAACAATTGCCAGCAAATGCCATGCTGATGAGCAGAAGGGAGAGATTATGGCAGGAGGGAAAAATTGTGGCAGGAGGGAATAATTGTAGCAGGAGAAGGGACCATTCAACAGTGGTGAAGCAGAATAAATAAAATTCCTACAGCATGATATATAGATAACTTCTCATGGTTCCCTTTCCGTAATCCCATTCTTGCCAATTTTTTTAGTCACATGCAGTTTACATTGGCACCTACTTTACCTCCAAATCTGGCATAATACACTTCAGACCAATGTAGCAAGCACATTTCATAACACAGACAACACATATGAAGAGACTGTTCCTCAGATTCTCTCCCAGTTCACATTTGTGTGGGTCTTTCTCCCTCTTTAGGCTAACAAAAGTTATGTCTGTAGCCACGGCAGCAACTTTTACCATGAAAATTGATGCTAAATTAGGTATTTCTTGCTGTTTATTTGGACAGAATTTAGAAACTGCATTTTTACAGGAAGATGACCAAATATCGGCAGAAAATGCCAGTGAGGCCTTTTACAGTAAATGAGTGCACAGAACTGCTGCTAGGACTACATGGAGACTGATGCTGGAGATGTACTCACAAGACCCAGCTGCCAGCACTTCAAGGTCGAGGCTGTAGACCTACAAGAAGAAGAAAAGAAACCTCCAAAGACACATCCTAGACTGGGTTAAACCCTCTCTGAATGTACCTGCCTCTGCTCTCACTGTGGAAGCTGCATTTTGCACAACACACACCTGTGTTCAGAACAGACCTGGAAGCAGAGCCTGGGAAACAGACTGGCTGCTCAAGTAACAAGAGCCTGAGCAGATGAAACCACTGGGATAATTTCTCCTTTTAATCATCCAGTTCTGTGGCACTGGAAATAGTTGATGTGGGCACTTGCTCATGCAGGTGAATAGAGCAAATTTAAGGAGGACAGTGGGGATCAACCAAGCCCACAGGTCACAAGGCAGGTTTGTTGTGATGGGGCAGGTTCAGGGTTGAGCTGGGAGACCCATCCACAGGTCAAGACCAGGCTCTGCAGGGGCACCCAGGGTCAGACACTGAGCTGGGACAGCCAGCCAGGGCTATGGAGAGCTGGAGACCAGCACTGCTGCTGCATGGCTGGGGCAGGGACTGACAGCCCCAGGGGGCTTTATTGGGACCCCGGCACATGGGCAGGGTAGGGCAAGGTCAAGGAGGAGGTCAGGCAGGGCCATTAGGGCCTATTAGTGCCCTCAGGACCCTGGCAGAAGCTTGGCTGTAAATGCTCAAGGACTCCAGCTTTATCAGATTTCATTAAAACTAATAGGATGAAATCAGACTTATTCATAATGTCTCTTGCCCTCCTTTTCTAAAAACATAAAGGTCTGTTGCTGTGAGCAGCCTCTTGAAAACAGCTGTGAGAATAGCTTCCTACGAAGAACCCAACCTGCAGCGCTGTAGGCTACTGCAATTACCTAAATTTTTACCACTGTTGCAAATTACTCTCATTTGTCAATGTCCCCATCCTGTCCAACCCATGGTATGTCATTATCATTGTCTCTGGTTTTGAATATTCCACGATGCTGCATTTGTTGCAGATGGAACCTATTTAAAAGCAACATAAAATTTAGAGAAGATTTTTGGTTACAGATAGCCTGAATAATACTACATTAGCATTCATCAGTCTTCACTAATTTATTCTTGCTCCTTTATAATAACCATGCAGACACTGTGTAAACAGGAGCTCTATCAGAACAAATGATGCAGAGTTTCATTCCTCTTGCACGGTAGACAGATTCTCACCCCATAAATTGTTCCATTTGTAAATTATCCCATAGGTTAATAGATTCTGGAGCCTGAAGGGACTTCTGGCATCATCTAGTTTGTATTACCTCTTGTGTAACCACCACGTGTTTTAGCTGAACAATTTCATCCAGTGATTCTTGGCAAAGAAAAAATTATTCTCCCAAACTTATTGCAGTTGGGGATCTTTGAGGGGAATACCATGAATGAAATAAAGAGGCTTTTGCCCTTAAAATTACTTTTAAAGAGAGATTTTCTAAGTATATAAGTCACTAGTAGTTAAAGACACATTATGTTTATAATATATGATAGATGTTATCAAAGTGATTTCAGGCTTCATTCCACAAAGGCACTTAGGAATGAATAGCTTTAAACTTGTGAATTGTCTGATAGTTTTCCATGGACCCAGTCCCAGGCTTCCAACAGAACCTGCATGTAAGATCTTTGCTAGAACAACCACGGCAAAAATCAACTAAACACATTTATAAAACAGCTCCCCCTCCCAGATGGGCTTCAGTGTGAACTAAGACTATAGACCAGTAATAGCTGCACTGCAGCAAAATGCCTTCAAGGCAGCTCTGGAAACATTAGTATGTCTATATATAACACCAACCTGATTTTGACTTGTCTGTGAGCATGGTGATCACCTGTTTAAAAAACAGCCTTGGCACATGAGACTTATGCTTGAAAATCTTCAATTTTGCTATCGGTAATCACAAAATAATGCTCATTTCTGATGCCTGAGACAAGAAATAGCTGGTGTCAATGGTACATACTGAGCAAAAACTGACATTTAAGTGGTGACTAGTAGCTGTAGATGTTTGCTTAGCTGAAGCCACCTTCATGTACCTTTTCTTGAAGATGGCAGAATTGTCACAACAACTGTGTCATGTCAGAAACTCAACCTCAAAGCAACGTTAATTGGAATCCATGGGGAACAGCTGATACTTTCAGGAAAACACAAAATTATATCAAAGTATACCAAAGAAGTGCAAGTTACACAATAAGAAAAATGTCAAAATAATATCAAAATAGACAAATAAGATGCTGAAAGATGAAATGCAACAAACATTACTGCCAGATTTTGGAAATAACTGCATAGTTTCCAAGTGGCTGAAAAATAATTGGGACATGGAAAAAGAACAAATTAGCTAACTGGCAAGCTTGGTATGAGGTAGGAACCTAACTAAAATTAAGAAGACTGGATAATACAGCTTCAAGGTGAAACTGTAAACTTTATAGTCTATATGACAGTAAGCTGGTTTCAGTAGACCATTATCCAGTCTATACATTAAAGAACATCCTTTATTTCCTTGATTTGTTCCACAGGTTTGTCCCCATCCCTAATGGTAAAGATTCTTTTATCACAAGGTCTGAATCTATTAATTAAGCCTCTGAAGAACACCAGTAAGAGTAGAGTTAAGCTGGAAAAACCATAGTACTTTAGCAGTACTAATGACAAAGCTCCTTCAAAAAACAGTAGTGCTATTTTTCTTTCCTCCTCTCCTAAGATGGCAGTGAATGGGATACTTGCACTAAATATTGTGGATCAGACTTCTCAGTTAAGATTTTGTCAATTAAGGTACTTCTCTAAACCTTTGGGGTTGCAGCTGTAACTTTCAAAGAAATTATATTTCAAACTCTAAGAAGGTTACTGGCTGTGCAGACAACAAAGTGATGCCTAAATGTGGAGCTAAAGGAATGGATTCACAGAGTGACACAGCCATGTGCCACCTACATATCACCCCACAAGCCTCAGCAGTGCAAGGGGGTGCTCCTGGAAGGCATCTTTGGTTTAGTTATGTTTGAAGGAAATTCAATCTTCGTGCTACAAGACCAATTTTTTATGTGAACCAAAGCATGCTAAGGGGACAGTTGCTGCTAAAGCACACTCCTACTTTGCACTAAAATGTCACTAGTACATTCCCTGTGGGCACCAGCCTGCTCTGCTGGGTTCAGAAACTGAGCAGCAAGCCAATGTTTCTGGTAGGACTTGAGAACAGGTTTACTAAGGCTCTTTGGGATCTCTAATATAAGTTCAATACTCACACGGAAAGATCAGACCTTCAGATGTTCTACTGTTCTGAGTGCCAAGGTAGTCACAGAAGACTTCAGCACCACATATTGAACTAGGTAAAGAAATCAATCTCCTTCAAGCCTCCTGCAGAGATTGAAAGTTTCATAAATTATCTGAGGTGGCAAATTTCCAAAAACTTGGATGGAGACAAGAGTTTGAGATTGAAGGACATGGACACACACAAAAAATTAGGAAAACAGAAAACCATTGCAAGGGCTCACTTGCTCACTGTACAATCTAGTTTTAGCCTTCAGCAGAACTTGGGAGGACTGAAATCTTTGGCTGAAGGATAGAAAGTTGGTGAGGACTGAAGGTGAAAAAAACCATGAGTGACCTCCTGTGATCTTTGAATCCCAAAAAGCAAGTCAGCAATACAGAACAGTAACTTCTCTAGGTCCTACAAATCTTCCTTGCCCACACCTGTTTTCTGCTGCAATTGTCTATTTGGCACTGACATATGCCACCTTGCCAAGCAGTTGTTTTGTGCATCCATACTCTAGACACAAAAAGGACTATATGCTTTTGGGGTTTTGTCATTTGGTTCCCTCTAAGCAAGATTCTGCCTGGCTTTGGGAAGACTACTCTGTAGCCAAACTGGTGGTTCATAGCATAAAAAAGACAGACCAAGTGACACGCAGACAAACCAGTATCACATCAGTCACATATTGCTTGTCTCACTCAAAATTTACCACTAGAAATTCTCTGTGCCTCTCAGGTAGCAAAGGTGCTGCTTCCATGGTTATCTTGCACTGAGCTGCAAGAATTATATGAAGGGAAAGAACATGAAGGATGCTGAGGAGCAGGAAAGCCCCCAGAGTCTTTGATGGTGCTTTGTAACTCCCTCATCCCCAGTCCAGCTTAGAGGTTGAGCATACCCCCTTCCCTGCACAGCTGCTACAGTGCACAGTAGGCTTTGAAATGGCCTGTGTCCCACTTGTCTGCCCTGTCCTGTACAGTTTCCTGTACCAGGACAGGTACCCCACATATGCTCCCAGTGCAGCTCATTAATGGGGGATCAACCCAGTAAATTTATGCTGTGGGTTTCTAGCTACAGTTCTCTGAGATGCTGTGTTTTCAGGACGTGTTTTCAGATACAAACATCACTGTCCTACCATGGCCACCAGCACCTTGAATGTACCTTAGCAATATAGCCAAAAAGGAGAAGCTGCAGGCACACAGACAAGTTACCATGCAGTGACAAGTTGCTGCGTGTCAGCTACCCTGCAATGGCTATCTGCACTGATGCTGTTAAATGTCTGCAAGGAAAGACTTGGGACTGTGATTTGCTCCTGCCACAGACTGGTGCACAGTTGCTGCACATCAGCTGATAGGAGGTAATTTCTTTCCCACTTTCCTCCTGCCTGTGCCTGTAGTATTTTGCTGGCTGATTTGACAAGCCCCATGTAGACACAGGCTGTGGATGGCTGGGAGCATGTTTCTATAATTTCCCACTTCCCTCTTGTTTGAAGGACAGCCTGGCAATGTGTACACAGACATGGGTCTGGCAGGTGCTGGTTGGCAGAGGGCCCAGGGAAGAACCCACAGAGTGCAAAAAAAACACTGGCTGTGATTTAAGGGCTGGGCAGGAGTAGGGAAGAAGGGGGCATAGAGAGAAAAATTATGCAGATGCTTCTTAGTGGAGTGGGGACAGTGAGGGTTCACAGAGGCTGGCAGATAATAGCTGAGAGTGTGACTGTGGTTCTGAGGGCATTGACTATTAAGAAGAAAAAGCTGTCATGTCAAACAGGACCCTCAGCTCACTCCCAACAAAAGCATAAAGATATTGGGGAGGGAGAGGAAAACAAACATTGCTTGTTCTCTTCTTGTTTTCTTCTTTTCCTCTGAAAGCTGGCACAGCAAAATAGAAAATTAAGAAGCACTCTGAAAACGAACTTCAGTGAAGCAACTTCTCTGAGAACCATCTGTGAATTAACTGCAAGACTAAAGTTCAAACATATTTAACTGCTACACCTCTTTCTATACCTGCTATACCTTTTCCAACACCAAATGCTTTCTACATCTACTCAGTGTTACAAATCAGCTTATTTCAAAGCCTACAGTATTACATGGTTACAGTTCCCATCTGAGCCTGTGGTGGATCAGAGCCTGTGCACCATATATACACCTAGTTAATGTTTTTAGTAATTAGAAAATAATTATTTCAGCAAGAAAATAACTTGCAGGCATTTGCTTGCATTAGAAAAATGTTTAGGTTAAAGAACAACTCCCCCAGAGGGAAGAACATAGAGACATCCAAATAAAACCAGAGACATAAACAGAAACACACATCACATCTGTATCTTGGCAACCAGCATGAGGGTTCAACAAATCTGTAATGAATGACATCCAGTTCAAGGTCCAACGCTTTGCCTTTGTTATTTAGCTGTTTGGATTAAAGCTTGGGATTTTTTTACTGTAATGTTTTAAGTGATTGGGACATGCCTTTCACAAACATGCCTTTCCTTCTTTCTTAAAAATGCTGGATCTTGGTGGCTGGCAAGTCACATGGATTTCAACAAACACCGGCACTGTCTTACTCATGTTGACTACATACAACAGCAGAGATCAAAGCAAGCTAAGTCCCACGGGAACAATAGACAGGGAAACACACACACTCCAGAATTTGCTGGATTATTTATGAAATGTGATCACTTTAAACAGGCTGTTTCTTTAGCAGCTCGTAGATCTTCTGTATATCTGAGATTTAGGTTATTTTCTTTTTTTATTCTTTTTGTCTCCTGGGTTTCTTACTATGTATATTGGAATTTTCTAATTGTTTGCCTTACTTCTCCAAACACCACCAAAATTTCTGGAATTGGCACGGGTACTCTGGATGCCTAAAGAAACCATTTTTCAAATTCTGTCACGGACAACTTAATTTTTCCTGAAATTAATAATTACAGTATCTTCCAAACATAAGTTACAAAGCTTCTTTTCACAAAAACCAGAAAGGATTCAATTTTTATGTGTCTGTCTTATTCCCCTACTAAAGACGAGATCTCCAGTTCTCAAAGCAGAAAAGGTAAAGGCAGCTACTTAGTTATCTGAATTTGTATATCATCACTGTTTACTATTTATATCCCAGTGGCATTGTAGTATACACAGATACACAGTGCAATATAGATGCAGATAGTCCTCTGCATTACACAGCTTACAGTCACAGCTATAGCTAATGAGAAAAAGGAAGAGAAGCATGGTCTTTATCTCTCTGCCTGAGTTCATCATCTTTAAAATAACGGCATTTGGGCTCAGAATTCTTAGCTATCTATCTACCATGGGGGGAAAAAAAGTGATAGTAAAACACTTAAATAGCTAGAGACTTTTAGAGACTTCAACAGAGCCATGATTTTAGCACTTTTAGCTTCACTGTTCCGTGTGGAAAACAGAGCAAATAAGTTATAAACATGGGCTGTGTGTTCCTGTGAATCCTAATGGCTCAAAGGCAGAGGGCAAGTAAGACAACCACAATTTATTAGTACATAATAAAAAAAAAGCAAAAAAAAATGACCTTGCATTATGAGGATTATTCTTATGAGATTTAGATGTGCAAGTCATGGTTTCAAACATTTGAAGTTGCAGGTTTTGCCTCTGTTTTTTACTGTTGCCTGAGTGGAGTAGCAGTTTCATGGCTGAGAGACTTCATTATGTTATTCTGCAATATGTTGAGAACTGCATCCTTAAAATCTGTACATTTGAAAGAATGAATCAGCAAACTTCTCACCTTTTTCTTTTACTGTTAGATAATGGCTAAACAAACTACCAGTGTAACCTGAAACCACAGACAATAAGCATTCAATGAACATTGAAGGGTTGGTTTCTGTTTTAGAGGCTCTTGGGCTCTCACCAGAAGGAGGATTAGATGTGCTAAGCATAATCGAAAATGTTATTTGCAGTATAACTCACAGCTCATTTATGGTGGGAACTGTGTGCTACTTACCACTCAGGAAGTTTCACTTAGTTAAACAAAAGAGGAGCATTTCTTCATTTTAGTAGTTGGACACAGGAAAAGGATCCTAATGCCTTTTTTTCATAATCCCCTTTCTACTTTTGCTATGTAACATCATGTCTTGTGAGCTGCTGTTCAGTGACGAGGAGATAGATGTACTTTGCTCCTAATCACGGTGAGGAAAATCTACATAAACACTAACTGTGGGGAAGAGAGGACTGCAAAAAAAAAGGAATTCAAACTTGAGAATCAAGCATTAAAACATTAAAAGAGAAGACTAAAAGCTACCAGCTGTTTTCTCAAATAACAAAAGGTCCAAGAGACCAACTCAATGAGTGATGGTAACATCACTGATCAGCTAAGCCAGAGGTTATTTTCACTGCCTCCTTCCTACTCTAATACATCTCAAAAATTTACAGACTAAAATCTGCCTGAAAGCTTAATTGTCCCTCCTGTCAGAATTTTCTCAGATTCTACTCTTCATATGTGACCTGAGTGCTCCCTCACCAAGCCTCTATGGCCTTAAATGCCTCCAGACTGAGCTCTGTTATGTAGTCTAGCTGAGCGTACCTAGTGTACAGCCATGTGAATGGAACTAATGATCAGGTTTATAAAAACCTGCTGCACTGTCATCCCTTCTCACACACACCACCTGTTCCCTGGCCCATCTGGTTTTGGGTGTTTTTTTTCCCCCAACCATCTGTTACACCTTCCACTGTCTTCACTGGTAAGCCCTATGCTCTGTCATTGTACAGTGACCAGCACAAACTAATTCCTGTCAGTACTGAGGTATAATGAAGTTAGCAGAAGTGGGATAATAACAGGACCCTGGCCTGGTACAATTTTCACCTGAACCAGTTGAACACACTTACCTAAAGGAAACAATGGCTGCTATTCCAGAATTTTATGTATTCAGGATTTTTATTCATGGCACAATTAACCGCTTCTACCTTTAGAGACAGCAGTGCACAGTTTTATTTGCACAGCAGTATATCTTTGCTGCACTGATCAGTAAAGCACTGACTTCGAGGTAGGTAACAGCAGACAGGCTTGCTTTTGCTCTGTAGCAGTGACAGCTCCCTGCAATGCTGTAATAAGCATGCTGTGACAACCAGCAATGACACCTGCCAGAAGACAATCTGAAAAACACTACAGTAGTGTTGAAGTGAACAAAATATTTAACCCTGCAATCTCTCTACACAGAACATAGCCATGAACCACATCCAACCACTCGCGGAAGGCAGGACCCCATGCAGCTGCACAGGGCTGGACTAGGACAGCGCCCACCTTGGGTGTGCAGAGTATGGCAGGAAAAGAACTGTTGGTCAAGACAGGGGTTTGGTTCCTTCCTTAGCAAGCAGAAGAGTGTCCCTTGTAAGCCACACATGAAAGTATGTTTGCACAGGTATGTATTAAAATATGTCCACACAGTTAAATACCTCAGCATTAATTAACTGGGGAACCACGTGCCTTTCTCCATCTTCCCAGTCAAGTGTACATCAAACAGCCAAGGTGCCAAGTAAGCAAACCTGCTCGAAACAATAGAAAGAGAAGGAATAAAACAAGGGGCCTTCAGACTCCAAGGACTGAGTGAGTTGCCCCTTACAGCAATTTTGTGATACATGTTCTTATTTTTCATACAGAGCTACTGGCACTTCTTGAAGTTCAGTTTACATTTTGACAGCTCCAGCTGGCAGGTCAGTGCTGCAGGCCTAGAGAAGCCAGGTGGGTCAGGGCCATCTCTCAGAGTCCTGGTTATTTCACAGTTTGTAGCTAGTAATAAAGAAATGGAATTTTCTCTTTGAAATACTACAGTACAGACAATTTCCTTTTGATTAGTGAGGACATACAGCATTTCAATACTTTCTTTCTCATTTATTCCATCCCATTTGTATCAGAGATTTTCATTATTTTTCTTGTGAACCATTAGTCTGCTTAAATTTTTCAGACTTCTTTCATTCTCATTGTAAAGACAGAAGAGCAGATTGCTCCATAAGAAAATGCACATGAAATAAAATGTGCTTTCCCTGAGCCACACAGCATGTTCCATGGAAAAACTAGCTAAATGGGTCTGCATCTCCTAATACAAAAGAGAGTTCCCAAAAGAAAAGTGACCTGCTCTACAAACTACTGGTACAGATAAAAGTATTACTCTGTGCAGGTATCTAAAATGCAACACTAGCCTCAAATATATATGTGTCTGCAGCTTTGCTAAAGTTACAACATGAATGCTTTTGTCTCCTCTGCTTTCTTTAATTAGTGTCACATCCATTACTGAGCTGCAGCAATATTGACATTTCAGGAAAAAATGTCTGGCTCTTGCTAGTCAGAAAGAGAACTCTAAGTCTTGCAAGGAGAGATTGCTTTTAATTTGTACCTATGGGATTCTGATATTGAAATACTGGCCTTAAATATCTGCTCCATGGGGAGTTACTGCTGCACATTAATTCTGAACTTACCAGTTGTTGAGCTGCAACAAGACAAAAAGGAGCAAGGAATGACATAAAGTGACATAGCACAGGGAATGCTGTAGCATATGTAGGAGTGCACTGACCCATGAAGCACACCACACCAATGCTCACCCCCTACACATAGCCTGTGCTATTAATATTAACTTTGAGGAAGAACCACCTTCAGGTGGCCCAGCTTTACCACAGATCCACTCCTACATACACAAAGTTATATGGAACAGCAACGCAGCCCATTAGAGAGACTTGGGAGGTTACCATCGGTTTTGCCATTCCTATATTATTTTCCATGGCTACAATGATTCAGACAGACATTTCATTGAGTCATCTTCCATGGAGTGTTTAGCAAAAGGAAAAAGATACCAGATAAACTTAAGAAAGTTTTTTGAAGTACCTCCCTCCAGCTTAACACACTTTTTGATTATGCAGCTGCCCATCTTTGTTGCAAGGTGATATGAGGACATGGTCCGTTCAAGCTGCCCATGTTTTACTACATTCACTGTTGGAAATGGCACTCCAGAATGGAAGATGTCCTTCAAATTACACAGTCAAGAGTAAAACCTTCACACCATATTTAGCAAGTCTCAATTCCTTTTTTTGTCTCTTTGCTGTGGCTTCTCATACTGGAACTTTACACAGTGATGGCTGTAAGATGGATTGCTGACTATTTTTTTAAGGTGCAGAAAGACAGTTTAAGGGCCTGTCCTTTCCTTAGCACTCTTGGTAAAATATATACCATTACATTTGGGGTTTTAAATAAGCCTGTATAAAGTACATCAAATTTCAGATTTCCCATAATCTATATGCAAAAATATGTCTAATACCAAATTGCAGCAAAAAATATATTTGGTAAAATGCAAAATTACAAGGAAGTCCCAACTGGATAGAGATAGAAGCTCTACTTTTCTCAAAAGATAAATCTTTATATTTGTGTCTCTTCTATTATGATTCATTAATATCTCGCAATTATTCACATCCTTGTGGCAGCTTCCTGAGGAATGGTAACGCTGCTGTGTCTGCTTCATGGAGGAGGAGCTGAAACACCAAAGACTGGGGTTTGCCTCACTGGACTTCAAGTTTCTTGATCTAAAGCAGTAACCTGGGCCTCCCCCACCATGAAGAGACAGAGAAGCATGCACTTTCACAGAGGCTGGTCCTTCCTAAACTAAGCAAATTGAAATTACACTCAGGGATTATCTAATCCTAAACCAGATACAAACTGGATGGCTGGAGGATACAAGACAACTTTGTTCCCGTACATGGGGACTTAGATTACAAAGAAAGTATGCAGCAAAACATGATTTGGAGCTTATATTTCACAAAAGCCAAGCTCATGTCTTAACTACTGAGTAACATAAAATAGTGGATGTGACACTAAAATATGCATTTGCTAAAAATCTCCTTTGATGGATTTGATGCAATAAGGAAATGACAAAATTACTTCAATCTATCACTAACTCTGTAGCACAGTTACTACAGATGCAGACCAAAGTACCATGTTCAAATATGTTTGATAGGTACAATGAGGTATGAAAAAATTATTACACATAAGAATGGTAAAACTAGTGACAAGGTTGAATACGACAAACAGCTTTTTAAAATTGCATGCAGCAGGTCATCAAATATATGGATGCATCATGGAGCTGTTTTTTCTTTTGAATCCACTAGAACAGAAAATGAAAAAGTAAGGTAAAAAACCAGCCTGGATTTTTGGACTAAAAAACATCTGGCTCATTTGTTGGATGTAATTTTACTTGTTTTCCTTTACTTTGCTTCTATTTCCTTGAAATATTCCCCTGTCACAAATCTTTCCTGGAGCTTTTACATGAAATGTGTCAGCTTTCAAGTAACACAAGGGCAGGAGAAATGAGCTAGCATCCAAAGAGAAAGGAGAAAATGAAGCCACAAGAGTTTTAAGTGCATTACCGTCATCTTATAAAATTCCCATCAGCTTGGCTAGTTACACTGTACTTTTTCCCTATTTTTTTTCCAGAAGAAATGAAGTGTTATACTGTGGATTGTGTTCAAAATCAACTGCTATCACTGATTCCAGTGGAACTCTTTGGAGTGTAAAGCTAAATGCAGAATTGTGGTCTGTCCTGTACAACTAAATGAAAACAGGTGCTTAGAATAGACAGAAATGGAGTGGGCAAACCATAGGTCTACTCAAACTAGTATTAAATGTAATCCACGTTTTGGAAACCAAGTTGCAGCCAAAGTGGTTTGGGTTTAACATAGTGAGTGATTTTATTAATTTCATTTTTACAATAGTTTGGCATTAACCAAGGTAATCAATTATGAATTTCAGAGAAAGTTCTGGCTCCTGCTGAGCTTGTTTTTATATGCTGTGGTACAGCTGAGAAACTTATGAAGAAGATTCTTTTCTTTTATTTACCAGACCTGGCTGGTTTTCAACATTTGTATTTATTCTGAAATCAATTCAGATTGACTCTCTTCTAAGGAGCCTGCTCATACATCTACTAATTTAAAGAGTAACTGAAATGCTTTCAAATAAATATATTCCAAACTTTGCTTCACTCTGGTAACCATAGTTTACATACTGCACAGGCAATGAAATGTCAAAGCACTGAAATAAAAGATCAGACAAAACCCCCCAAATTAGCCTGTGGAACTGCTACACAACTATACCACAGCACCTACAGGGCAAAAATATCATAGAGTGTTTCTATGGTTTAGACGAGTAGTTCCAGGCATCTTGTCAATACACTGGCTGTACAATCTCTCGTGCTTTTTTGCACATGATGGAAAGGCATACAATATTTGGGTCAAATAAATAATGTATATCTCATAAATAGTACAAGACAGTGGGTGTGCCCTCAGAGGTTTCACTGTAGTGGGCAACATTCGTATCTTGAAAATGGATGCAAGTTTGTTTCAACCTTTTGTATCAGGATGTGCTGGTTTGGGCTGGGGTAGTTAATATTCTTCACAGAACTGGTATGGGACTATGTTTTGGATTTGTATTGGAAACAGCTGACCACAAAGGGATGTTTTTGTTACTGCTGAGCAGGGCTAACACAAAGCCTTTTCTGCCTCTCACTTCACCCCACCAGCAAGTGGGCTGGGAGTGCACAAGGAGTTGGGAAAGGACACAGCTGGGACAGCTGACCCCAGCTGACCCCAGGTATACTCCAGACCGTATGGATTCACGGTCAGCGTACAAACCAAGGGGAAGGTTGGTTGGAAGTTGCTGCTTGGGAACTGGCTGCTTGGGAAGTTGCTGCTTGGGCATTGGGCATTGGTTGTGAGCAGTTGTTTTTTATTTGCATAGCTTATTTTTCTTGGGTTTTATTTATCTCTTTTTTATTTATCTCCTTTTTTATTATATCTTTCTTTTCATTGCAAGTTTTAAATATTAATATTATTGTTTTATTTTATTTCAATTATTAAGCTGCTCTTACCTCAACCCACATGCTTTCTTACTTTATCCTTCCAAGTCTCTTCCCCACCATCCTGCTGCAGGGGCAGGGAGTGAGGGACCAGCTGGGGTTAAACAATGACACAAGAGTACTGATGATTTTATATAATGTTCCTCTTCTTTTTCATATACATATCCAGAAGATTGCACTTAGCAAAACAAACAAACAAAACCACCAGAAAAATAAAAATCAAGGAAAACACATTCCAGGCATAAATGAAAATACACTGGGTCAGTTAGTGGTTCCTAGATCTCTTCCTCTCATAAGCAGGGCTCTTACCAACTTTTGTCTCGTTATTGAGTGGTCCAGATTTTTTCCTCCTTCACAAGCCACTGATCTGAATTCTGAAATAAAGCCTAAAATTAAGACTAGATTAATCACTTATAGAAGAATACACAAAAACGTGGCAAGTTAGGAATCCAAATGCAGATAGAAGAGTTGGAACCCTCCAGCAGTCTGAGACCAACAACTGCACATTCCCGCTTCTATTGTACATGTATTTATTTCCTCTTAACATCATATCATACATTTTCCTATTCATTATCAGCCTACTATCAGGGATGACCATGTGCTCTCTAACTCACTGCTTTGCTTAATAATGCACTTGCTGTATCTTCTTGTCTCATTAGCAATAGTTCTCACATTTCCAAGTACCCATTTCAAGCAGCTAATTATAGTCATAATTGGGGTACCTTTCAGACCAGCATATATGCCTCATGTTTGCCATATGGTGGATACAAAACCCCCTGTCTTGTGTACTCAGCAAACATATAAAACCACAGCCTTTTTGAAACCTGTTGTAGGTCAATGTTTCATCAGTTTTGCACCGAGAATTGACTCGGTGACATGCTAAACATATTTTATCCCGATTTTCCACAAAAGCTTCTCTGATACCAAAAGACTATAGACAAAACATTACTAAGATTCTAAGAAGTGCAGTCTACTGCAGCGTGCCTATCTGAATTTTAAGAGGCTATGACAAGCAGAGGCAGTAACAGCTTCAAGGTCTGGACTCATTGCTCAGCATGGATCCAGACCTAACATGTGTCTGCATCTCGAGTTTGCCAGCTCCTGTACTCACAACTTCTCCTGCTTAGCACACAAAGTAATGATGTAAAAGACAGGCTGCTCTCAAGACAACAAAGAATATCGAAAGAATTAATCAAAAACATCTAAGAGGAATAAATACTTAAGCCACAAGGCTTCTAGTTGCAAGAACATAAGCAAAGGTACATTTACTTTTTCCATACAGTAGCCATCACACAGGAATTCAGAAGCTTCTCATGTTACAATTGCTCAGCATTGTACTCCTTCATCTGGCCACTTAGCTATCTTCTGTCCTGTTTTGTGGGCTATAAACCATCACTGTGCCACAGAGCTTTAGAAAGAAAGATGAAAAGAAAAAAATGTACCAGTCACTGCATCTATAAATGAGGACAGAGGATTATTATAGCTTCTGTTCAGGCCATTTCTGAGGTGGTTATTGGCACACACAGTTCTCCTGGAATTAGCTGAAACCTGAAGGATTATAGCAGCCCTTGTAGCAAGATTGTTAAAAAACGGAGCTAAACAAGTGAAAAGATACAAAAAGCAAGGCTAAATTCTTCAGTGCTGTGAATGCATTTGCTACAGAGCGTGAAGCTATGAGTATGGGCTAATTTTACACAAAGGCACTGGGACAGCTTTACTTTAGATTCGGAAGTGGTGCTTTCCCCAGGGAAGGCTCCCAGAAGAACCACTTCCAATGGTTTTTGTCCCATCCCCCCTTCCTTCTCAACCCTGGGAAGAAGCGCTATATTTCCACTCCTCCTAGAGAAAGAAAAATTAGAGAAAAATCATTCTACCAGGCTTGAGGTCCCCAAATGATTTTAGTGGTTGTAATTTCCCCAGTGAGCAATTTTTAACAGAATGAAAAGATAAAATTACACTGCAAACCATCAGACTGAAGGATAGAATCTTCATCATAATCAAGCATCATTCTCCCAACTGTTTCATCTCAAGAATTTCTTGAATATTCGTTCCTCTTAAAGGCAAGGGACAGAAGTCTCTGAGGGACTCTAAATACAAGCTGTATTCAAGAGTTCCTTCTACACTTTATTCAATAGAAACCATGGTTATAGGTACTGGGCATATATTTGCTGTTCCGTCAGGGCAAGCCAAGGCAGTCCAGTGCTCTCAGTTACACGTGTACAGGAGCTGTACAGTTGTGCTGTTTACACCATCACAGCATCAGCCCTGAGCTCCCTACCAGAACTGTAGGATAATTAAATACCACTCAGGCACTGAACTCAAATATGTAGAGCTGACATTGAGCAGTTACAGATTTACAGTCATGTAAATGACCTCATGATGAACCACCAGTTCTGCTCATCATACTTCTCCCCCTGATCCTCAATCCTTTCGAGGACTATTTTTTATTCATATGACTGCTGTGGATAATGATTGCTCTTACAAATCTTCACAGGTTCAGATACTTAATCACACACCGCCTGCATCTACGACCAGAGTAGCAGTTCTATAGACCTAGATTTTTAAGGCCACATTTCAATTATCAGCTCTATGGTCACGTATTTCACCATTCCTCTTTCCTTCACAGTTTCTAAATGTCAGATGTATAAAGCATTTGACATTCAGGGAAACACCAGCATTATAACAATTCCTCCAAGATATGACCATATCTGAATTTTTAGACAATACCTTCTAATAAGCATGTAATTTCCAAGATTTAATTTCATTCCTAATATACATAATTTAAAGTCACCAATGTAAAGCATTTTAAAATTTAAATGAGAACAATTGCTAGTCTAAAAAAATTAAATTATAAGCATGATCACTGAACCAAAAATATGAGTGAGTTATAATTAGCATGTCTGCATATAAAAACCATGGTAAGAACTAATACTGGTTACAAATAATTGATTTGTGAATAGATATGTTCTCTGTGAACTTCAGAAATCTGTAACTCAAAATCATTCTCATTACAGAAAATGGTCATCTTAGCTGAAAACATTTCTATGGACGAATGAGCCATGAAAATGAATCACTTTTATGGCTACAGAAAGAGGTTGTTCTGGGTCACTGTCCAGATAATAAAATATTAGAAGCCTGTGATCTAGTTTATAATTCATGATGGGATATAGTTAGCCCTATACATATTAAAAAAATTCTTTCTCCTTCTGAAACAGAAATTGCTCCAAAGACCTCTGCAGCCTTATAGAATTTAAATGCCAAGTTCAACAATTTTGTTACTATTTACCTGTAAATTACAACATTTTTGAAGAAATTGTTTATTGGGATTTGAGGTGGGCATCCCAAAGAAAATGTGTCAACAATCCTAGCTCTTAAAATTTCAGCATTGCTGCAATCACATGAAAATTCAGCATAAGTTAACCCTCATCATTATGGCTAACAGTACAAGTATTCTGAAATACCTGACCCCAGCAACATATTCCATGGGTATACAGTTCTTCCCCAAACATCAATGAATGTTTTGATAGTGCAGGAAGACCAAAGTTAATGATTACAGGAGGAAGACAGAAATTCAGGTGTAAACCAAAATCAAATCATCTGTTAGCAGATGAGCCCAATAGACACACACAAAAAAATTAATTTCAAGTAATATAGCAAATTATTTCCTCATATAAATTAACATTTCAATCATTTTTAACATATAAAAGTATGTAACAAGGCAGATAATTTTTTCTGTCTTTCCTTCTAATGTACATGACACACATTAAGCAAATGGCATTATGAATACAGCCTTAATCACTGCATTTTCAAGTCTGTGCTAAAGGTATTATGGTGAAGAGTTTTCCATTACTCTAAACAAAACCCAAACTGTTTCCTTCTCAATCCCCAAAAGTTATTAGCAGTGTTAGTACCTTTATTACCACTTGGAACAATAACAAAAACTATTTTCAAGCACTGAAAGACATCCAGCAATATTTATTATTTACTGTGATTTAAAAAAGATGCCCAGAGCAACAGTGGAATCCCCATCTCTGGAGACACTGAAATTGAACATGGCCCTGGGTGACCACCTCTATCAGTGGATCTGCTTTGGGCCAGGTCTAGGTACCACCAGAAGACCCTTCTAGGCAATCCGATTCTGTGACTGACTGCAGAGTTTCTAACCTCTTAGATTCTCTTGACATTACCATTATCAAGTCAACAAATGTCTGCGGATTTGCCCATGCAATCAATTTTGGATCTCGAAAAATGCAAGATGATGCCATTAATTCTTTTTGCCCATAAAATGAAGTAATTCTCATAGCTTTTCAACTGGGTCTGAGAACAGGGACATGGGCAGTTAGAGTATCTCAGCCAACAAACATTAACTTGATAAACTGCTGTCACTTGATCATGATTTTCTCCCCTCATAGACTGCCAAGAACAAGGACAAAAGCACAGAAGAGACACCAGTTGTAAATAGGCAAACAAGATGAAAGAACACCCTAATGAGGTGATGGCAAAGATGGTTTTGGGGATGCACCTGTCAAGTGCCAAAGTGAGCACAGGATTACATATCCTGTAATATGGATATGTAATCAATAGGTTGCAGAGGATGGTTCCAGAAGCTCATCAGAGGTAATGAACACATCTCAATACTAAATGTAACACTTCATGAAGGGTTTTGGAAGAGAAAACCAGCTTGTCATATTTGAAGCTTGAGAGGCAAGAGTCAATGGAGGGTTGTTAAAAGAAGACTGAATTGCTCAAAGCACTGCTGGAGGTTATTGACCTCTGCAGCACCATATGGGTGGATACCAATTGGAGAAGGCTCCATTTGCTGAGCTTGGATAGAATCGTGCATCAGTCATGAGGGACTAGGCAAGACCCATCACCATGCAGGTGGTCAGGAAAGGCAGTATCATAATCTGAAGGGCATAGATTGATTCTGAATGCAAAGAGATAAACAGGTCCAAATCGGATAATAATCACTACAAACTAAGTATGATGGTGACTACTGACCAAGGCAGGAAACAACTGGGAAAGTCAGGTAAGGAGATGAGACTAGCCATGCCAATCTAGGCCAGATTTATAACACTACTAAATGTGTTCTCCTTTAATAAAGTGGGGTGAGCAGCTTCTGTTCCTGCTCAGAATTCTTTCACTTATGCATTCCCTCATGAATACATACACACACATGTATTTCCTTCTTTTGAAGATAATTGGATGAAAAAAAAGCACAAATTTTAACTAGTCTTTGTTGTGATGCCTTGACAGAAAACTTAAAAACAGTTCTTCTACTCTGCTCTAGAAACATAGTCATACATACATTGTTAATATTCAAGATTTGAGAGGTTTGGCTAAGAAGTTTATACTAACCAAAAGTATATTCCTTTCAAATAAAAGGTAACAGTGATGGTTTCCAACTCCCCACTTCTCCTCCTATGACTGAAGTTAATCAAGCTTCTGCCTGACCTGTCCTAGACTGAACTTGTGTTATTGTGCACTTGGATTCCCCAATCTTCAACACTGGTATTGGCAAATAAGCAATTCAGAAAGGTGCTGTCATTCAGAGCGTAACTGCAAGGTTTTCTTTCAGTGGATTTGTTCCTGGAAAAAAACCAATGAACTTTCATGTGACTGCATGGATTGGAGTGGAGCATAACTCTTATACATGTGATAATTCTGTGAAAGACATGTTGGATCCACCAAGAATGTCTGAGATTTTTTCTTTGACACAAAACCCAAGTCAAACTCTTCCATTCAGTGGATTTTGCCACCCACAAAGCTCACAGTTAAACCCTTTTCACTGGACATCCCATGTAATACAAAGCAGTCATCAGACAATAAAGCTAATGCTTCTGCAGGAGGAGTACATCTAGCTGGACAACCCTTCCAACCACCTCTTCACGCAGCTGATAATTTCCATGTCATGCAATGTCATACATTTCACTTCAATTATGTATTTAATGACATAAGTCAGTGTGATAACAGATCTTTAAGTATTGTTACCACAATTTCCACCAAGGTGCAAGCATGAACATTCATATGATCATTTACATGTCACAACAATATGGTAACCTGCCCTTTTGTCAGAGAAGGGCCGTCTCATCTATTGTAACTGAATATATTTTTCAGAACACTCTCAGAAATATTCCCCATGCTTTTAAGAGTCATGATGCCATTATCTCATTATAAAATAAGTAGAATAATCAATGTGCCTTGAATAATTTTCAACTGCGGGATATTACTTTGCTGATAAACCAAATAAAGCTGCAAGCCACCTTTCTACTTAAGCATGGTCAATACAATGGTGTGTAGCACAAACTTTTCCCAGGACAACATATACCTTTTAATATTTTTATTATGCTTGTCTTGGTTTCTATTCCCTGAGGAGTGAGCAGAGTGCTGATGTCCTCTGTGGCCTTCTGAAGAACTTCAAGTACTTTGTGGGGCTCTAGAGAAGCTCAGTGACGCTCACATTCATCTCATGCTTTATTCCCAGTAAGGACTGTCATGAAAGCACTTTTTGTGCATGTAATAAAAGAATAGTGAGAAGCTGCACAAAAATAAAAACAAAGCTTACTATCCTCAGTTTCAGAAAAATCCATTCATGATAAATCACAAAAAAAAAAAAAGGAGAAGAAAGTTATGTAAATTACAAATGCAGAAGAAGTAAAAGAAAAACAGTATGTTGCTTTAAAGAAAGCAGGAAGGAGACACAATAGCTACCAAGAAAAGCATGAGCTACATATGCAGGGAAACATGTCCCCTAGACAGACAATTACGAAGACTGTGAATACTCAGCCATGAAAGCAAGAAGACTGCTAGGAGAGGACAACTCCTCAGAGCAGCCTAGACTACTGAAAGCATTTGGCACCCAAGGGAAAAGAGTTTGTTTTCAAACATCTGTTCTGGTTTAAAGGTAAACTGTCAGGAGAAACAAACCCATCACAAGAGAGATTACAGTCAGAGTTACAATTTAATAAAAATATTACAATAAATGCAATAGCACAAAGAGAAAATGGTTTTAACCCACAAAACCC
>JAWWEV010000001.1:46999071-47020470 GCA_035583235.1 Hafferia zeledoni | reverse complement strand
AGCTCACACCCTGAGGGGTCGGGTGTGCCCTGGGCAGCTGCTGCAAATGGTCCATTGTTAACAGTTCATGGGAAATGGCATAGAGGGTTTAGAATACACAGCTTTGGTCACACCCACACAGTGATAAACTCATTCCAGCTTGCTGAACTAGGTCAACATCTAAGACCATCACAGTATCATGTTCTTTTATCTGAACAGAACAAACTGTGAGTCATAAGAAAATTCTCCTTTTATAATAGCCTGCAAAAAGGAAAAAATTAAATTGCTAATTACTACATAAATTACTAATTTTGGATAAGGTTTTTATTCTGGCATGTCCCCATATAGACTTGGGGTTTATAAGAGTGTTTCCCAAAAAGGTGTTAAGAGGAAATGGAACCATTACTTGCCCTGGATATATTGTCCCAGTGCTTAATTATCTTACTATTAAAGATTTTGGCTTAATTTTGAATCTGAACTTCTCTAACTTCAACTTCCAAACATTTTATCCTTTTCTGTTAGATCCAAGAGCCATTCAAAATCCTGGTGAAAGTATGTTGTAATCCATGCATCTCTTGACCTTCTTTTACGCTAACTAGACAGAGTAACTTCTATAAATTCTTTACTATGAGACATTTTTTCAGCTCTTCAGAATCATTTCTGTGATTCTTCCCTGCATTCTCTCTCATTTTTGCATACCTTTTTAAAATGCACTGGTCTGAACTGTATCAAGCCTCCATTCTGAATGCTCTGCCTTCTTCTTTGTTTATCATGACATCCATCTATCTTTATAACATGTCCATTCTTTGCCAGTGGTCCCGTGGGTTATTGAATAACTGCAAGTCTGGCACAGGCTCTGTTGGAAGCTAGTGTTTTAAGAGGTTGTAGGAAAACAGATTCTAAGCTCCTTCACAAGTATTTTAATGAAAATTGGTACTTCTATAACAACACATGATAAGAAAAGTGCCTTTCAAAAATCTGTTGTACCTGTGGGGGAATAAAATATATATTCCCATTGTAATAATAATATCACATCTGTGTGACAAGACTTGTTTTCTATTAAATTGATATATATTGGCAAGTATTCTTTTATGCTCCATTTTCTTTGTTTCCTTTGGAAATGGACAAAGACTAATTTAAAATAAAACCAAAATATTCTCTAAATAATCCCCACTTCAGTTAATTACTTTACTTCCTAATCGTTTTCAGTTTACCTAGCAATTCAGAAAAAAAAATGAGTGAAGATTTCAACACCTGATTCACCAATGGACAGGGGGGAAAAAAGAGAGTTAAAAAAAGGAAGTTGAATGGACCGTGTGGTACCCAGGGTACACCAATTTAAGATTCTGAAAGGTCAGTAATAACTGCGCACCTTTGCACGTGGGCAGAGTCTGATTCATTACCTGAGTGTCTAAATGACATTCATGTAACACTGAAGATTAAATCAATGTGAAGCTGAAATCTGAAACAAAATTCTAACAAAAGCCATTTCTAAAATGCACACAGGCTGCCATCATGTATTTGGGGTTTTCACACTTCCTTTGTACAGCAAACCATTACTATCTGCAAGAGTTGTTACTAGAACATGAACTTGCTTAATTTTATTTAAGTTGCTATGAGACTATGTATGGGGGGAAATAAAATCCAAAGGAAAAATAACTCCAGGTAATGAGGACTGTCCTTTGACTAGGGGCTTCTTCAGGCTGGCTTTGGTTATAGGGATGAAAGCTTAGGAGCTGAAACAAAGGGATTAAAATAGAGGGTGCCTAGAAAGGAATAAGAGAAGCATGTGACCCTGTTGGATTTCATGAAGGGAGGCCTGCTAGATGGTAGGGCCCCAGGTGAAGAATATGTCAATGTGTTATTTCAGGCTAACTTTTTTTCTATTTGAATAGGGCTGTTTGGTTTCTGTGAATAGCTCCACATTTACTTGCTGGGTAACTCAGGATGCATCCCAAAGCCTGATGCTTCTACTGGTCAGGAAGTCACTGGAGCAGGTGATGTTTCTCATGCTTCTGCTTTATGAAGAGGCTTCCTATCCGCAGCACAGCCCATGATCCTGGAAGCAGACTTGCCACTCAGGACATGGCTGGGGCATGGTCCTGGAGGAGTAGTAGGAAAGAAGTGCATGTGCCTATACTTATCCAAACCTCCTGGATCCAGCAGGTCAGAGACTGCCTGAAGAGTTAGTAACTTCCAAACTGTGCCCAAGACAGATAACAGCACTAGACTTCACACCTGATGCCTCAGGATATGCCAATATTATGCAAAGTCACATTGTGTTACCTGAGCTAGGTCACAGTATCTTTGTATATCACCATGGCAGTCATAGCGTCAGACAGGGATCCCAGCTCGGGTCCAAAGCCAGCACAGCTTGACCTCTGCTTCCTGTTCCAGCAACTAGGGTGTTCTGTGCTAGTCTGAGGGTCAGCAAACATCATCTGTATCAGAGATACAGAAATAAGCAGCAAGGCAGTGGTAGAAGAGCTCTTTAGCTCTTTTGCAACTGTTAATCTTCACTATGCCTAAACAGATTTTCCTCTAAATTACAACTGTTCTGTAGTGCTACAGGATGAAATCCACGTCAATGTCATTTGCCCTAATGACAACAGCACTATCTCACTAAAAAGTGACAAACTGGCAATACAGGATACAACATTAGCTTGCTTATAATGTGTTTTAATTGGAATGGAAATCATTCACAAATTAACTAAGTAAATAAATACAGCTCTCCACAGTCCTAAATTAAAATATTCAATTGAAACGCTTGTCTTCCCTGTTTGTGAAACAAATGTTAAAACATTTGAAGAAAAGCTTTTGCATTTTTATTGCAACTGTTCTAAATGGAAGAGTGACAGAAGATGAAACACACCAAATATACTCAGTCCAGATCACAGGAAAGTATTTGTCACACTGTCACATAAGAAATCAGTGAATAAAACTGGAAGAAAGTAATCAGCAGCAAGGTGACATCCAATTGCAATCCTTGTTATAAAGCAGGAGGGGCACCAGAAATGTATGTGAATAATCTTGAATGATCCAACAAAGTCACACAAGGCTTAGCACAATGACTGAGGTCTATCTGAATGAAGGATGGCACCATGTGTGCTTGCTGAGCATCCAGGGAGAAGGAAATCTTCCCTCCAGATTCCAATCCCCCCCTTGGGCCAGATTTTCCAAAGCACTTTAGGTATATAGTCATGTAAATGTGGAAAAAGAATGTTTTCCTAAAATTTCCCATGCTTTTCTATAAACTCACCCCACTGTTTTTATGTGCCCTGGAGGACACACTTCTCTCCACTGACTATAGGGGATCATGGGAGACTATCTTCGGCACACAAACATCTGCATCTGGTGCCTAAAGCTGTTTTGTGCAGCTCCTCTACCCAGTGTCTTACATGCAAATTCAGGTTCTAACTCAGTACAGGTCCCACTAGCCTGCCTGCACAACTCAATATTTAACAGCTTTATAAATCTGTTCTAGTAGCCCTAATGTCACCCTCCAGAGACAGCTGGCGTTACAATGCCCAGCCTGCCCCAGATCTCTGCACACTGTCAGGTGCTACCTGCTCTAGACCTGACACTGGGCACTGCTCCTTCAAATCTTTTATACCATATTTTCATTTTGATATGGTTACAGACCACAGAACCACAGGATAGTTGAGGCTCTAAGGTACCTCTGGTGGTGCTCTGGTCCAGACCCACATCCCAAAGCAGGGTTAGCTAGAATAGGTCATTCAGGACCTACCTGAAAGAAGGTTGTATCTGAGGGGGATTGGTCTCTTCTCCCAGGTTACTAGTGACAGGATGACAGGCGTTACACCACAGGAGGTTTAGGTTGGACACTAGGAAGGAGGAATTTCTTTACAGAAAGGGTGATTACACAATGGAATGGACTTCCCAGGGAGGTGGTGGAGTCACCGTCAGTGGTGGTGTTGAAGTAAAGACTAGGCGGGGCACCTGGTGACATGATGGTATTCAGTCATAGCTTGGACTTCGCAATGCCAGGACTTTTCCAACCTGACTCTGGCATTCTGTGATTCATTTTCACATGGTTATAGACCACAGCATCACAGAATGGTTGAGGCTTTAAGGTGCCTCTGGTCCGGCCCTGCATCCCAAAGCACAGTTAGAATAGATCATTCAGGACCAAGTCATAGAATCACAGAACCACAGAATGGTTTGGGTTGGAGGTGACTTTGAAGACCATCTAGCTCCAAACCCCCTGCCATGAGCAGGGATGCCACTCATTAGATCAGGTCACTCAGGACCCCGTCCACCCTGGGCTGGAGCACTCCAAGGGATACTGATGCCATCAGCTTTTGAACATCTCCAGGGGCGGAGACAGCACAACCTCCGCGGGCACACCCATGCCCGCCGCACCTGACCCCGCGGGCAGCTTCCATTTGAACAGCTTCCAGGAGGCTCTCGCTGCGAGGGCAGAGCGGGCTGAGCGCCGCGGGGCCGCTCCGAGGGCTGCGGGGCTGGTGCTGGGGAGGAGCAGGAGCCGGGCGCGAGCGCGCCCTGCGCCCCCCCTCCGCCTCCGCCGCGCGCACCTGCGCAGGCGCGCGCGCACGAGGCGCGCCCCCGCCCGCTCACACACACGCACACACACGCACGGGCACACGCACAGGCACACAGAGGCACACGCACACGCCCTGCGCGCGCCCGCGGGGTGCGCGCACCTGCGCTGAGCCCGAGCCCCCCTTCCCTTCCCCCCCCTCCCCGCACCCCTCGACCCGCGCAGCGCCGGTCCCGCTGGCGCCTGGAAAGGGACCGCGCCGACCCCTCTGTGCCTCCTCCTCCTCCTTCCTTCCTTCCTTCCATCCTTCCTTCCATCCTTCCTTCCATCCATCCTCCGACGCGCCGGGGGATAAGCCCAGGTGAACCGCGGGCGCGGGCGCGGGGGGTGTGCGGGGGGTGTGCGGTGTCCGCGTCGAGTTTGTGAGTTCTCCGAGGGGGTAAAACCTCCCTTCTCCCCCCGCTCCCACCCTGCCGCCCCCAGCCCGGGCGGGTTTCCTCACTGCGGGTCGGGGAACGATATTCCTCGCTCCTTCCCCACCCTGTCCGCTCCCTCCTGGACCAAAAATAATACTCCCGGGTTGAATCGTGGCCGCTGGATAACGGGGTTCACGCCGCCCTCCACCCCAAATTCCGGCGCTTAAAGGGGTCTCCATCTGTTCCCTGGGCTGCCTCCCGTGCCTTCATCCCTGTGCAGGTGAAGGGAATTGCCGAAGGGACACTCAGCCTCCGTGCGTCCGGCTTTCCCTTGGTGGATAACCGCGGGCAGTTCGTAATATTCCACCCCCACCCGCTTTTTTCTGTTTTTGTTTCCTATTGTCACATTTATGTAACAAGTGCCTGCCTGCACATCAGGCTGGTGTGGCTGTCTAGGGCGATGCATGTTCTGGGGGGGATGATGTATCCAGTGCTGTGCCCGAACATTAAAAATAATGTCTTTCTGTTGAAGAAGACAGGGGTTAAAATGAATGAAGATCTGAAGGTTAATTTGAGCTGGCTGCCTCAGGATCATGTAGAATCCAGCTCCACAGAGAATGCCTCAGCTGCAGGCTCCTCCCTGGTTCCTGTCGTAGAACCTGAGCCAGAGCTTTTGGTAAACCCCTGGGACATTGTCTTGTGTACTTCAGGGACCCTTATCTCCTGCGAAAATGCCATTGTGGTTCTGATAATTTTCCATAATCCCAGTCTTCGCGCCCCCATGTTCCTCCTGATAGGCAGCCTGGCGCTGGCAGATCTCTTAGCGGGCGTTGGATTGATCATCAATTTTGTTTTTGCCTACCTTCTGCAATCAGAAGCTGCAAAACTGGTTACGATTGGACTGATTGTTGCCTCTTTCTCAGCATCTGTTGGCAGCTTGCTGGCTATCACTGTTGATCGTTACCTCTCCCTGTATTACGCTCTGACTTACAATTCGGAGAGGACTGTCACTTTTACCTATGTCATGCTTATATTGCTCTGGGGAGCATCTATCTGTATTGGACTGCTGCCTGTAATGGGCTGGAACTGCCTCAGAGATGAATCCACCTGCAGTGTTATCAGACCACTCACTAAAAATAATGCAGCTGTTCTTTCGGTCTCTTTCTTGCTTATGTTTGCCCTCATGCTGCAGCTCTACATTCAGATCTGTAAAATTGTGATGCGCCATGCCCATCAGATTGCCTTGCAGCACCATTTCCTGGCCACTTCTCACTATGTGACCACCCGAAAAGGAGTGTCTACTTTGGCCATTATTTTGGGGACTTTTGCTGCTTGCTGGATGCCTTTTACACTCTATTCTTTAATAGCAGATTACACCTATCCTTCTATATACACCTATGCCACCCTTCTGCCAGCTACCTACAATTCCATTATCAATCCTGTCATATATGCTTTTAGAAACCAGGAGATACAGAAAGCACTTTGGCTTGTCTGTTGTGGCTGTATTCCTTCTAACCTGTCTCAGAGAGCAAGATCACCCAGTGATGTCTGATCGGCAGCCAGGAGGACACTCCTTAACATGTTACTTTCCAGGCATTCTGTCTTTGGTTTAGATACATTCATTAAATGGTGTGTGATGGGTTCAGATAAAAACCACAGGATGGACTGACCTTTCAATAAACAGAAAACCCCAGTGACCGAAGTCAATTGAGTGGTTTAAGGAAGATTTCCAAAATCAAATTAATCAGTGTTCTTACAGATTTATAATGTTGCTCAGGGTCTTTTTGTCATATTACCCAGACTTTGCCATGTTTGCCATGATTTTACATTAAGCTTTCTAATTAAAATTAGATTGAAACAGCATATATCCTTTGAAATTGTTTATGTGATTGAATTTAGTCATACTGCATGTTGCAATCTGTTGTCAGGATATTTTTTTCCTCTTTATTTTTTTTAAACAGATAAAGAAAACACAGGTCCTTTTACTGCATATGTATATCATCAGAATGCTCTTCAAAATAATGGCCAATTGTATGGATTTATATGGTACTTATTGTAATAACCTCAGTGCAACAAATTTGCTCTCAGTGAGGAAGTACTTGTACAGGTTTTTATTTTACATCTCAGCATGAATTAGGTTGATAATTGGTTTTATGGGTTACCTGTTTTCTCATGAGTTCCAGTTGGATGTTAAACCAGTTGCATTGCTTTCCTTTTCAAAAGTCAGCCATATGTTTTCACTTATATATGGGACATCAGAACTCACTATACTGTTAATTTTAAAACTTACTGGGGGTGGGAAATCTTTGAAACTGATAAAACAACATGGCCTCTTTGGGCTATGCATTTGTAATAGATCAAACAGTAAGTTTCTCAGACAAGTTTGTCTTTTCAGAAGAGTATAAGAAAATGCTTAATAAAATAACCTACAAAATGCTTGCAGCACATATTTAGCACTACATGAAGTGGTTTCCCTAAGTTTCTTATCAAGTCAAAACTATTACCACTTGTTTTCGTTGTTCACCTATGTAATTTTAAATGCTGACATTTATAAATTCTCAGAGCATATCTGCTTCATAATTGTATTTAACCAGAACTGCAAGATGAAACAAAAACAGTCTTTTCTCCTTTTCTGGCAGTTTCATCCACTACAGAACGTGATCCTTTGCACTGTACACATGTCAGCTCACTCCATTACGGTTCTGGTCTAAAAAGCAGAGCTTCCTCTCATGAATGGTTAAATTTCAAACTGCTTCTAGCCTTTCACTGAAGCCACATTAGAATGCACCAGAAATAAAGCATTGTTTCCTAATTTGAAGACTTGATTGTCAGGGAGAAAATCTCCCTGGCACGTCTTTGTGAAACTTATGGTGTACCCTCATGTCAGTGCATGGGAGTTTAGAGTACCACTTCCATTAGTGTTGATGGGAGCTAAATGTGTTCATGCCCTGGCATCGGTAGGAAGTTATTTTCCCTTGAATGTCAGAGTCAGCATACTGTATTGTTGCTTCACTAGCTTCCATTAAAAAACCCAAAACAAACTCAAGTGTAAAAATAGCAATATTTCCAGTTCAATGAAAAAATATACCTGTGTAGTAGAGATACTAGACACAACTGCGTTGCTGGTCTGGATTTTTCCGAATGGAATCAGTCCTTTTCATGTGGACATTCAGATGACTGTAGCTTTTTGTGGCAAAGTTTCTGTGACGTTAAGAATCATATGCTATACACAAAGCTGAATCTCAACTGTGAGTTGTCTGTAAACAAGGCTCTGTAGAAATTTTTATCAGCAATAGTTAATTTTGGTTGCAATGCTGGGTTTAGATTCTATTATTTACTTGGTTCAACCTTCATGATATTTGGCCCTTACTTTGTAATCTGATTAGTTTAATAATTGCATGGCATGATCCAGTAGAGCTGTGAATTCGAAGCTCCCCTGGCTTCCCTGTGATTTACAGATGCTCAGCAGAGTTAGACTATGACTTCTGCTCAGTGTAAGATACTGGTGTTCTTTATCTTCTTCTGAATGATAATGAAACTTTAGTCATTGCATTTTGTTATGATTTTTTGTATAAGAAATACTCACTTCATAAATATTCATGCTACGCATGTCTGCAGTTTTGCAAGTATGCAAAGTATTGGGAATTAATGGCAGTAAAAGTCTTGAGATGAATTAGGTAGGGAAGCTGCATAATGTAGAACGGCACTTCTGAAAGAAAAAAAAAAAGTCATGCAAAGTTTACCCCCCGCTTTTTCCCAAATTTGTTCTTCTTTATCAAATTGCTAAAAGTATGATGATGATAAAAAGCTACAACTGTGACCAAAATTCAGTCCAGAGAGCAACTGCTGTTTTGCTTATGCATACCTGTTCTCATCCTCTTGGATAACCTCACAGGCATCAGTGTTTTTCTCTACACAACATCTGTGTGGTAGGGAAGCCAGAAAAAAGCAGCACAGAGGGAGATAATGTCATCCTCTCTTCTCATACTGGTTCACCTAGTGTCCTTGTCATCTTCCTCACTCCACAGGCTGCTCAAATCCACAGAGACTCTCCAGAGTGCTGGGGGAGTCAACCTTTTCCTTGTGCCATAGCAGAGGGATGTGTAATTCGAAGCTTCTCTCCTGAGAGCAGCACAAGTCAGAGAGGAAAGAAGGATTAATTATAGCAGTCCCACAAAGGCTGGCTCACAGGGCTGGGCTTTGCCCTTGTTTGAGGAGTAGTGCGTGGTTACTTTTCACCACATAAAGATGAGAAACATGATTCTGCCTCCCGTGCTGCGGCTGTGACCTCCAGTGAGGACATTGTCTCTTCCAGAAATATGTTCTTAAATTAAGACTGTGCTGCATAGGCCAGAAAAGCCTACTGGAAGTCAATGACACAGGTTTGCCTGCAGCTGTCAGGCCAAACTTTAACATGCTTTGTGGTACTTGACAGGTGCTATAGAACACACCTGTGAACGAACTCTGGGGAGTAGGGGCAGAGCTGTGTGTACAAAGATGCCTACCTCACTTGCACAGAAGAACTGCTTGACAGCCAGGCACTTTTCAGACCCTGTGGAATTAAGCAATTCTCTACTGTCCCCATAGAATTACAGGGTAGGCCCCAGTTCTCCATGGTGAGGAGCCACTATCCATGTGAGATCCCTCCAAAGCTGGCAGAAATCCCCCCCCACTTGCAGTTCTCAGATATTTTGTTGTCTCATCAAACACCACCCATGCATGGGACCAGGGAGGTTAGACTCACCATTCTGCATACAGTAAAGTAGCTTTCATATCTCAATTGTGATGACAAAAAATGTTTTTCCTTAATACCTAATTTAGTTTGAAGAGTTGAAGTGCATGTCTATTTATTAACATACTTGACCCAAAGTTAGTAACAGGTTATATTTCAATGGGAAAAATTTACTGTGGTCATTTTTTTGTATGTTGATCCTCAAAGCTTGGGAGAGTATTATTTTAGATTGTTGTCTTTTTTTTTTTTTTTTTTTTTTTACCCATTCATCCTAACAGAAAGATTTCAGCAATAAGGGGAAATATTTTTTTACCACAAAAGAAATAAAATCTTTCATGTTGCACGTACTATAAACTGCTGAGTAAACTCAAAGCAATAGAGAGGAAGCAATATTACTTTAAACGAAAAACAGTAACTTGCATAAGGACTTTCAATAAGCATAAGTCTTCCTTTGTTAAGAAGATGCTATCAGACTGATGGGGGACATCATTGCTGGTTGATTTGTGTTACAATTATTGAGTTCCTGAATAAGTTACATAGCAATAACATTTTTCCTTAATTCTTGGGTCCCAAATTTGTTCTATTGGTAAGGAAAAGTTATGTACTGCAGTGGGGATTTTTATTCTTTTCATTGTTTGGCATTTAGTTGTACAGCATTCTGTAGATAAATTCATTGTATTCAGGACTTCCAATTGTAATACCCAAATTCGCCATGCTTACCAAGACAGATATGATCAGTGGTGCTAGCCCATTCTGAAGACAGCTTGATTTTGGTATCAGTGAGGAGAACTCCTGGCAATACCCAGGCTATTTGGAAGCAATGAAAGGCCTGCTATTGCTGCTGTATCTTCCTACCATGGACACTCAGTGACATAAGCAGCTGTGTCCATCTTTTAGTGCTCAGGGGCCAAACTTGAGGCATCCTGTAGTCACTAAAACCCCTCCATGGACAGCAGTGAACTTTAGCTTAAACCAGCAGTCATGCTGTCCCCAAAGAGCTACAATTTTGTTACCTCATTTTCTTATGGATTTTTTAGCTTTTAAAAATAAGATACATGTGACTTCATTTCCCCAAGGTGATAAGCAACCTGTAAATGGAAGCTGGGATAGAAAAACGTCACTACAAATCAAACCCTTGAATCATAACCACACTCATTACTTAAAAAAAAAAAAAAAAAAAAAAAAAAAAAAAAAAAAAAAAAGTGGTTCTGTAACCTTCAGAATGACATTTTCAAGATGTTGGCTCTTACTTTTTTGAAAAAAGTGTATGTGGTCTGTTTTTTCTCTATACAGTAAATAAATTTTAAAAATAAGAATTGGACACAGTAGTTGGTATTTAAAAAACCATTAGCTATTCTGTCACTTTGGATCAGATACTGAATGGTTCTAGTTCAGCTCAGCGGCAGTCCAGGGATATTCAATGGAGAAAAAAATCAGATCTCTCAATCTCTGCTTATAGCAAACTAAAAGGAAGTGGTGTAGTTTATATGTCATGAATAAGCAATAGGTCAGGAAAGATAAATTAGGCATGTGTATCTCCCTCATCTGTCAGTAAAAGAATGATGGTACTCCCCATACACTTGAAAGGTCTCCTGCCTAGAAATACTTTTTTGGTACAAAAGGAAATTACCCATTTAAACTGGGTGCTGCTGTCATCTTCAGACCAAAAATTCACAGTTCCTTTTAATGGAAAAGGAAGGGTGAACTGCAAGGATATCTGTTTTCATATTAGGTGAATGTTGAAAGATGAGATAGAAGTCTTTATGGCTTGGTAAATCAGCCAGATACTCAGTGCTTGAGCTTGGATAGGAAGGATACTTGAATAAATGCATCCCCTGTGAGAAGGTTATTTTGAGCTGACCATTCGGAACCTTTCCCACTGCACATGGAGCACTGGAGAGGGGCCCTGGGGCTGCCCTGGTTCTGGGGTGTAGTGCAGAAGTCCTGTGTTCTTGAGGCTGGCACTATGGTTGCTCCTGCTGAGTGCTGTCTGAGAACAGAGAAGGGGAGATATTATCAGAAGTGAGGTCCACCTTCCTTGAAAATGTTGCCTCATGCTTTATTCAGATTGTTACTTGGCTTGTTAGCATAGTCTTGCATGGCTCCACTTGAAATCAGAAGAGGGGTTTTGTGGAAAAATATTGAAAATGTACAAGTAGCACTACCAGCAGATTATTTTACAGTAAGTCACTATGTATTTCTGTTTCAGAATTCTGAGTAGCAGCTGAGCCTGTGACTTTGCAGTAAACATTTCTTTGAAAACAATATGTCTTTACACTAAAAAGTCCATGCTGTGGTTTATTCGCAAAACTATTGTGATCTTGTTAAGGCACCCAAAAAGAAAGAGTTCCGCATTTCACTGTTACACAAACTTCTCCTAGAAGAGAAGGAAAAGAACCAAACTTGAATGTAGGTTAGATGAAACTGTATTGCTACTAATTAGCATGCCACTGCTGTAATGCAAACTAATTCAGTGCCACCAAAAGGTTAAGGGGAATTTTCTCCCACAGATATTTTTTTCAGATCGGTTGAGAGAGTAAAACTCATTCTAAAACAGCAGTCAGTTAAAGTTGCCATCGCAGACTCCTTGAATTGGCTTTTAAGTAAATGGCCCTCACCTCCCCAAACGTTCCTTTTGCACTCTGCATATGCCAAGGCAATTTTTACACACTTACTGACATGCTAGATATTTAACTGAACAAGACAGTATTATGGGTTTCCTTCTCACAGGCAGAGGAGAAGAGTCTTATGTTCCAGAACTAATGAACTGATTTAGTTATCTGATATCTCTAAGTAGCATAGACCTTTCTAAAAAACATAGAGTAGTTACAGACATTCAATGCATATTTAGGGGCTTCCTTAAATTACTAGTGTAGGTATTAGTATTTGAAGTGATGGCCACAGCCTTGTGGGTTGCGATTTTTTACCTTTTTTCTCCTTCAGCTCACCACCACCACACCCCCTCAGCAGTATGATGTCTGGTATAGTCCTTTTTGTTTCAAGACAAACATTGGTTTATAGTTGGATTAGATGATCCTAAAGGTCTTTTTCAATCTAAATGATTCTATGATTCTAAATACCTACCTTGCACAAGTGCAGTGGTGTATTCTTAGGTAAAAGCTTATTGACAAAGTTTTTAAATATTTGTTATAACCTTTTCAAATGTATCAGCAGCACTTTTTCATTGAACAACTTTAGTGATCATTTGCCTTACGCTGGAAGTGTCTGATTCACCTGTGGGAAGGGAAAGCTGGAGGGAAAGTCTACTGCTACAGTTTTCTTTACACTAATTCTTTTTTCCCCAACCATATGATCTACCATGATGTCTGAGCACAGGCCTAGTCCCAGTTTCTGAAGGAAAAAACAAGCCAATACTAACTGCACATGCTGAAGACTGCATCCTGCTAGAATTTACCTTAGAAAATGGAGGGGTGAAGAGATGCCAATAAAATAGACTTTTATTTTTTAAGTATAAACTCATTCTTAAAGGGAAATGCCTATGTCTAGGCTGAACTTAAAGAATTTAAGTACTAGTTATATGCTGAATAGAGAGTTTCTTTTTGGTATGCCATTAGCTTAATTAGGTATGATGAGCTATCACTTTTAAATAGCATAATTGCAAACTTAAATATAATATATATATACATAATTATTATAATTACTTACTGTATGATCGGATGTATCTCATGCTCTGTACCTTCAGTGTTGACATGGGCAAAGTGTAACCTCTTTGCTGAGGTAGTTTCTCATTTGCTGAAAGAAAAATGTTGCCAAACTTGGGTGAGTCTTGCAAACAATGAAAGATTCAGTGGCAATTGATATTTCAACAAAGGAGAGGCCAGAGGTTTTGGAAGGGAGGAAAATTCTTATGTCTCTAATTTGGACAAACCCCACAGCCAGCTTTGAGCTTACAGGAATGTGTTCTATGACCACATAGAGGACAGAATGCAAAAAGGATATTTACTGCAAACATGAGCCTGTATAGCAGCTGTATCTTCCTGCACACACTGTTCCTTGTTCTCTCTTGCTCTTTTTCTGTATTTCATAGATAGATGCTTTGGTAACATGACTGCTCAAATCGTGAGTCTAAATAGCAGTTCATACAGTTATGTGACACAGGTGCACATTTCACACTGACTGCTACTAACCTGGGGAATAGTAGAGTATCTAAAAAATTTTATGTGTTCATTTTTCAAGGGCACACAAAATACATATATGCTTCAGTGGTGTTCTACAGAAAGGGTCAAGGACCTCTAAGATTTAGAACTAAGGTGTAGAGCTCTTCACACATTGATTACTTATGGTCCCCATAGAATTTTCCTCTTACTTCAGTGTTCACTAAGATTAGACCCAAGAAAATAATCAGGAATTTGGCATCCCCTGTTTTCAGGGAAGAGCTATTTTTGTAGTATGCCAATGAAAGCAGCATGACCTGGCCCTTCAAAAACTGAGGTACCCACATCCTGATAGGGAAAAACTCTTGTGTCCCCATGGAGCGTGGGGAGTTGTGCCCCATTCATGAGTTTGTGTTTTGCCATTCTTTGATTGCCCACTGAGAATGTACTCCCTTGATATATGAGCAACACTCAGTCCACTCCGTGGTGCTCTGCCCCAGAGGGCTCACAAGAAAAGAGTATGAGGTAAGGGTTTTCTGTAGGGTTGATTGCAGGTCAGAGCATGCTGGGTTTGGAAGGGAGCTGTGCTCTCAGCACAGAACTTTCTAAAGACATGATAGAAAATAGCGAGCCTTCTTCAATCACGTTCCAGCCTAGTTAGAGCTCCTTTCTTTTGTATTGCTCTTTCAATGTAAGCAGAGACTTTCCTCAGTCTAGGAGGAGAGTAAGTCGTTGCTGGGAGGTAGCACACTCCAGCATGCAGCTTTTTACACAGCAGCTATCCCAGAGCTGAGCAGCTGAATGTAGAGTCTGTTTCTGAATGCAGGCTGGTCCCTATAGGAAGTAAAAGCACTTTTCCAGAATGTAGAAACAGTATGTGTGATTTGTGCCAAAAGCGTGGAATGACTCTTGCAGCTGAAGGGGCAGCTAAATTGCCTAGATTACATATGCAGCAAAATACTCAGGCAGTCTCTAGGGTTACTTGCAGGTGCTCAAATATATTTTTTGTTGAAGCTGATAGCAGTCTCATATATGTGTGGAGGAGGAGAAGAGTATGGACTTTTCTGCTGGGCCTCAGCCAGAGCCAGCCGAAGGAAATGGGCATTCTTGCTTTTGTCATTGTTTCTAGAAAGAGCCACATTACACCTCTGTCCATTTTTATGTCTACATATCTTTACTCTTTGGGGCTAAAGTCATCCTTTGTTTGGTCTTAGCTTTACTGTCACAGCCAAAATCTACAAAAGTTGATTGTAAATGTGTTTACAAATGAAATTTCATAGGATAAGATGCTCAAAATGTGCCTCTGAAATAAAGCTGCAAAACTCTGTCTTTAACTTCAGGCCATGAAATTTGGAATACCCTGGGCTAGTAGAACCACTTGTAATTTCCTAGATTTGCTAACTAGACCCCCACATTTTTTGTTGCCAAATTCAAATTAAAAATAACCTGTGGTTTACCATGTTCATCTCATCAAATTTTCAGAGAGAAATTTTCCTAGGACACATCATATGATTCAGGTAAACACCTGATACTACTGACTGCAGTGTAGTTCTGTGCTGAATTCTAAAAGCCTTAGCAAAAGCATCTGCATGGGGCATAGTTCTCATGCTACACATCTCACTAGGAGCCAGATGGATTGAAATTCTGCATGCTGTGCTTTTCATATGAAAACCAGTTACTGGTTTCATGCATAAAGGCCTGTGGTTATTTCTTATACTAATTAAGGGTAGTTTTTTTTAATTTAACTGTGTTGAAGTTTGAACCATACCTTGCCAGTATATGACGTGATTTTAAAAGGAAGTGAAACATCTTTGCCTCAGTTTCCTTTAAGCTTTAAGCTTTGAATTGCAACTACAGAGCTTCTTGTTGTATACAAGATAGTAATTTAATGCACTTTATTTAAAAAAGGCACAAATTATTTTCTTTATAAAATGGTACAATTGCACTATGCTGTAAGAATTGGTTACTAAATATAAACTGTACAGTTTTGTAGTCAACATTGTGTTTAGTCATAAATGATGGAAACAATTACATGTTTCAGTTAAATGTTAATTTTATATGTGGTGTATGTAACCATAAATAAATTTTTCTTTTTAAAAAACGAATGGTTGGTTGTTTCATTTCACTGAATTTCACATTCTATTTCAAGTAACAAAACAGTATCCTTTATACAAATATAAAATTAAGTATGTTCCAGTGCAAAGAAATGACAGGTGACACTGACTAAACCTGGGAGGGTAAATTCAGATGTGCCAACTTCAGTTGAACTTCTGTAGATCCTCTACATCTACTAACACCGCAGAAGGAAGTATCAGGCATTACAGTTTTGTACAAAAACTTTGAAAGAAGAGCTGAGAGGAAATCTTGAATGTAGATTTGCAAGTGAAAGCCAGAGAACCCTTTCTTACTCCATTTATATCTACTGTACTCTCTTCTGACATGCTGCCATTTATTATCATTGTATGCACTCAGTTTTTGGGGAAAAAAATCTGAATGCTAAATGGATGTAAATACCTGAAATTTGAGTTAATAATTGTTAACTATGAGAGGTAAAATCTTAAAGAAACTAGGGTTTTTTTTAGAAGTTTGATCCTAATCCTCCAATTATGATGGGGGGGAGGGGAAAGGGGAGCCTTTGTTTATTTTACTTAGGGCTTATGATGCTTATTTTGTTTATGCTTATTCTACTTATGCTCATTTTGTTTATGCCTATTTTGTTTATGTTATTTACCTAGGACTTATGACAATACTTATTTTCTTATTTTACTTATGCTTTTACACTTATAGAATTTGCTTAGTAGTATGAAGTTCACTGTACATGTAGCAAAATTTATGTACTGTCCTTGAAGGTGCAATACCAAGGGGCCCAGAGCTTCTGGGACCAATTAAAACAGCCAGGATACCCATGATAAATCAGAAAACATGTCAAAAGAACAAGATAAGTCCAATTAGACCAACTACAGTTAGCATCAAGACTGGTTTGAACCAGTTTTGAGCAAAACGTAAAAAGTTCATAGTAGGAAGACGCCTTTCTTCATTTCTGAAGACCCCCAAAGACCACTACCCTGAATTACCAGGAAGAATAGTGCAAGTGCAAGAAGGAGTGGCACGAGGCGGAGAAAATGGAAATCAGTTCCTGAGGCTTGTTATAATAACCCCGCCTTCTCTAAGAAAATAATCTTTTTGCATGAAAGAAAAATATGTATAACTTACTTGCATATAAACCCATTGTTAACTCAACCAGGTGTGCATGTTTTGGAGGAGTTATCCCCCATGTGCCCGGGCCTGGAATAAACGTGCCTCTGTATAACCTCACTGGATATATGGGTTTTATTCCGCAAAACAATTAGTAACTGCAAAATCAGATGCATGATCAGTTTTCTATTTCCAGTTTGACTGTAATAGGCAGGCTAAAAGAAAATGATGGAGTGGCTCATTTTCCAAATTAAATTTTATTAAAAAATATGTGTCAATTCTTTTAAATTGTTTTCTTAAATACTTATTTGCCAGGCATATAAACTGATGGAATGAGTTACATCTCTAACCATAAGACTGACTATTATGTGCCATAGCCATTGAAATATGGCTTCTGAAAGAAGTTGGCCAATGACTGACAGATATCCTGGTAAGTGACCAAGAGTAAGGTTGCTTCCTTTTTTACAGTGCAGGACTACAGTCCTGCATCTCAGATGTATCCTGGAAGAGATCTTAGTGATGTTTACTTCTACCAGACACAGCTGTCCTCTCCACCTCTCACATCAGACATTCAGGCACCATCTGTTTTATCTGGAGAAGTTGGTATCATGGTGCAGGAGTGGAGATCCAGTTTGTTTCTCTGTGGTTAAACTACATCCAAAAGGCTACAGCACAATGGTGATCAGGGTGTGTTTGGTAAGTGCTTTTTGTTTACAATAAACACGAACTACAACTACACGATGTAGACCCTTAGGAACAATCAGCCATCCATGCTATTAAACTGGAAAAGAAATAAAAATTAACTGAGAAAAAAAAAAAACACAACAAACAAAACACAAGAGAAAGAGAGGGGAAGTAAATGTTTCACCTAATGGAGAAACCAATATTGAAATCATGTGGCTATGGCTGTTTGGGGATCAGTTTGGGCTTGATTGATGGACCCTGAAGTAGGACAATAAACTGAACCAATTCTGCCTATACAATGCATGTTTAACCTGTTTCTGTGGTTAGGTGGGCCAGGAACAGCAGGATTGGATGGTTCAAGCATCTTGGTGCCCCTTCCACATCTCCCAGCATCAGCATCAGCCTAATGGATAGAATGAGCATTAAGAGGGCCAAATGGCTGACCAAGTCAATAAATAGAATAGTAAAAGCCTGCCAAAACTTAATGGTAATCAGTCAGAATTGTAAAGGAATTCCTATTAAAAAAGTGGAAGTATTAATGATGTTACAGAACTGGTAGATACATGCTGGCTGCATTTTTGTTTGGTGCAGGTAATGTCCTGCTCATGAAACAATCCAGCAATATCACAAGCTCAGGAAACAGCACTGTAATTTGTTTAAACAGTGTTTTGGGTTAACAGGAAACCTGAGGCATTGACAACACTTTGATTAAGCAGTAATAACTATTTTATGCCTCCAGCTGATTTTATAGCACTTTATGCACTGTGGTTGGGTATCAGATACCCCAGCTAAGTCTGTAACTAGGCAGAGGGTAACAATTATTAGTAATGGATATGCAACAGAAAACTTCAGTGGCCAGTGCACTTACAGGAAGATACTTGAAAGCTGTCAGAACATGAAATAGTTTCCATGCTACAGTAAGCAAAAGAAAGTTTCTTTCTATGAGGCACACAAGTGGAACTTAAGAAGCGTGGTTCAGTGTTCTTAAGTTCAAGGATGCTTGAACAAGGTGCACATGCCTGTTCTTAGGTTCACTTAAGTGTCTGTAAGTCATATTAGAGATGAACTGCTGAGCTGGATGGACTTTTGGACAGGGTACAGCTTATCTACTTATGAATAATCGTATTTATAGAAGGATATCAGACTGTCTACAGCCTCACCTCTGTCCTATATCATGAATCTTTGATGTGTATGCAAAGTGGGAGCCCTGTGCAGTTAGTCGATATTTTACACTCCTTGCTGAAAACATCATAGGAGATGTCATCAATCTGACATCTACAATTGCTTTTAGAATTAGCAGCTCAAGCTTACTTGGTTTTTTTGTTGGTTTTTTAATTTATTTTTTAATTGAAATGTCATCCCCACAATTTTTGTTTCTCTAATTTGGATTTGAGCTGAGAAAACTCCGCTGCTGTACAGCACATTACACAACCAACAGTTGGTTACTACATTCAAATCAGCTCTTACTTGAGCACACTCTGCTTGTGGAGTTTATTGGGATTTTCTTTCAGATCTGCCACAGTGTTTCATCCCCTTATTTTGTGCTAATTATAAAGCTGGTGGCCTTTCAATGCAGACACTGTATCTGACAACAAAAGATATTTTAATGTAACCAGGACACGGTCTTTCCACCAGTGGCCTAGCAGAGCTGCTTTCACCTTCACTTTTATCATGATGTATGTTGTTTAAATGGTGCTTGACAGAAAGCCTATATAAACACATTTTCTAAGATACATCGAGTTTGCCATCATCATCACTTTGAGCTGTCAAGCTCAAAAACACACTCTTACAATTTCCAGAACAAGGATCAACACACTCCACATCATTCAGCCTACAAGGGGAATACAGAGGATATGGCAAACTAAAGCGGGTGAGAGCCCTTACAACTCCAGTTTCAGGCAGGTCTAAGCGGCAGCAGAAGATTCCAAAATCTCAGACTAACCTCAGGCTTTCCTTCACTCCCTTGGCTCTTGCTACTCTTTCACCTTTGAAAGAGGGGTGACAAAGAGGGGGCTGGTGTTCACAAAGCTTTCACATGGCATCTCTCTCACATGGCATCCAGTACTGCAGCCTCCAGCTCCCCTTAAGCTTTTTCCAAGACCTGGCCTGTCTCAGTGGTGCCACTGGTGGTGCAGTGCAAGGGTGTACATGGAAATTGCTGTTAGGCAAACCACACATCTCCAAGGGCAAGAGGCAGGAGCAGAAAACATTTGCTATTTGCCAGTTTAACCCAAACAAAAAATACTCCCTGACATCCAAGCAGATCAGACAGAGCCCCACTGCTCTTCAGAGAGGAGCAAGGGCAAGCTCCCACTTTGTTCACACTGATCCAGAGGCAGAGTACTGTTGCAGTGGAGGGGCTGGTCCCTCTACAGCCTGCAGATGCTCTCTTGGCTCTCTTACTCTGCAGATATGGTTGAGTTCACTGCCTGGCAAGGTAGCATATGCTACACAGAGCCAGGGCCACACAGCAGCAGCTCATCTCTCCCTTGATGTTTTGGCTCCTTCTGCAGTTTTCTTGCTCAAATGGGCTCCAGGATTTATTGTCAATGCTGGATTCCTAATACTTTCAGAGTTTTCTGTGGGAACTAATAAAATAGATCTGGGGTTTGCTATTTAATTAAACAGCCTGTATTAGTGCCCCTGGAGTGCTCTGTGCTGGGGTTGGTTTTTGTTTGTTTTTTTTCCCATCTAGGAAGATGTCTCAGAATAATGTCACGGCTTCTTAATGTTTGGGCAGTTTCATTAATCACACTCTTTCTGGACAGTGTTTGTTTGCCTTCTATCCAGCCTCATCTTGCACACAGCCTTTACAGAAACACAGTCAGCCTTGCCAATAGATGTGTCTGGTTTTAGATCTGCGGACTCCTGTGTCTGCCATCACAGGATAGTTTGGGCTGGCTCAAATTCTGCAGCTGCATGTTGGCTCCAGAGCCACACTCACAGGCTCCCTCTGCCCCAGGAGCAGCAGCAGCCCTTGCTGAGGGCAACAGTGACCTACCTTTGCACCCTGCAGAGCACTTGCTAAAATTGGCTGTTCCTGCTAGAAGGGGAGGCCAAGAGAGTGTTCCTTGGGGTGATGTTTGACGCTGCTGTGGATATCCATGGAGGCTGGGAAGAGTGGGGTGTGAGGGACAGACAGCACCGAGCACAGGTCAGGGAGGCTGATTTTACTTCCCTTGTGATACCAGATTGCAAGCAGGTTCAGGAATAGTTATTTTTACCTCTTCAGGATGCGTTTGCTCCTCAGACATCCATGATGCATCTCCCAAAGAGGAGATACCTGCCTAGCTGGGTATGTGTCATAAGCCAGACTTGCCCTGTGGATGTACAGCAAAGCTGTGCTGGTGGGAGTGTGCACACAGGGCACCAACAACAGCCTGTTGGTTTCCAGTTCATATCAATTCAGTATTTTTTCTTCACATTTACCCTTAATTTGTGTTACCAGGGAATGTTGCATTCTTTTTCAGAGATGAAATAAAGCTGATTCCAATGGGATGAAGTTCAACAAGGCCAAGTGCCAGGTCCTGCACTTTGGCCACAACCACCCCATGCAGCGCTACAGGCTGGGCACAGAGTGGCTGGAGAGCAGCCAGGCAGAAGGGACCTTGGGGTACTAATTGACAGGAAGGTCAACATGAGCCAACAGTGTGCCCAGGTGGCCAAGAAGGCCAATGGAATCCTGTCCTGTATCAAAAATAGTGTGGCCAGCAGGACCAGGGCAGTGATCCTTCCCCTGTACTCTGCGTTGGTGAG
>JAWWEV010000001.1:46978384-46998971 GCA_035583235.1 Hafferia zeledoni | reverse complement strand
GGGGCACGGGCTCAAGCTCTGCCAGGGCAAATTTAAGTTGGAGATCAGAAAAAAATTCTTTCCAGAGAGAGTAATCAAGCATTGGAATGGGCTGCCCAGAGAGGGGGTGGATTCACCATCCCTGGAGGTTTTTAAACTGATTGACCGTGGCACTGAGTGCCATGATCTTGTAAATGGACTGGAGTTGGACCAAGGGTTGGACTTGATGATCTTGGAGGTCGTTTCCAACCCAATTGATTCTATGATTCTATGATTCATCTGAGCCTAGTAGTTTCCACTATTCTCTTCAGTGTTTTTCTGCTTCTGCTTGATTCTATTAGAGGCTGTTTTAATGAGCAGTCATTAAACACACGTGTCTGTCTCCAGAGATCTAAACAGCAGAATCTCCATAATTTCCGCTGCTTCACAAAATGATACAGTGCTTTGTTAAAGTCAAGCTAAAAACAGAACAAAATGCTGCTCTGTGTCCCTTTCAATCATCTCACCTTCAGCAGTCATTTGCAAAAAAGACTGTTCCTTTTTCCTCTGCTTAGAAGTTATTTTTTTTCCACCATTTAAATGACAGCTTAATCATATGATAAAGGACTTCCCCGAGCACAGGTCTTCCCCTTGTGTCAAAATATCAGTGGATTCCATACTTAACATCAAACATGGCTGTGTTGCAGCCGTAGGTGAAGTTTCCCCTGTGGATTGCTTGCACGATGCTATATCACTGTAAAGAGCACTTCCTTTTGGATAGCTGTTCTAAGACAGAATTCAGCAGGGCTCAAACCTTCACAGTGAAAATCAGCAGCAAAAATCCTCTGAGTAGCAGCTCAGTACCTGTAAAGATGTGGAAAGATGGGGCCATATATAGAATAATTCAGCCATTTATGATAAAGCAGCAGTATTGTTTTACAAAGATAGAGAAGCCTGGGTGAACACATGTAAAGTGCTTCACAGCAGATGGCAACACGAGCAGAAAGAGGTCATATCAAGCATGTGGCAAACACAAATACCTGCTGCTCTCCCTCCTTGCTTCCCTAAATGTTTGCTCTAAGAATGTGGCAGATTAGACTCTGTCACTGTGCATTTGCAGGATTAATGCCTAAAAGAAATTATTACAATGTATTTAACATTTACTTGAAAGTTTTGAACAATTTCTGCTCCTGAAAAAAAGTTCCATCACATTACCTGCATGTCTCCCTGACAGTAGCTTGTATCACCTGCAAGAGTGCATCACCGCATAGCAGTAGTAAAGCTTAACATAAAATTGCCTTGTTGTCAGGCTTACAGTGTAAAACAGGCTGGTGCCAGCCTTCTGCTGGTGCAGAAGCAAAAAAGCAGTATAAAAAAGGGGCAGTAATTTGAAAGGCTTCCACTGATGGTGTAGTTGAAAGGTATGGATACTTCATAGACTCTGTGAAGCTTTGAACACTGTACACCCACCTCCCCTCGCACACTGTAGACACTCCTCCAGTCTTAACCAGTGAAAATCCAACAGGAAATGCAGCAATTGGGAATTTCTGGTTGGTGAATCAGGTTAAAATCCATGAGGCCTAACATTTATTTGACCCAATAAATGTACAAAAAGCCTCCCCTCCAATAGGGTTTTACCAGGTGTTTTTTTTTTCCTGGTGCAGCTAGACCCCAAGAGGTATTTTGCAACCAGCATCCATTGGTTCAATGGCAGCAGAGGTACAGATTCCTGCAGAAGGGTCACGGGCTATTTGCAGCTTTCCAAGTCAAAAACAGTCCTTAAAACTCCATCTAAAAACCACCTGGCAGCAGTTGTCAAGTGCTGTAATTGCCCCTGGGTTGCAGCAGCTGACTGTGAGAACCAGAAACAAAATCCTGCCCAGGAGAGATTATGGGTTTGTTGCTGATGGTAAAACCAGAGCCCATGCGAAGTAGAAGAACAGGACTGTGCCTTTGTGCGCACAGATCACGGCTAGAATATAGTGTTTCAGAAATAAATGGGGCAATGAGTGGTGCCTGTACTACATGAGAGCTCATCTTCTCTGAAGTGAACATTGTAAAAGAATTCAGGAAGCAATGTGGAAACCTCTTGTGGGTTCTACTTTCCCTCTGGTTCACCATCAGGAGAAACAGAGGTCTGGGTTGCTGATGAGGTATGAAGATAGTATTTGAGATCACTGTGAGAGAGACCCAGCTTGGACCAGCTTGGAAGAAAGGGTTTTAATCTTGATGTCTGATTTTTGTTCTGAAATCAAATTTAGTTGATGAGATAACTAGAGAGGGATGGGAAGCTTTGACGTTTATACAAAACATACAGACATCTGTGCTTTAATGTACAAAGGCTTTGTAATACCCAAGTTGACATCAAGATAACAGAGATCAGACTGCTCAACCAATTAACATAAACTTGTTCTGCATTTTGATATGAAGGTATTTGTTTTAAAACACACACTCATACAGGTAAGTCCCAGGTTTTGCAACAGCCTGTGAGGAGATGCTGTGGGGGAGCTTGGTTCATTCAGCCTGGAAAAGAAGTGGCTTCACAAGGACCCAGCAGTGCCTGTGGAGAAGTTATCCAGACAACAGATCCAGGATCTTCACAGTGGTACATGATGAGAGACTACAGGCATAAGTGAAACAAGCGAGGTTGATACTGGGTATAAGAAGAAATTATTTCCCCACCGGCATTGCCAGGCAGTGACACAGGTTGGCCAGAGAGGTGCAGTCTCTCTTGGAGGTTTTCAAGACTCCACTGTATAAAACCCTGAGCAATCTGACCCTGCTTTTAGGTACTTCTGAGGTCCCTTTGAACCTGAATTATCCTGTGGTCCTCATGGAGAATGAGACACCTATGGGTGTCCATACCATAATCTGGAAAGCTTAGACCTCAGCAGAGCATTAGTTCATAACACGGAGGTAGAGATCAAGTGTTGAAAGACACTCTCCAGGAAATGGGGGTTCCTCATCTCCTGACATCTAGATCTGCTGATGGAATGGCTTGAGCCAAGCACCAAAACCTGGACTTAGTAGAGGAATAAACAACTGTTAAATTAAGAGAGCCTGTAACATACTGGTGGTATAGCTCGATGATCTACTGGTCATTTCTGATGTTAAACAGTAGGAATCAATGACTGGGGTAACAGCACAGCCATGGGCAGTCTCCACACATTATTTATTGGATCCTCCTCTATCTCTTGGTATCTTCTGCCATACATAGTAACAACTTTGGTGTCTACATTTTGGGGAAGGGTAGAGAAAGAATGGGCTTCTTAGCCATTTTTTTTTTCACTTTTTACATGATGCCCTTCATAATTTTAAGTATTTTCCCCATTATTCACAACATTGGGTACTCACAAAAGGTCACACAAACATTTAAAAATTTTAGGCATTACAGAAAGATCTGCCTTGGGGCATGAGCTTTGGAAATAATTAAAGTTATACAAAGGTCTTCATTGGCCCACAATGTGTTTACGTCACATCAGAGGCAGAAACAGTATTTAGAAGTTAACACTTACGTATCATTTTCCTCAACAGATTAATCAGAACCACAGTAAGATCAGAGTGATAGCATGAGGCAGCATTAGCATTTGGATTCTGAGTGGGAAACATTTCCCAATACCATTAAAAGCATATCCTTTGTCAAACCAAACAGCTCACAGTTACTCAGCTCCAGCCCAAGTTGTAGACATATTTCAAGTCTGCAGGGGCAGATCATCTGAAAGAGCTAAGGCAGGACCTTGTGTCTGCAGGGAACCTGGCTCAGCATACCCTGGACTGCCCCTGAGAATCATAGACAACCTGCACGTAATACAAATTAAAAAACAGAATGATCAGTCATAATTGAGTTCACCACTTGAAATAATTTGGGGGTACCCGTCCAGTTAGTGGTGACATTTGACTCACTTATTCATAGACTGGAAAAGAACCAAGAGCATGTAAGTAACTTAAATGTCCTGTCCTCCCTAGGACTGAGGCACAACAAAAAGCTTGCACAATTTCTGGATAGAGTGAGCCTCCCAGTCGCCAGGACTTCCAATGCTGAAGTCACAAGAGGGGAAATAAGGGAGGAAAAAACCCCTGCCACTGCCAGCATTACTAATCAAGTACTAATGTTTGTGACATGAACATTTTCTATGGCAGCTGGTGCTTTGCTAAACTAATATATATTCCTTAATACTATTTTCCATATTACTATGTCTGTCATTATGCCTTTAAATGTAGTACAATTTTGCGGCTATAATAAAATACTGCACATCAACAGTTTATAGAAATTCCTGTTCCCTGCTCTATCATGAGAGTGAATCAAGCCACCTGAGTAAGTGAAGTAACAGCTCATTTGTCACTATCCCAGCCACTTCTATTAAGCCCTTGCCAGGAATCCTGTTCAAACTGTTTTTGGGCTTTTATCCTGTTGAAGAGTTTCATTGAAAGCCTTGAATCTGCAAAAAGAACTTGTTCCTGACTTACATTGCATACATTTTAAAAAAATCTTCACACTCAAAAAAATACCTGATGGAAATCTCCATGTCAGCTGCCTGGACTGATCAAAATGGGCCCAGCACTACCCTGCCCAGCCAAAACCTGCTCATCTGGCAGCTTCCCTCTCCCACCAACCAATGAGGTAAACATTTCCCCAGTTCATTTCCAGTTGGTCACTGGAAACCCCAAGTACTAACTCCTCGGTGACGTTAGCCTACCCTGAAACATAACAAGGTGCCCTGCAAACCCTCAGCAACTTGGCCTTGGTAGGGTGTGGAACTTCCAGTGAGGGTCATCGCTTAGCCTGGGGAGGAGAGAGGATGGGGGGAGGCTTGTCTTTAGGAGAATGTGAGTTATAAACTCTGCCAGGTTTCACCTTAAAACATTCTTTCCTAACTTCTCATGCAGAAAAAAAACACCATCCACACAAAACAGGATTTAAAAACTGCCCCTTCCTGCCATTGAAACCTGGGTTTTCAGACATGGGTTACTGTAGGGGCCACCAAACCTCTTTGCTTTGGGTAGGAGGGAAGTCACTGGAAAGATGTAAAGGTGAGACTTAGGGGGCATACACTTGTATCACTGCCTGAATACTTGTGGAAATGGAGTTGTGTTGAGAATCCTGACTGTGTGGAGTGTATTCCACAGTGGAGACTAACAACAGAGAATACACAAAGATCCAGCTATACCAAAAATAACAGTAGCACACACATTTACACTCATCCATATGGTGAAGCCTGTCCATCACCACTCTGCTCCCTAACAGGAAGTAAAGCAGCTGAGGGGAGCTCCTGGGAGAGCCTTTTTGCCATTGGTGTTTTCCCAAGTGGGGTCTGTGCAACAAAATGAAGTATGGCTTGTATCACCCAGGAGAGCTGTGTGCACACCAGCTGGGTGTAGGGTACCTGCCACATACCTCTGGTATGGCATGAAATCTCGCATGAGCTAATCCACCCTGCCGAGAAACAGATCTGAGTGTGCACCAGAGCACAGTCTCACCTGAAAGACAAAGAAACTGAAATAAAATGAAGGTTTGTCTTTATGAGTACAGCTCCCACGATATCAGGGGTTTTCCTCAGCTCTATATAACCAATAAAAAGGAATTACAGAAACTACATTCCTAAAATTATTTTAGGTGCATGCATATTCCTGCAAGGGTTAGGATAAGATTGAAACCAGACCAGTGACTAACAGTGCTGTCTCATCCTAAAGATTTGCCTACCAATGAGAGATTGCTTGTGTAACACTCTCCTTAGGAGAAGCAGAGCACCAGGAGCTGAAGGACCCTAAAGGTGCTGTGAGGCAGCCCTAGTGTGACCAGTAAGGCAGAGGTACCCTTTTCAAAGCCATGGGGGACATGCAGTAAAAGCTGCAGTGCCACCTTGCTTTTTCTCCTGGTTTTCTCCTCCTTCCCCATTGTGGCAGGTATCCTCTTCTCCCCTTCTATTTCCTCTTTCTCCTGCCAAAGTAGTTCAGGAGTTAGCAGGGGATGCTTTTTGACCTCCTTGTCATTACATTTAATTAGAAGAAACCCTCATTTGCTTTCCTTTTGCTCTCCTACCTGACAGAATAATTTGTATTTCACAGGCAATTCTTGGGTCCTGTTGATCTTTTTCTACCTGAAGTGAGCAGCACAGAGAATCACACTGACTGGCTTAGCAGCAGCAGCAGCTGTGGCACAGCCAGAGTTGACAGCTGAAAGAACACCTGGAAAGTCTACAGGATAGTTAAAAACTAATAAAAAAAGGAAAAATGCTGAACATGCAGTAGGTCTGGGCTGTCAAAGGTCAGTGGACACACAGAGAGCATCACAACTAGGTGGCACACAGAGAACAAACCAGAGGCCTGAAGATCATAGAGTGATAAATTCATATCAGTTGTACCATCTGCACCCTTTGTCTGTAGTTGCAAGTGTGCTTGAAATATCTTGACAGCAAATGTAGTTCTGGAATTCCCACCTCCTCTCTGAGTGGTGCAGCAGTTCACTTACCATCTTCCTTTGTCGTCAGGCTTTGCCAGTGCTGCTGCCCAGAACAGTAACTCTTACCAGATCCAGTGCTGAGTCACTTTTTTGGCTTTGTTGCATATTTGCATCAGCACTACCATAACTCCTCTGCTTTCAGAGACCAACTAGCTTTGCAACACTATGCCCCATTCTCTAAGTTAGTAATACAGCAACTGTCACAAGTGCTCAGATGAAGATAATCGCAAACACTTCCATGATGTACAAAATAAAACACGTTTTTAGGAACAGTTACCCTCTTGATGGATATTGAATGCTAAGAGGTTTTCAGGTCTCTGCTCTAATAGTACAGATTACATTGTACCATTTCAGCTTGCTCTTGGCTTTTGTTCACACCTCTTAAGCTATGATTCCATGGCTGAAACTTCTAACCTTTGGCAGTTACAAGTGAAAATTGCAACTTTTGATGTACCTAAGCTTTGCTCTTAAAAATGTTAGTGGGCTAGGAAAAACAAGTACGTTGCTACAGATGTGTCAAATACACCTTTTATGGCAGGCATGTACATGTGCTCACCTGGTGGCCAGTACAGGGGCAGACTCTCTCCAGAGAGAACAGATCTCTACTGGATGCCAATGAAAATGCAACAAAGCATGTACACATCAAATCCTAAAAGGGATCATTGCTGAGCAGGCAGTGTAGGAACAGAAGAATGCAAAGAAGCCTGTCTGCTGTATTTCTTGCCACCTGTTCACATGAGGCTTTTTTAGCCTCGTTCACTTAAAGAAACTGCAGTCATCTGGCAGAGCTGAAATGCAAACACAGATCTAAATGTCAGCCCAGTTTTTTATTTTGGCTAGAAATCTACGGAGATGGAAAGATATGATAATTGCATAACTCAAAAATTCTAAGCATTTCAATAGAATACTATAAATGAAGTTAATTACCTCAAAATAAATAATTAATTAAAATAACTAAAAGGACTGCATTGTAAAAAAAAAAAAATCCAGAATACGCTCTCTTTTCTGTAAAGCATCAATATATTTAAAGGAATTTGCAGTATCTAAGGCTTTCTTGTATTTTATTTGCCTAGATAGAGCACAACCAAAGAAATCAAATTAATTTCCCATGACAGCAGGAAATAAAGAATGTGTAGTTGACACAGGCTTTAAATGCTGCAGTAGAGATGCGGTTTTACAGGAAAAATAGCCTGTCTGTACATGGCTTTACTGCACTCACAAAAGCAGATGCATTAGAGAAGGTTATTAACAAAACTGTCTCAACACTCTAATTTCTATTCCTCAAGAAATTCTGTGAAAACCTTAGTCTAAAAAAGTCATAGTTTTGAGTAATTTACTTGGAAGCCATTACATGTTCTCTGAAAAAGCTAATTTTTCAAGCTATTAAAACAGCCCACCTGAAAAGCCACCTGTTTACCCCCTCCTACAATTTTGTCAACCTCCTCCCCCTGCTTCAGTCCTCTTGTACCTGCTGGTTCTTTTTACATCTTTGTAAGCACAGCAGATTTAAGACAGACTAACTTGGTTGTGCAAAGCTGATTAAAACCAGGGTGATATAAAGACTCTGAATAAAGTTAATCTTGGACCGATGGTTGTACTCATCATACAGAAGAAGTGAGAACATGGGGGGAAGGGAAGTTGGAGGATAAATAGCACCACAACTTGGAGAAGCTACAGAGGAGCAGGGAGAGTGAATACTCTGGTACGTCACGTTCGCTGTGCTCTGCTACTGTGAATCACCATAAACTGCACAGCAGAGATTTCATGTACCAACCATGGGCATTCAGTCAGTTTTAATTGTATGTCATGTTGTGACATGGCTTTGGGAAGAAACAGTGTTCTGATTGAAATGTTTTCTTTCATTGTCACCTTTCCCACCTATTCAGAATCAAAGCAAATTGCAGAAAAATAGAGCCTGAAGAACAGAACAGCTGAAGCAGATTGTTATATGGTTCCAGTCAGCTCAAAGGAAAGAACAAATAAAATCAAGTGGTGGCAATGCCTTTCCAAGACACAGCAGAGACAGATGCTGTGCTTATATGCTATGAGCACACACAGACCAGAAGCAAGCTGGACTGGGAATCACACCATATGCTGTAGGAACACACTGGCAACAGGGTCTTTGCTGAGATGGCTGGATTTGATCTGCATCCACTCCCTACTTGATATTATTACAGCATTAAATTGACTACACTTTGGTCCATGGCAGATCTCTCTGTTCAGGGGTGGGCTTTAAATTCCCCAACTACCCCTCAAATTCAGGTTAGACTGCAGGGACCACCTTTTCTTTCTGTGTTTAAACATCAACTGCAATCGCAAGCTGTTGGCCATAACTCCAAACACTAATAAACTGACAAGCCTGCAACACATTTCCTGTTCTGAAAGAACGAAAACCCCCTCTGGAAACTGAAGTTATATCAAGTTTATTAAGAAAGGATAAAATGATCCTTCTTATGCTATTAATACTATTGGCTTCTAATCTCTTGATGCTGTTTATATATTATGAAACTTCAGACTTAATATTCCACCCAGAGGATGATATAAAAGCCACTATTGATTTCTGCCCCCTACAAGCAGGCTTGATCTCTATGTAAATTAAATATTCTATAATGTATTTCACAATATAGATTAGCTGTCATTCAAGCTTTGATTTATTCCCATTCCAGCACACTGACTTAGCGGCAAGTTCCAGGCAATAATTAACACACCTAACAAAATCTGGTTAGGCCTTTGCCCATTAACACCCACATCTACAGACACATCAAACATCTGAAGGAAAATATGGGATGTATTTCTTATGAGAGGACTGGTGTACACAGCAGTGATGTAAAAAGCATCACTCACTGTCATTGTCCCAGAGGAATAATTACCCCCTTTCTTTTCACCTGAGGAGGACAGGGGAAGACAGCAATGTTTTCCATTTACCAACTGTTTAAATCCTTCAAATATTTGGAGAAGTTCCAGAAAAGAACTGCAAAGCAGCAGCTTCAAAATGCTAAGATCTTCCACATAGCACCCTAGCTGGCTTCTCCCCTTGTATACATCTGTGGACCAGGGAATGTTGGCACTGCCAATAGCTCCTCCCGTACCACAGTGAGGGTGTTCCCTATGTGCTCTTCCTTTAGTGACCAGAAAGCATTTTTCTCCTCTTCAGAGCAGTGAAAACAATGGGGGAACCCACCTCTCAGTCACTGCACTTTGGGAGGGGAAAGCTTAACACCATCATGAAGGTCCTTATCACACACTGGGGAAAAAACAATGAAAACATCTTACTGAAGGCATCATGGACCACCACATCAAGCCTCAAGCAGCTTGGTCTGACCCTACTGCAAGACATTGGACCAGAGAACTCCTGAGGCCCCCTCCTGCCTAAGTTACCCTTATGATCCTATGCAAGAGCAGACAAAAGGCATTCTACTAACTAGGACCCATTTCCACCACACAAAGGGGCACTGGAGTCTAAGGAAACAGCATTAACTCGTTGCTGAATTTACTTCCCTTCTTAGCTAGAAGATGGGTTTCAAAATACCTCCCCCCAAACATGTGCTTGCTCACAAAAGAATGTGGGAAAACTTACGTCTGCCAATACCTCACTGTGATCCTCCAGTCTTTTATAAAGGGCTGTCACAAAACTCTCTCCTCCTTAAGAATTAGCCTTATCAATGCCAACAAGGCCCTCAGATTATTTCTCATGAGGCTGCTGATGGGCATTAGAAAACGTGTCAGCATGATGAAATTCAAAGTACATCACACAAGTAAGGTTGGAGAGGAGCAACCAAGGTTTTCTATTGTCATCAGAAGTCCAATGATGAAACCTGCTGTGCAACTAACTTTTTTCACTTAGTGATTTTTATTGCTATGTCACTCAGAAGCTCAATAGCACATCCACTGCCAGCGATACATCATCTTCCCTGTATAAGGAGGGACTCACAAGATTTTTAACTCAAGCATTGCATTTAAAGCAACACAGTTGATAAGCATTGATGCTCAGTATCCCTAGGGCTCAAGCTTGCAACTGAAGGCAATGGATAGAAACTGACAGAGGTTCCCTCTGAACATCAGGAAGCACTTTCACTGTGAGCCTGACTGGACACTAGCACAGGTTGCCCAGACAGTCTGTGGAGTCTCACTCCTCAGAGATATTCAAAAGCCATCTGGACATGGCCCTCTGCAATCAGCTCTAGGTCACCCTGCTTAAGTGGGGGGCTGGATCCAATGACCTCCAGAGGTTCCTTCCTATCTCAGCCCCTCTGTGATTCTGTGAATGAAAAATTTAAAATATACAATACTAAGCTGCTGCAATTCACGCCCCTCTGCCACCTTCCTTGGAGGCCTCCTCTTCATTTGTGCTAAGTCACATCACCTCACAACCAGGGCAGGCTGAGAGGACTTGTGAAGATACTTACAGGTGGGATCTCAGCCAAGGTGCAGTAATTTCCTCAGCTGTCACACTTTGCCGCTCCTGAGATTTTAGCTTTGTGGCAGTTTTACATTTCAGAGCACCTTGTTCCCATTTGTCAAGGACCCTGAGCCTCTAGCAGCCAGCACAGTTTTACATGCACTGAGATTTTGCTGTACACCCACTTTTACCAAAGTACCACTGAATTACTGAAAGAGGAATGTATCTCTCCATAACTTGAACTTCTTTATCTCCACACTCTGTCCTCATACAGCTAAATTTAATTAGAACAAGTTCTTATGATTGCTCCACTTGTCCACTGGGGGTCAGTGTCTTTCTACAGAAAGACTGTCCCTCTTACCTGGTGGATTTGCAGGTGACAGGAATCTTAGAGCAGCACTTCATTCTTCTGTCGCAGGATTTTAGGGCTTCACGTACATGATGAAGACAAAAGCCTAGTGCAGGTCCATCACTGCCAAAGGAATGGCAAGGTCCTTGCAGGTCCTGTCCCAACTAAAGTGACACAAAGAATTGCAGGAACCTCAAACATAGTGTTTTCCCAGATATTAAGCAGGCTCGATCCAAATGCTGCTGGTGCCCTCCTGCAGCTCTCCTGCCACAACCGTAGCATTGCAGGAGCCAAGTGCCAGGCTACCCTCTCGGGTGAAAAAGCATCTCGTTGGGCAGGGAATTCCTAACTGATGACTGAGCATCTTGAAACACTTTCATGCTTTCTGCATTATCTGGCATTGTATTTAAGTGTGATTACCAGCCCATAGATTTTTACTATCTAGTGAATCCTACTTGGCTCGTTTGCAAGGATGAGCTCCAGAGAAGGCGGCTGTTTGTGCTGCTGCACAGGCTGCGTAGGAGAGGTGCTGCACCACGCTGCTTTCAGAAACACCCCCTCATTAGCGAGGCTTCCTCAGCTACTGACAACACTTTGCCAGACATTCAGTGCAAAGATTCGGTGTTTGTGTCTCCCAAGCTGAGCAAAATGCGATGGTGAAGGATGACAACAGTGGCGGCCAGAGGTGAGGGGCACTGCTCAGGCACTGGAATCCATATCAATGGATTAGAAGCACTTTGCAAGCCTATCTGCTCACTCTCTCTCACCACACTGTAATTCCCATCATGGAGCAGCACAAGAATTCACCTCCCCCCAGATGCAGCTCAGCACAAGACCTGTTCTCACCACAGCAGCAGGTGTTCAGTTTGCATGAAGCCGAACTCCTGAAGCCTGGCCAGTGCTGACCAGCACCTACTGTATGTACCCTGCTCTCCAGACTCCCTCCCTTTCCATCCCACTTCTGACCAGCTAGCTGACCTCTTGGCTGTTAAGGCCACACTTTCACCTACTTACAGTAGGTATGTCATCATCCATGAATCTCAAGGCAATTCCAGTGAAAGGAAAGCAATGCTACCAGGGACTGTCTGCCTGCACGCCTCTAGTTTGTGCCCCAAAGGAAAAGTATGAGACATTAAGACTGATGAGACAATTCTCAAGCCATGTATCTCAAGATCTGGAACTTTCAAGTTCTTTAACTTCTGTGCTAAGAAATTAATGGTGCCTCCTCTGTCTTCAGTTCTGTCCTACCAAGACTACTGATGTTCTCAGAGGGAAATTTTGCATTTTCCATCCCACTACCTCTCCATTTCATTCCACATATGCTTCCTTTCTACAGCACTGATATCCGTTAGCATTCAAACAGTTGGGTTAGAATAAATGGTTGCTGCCCAAACCTAGAAAGAAGCAATACCTGCAGCAGGCTGGTAATTACAGCAACTGTGCAAAGCTCACATCTGGCAGCCTTAAAATAGAGCTGCACTTTAAAAGTGTGCCTCACCCATGTATTGCTTACATATCCTACACCCTGAGTATTTTATGTTTCACTTTCTGAGCAGAAAACATTCCCAGTTCACCAGACTCCTTTAGTAATTCTTATATTCATGAATTTTGTAAAAGGCCTATTTACTATTTAAAATGTCAGTTTAAGTCTGTTTATCCTAATCAGGTATCCAGGCCAGCAGCACCGTCAGAGTCGTTTGTACCTTCATGTCTCATCTGATCAGTGAAGGAAATAAAAGCTGCAGCAGGCAGATGGCTGAATCGAAGAGAAAGGTCATTGCATACTGCAGCTGATAAGGTGAGGAGAATAAAATAGGGAAGAGTGATCTTCAGGGAGAAGGCTAAAACTTAGCCTCACCATTTGGAGGCTTCTGTATGGAGATAAAACAAAAGGAAGTATCATCAATTATTCACCAAAACATTTTCTCCTATTGTTTAGAAAAGTCCTAACCTTTCTCTTTTTCCCCATCTCTGCCCTAAAAATCATTATCATTCTACCTCCTATTTAAGAATGCCACAGATCTGTGGTGTTATTTTGCCCATTTAAGTGAGGCATCCATACTTAAATGCTTTTACTCTGCTAATGCAGTAAGAAGCAATGCTATAGCAAGACAACTCCCACATCTCCTATCTCAAATAATTCTGTTGGCAGCTGCCTCACCATTTGGTATATTTTAACTAGGTTTGAAAAATCCCTGAAGTACGGATTTATTATCACTTTCAGCAAAGTACGAAGTAAATCTATCAAGCCATATAAAAAATTCATATAAATTCTAGAAACATAGCAAGAAATATAGGTCAGGAGGGGCACCAAGGAGAGGGATGGAGCATCCTTTAGTTAAAGCATATGGTAGACCTAAATTCGGTTTCCTAGGCAGACCATGTCAACTTAAAGAATGAAGATGGCTCTTAAAAAAATTTAAAAAGCAAGGGTTGACTATCAAGTCACTGAGGGGTTTGTGGATAGTACAGAGGACAATCAAAGACAGGATACTTTTTTCAGATAAGCACTTGTCTGACAGCAGTTGGTCGGGTACCAGGCAGTGATCTTGCTTATCTTTCTTAAAACACTTGTGAAATGTCACAATGGTGGTTTGCATGAGTTATGGCAAAATCAGTGACTGGTTACTGGGAGAAGCAATAAGCCAGCAGGATCCATTTATTTAAAATAAACCCCTAATGCCCCACAGAACTGTTGACAAACACCAGCATTTTGATATACACACTGCAAAATGGCCCTGTGCACACTAATGTTCTCCTCCCACAGTCAGATAAAATATTTTGATGAGCCTATACAAGAGTTATTCACAGCAAGCCAGAAACTTCACCAGCTGCTGTAAGCAAAACATCTATCTTTGTTAGAGCACAATGTGCCATAAATAGAAATCATACAGAAATAGATTTATGGGGAAACTTTTACAGCCTGCCTAGAAAGTGTTACTTTGGTTGTCATTTTAAGAATATAAAACAAACAAATCCCTTCTTCCTCAAAGACAGAAATAATGTTTACAACATAATGGTGATGAGAAGCAGTTTAGCCAGCTGTGTGAAGGCACCCTAAGAAGAGAGAGTTTTAGAAGCAGCATGCAAAATTTAGAAGGAAACCCAAACAGAACAGAACCATAAGCCAACCTAGTTATAGCTGAAAACACCAAAAAAACAGGTCTGAAAGAATATCCCAAGCAAAGTTAAGGTGAGGCCTCACATGGTTGGAATGAGCAGTAACTTCAGGAAGATTCACACTTCATCCCTGAGCTAAGCCTATGATAAGCAATCCTGGTATTACCCAGTGGAGCAGAAAAGCACTGTGACCTGAAGCAGCACCACTTGTAACACCCCCTGTTACCAGCACAGTCACAGAACAAGGGAAAGAAACCACAGCCAGCCAAGCAGCCAAACTAAGTCCTACTGAAGGAGGGAAGGGAAAGATCCTTGGCTGGTAACATACAAACTATTTCAAACAAGGAGCATGAGAATCAAGAGAGAAGGATGCAAGCCTGTTCCTGCAAAGAGGAGCAGGCTGCAGGTGAAGGCCAGCACTGGGCTAAATTCAGGAGAGCAAGGGCATTTCTTACAATGGCTGGTGACTGCATCTGGTTTGTGGAGGGTGACAAGTAGTGGGCACAGGTAATCTCAGCAGGTCAGAGAAAAGTGATTGGGGACTAGGAAGTTAAACTGACTACGGAATTCATCAGCATTAGTGGGTATCAAGAGAGCCTGATTTTCAAGAACCAAGAAAACAGATGAGTTCTGCCATGCCCTTTGGTGCAGTTCATAGGAATCCTGTTTAGGGTTGCTGCCAAAGGGGACAGACTGCTCAGTATTAACTGGCACTAGAGTAACTTTGTCAGATTCTCAGGCCTCTCTTCCTCTAACCTACACTTCACTGGCAACACAAGTGACTGCTGAACAGGCCAGAGCTTTCACACAGTACAACAGCAGGCAATTGAAAATGCCAAGTGACTTGGAAAGGCAATACATTTAAGACAAGCTGCTGAGATACCTCAAAACAGTTGCCATCAGACGTAATCTCCAAATCACTCTGCACATGATCCCTTGCCAATAGAAAAGCACAGTACTCCTCCCTGCTCTGGCTAATCAGATAAGAAGTTCTATTTATCTCCAGCAGTAAGAATTAATCTCAAAGAGACTACTATATTTAGCTAAGAATCTTAGGGGCTAGTTGTTTTCTTATGTAGCTGAAAAGCCCAGCCCAAACCTCAGACTGCTTTCCCCTCAGGAGTGCACATCTATGTCACCCATAGATAAGAACATACTGCTCCAGAGAAACCTACAGGTATTTGACAGCACATGAAAAAACACTCTTTGCTTCTACTGTTAGTAGAGAAAGCAAAATATGAAATTCCTTCTCCCAGTTTTGTGCCTAAAGGACCTTTCTTTTCAGTGTACTTGTTTTATCTCTTTAAGGAAAGCCAATGGTCAGTTGGGAACCCACAGTCTTTCTGGAGTGCCCACACTGCCTTTCAAGTCCAAGGGAACTGGGAAGGGTGTGCAATGACAAGCTCAAGTCTCTCCTGACTGTTCTGTGGCAGATCCAGGGCCTGAGGGATTCTAGTTGGGATCATAATTTATTTTAATTCCCTGTATATCACCAACAGTGCTTAGAGTACCTAAATGCAGATCAGCCTCAACATGCTGAAAATCCTTGGACTTCTGTGTGCCTGTGCATGTGTGTCTGTGTATATATGTAACTCATTCCTACAAGAATGTCTCAGAATTAAAAATTCAGGCTCCCACGGGGCAAAAACCTTCTCCCAAAGCAGGCTACACCAGGCTAAATTTTGGTTTATTTGGTTTCTCAGAAGGAAAAAAAAGTGTACTGTCACCTTAAAATAAAATTCACTGTCAAAACCATCTCTGGATAAGCTGCTCTAATATTTATTTTACTCCTCTGCTAGGAACTAATACCTTAGCTCAGGATTTAATTCATATAACTTCAGCTTCCAGATATAAGGGTCTAATGAAGTCTTCATTATTATCAGGTTTATACTCAGTTCAGTTCAGAGTGAGATTTTAAGCATTTTTAGAAACCACATAGTTGCTGTATCCTTAGGTATGTTGTTTCAAGGGGAAGAGACCACCTCTTCATTATTAAAACAGTGCCCAGGATGAGAGAGAACATACCTGAAGACCCAATTTCCCATGGAGTCATTTCGCTTCCTCTCAACTCCATCTGCAAACAAGCTCAGCTTGGATCTTGTTCTCAACAGCATGCACCCCTCTTACAATAAAATTTTTTTCCTCCTCTATTGAATTGATTTTGGTAAAGAGAAATGTCAAATACCTAAAAATGCAGTTCAGCTTAGTTCCAAGTAAATTGTTTAATGTTCAAACACAACCACAGAAGCTGTAGAAGCAGCATGTTGAGTGCCCATCAGTCCTAACTCTAGTCCATCAATGAGCAGTTTTAACGCTTTACCAAGAAAACCTTTGAACCAAAAAAACTGCAAGCTCATTTATTCAGTTTCTACATAGAATTGGTGTCTTTGCTCTAAATGACTTGAATTAAGCTCAAATCATAAAATAGAAAATTTGAGAGAAATAAGAACCGAGTAGCAGAGAGGGACTGGAGTTTTCAGCTGAACAGAGTAAAGATTAATTTGTTTTTCCCAGGAAACAACCAAGTCTAAGATGCATAAACAAATCTGTTTAATTTACAATGAGGCTACTATGTTACACAATTGGTTTATATAAGTTCTTTCCAGTAGGATGAAAAGCCTCTCCCGGTTTTAATCTGATTGCAATTAAAAGATTAAATTAAAAACATTTTTATAGTAAGCAGCCATGGGTTTGCACTTTACAGTATTGTGCTTGGTGTCATTAACCTACAAAGACTCCTTCTTATTAAAAAATGTCAAAAGAGACCTGCTAATACAACTCATATTTTCTGCCTTGTTCTTTCTGGAAGCAAAGCTGATGTTTAATGCGTTTCACTGAAAAAAACCCAAACCCTAAACCTAGGGAAATTAATACCCATTTAGACCAGCCAAGAACTTGAACTTGGAGCTTGAATCAAAGTTGCAAAAGAACAAAGTATGCATGTTAGGAGGAGCAGCAGAACCTTAAGGGAATCTGGTTTGTAGACTCCAGCCTTCATCCCAGGAACATCATGGTTCTGTGGGATCACAGACAGCATTTGGAAGCCTTACATTTTCATTTCTGTTTTTTATCAGTAAGTTAACAGCAAAATCTTACTAATCTTAGGAAAGAAAGACAGGCTCAAAAGTGAGATTTTATTCATATTTGTTACTTATTCACACCCTGAAGTATGATAAAACTGATAAAAACAGCATAGAATCATGTTTACATCACTAAATTCAATTCACATTTTGTTCATAAAATATCAAAAGGAAAACAACAACATTGCAGGTTCAGAAAAACAGGTGGCTACTATGACTGAAAAATCTACACTATCTTAACTGGTCACAACTGATTGGTTATTTAATGCTTATTATTTAAAATAAGCACAAATTAAAAAATTTCACCACACCCAACTTCTGTGCTCATAAAATATATCTTCTGTTGTATCAAATTTCAGTAGCTTGGAAAGAATTTTCTGCTGAGACATTTCATTTCAGCATGTATCAAAAGAATATCAAGAGTACTCTCCCCACCTACAGTGATGTAACACTGAGGTCCCAGTTGCACTGCCCATCCAAAGAATTATTTTGCAAGCACACCATGATGGTAAGAACAAGCCATCTCTCATACAGTGATGAAACCACCATCAGGCTATTATCTAAGTTCTGTCCTCTTTGGTGGACAGGCCTCAGACTCCAGGACACAAAATAAAGCAGACTTCAGCTCTGCATTTTAAGGCAAAGACAAAACCAGCTCCAACTGGGAAGGAGACGAGTGAGTACCTCCAGCTGCCCCCAGTTACCAAGAGCTGTGGTTGCTCACCACTATGCAGAAACTGGTTGTACTTTGTGATAGATCTGAACACCAACACTGAGGCAGCATCTTAACTCCCTCACCATAAAGGGGCAGCCACCATGGATCGAAAAATCATATGCAGATTTAACAGCAATCCAGTAGCCAACAGTTTGCATGCAAACATCATGTTAGACTGTTACATTCCCAGGACTAAAACTGTTAGTGGTGTAAACACAGGTTAGATAATCATCTTCCATTTCTCTTTTTATTTTACATACTTTTTTTTTTAAAGAACAGACAGGGCCTCACAGAACAAAGGAGCTTCACCAAATTTTAAACCTGGAATTACACAGACTTCCATTACAAAGATTAAAACTAATCTGGTAAGGAAAGGGCTCTTCCCCCTGCTATGAATAAATTTTTTTAAAGCCTTATTAGGCAAAACAGCAGCCTGACTCTTAGTCCAGAAGAAAGCAAAACCAAAAAACCACACCATTTTAATACTGTACTGTTGGAGAAGAAAAAAAAACCAAAAAACCAGAGGGAATTATTTTTAAAGAAAACAGAGACAGCCAAAGCAGACTTTATGGCAGCAACTATTCCTAGGGAAGAAGCAAAAAAGTGTATATATATGCCATAGTACCCCAAAAGCCATTAAAACTGCTTTAACTGCCAATGTTTTATCCATGGGATGTACTGGAAAAGAAATACATTCAAAGTAAGAGTTCTGAGTAAATGTGCTACATGACTACACATGTACAAATCAATAACAACAGAACTTATTTACACACATTTATACCTACAGGCATTAATACTTGTGAAATGTATCTGATTGCTAGATCCAGACTGTTCCAATCCTTAGTAGCAACAGTAGCATTTCTGCCCTGCAATAACCATGTGGTTTCAATCAGGTCTATCCTGCATCCAGTTCATCTCTATCATAAAACCAAAAAACATTACAGGTATTTTAACTTTTATGTGCAACATAGACATGCATCTGCTACCAAGCAGACACACCCGTCCCCAACACTCTTCCCAACAGACAGCCAGCAACCTACAGCTGGTACTGTTACAGACATACTCCGTCTGCCTCCCAAATGTTCTTTTTGGATCATGTGGATTCCTTCTTCAAAGTATACATTTCATCATCTGCTACATTTTTAAGATAAAAAGGAAGATAATATAAAATCAATTCTGTATGCATAAAAACTTAACCAGACGTGGTTAAAAATAGACTAAAAGTTGGGCACAATTAGTACCTAATAAAAAAGCTAAAAGTCATGTTTATGGAACTCAACACTTCACTCAGTCATATACTTAACTCCCTCGAAGGCTAACAACCAGAACAATTCACAAGTACCTAAGTTTCTTACATAATTAAAAGAATAAGATGTAAAGTCAAAAAAATATAATTTATCCCTTCAAGATCAGGAAAGTAAAATAAAATGCTGGTTCTGTAACAGTGCAACAACTGCAGCATATTTTGCACGCAGCACATGAGTTGCTACATTTAGTGGCACTTGAGTATTATGCAGTAAATACTGAAAGTAAGACAAGTTTCTGATCTGCATAAGCATACTCACATCATTATTACCAGAGTTGCTAAGCTACAGCATTCTGAATAATACCAATTCAACTTTAGTACTTCCATCACTAGCCTTAACACATCAATGTCCTGCTTTACATCTTGCTGAGAGAGCAATCACTGAAGCCAAGTATTTAATGTAGCTGCCACTGGGCTTGGGCTGCCATGTTCAATCTGACCAGTCATTCTCATCAAACTCTGAATCGTCATCGGAGTCGCTGTACTCCACCGCAATGCGCCTCGAAAGGATGGTCGCCACGTCATTGCCGACGGGCTCGCGCTTGGCTTCCTGCTCGCGTTGCTCCTGCACCTTCTTCAGCTGGATTCCTGTAGAGACAATTGCTCTCAAACAAAGCTCTCAGTGCAAGACATTTTAGATTTCATATTGTTATTGGTGAGTTTGTTGTATTCTAACAACACTCTTAGGAAGGAGGAGGGAAAAAACAGCGAAACCATTGATTAAAGAGAGCCTCCCTGAGCAAGAAGAGAGAAAGACAGAAAAGGCAGACTGGAATCCATTCTCAGAGACTGAATGCTTCTGGACTTCTAAAATTGCCAACTACATGTTAAGCCTAAATATTCAAGGCTGTACGAGTTCTTTTGATCTGAAGAAGAAAGTTTTCATAATTGTATTTGGAAATACCATTAGACCTACAGTGCCATATTGTAAGCAAAGTCAGGAAGAGTCACTGGTTAAAAAATGAGTGGGCTGAATCCTGGTGTTGGGTAACTCAGTTCTTCTGAACAGAAGCAAAAATCCATGTACATCTACGGGCACTTTACATAATAAAGGGGCAGTCCTGTGGTGTAATGGATACCCTGAATCCCAAGGACCTGAGTCTGAGTCTCATTGGGGACCGTTCCCTGGCAGTTCAAGCCTCCCTGCCATCCCATCCCATTTCGGATGCTCAGCAGGGTCAGCCCCGGTCAGTACCGGGT
>JAWWEV010000001.1:46968132-46978284 GCA_035583235.1 Hafferia zeledoni | reverse complement strand
CCTCACCTAAAAAATCCACTGCGCAGGCTGGAAGGGCACACCCACGTGGGGAGAGCCCTGCCCAAATCTGCGTTCACAGTCTGGCCATACACATAATAAAGTGCTGTTTCCATCTGATAACGTTTGCACAAATGCTAGAACATTCTTGACAAAGCTGTAAATCTGCAGGCATTAGAAAAAGATTCAAAATCAGTGGCTGACAATGTCAGAACAGGTGAGTGATACCTGTGGCTAATGACACTGCCCAGCTGGGAAAAGAAGCCAAGAACTCCTACCAGTGCAAAACACAGCACTGAAAAAAAGAGAAATACCAAGAGCTCGGTGTCCACTTACCCATTCTAATGGCAGCAAGAAGATCGCTCCGTGCATCACTTATGGGTGCCTGGGCAGGCTCGTGACGCTTTGCGTCTGATGCCGGAGGAGCATGCATTGGGGAGGAAGAGAGGGATGCACCTGCAGCAGGAGGGCCTGGAGGGGGAGGAGGTGGGCCAGGAGGAGGAGGAGCAGTGACAACAAGCCCAGTAGAAGGAGGAGGATGAGTAGCTGCATATGTAGAGCCAGTCACCAGTCCAGGGTGTGAAGGTGGCACAGGAAGCTGAAGGGGGCTAACAAATGCAGTTTGTGCTGAAGGAATCATAGGGGGAGGAGGAGGAGGGGGAGGACCTGTAGGATTGTAATAATCCACCATCTGAGCTGGAAGCATCCTGTATAAAACAAAGCAAAAACATTTAATGCACTGAAAGTTAGGACTTAGAAAATCATCACTCCTTAAGCTGCTCTCATCCAACCTCAGCTAAAACCAAAATCAAAAGGAATTTACACTGGTGAATTAAATATATGCAAGAGATTATAAACATGTGAACTGTCAAGTATTGGTAATACACTGAGCTTGAAGACAGATGTCAAAGTTAAAGACAGTGTCGTTTCCACACTCTACCAAATGAGCTTTTTATCTGAATTCTGCCTAGTTCAGTAAAAAGTGTTTGTTACTAAACACCTACTCTGTGGGACTATTCAGTACAAGGTCTGTGATAAAGAAGGGACAAAGAAAACTGCAGACTACATGTATCAGTTCCATAGAAGACCAAATGTTAGATAAATATTAAAATATAATAGGATACAGGCAAAGAGAGTATGAATGGAAAGATTTATCCAAAGGTATATCATGCATCTCATGTGCTTCTTCAGTCCACTTTATCAATTGAAATACCATTTAATTAAATGGATACATTTAATTGACATTTTAAATAGGAGGCAAAGGGAAGAGCTAATTTCTTTGTTACAATGTCATTAAAAGGAAACCGTAAGCATAAAAAAAAAAATTAGACTATAAGAGTTGTCAAGTAGGCAAAGAACTAGATACTTTCCTTCCACCAGAGTGGAAGGAAAGGGACTGATGACATTCAGCAAGACACGTCAAGGTTTATGACAATTGGAATACCCTGACAGTGGTCATGGACCTGAGGACTAAGCACAATAATGTGTTACACACTGGAAATAACAGAGAAAGGGCAGGTTGGAGCAGTCACTCGTAACTGTCACCTGCAGCGTGATACAGTCACGAATCAGGCAAATGCTACCCCAGGATGCATCATGCAAGGCTGACTATCCTTGGCTTGTCTAAATGACACAGGCAAGAATGACCACAACTGTCCTGGGGTTATGACTTGATAGTTTAAGCCATTTACACAAAAGAACAAACAGACGGGTTAGAAAACAGATGTTTTCTTGCTATTGGAGGGCCAGTACTCTGGAGCAAGCCTTCCTTCAGAATGCATTCAGGCAAAACATCTACACAGGAGTTTGGTAAATTCCTATCTTGAATTATGGAGTGGCATTCGTCCTGCAGCAGTAGGGAATTTGACTCTGTGTCTGAGGAGAGCCCATTCCATTCTATCACAAGGTCCTTTAAAAAGTCATTTCAGGGATGCAACAGACTGCCATTAATGACAATGAGCAATACTTTCCTATGCATTTCCTGAAGTTTAAAATACTATTTAAATTATGCTGTAACTATTTTCCACTTTAAAGACAAATTATCCCCTTTTTAATACTGTATTAGGAACCCTTAGTATTTTACAAGCATATTGACTTCACCACATTCAATATCCCGTTCATTATTTTTGCTTTCACCATTTCATTTAAATTCAGTTTATACACAGACATTATACCATTTTTTTTCTGTCCTCCCAAGGAGGGTAACCAATGTGTTTGGGGTCTTTTTGTGGGATGCATTACACATTATGATGGTTAAAAACACACATCCCTCTAATTTTGTCAAGAATCCACTAGAGTAAGTCAGGAGATTTACCCATATTCTGCTGGTACCACAGGTACTGAGCTATGCTGGCCATCTGAAGGCTGGGGTGGAGGTGGAGGTGGTTGCTGAGGTCTGTTTAAAGTAGCATGTCGTACAGTGGTGGAAGGTGGTCTGTATTCATGCTCATGGCTTTGGGATGCTGCCATGTACTGTGGGCCATCTCCTGCTCCATAGGAAGGCATTGCTATCTGCTGATGGAGGGAATGATTCGGAGTAGCAGGATAAGAATAATCTGTAACATCAGATGCATGGGACCTAAAATTAAAGGAAATGGATGCAGAAAAACAGATTATGTGAATGTTAGCAGAGCATTATCTAAATAAATGAAAAAAAAAATGCAATCAGCATTGTTTTTCTTGCAACAGGACTCCCTGATTATCAAGCACCACTCTGTTTTAAGTCCACAGAAAGCACAAGAACTTTAGTAGCCATAAGGAAGCAGATTGTATTTGTCAACAATTTTGACAGTCTGTTGTTTGAAATGATAATACTTACCAGGCCTGCCTTAAGTTAACAGTGGTAGAAGAAAAAGGAAAGCAATACTACAAACACTTGCAATTATGCAGAAGAATATGTTTTACCAATGCAGAGAAAATCAATTTCAAAAGTTAGAAAATGCTTTTTATTTTGTTTGCGCAATTAATTTTGTTGGAAAGGCTTAGTGAAACCGGGAAATGTAAATATTAGTTGAGCAGAGAGTTCATAAAGATACAAAGTCCAAGATGCTCTGTCAAATAAGCCCAAGAGAGGGAGCAAAAGGACCTCTTCATCCCATTACTGCAAATAGCTGTTTTAGTAATGAACTATGGTGCAGCCTGGCTTTTAGTGAACACAGTAAACTGATGCACTTATCTGTAAGACTGGAAGCAAGGTAAGCAACAAAAAGCCAGGGCTTTGAGGAAAACAAAACAACAAACCCTTTGGGCATTTTGTCCTCTTTCATGCTTCCTGCCTGTTCCATTTTCTTTGCGTCACTCATGAACTCAATGCCCATTTTCCTTCTCTCCCACTCTTCTTTTCTTGTTCTTACTTTTCTCACATTAATTTGCTGGTTTCTGTTTGGATTCAGCTTGTGTTTCTCTCTCTAAAGTACAATAAGTATAACAAATGCATTGTAAATTGCCACAGTCCAAACATTTGGATATCAACATTCAATGTGTAAGTGTTAAAATTAGCAAACAAGAAGACATAAAAGCTTTTTTTTTCACTTTAACATTAGAAAAAGAACCACAATATAACCAAATATACTTCTTTGTGATCTTACTTACATAACACTACTCATGCAGTAGCTTCCAGCATAAGAATGCCTCTGAAACCAGTACTCAGATCTATATGTATGGGGGGTTTTACAACTTAAGACCACTCCAAGATGAAAAAATAGAAAGCCTTCTCTTCACCTCACTACCATTCACAGAATTCATGCATGTAAAACAGATTTCAGCATTCAGTCTGTGATATTTGATTCACTGAAATGTAAAGTACTCCATAAATTATAAAATCTGAAAGGCTTATAAGTACGAGTTATCTGTCATACCACACCTAGATGCAACATAGAGATGCATCCTACAATTCCTTCTTTAAAAAAAATCCTATACATTGTAAGCACTATAGGTACTTGCAAAGAGCCAAATACATGTTGACGTTGCTGGGAGACAAAACCAAATCACTTGAATGATTCTGATTTAAACTCAGGAATCCTGGAAGCAAGGTGTTAAGTCTAAAGAAAGATTCAAAATGTGTGAAACAGAACCCCCGATTAAAGAAATTCACATCTTTTACTAGATCAACCTATGGAAAGTATTTTTAGTCTGCAATGTTTCAGTAAGACTAACAGGAAACAAGGTTTTTGCATTAGAAACTGTGGGGAAAAAAAAGGCTTTTAGACAGAAGTTCTGAATACATTATTGAAACAGCAGTAGCAATCTTATTTTAAATTTTATGTTTCAGTTAAAAGTTGATTACTTTTCACAAAGACCACATCATTATATCTACACAGCCCTAAGCAGATTTTTTTTTTAATTTCATCGCCACTGGACAGGACAGTGGACTAAAGGTATCAGCCCACACTTTTGCAGTGGTAGCTATTTCCTCAACCTAGCCATTCAACAATTTAAACATTAAACACTTTTTACAGTGGATCCTCTTCCTAACTTTACTGCTAGCACTTAATCATGACAGACACAGGAAATAAAATAAGATCAGCTTAGTGAAAAAACTCAAGACTTCCATGCACACCAGGAAAAGGTCCCACTGAGCTCAAAGGCAATCCCAGTCAACGAAGATGAATTCTGTTGGGTGTTTCTAAGCAGAGATTTCTGTTATTTCAAGCAATAACATTGCATCTGGTTTTGTGGGTTGCTCTTTAGACTAATGTAACATGGATAAGGCTGAACTCTTCTCCCATTAAAGCATTCTGTTAGAGGCAAAAGTATGCTCGACTGAGTAGATCACAGAAAAATATTTAAGCTATCAGCAGTGCACCAAGCTACAAACTAGACACTAGGGAAGAGGTACCCGCATTATCTACTTGGGGCAGACTGAAATGCTTTTGCAGCTACAACTACTTAAGACCAAATATAAAGCATGCAGCAAACACATTTTTCACTGCAGTGCGTAACAGTCTGAGGACAAAACGCTCATGTGAAGCTGAGGAGGAAAAAAAATCATTACAGAATTTCTATTATTTATGCTTTGAGATAATTTTGAAAAGAACTTTAAAACATGCATTGTATGTTTTGTCTAACTATGCCGATCCTGTAAAAACACCTAATTCTACTCAGTACTTCTGAACATACAACTGTGGTATAACAAACAGCTTTGCTGTGAACAGACCTAGTATCTGGGGACAGGGATCCCTCGGAAGATGCTCCATGGTACACACTTTGAGACAACCTGTTGTCAGGTCTAAGCTCTTTGTCATATGCCATCATATTCCACTCCTGGCGTCTGTTCCTGGCTTTTCTAACCTTTTTCACCTCACGGGTGGTGCCATCTATACGCTTTTGCTCCTAATATTCAAACAAAAGAAATAAAGCATGCAAAGAGAGAAAAAAAGGAAAGGAAAAAGCTGGTTAAAATGCAGTTAGAATGCATGAAAACAAGACCAGATTTACAGATGAAGCCAAGTCTTAAAAAAAATTTCTCTGCACTGAAAATATCTCCTTATGCTATGAACCTCATTAGTAGCAGGACTGTTGATGTGCTGTTTTTCTGTAGGATGCACATGTTAATGAGATACCAACCTCCTCGTTTTCCCAACACAGAAACGTGACTGATTTTAAAAGCCAGAACACTGAACATCTTCTGACACCATGTCTTTTATTTAGGTAAATCCTGAAGCATTTCTAATTTTCATCTCCTTCAAATCAGACTTCTGAGAAGAAGTTAAATATGCTCAGAGCTATTCTGGCTCTTTCTTAGGGTCACAATCACCAGGGCCAGGGGACGTACGGAAAAATTGGACATTTTTCCATTTCACTGTCTATTTGAAATTATTTTATTTCGTTTATATTATATAAAAATTAATTGCATTAATTCTCTCTGCAACATACCAGTAATATTTAGGCCAGCAATATATTACGGCTTGATAGCTTCATGACAAATCAGTCAAATCAGACAAATATTCCAATGTAATATCAGGCTCAGTGTTCATCTTATTTATTTATCTTTACCTTATTGATAGTAAGATCTCCTAATATTGGGACTCAATGCTTTTACATCTCCAAAATGTTGTCCTCACCACCTACTTCTGACTACTTATTATGAATCTAAAAACCATATTGGTGCTTCTATACAGAAAATGTCAAGTTTGCTCAATCCAAACTGAGAAGGGTATTTACATGCTACTCCTTTTCTCAGTATTTATGAGCGCACTGGATGTTTTTTTAATCATCTCTAGATCCCATATCTTAGAATATTAATTCATAAAAAGGTTAAACATTTTTTATCTATTAATAAGTTGGTATCAGGACTTTGCTAGAAAAAGAGTTTCTCAGGAAAGAATTATATTGCTACTCTGAGAATGCAGTCATAACTTATTGAGAGAAGGATTTGGTCAAATACTGGTATGCAAGCCCTTTATTGTGGAATCTGCACCTTCAAAGGAAGGGGTGATAGTCAAAAAGTTAGCTCAACAAAAAGTACATCACAGGTGAATATATGTTTTTTACTCCAACTGTCAAGTGGTACTGAGTAAATAATTCTGAAATAATGTATGTAGCATTACGTAACAACCCCCCCCAAAACTATCAAATGGCTTAACTGCCCTTGTTTGGGGTCTCTGTTTTATTCATGCATGTCTGCATGAGGGATCTGCTGATCCTGCCAACATTATTCGTGACAGAGAAAGTTCAGCATCCCAACGTTATACTTGCTCATTCTTGCAATAGGCAGATTTTTGGTCTGATTCATGTTAAGTGAAGATCATCATTTTGGTTTTTAATAAATTCTCCTAATTTTTTTTCCTCCACAAACTTTTTAGAATCACACTTACTTTACCCAGGTTATGTTTAGTATCACTTTTTCACATTAAATTATCCTAGTACAGGATTTGGAGCAGAAAGGAGACAAATTCATTCATGTTTTATTTTAAACAAGTTTTGCCAATTGCCATGGTTGAATATATGCTTGTTAAAGGCTTTACACTTGTCTTTTTCAATTATTTGCTGAAAAATTAAATTTAATTTTTTTAACTTTTTTACTTTTAACTCATTTAATAAGATTTTGTTACTAAATCATGCCAGATTTGAGAGAGAAGTACAAGTCATCCTTTTGGTTCACTGAAAACACCTAGTTTTCTTACAGAACAATAAATTCATCACCTAAGGCTGACAACTACATATTTCTTCAAGGTTCTAGCTGAAGTAAATATCCACCTTTTGACCAATTTATGATGCCACTCAGAAGACAATAATTTTGATACAATTCCTGTACCACCAGGGCTGCTTGCATGACTACTAATATATAATCACCTATTTAAAAGCTTGGTTTTAAAGAGACCACTGTGGTTTTTTACAAAAAGGTAAATGCATATGCATGTATAACAACATAAAATAAACACAAAGCTTAGTTTGTTTTTACTGGATCAGATTTCTGTGGGATAGGTTGTTCCAGACCAGCATCTCTAAGTGTGCTAATGACTAAATACGCTGTAATTTTTTTTCTCAAGCATTACTAAACCCTACTTGTGCTGCTTTTTTAAATTAAATATTATATAAATACATCTCAAACATTTAATTTCTTCCCAAACAGTGGGACAGGCCTATTCCTAGCAGCTGACAAAGCTACATATACCTCTGACAGTAGTTTTAAGTTGTTGCAGTAGCTGCTGCTTCATTACCCTGACAAACAGCAGTGACGTCTCCAGTTTTAGTACCCAAGGGCAATGACAACAGAATTCCAGGGGAGCTGAAGCCTTTCCAAGTAACTACAGTTAGCAATGTTTCTTAGCAAAGTTAAGTAATATTAAGAAGAGTTACTTCCTTTAACCAATAGAAGCAAGTGGGTGCTGTAGGTTAAGCCAGAAAAGAGGTGTATCATTCAGCTGGTGGGAGGAAATGATTTCAGCAAACACAAACACATTAGAGCCTTCAAACACAGCTGAGTTAATTTTAAGTTCGATATTTGCTGCAAGAGTTAGAAAATGCTATTTCAAGTGTCTTAATAAAGAATTAGAGCTAACAACAGAAAGCACCTTCAGAGCAAGTATTTGTAATGCTTCCAAAAAACTGGAATGTGAGAGTATTTTCCTGACCACAAATCTATAAGATCCTGTCAAAACACAAGTCATCAAGAACGATTTCTGAAATAAAAGCCTTCCAAATTTAAAGATTTTTACCTGTTTAAATAGCTAAGTAATCTCACAAAGAAAATGGGGAACATAAAAAAGCAAATTAGAAAAACTTTCATTTGGTTAATAAAGAGTTAATAACTGGCCTACTACAGTCATCCAACTCCCAACGATACTGATACACACAAAAGTCAAACCTACACTGAACTTTTAGATGCTGATACACTGAGAGTGAAAAAACAGACCATACTTTAAAGAATTTAAATTATGGTTTTCTTCATAGAGTTCACCTGAAGGAGCCAAATCTGAGGAAGCCTCTTAGATTTTTTTCAATTGAACTGACTACAGAAACAATTACATGAAATTTGAAAGCAGGAAAATGAAACTCCTCACAAACCTCTTGTCTGCAACAGCTCAGGCACTTCAAGCAAATTACCAAAATAATATTGGAAAATAGATTCTCTGGTGCAAGGACTACTCTCAGACTTCACTGAGCATTTGAAAAATTGAGGCTAAAAAAAAAAACAACTATATTTGGTCAGCTGAGTAGGTAGGAGGGCATTTGGATTTCCAGCTCATAATTTGCTAAAAAATATAAATTTATTTCACCTGCAGAATTCTCAACAACTTTCAAGTTTTATGCTTCTGCAGAGCATGAATTCAGTAAAGAATTCTCATTTAAAAGATTCAAAATACAAGTTCAGCCAGGAAATTGTTAATAAACACTCTGGATTCATTTCTGGTCACTGCTGTCATAAGGAGAAGAACAGAAGAAAAAGGGACAGTTGGTTCAGCAACCTGTGGAACGAAGTGTGCCTGGGAGACATCTCACCTGAACCCTCCAGCTCTCTAAAGGGTCCAGATGATAAAATGCTCATTTGCACAACCAGCTTCTGGAAAGCTAAAACTGAGATTTCTTCCTATCACAAAATGAATGCTATCCATTGCAAACTCAAATCTGTGCTGCTTTCTTCTTAGTCAGATCTGTTATATATTTAATCAAATCAAAGAGTCTTTCAGCTAGAATTTATCAAGGGGTATTTCTGGTGATGTATGGTTATAATCCTACTCGACTGAAAATGAGCACATTTACATTTGGCTTGTAGACTGTAATAAGACAATTAAAATCTATTAAAAAATATATCATGGATGGAAATAATCAGGATGTGTTGCCCAAGATAAAGCCTTAGAGCAAATTTATAAAGTAGTTTTGTAGAAATCTCTCTAAAGGAATAAAAAAAAATTTCAAGTGATATTATAGATTTTTATAAAAGCATTTGTATTTTTTCCTTTTTAATATTAAATCAGAATGAAAAAAACTAGCAGTTGATAGTTTCTTTTTCTTCCCCTTCTGCCACTTCATGAACATATCTAAAATTGAAGGGAAAAAGGTTGGAGGAAAAAACCTAATTATCCCCATATATTTTTCATAAATAAATACTAAATGAAATCTTAAAAAACCCAACTAAACTAGAGAATAAAAACTGCTTTAATTATGTCTAGTCTTTTAATCAGCTTTATGATTTATCATACTGAGAATATAGTGGGATTATCATCTTGCATTGCACAGAAATTGTATTTCTATACAACCACACAAATAACTAACTGAAAATTTTCCAGTACTTTGCTACAGAGTAACTATTGAAGATGCTTACTCAGCTTTTCAATTCTAGACAGTATTTAAATATTGAGACACCTGTCAAAACAGAAAACACTTTTGACTCCTAAGCCTAACAGGAAGACCTGAATTATTTCATCCAAAACTTTTAAAACCATGAATTCACTAAATGTTTTAGTTAAACCAAGTTTTGATGCTTTCTTTAAAAATTCTGTAGTCAGAAAGTTTTGTCCAGCAACAGGAAGAAGGAATTAATAAAATTTAATCAAACAATGCTAAAGCTTCCTGGTCACACCCTACAGTTTTATTTCTAAGCATGTATGTATATGTATGTATGTATGGCCAGACGTCGCGAACGCAGATTTGGGCAGGGCTCTCCCCACGTGCCCTTCCAGCCTGTGCAGTGGATTTTTTAGGTGAGGCACA
>JAWWEV010000001.1:46931324-46954002 GCA_035583235.1 Hafferia zeledoni | reverse complement strand
ATCCGAGATGTGACGGGATGGGATGGCAGGGAGGCTTGAACTGCCAGGGGATGGTCCCACTGAGACTGGAACTCAGGGCCTTGGGATTCAGAGTCTAGTGCTCTCCTTTACACCATGGGACCACCCTTATTGATGTGTAATTCATCAGTAAAACACTCTGGAGAACCAGGCAACCATTCCACCAGGTTTGGGGTTTTGTGGGGGTTTGGTTTTTTAAGAATGAGAATACATTTTACTACAGTTTTTCATACTCTCATTTTTTAGCACATCTTACTTAAATGTTTATAAGAGGAGGCCACCAGAATTAAGCCTGGTTTCTCCACGGTTTTCTGTCTGGCACTCTCAGAGCTGGCCCCACTCCTACCTCCTGCATTCACTCAACATTCCCTCACTCACCCACACAACACACCGGGCACAGTCGAAAGGTGGCCACACACTGCCCAGCTCATTCCCTGCCACCTCCTGAAACACCTACCACACTGAGCACAACCAGAATGCCTCTCACCAGGAAATCTAATTGAAGTCCCTTCTCCACCTAATGTTCTTCCTTGCCTATAAAAGCTAATTTGAAGAAAACATACAACAGCAGTTTGAGCTTTTCATTTTCTCATCAATTCTTTATGAAATGGTCCAGTGAGTTCAAGAGCTACCAAGGGAAGCGACAGAGCAACCCAAGACATCTCATTTCTTTCCAGAGCAGGCTAAAGCACAGCACAGCAGGGCTGAGGGCAGCAGGAAATAAACAACTTCCATATTTGAGTGCATGATTTAAAGGACTATGGAACCACCTCATTTCAGTATGAAGTTTAATTCCAAAAGGTAAACTGAACACTGATGAGTAAATTTATGCAACAAATTAAGCAATCCACTACCTGTTCCTGATCAGGGGAAGAGAAAAAAAAGAACTCTGCAATTGCAGTAAGTTTCTTCTAATTAAAAACCTTTACCTATCCGAATCAAACACTTATACGCCTATCAAATCCTAACCCATTAGTAAGTAAAAAGCTTGTGTCCTTACTACTAAAGCACTACTACCCTTTCCTTCACCACACACAACTCACTGAATGTGATCTTTCTTAAATAAAAATTTATGAAAAATGAGGCTACATTTATTTCAAAATCTATGTATCAGGAGTTTAAACAAGAAATCAAGACAAAATAAGGCCCTGAATTACAGGATTTTCATTAGGCTCAACCAGGCTGAGGGGAGTGTGTTACAAGGTGCAGAAAACAGGAATTTACAATGGCAGTTTTGCTGCCTTCCATACTCATCCTCCACCTGTTTCGAGTCACTCAGTCCCAGTTTATTATGAGACAAGATATTCATTGTGATGTCGCTGTATTAAACACATTGGGATTTAGCAAATGATACTCAATTTTACAGCAGAGAGGTTTAATGACTTGTCTTCCCTTCTATTGTGGCTTAACCCCACAGCCAGCAACCAACACCACACAGCCACTCACTCCCCCACCAGCTGGATCAGGGAGAGAATCAGAAGAGTAAAAGATAGAAAACTCATTAGTCGGAAGAAAGCGAAAGTAAAAGCCACACACCCAAGCAAGGCAAAACAAGAAATTAATTCACTGGTCCCCATGGGCAGGCAGGTATTCAGCCACCTCCAGGAGAGCAGGGCCCATCACACATAACAGTGACTTGGGAAGACAAACACCATTGCTCCCAAGTGTTCCCCCAATCCTCCTTCTTCCCCTGGCTTTATAAACTGAACATGATGTCATCTGGTCTGGAATATCCCTTTGGTCAGCTGGGATCACCTGTCCTGGCTGTGCCTCCTCCCAACCTCCCATGTACCCCCCAGCTTCCTCACCAGCATGGCAGCAGGGAAAGCAGAAAATGCCTTGGCTCTGTGTAAGCCCTTCTCAGCAGTAACAAAAACATCTGTATATTACCAGTCCTGTGTGCAGCACAAATCCAAAACACAGACCCATACTTCCCACTGTGAAGAAAACTAACTCTACCCCAACCAAAATCAGCAGGCCTTCCAACCACAAATAAATGAAAAATCTAAGGCAAATAAGTTGCTATTATTTTCAAAAATTTTGTCCATTCACAAGATCAGTCCCAATCACAAATGTATAGTTTTTTACTTATTTTACCCCAGCTAAGAACACAATAAAGCCAAAGACTTACAATTGGGATAAATAGGTCCAACTTCACTCCCTGTGTGGAGCCACCTATGCCTGATGGCCAGCTTTAAACCACCAGCTGCATCTGGCACAAGAGATACAGGATCTAGAAAGATGCTCTATTGCATATGTACAACTAGTTGCAGTAGAAATGCATGAGACATTAGTACCAAACCAGAAAAGGGGGAGGAGTCAAAAGGGGAAAGAAGACAATTAAGGCAGCAAGATGTCATTTAACATCTCGTAAATCCACGCGTGCCTCATTGGACATGGTGGGATGCGACATCTGGATGGATTGAACTCTGACTCGAGTACAAACAGACACAGCTCCTCAAACCCTACACGCATCAGCAACTCTATTTCCACACACATTCTGGAAGGACAGACATCAGAAGCTCGAATTAGCTTAGATCAACCCATTAAAAATGAGATTTTGCACAGTCTCTCAGTATTCTCACCTCCCTTTTTCTTCTTCCTACCCCCCTTACACCCTCCACAACAACTTGCCTAACTGTCTCTTGTCTTAGAATCAGAAGGCACTTATCCCAGGAGTTATTGCTGTGGAAGGAAGTGTGGCACACACAGACTTAAAGCATTTTTGCTTTTCTTCCCCTGCAGTTGCAGAAGTGCTGCTCCAGGACAACTCAGACCACCTTCCTCTGGACAACAGCTGTTAAATGGGAAGGAAGAAGTCTGACACTGCCTTGGCAAATCAGATTTTTAAAAATCATGTAGAAAGCAGCTGTACAGCAACAAACATGCAAGATGACAAACACAATGTGCAATCTTTCCAAACAACAGCAGAGCATGGCTATTGTAAGAGACGAGATGGGTTTTCCAAGTATTTGAGCAACTGGCAAAAACTCAAAGCTCCAGCTGTTCCCCCCAAACCTGCCTTTTGTCCTCTCACATTCCAAAAAAGGCACTGCAATTCACACTACTGCTAAAAATACATAGGTGAATTTCATGGTTCTTTATTTTAAGTTCTTTACATACTCAGTAATACCACAAAACAAATGTCAGTTCATTAAACAGCCCCTCTACTTGTGAATGTTTACTTATTACATTTTGTCACAGACATTGTTGAATCCCTTTCTTAAGCTCTTCAAAGGTTTCTTCCTCTATCCTCTAGTAAAATAACACAAAGCTGAACATTTTACCATGAAAAAGAGCCTTCTTTACATGAATCCTAATTTCTTCCTGAATACATTCTATTATTCTCAGAGAGCTTCAGAGCTTTTCATTTTTGAATCTCATAGATCTCTACAGAAAGAGAACACACCATAATTCTCCTTCTATGGAGAAGAAAAACAACAGATGGATTGAAAATGCAGCTTGTCATAAGTAATGTACCAGACGGGATTCCATTCAAGATTAAGCACCTGAATTTGTATGACTACATATATTTGAGCTCAGCAGAAGCCCAAAGAGAACTAAATCACTGCTCTCTTCATAGATACAAGAATGACATAGTGAGCTCAAACACCTCATGTGCACACTCTGCTATGCGCCCACCTAAAATTCAGTGTCTGAATCTATAACTTCATTTCACCTCATAAAACCACAGAAATGCTGTCAGTTTCCTCACCTGAAGCCACAGAACCCAGTTACACTACCTCCTAATCACAGTCTCCACATCTAGGGCATTTCAACATTTTAAATATTTGCAGACAGTCAAGTTTTCCCATAGCCAATGTCCTAACATTCAATTCAACACACAATTTCTGTCTCTGGCACCCAGTTTGAGATAATTGCCCATTTTCCTATTTAAGTTCATAATTCTAGATAGCCTGCCATCACCCACCCTTAAAATTCATGTATGTGCTGAACAGGAATAGAAGGAAAAGCAGGAAGATGAGGGACCCCAAGAGCTGGGTTTGGAGATTCTCTCCATCCCCGTTTTTGTGCCCTACAGAGTCGCCATTACCAGGGATCTCCCTGTCCTCCAAAGGCTCTTCATTCTTCTCAAGACACAAAGGACAGGCTACACAGACAGCATACACTGCTATCCTGTTAGCACAAATGAAGGAGGGGAATAAATATATCTTTAATGCATGTCCCCTTCTGTTTTATCATTATCCTAAATGACTGGGAACCTGATGTTTGTTAACCTTTCCTATTTGCCATCTCTGAATGTCTCTTACTACCTTATCAGTAAGGACAAGTTAAAAACAAATAAACTGGAACTAGCATATCATCTAGAAAGTATTAAATTAAAGATTCGTCTACTGCCATTCATCTGTACTTTTAAAAGATTTTTTTTTTTAATGGCTTCATTTGAACAAGAATTTGAATCTACATTTTGTATACTGCAAAAGAACATAACATATTTAGCCATCAATTATTATATAACAGTGCTCCAACGACCCAGAATTATTTGATATTTATCAAAAGGCATCTAAACAAGACTGATTTTTAATAGCATCTTCTAGTTATTCTAGCTCTTTTAAGTATGCAATTCCTCTCTTGGCCACATTACTATGTAACAAGTATCAAAACAAAACAATGCTTTAACAATTACACCTTAAGCACCAAGTACTTCCCTTTTATTAGAGCTATCCCAATCTAAAGACAGTGTATTTTTTAGTTAATATACAATATTTTTCATGTTTTATATAATCTTCATTCCAACTCTTTGATACGAGCTTGCTGACACAAGGGCAGACTTTTGATACAAGTATATACAAAGTCCAACAGAATTCTTCCTAAGGATAACTAAAAATCAAAAACATTTCTTTTCTTATCCACAACAAACCACAACTTTCAACAATACACATAAAGTGAAATCCCTCGAAAATGTCCACCCCAGTAAAATTTCACTTATATCTAATTCTATCAACACTATTTTGGTGGATCTTCCTCCTGATTGCCAGATCTGCATAAAAGGAATGTAAAGGCTGGAATGAAAACAGGTTTTTTCTTCTTAGCATCAGACCACCACTCTGATCTTCCTCTCACATCATACCAAACTAAGTATTAGAAATGATGAAGTGAGCACAGAAATCCCTCAAGCTATTTTGTTTCTTTAACAGAGCTCTTTAATGTCTGTTGCAATGAGCTATTTCTGAAAGTTCACCAACTTGGATGGTTGTTTTGTTTCCTTTATTTGGCTGAGGTTTTGTCTGTGCTGAGATCTTCAGGGCAGATTTTATGGTCCAGCGATATTATGAAGGAAATCAAGACATTAAACTATGACAAGAGAAAGGATAACAAGGGAGGGGAAATGGTGTTTAGTTTTATTTATTTACAACCTAAATAAATTTTATGGATGTATATTTTTCCTAGTCAACCCTCCACATCTCCAAAAACGCTGTAAGAAGCAGAATAACAGCTACAGTCAGTCAGCAACACAAAAGTTTACAGTTCCATTAAAACATGAATGCCTTAATTCAGAAATTTCCACTAGTTAAAAAAATGGGAGAGAAAAAAGCAAATGGATCTTCCCAGTCCTGAATGTTTACAGGTACCTTAAACTTAGTTCTCATCTGATTTCACATTAACTATAAACAAGCATAGAAGAGAGAACATTCACTAATACAGGAAAAAGGAGGCCCTAAGAACGATTTAACCTGAAATGAAGTAGCTGTTCTTTCCTTAAGGGTACAAACTGTAATATAAGAGGTTTAATAATACTATCAACAACGATAAAGTCAGAAATCTGCCTTATTTTCTCTAAAGCTTCTTGGCTGGATATTTCAGGAGTTTTTCTGCCTTTGTTCTACAACCCCATCTTTGCATTACCTGTTGCCTGTAGTTCAGGATGATCTTTGTGCACCTGCCATTCTGCAATAGTGTCAAAGGTCTCATTAAGCTCTGCTTAAGTACTTGTATCTGCTCAGTGCCAAGTAAGAGTGCCTCAATGAACACGACTAAGGGACCACTTCCAAGTTATTGCATTAACTTTTTCATCTCAACAGAAATGAAATACTACTAAGCTACAATCTCAAGAGCAACTTTTATCCTTCACAGTAATTTTCCCCAGCAGTTTCTAAGGAAATAAAACTCTTATCATTACGACGGACAGACAGATTGTGAAGTTTCACCTCCTGCTCCAAAATAAGGGATCATACACATGTCATCCAATTAAATGGCTTCATTGTTGTTAAAGGAAAAAATAAAGGTATTTCTCACTCTCTGCTACCAAAGTCAGTAACCAAAGTTACTACACTGGTTTATCTCCATTTCCAGGTATGCAACTTTTCAGGCCCAACTAAAATGTATCTATGGAATACAGAATGTATTTCCTGTATTAAGTTTACTCACTGTCCAAATGAATGGATTCTGCAGTTTACACTCACAGCATTTCTTCCACTGCCCATGACGCAAAAATCTTCACCAGTAAATTACATCAGATTTTTTTTACCTGTCATTTAAATCTTTATATTTTTAAAGAGGCATTCTGAATTTTATAAAAATACAGGAAAACACATACACAGTATATTTTTCATATTGAAGTACTTTATTTTTAAACACCAACATTTACTTTATTTCACCACCCCATTTCTTCACAGGATAAGCTTTCCTCAGAGCACCTATGAATATCCCTCAGCTAGTTTTAAAGTCTACTCTTTTTCTCATGCTTACCTTTACTCTGAAAACTAAGATCTGAAAACTAAGATATTGGGTTGTGTCACTTTCCTCTGATTACTTTCTCACTTAGAATAGCTTACAGCTCACTACAGTAGTAGTAGTAGTAATAGTTTCAGGCTTTAAGCATCTCATTTTCAAATAGCCTTCCTGAATCTAATTTCAGATTTCCACTCCTTTAAAATTCTCTTCATTGAAAGAAACACAAAACAATGGAAGAAAAACACTTCCCACTAAACCCAGGTGTTAAGCTTTTAAATACAATTTCTACCTCACTAACACATTTTAGTCTTCCTTGATACACTTAATGTTACTAAGATACCTATTTAAAAGAAGATTTGCTTACCTGAAATCTAATAGAAGTTCACAGAGTGCACAAGACAATAGCTTGCTGTAGTGAATCCAATCACACTGCCAGCATCGGATCCACCCACCCTTTTCTACTCATTCTGTATCAGAATACAGATGATCCAGGGCACCTTCACACATGACTAGAGTCTCTCGTTTCTACACCATACGCTGCCCTTTCTCTCAGTAAAATTTCGTTCATTAAGACAAAACACTAATTACGTTTTCTCTCAAAAGATGTAAGGCTAAAGGGTACTAAAGACATCCAACTGAGTAACCTAAAAGACATCCACATGTGCTATACTTGTTGCTGGGAAAAAAAAAAAAAAAGGGAAAACCAGGGTAAAAAAATAAAGTACATGAAGAATGTGGACTGGAACTCTGGAAAAATATGTAGAGAAGCTCTTTCACAAATGAATATATTCCACTCTATTTTCTCTTCTGCCTTCTTTCCATATTCACATGAATAATCTAAGCACACACGCAATGATGAGACCTCACATTGTCTCTCTCTGCTGAACCAACAGTGACCAGTTTAAAATATCAACAAAAGATGCCGACACGTTAATCTTGTTCTCAGTGCAATGGCTGCTCATCCTGCTCATAGTTCCTTCCAGATGGCTCGGTGTGAAAGGGATGGTGGGATGGGGAAGAAGGAATATTCCATGCTGTTCTGAACATCTGTTCCACTGTGTCCATACATTTAAAAAACCCCAATAAAAACCTTCTGTCCACTATCAATTTGACTATTTCAACCTAATATTACTATGCTAACACCAAATACAGTGTAAATGTTATGCATGCACATGAGAAAGGAAAAAATGTCTTTTCAAGTCATGTAAGAATGTTTAGATTTTGCTGTCTGAAGAATGGTCTTGTTTCAATCAGGAAGTACTTATGCCGCACTGAAAACAGAGTTCCCTTTCATATGAACTTTCCTGAAATCTGTATTATCCTCCAAGAATTTATTATCAACCCTTCTATTCAAGCAAACAGAGCTGAACTGAGCCACCATTTGTTTCCCTTTAGTTTTATTATTCTCTTAACTGAAAAGATTCACACTATGCATTTGTTGGAGCCTGTTTAAATTCTATTTAATCAGTTTTGCACAGCAACTCAACAGTATTTTCCCTGTGCATACGAAGAAATAGTGGTAGTCTTTGTTTTTTAAGCAAAGCTGAAAGAAATGAAAATATAAATACCTTACTATACCATACAGTCTACCTCTCAAGTAACATTCACCCTTTAAAAATGCCACCCCTTGAAAAGAAGCACTCAGTCAGAGCTAGAAGAAACTTGTCACAGAGTTAGGAGGAAGAAGCAGAGGAAGAAGCAGTGCTTTGTCCTACAGCACAGAAAAAGAGACTTAGATTGATCATCCCCCCCTTTTGTATCATCTTGACATGTGCGAACCATACGGCGGCTGAATTATTCAGCTCTTTGTACTTTGAATAACCAACGATTACATGTATGAAATTTTAGAAGTACTGAAATACTGACTGGAAAAGCAGCAGATTGCAAAATCTAATTCTGTTTTAACCTTTAGTACCCTAAATGGTAACATTCAGTGAGGAGTACAAACCAGATGAAGTCAAAAGGAACAAAATCACCAAGCAGCGGACAGCGAGTTACACCACTGAGCTAATTAGGTCAGGAACAGCCCTCCACTAGCAGGTCAAAACGTTTCCAGATGTCATCTGGAAAGAGGCTTGGACCTTAATCAGTTGTGAGCAGAGTTTGTTATGCAGACAGAGCCACACGGTTCACACTCTCCATAGCAAAACTCAGCAGCCCAAACAGCTGAGAAAATGTCTACAGACCACTATTACAAAACTCAGAAGTATTCCCATGAAATATCCACCCACCTATTCCAGGATCTTCTTGGACCACAGTCTAAAAAGCAGCATTACAAACACAAATTCCTTCTTCATCCATCTGACAGTTAAAAACAAGAAGGCAAACAGTAGCTTTTCATTTCCCAATTTACGATAAACAACTGAGAAACTATTTTAAGTGTGATTCTTTCAATACAGTCCCTTGAATGATGGCATTAAACATCTTGCAGTGCTTACTTCAAACCTGATTTGGCTATCCAGTGCACATCCCTCCAACAGTTTAGTTTGGTTATGGAAGGCTGCATTTTATGGAAAGTCACATTTAATCTATGCCATAGAAATGGAAAAAAATCTGTAATACAAGAATCATTACCATGTAATTTTTTACACTACTTTAGACAATGCTGGAACAACTCGCAACAGAATATTGGAAGTCTGAAACTATAAACAAGCTTTTTCTTAACATTTCAGACTACAGTAATGCACAAACCACTCCTGCAGACCATTAAAGTGTATTTGTCCCAGTCTTCTTCCTTCACAAAGAGTAGTGTTACCAGAAGCAAATGCCTTGATTATATAAAGAAAATGTAAGTCAGCATGCCTAGCTGCAACTTAAGTTGATCCCATTTAACAGAGCCTTACCGGGTTTAAAGTGCTCGAAATAACTGTCTGGGTCACAGTCCATGTGACAAAGGCCACCTGGTAAGGCCTCAGGAGCCCTCCTGCAGGGAGAACATGCCATTCAGATCCTCAAATGACCTCAAGCTAAACCAGAAGGAAAGTCAGTAATTTGTTTCTCAGAACTTCAATTAACCCTAAATTGGAGGGGAAAAGTACAAAAGGGATAAAGGATCCTGTTCATGTTCAATAATATCCATTTTATGGTAAGAGAGTGCTCCTTATTTTCCACATCTAATATTTACCATTTCCTTTTAGAAAAGCATTTTTCAGATTAAAACATGAATCTGTTTTTAGAACTTTTACCCCATAGCAGTTGATCTAAAACATCACAGAAAAGTGTTAAGATTTCACATAGTTCAGTTAATCCAAAAATCTAAAATGTCTTAAAGAAGTATCAAGTTCTCTTATGGTTCTCTCCCATACAAGAAATCCTCTCGCTATCACATTTGCATATACACACAAGTACAGTTCATATACATATGTTTTATATATACACATACACTCACAGTTTATACGCATTTATTATATATATGACACACTAAGAGAAGAGAGCAATAACATAGGTCAAACAGTAAAGAAAAAGGACTTCATATCACTGACAATTCACCATTAATTTTTCCCCACCTCAACCCCTAACATGCCTCCTCCACTCCCAGTTCCCACCAGGCAGGAAAGCCTTTCCCAGAAACAACTGCAATGATGCTTTATCAGGCTACCACAATATCACAATCCTTAAAAAAACTTTCAGTCAAGCAACTTCAAAATCCACCTGAACAACCACACAATAGCAGCAGAAATTTCCTGGCATGTGTCAGGCAACACATGGACAACCCATTAAGACTTAAATTTTTACAAAATTAAGCAACATCCTCAGATTTCCTCAAGGTGAAGCTTTACTCGCACACCATGAATTTGCAGCAGAAAACAGAATTTCCCAAATTTTCCTGGATATGACACTACTTTCTTTATATATGAGAAACCTGGAAATGACAACTTGTTTATGTGGGGGGAAAAAAAACAGATTTATTTTGGGCGCTTTTACGGAAAAACTGAAATAAATATTTTGTGTTTGGATCCAACAGCTGAGTCTAAGTGAATCAACATCAAAAATTCCCAACTATTTTCATCCTGAGCCAAGTGTGCCATCTGTTCCCATGAAGTCCATCTTTTGGTAGCTACCACACTACAGAATTATCACTAAGTGCCTTGCAATCAAGGACTGGCATCCACATCAAGAAAGATACTCTGAGTGATAGAGCAACGTGCAAGAGAGCAGTAAAAATTCAAAATATAAAAGAAAAACAACACAAAAAACCAACACACCACCCAAAAGGTCACCACAAAGTACAAGCAGCCTTATTAAGGCCCCTCCATTAATGCAACTTTTAGTGTTGTGATCATTTCACTCTGGTGCCCAAGGAGAGATGAGCTCTGGTTTTCCCAGGGTGGGGATGCATTTCCAATCTTTCCTACATGTTATCTGCCTCTGCACCTGAACACTAATGATGTTATTTCCCTCTTCCAGGTAATCTTCCTCACTGTCTTCCACACAGTAACATCGTCAAGTAATCACAGAAACCATTCCTGTTTGACGCGTGAGAAATCAGCAGTGTGTTATTTTTCAGCTCATAAAGTAAAATAGTAACAATTACATATGGCACAGCAGAACATTCAGTGATCACAAGCACAGGAGGTCCCAACAACTGAATTATAAGCAAGTAATGAGTAGGGTCCAGCAGAAATCAAGATGGATCATACTCCTTTCCCTGGCCTTATCAATACTGAAGACATTTTTTTCAAAACTGACTTATATGGACAGATACCTATTTATACCTTTCACTAGGAACAGAATACCATGAGAAATGCAACTGCAACAAAAAAATAAATCTAAACACACCTGATATAACTCTTATTAATATATAAGCACAAGATTGTAAGCAGCTACATCTCCCCAAATAAAACCCACTACCTTCTCTTTGTGTTTCTGTTCCTTTTGTGACAGATCCTCTCTCATATTAGCATCCCAAATTCAAATGCCAAAGTTTTGCTCACTATCAACTTCCTAATAACATATAATCCCGATCTTAAGATTTTTTCCTTTTACTGTTGTTTTGTTTTGGAGTTTTGGTAGTGTTTGGGGCTGTAGTTTTTTGGTTGGGTTTTTTGTTGAGGCTTTTTTTATTTGGTTGGGTTGTGGGGGGTTTGTGGTGGGGGCTATTAAATAAAGCTAAAATCAATGTCCAGCAGTAGTACAAGTATCATGCTCTGATACAGTAACATTGGCTTACAAAGCTTTATTTGCAACATTAAAGAGATTTCCTCATTACACATACAGTAACTCCCATTGTGAGACAAACAAGTTACTATAAAACCATAGTAAGTCCCAGACAGAATTCAGCAGTCAGTCTTCTGTAAAAACCCCCTTTCAAGACTTGAAGGCTGGAAAGTTGTGTTCCATGAAATTTGGCATTGTATCAACACATCTCCATGGAGCTGGCAGGGCAGAAGAGCTCCAGAAACCAGCTTCAAGGAAAAAGCACTTTTACTATGTACAAACAATCACTAAAAGGAGGCTTAAGCAACTTTTTCTCCTAGCTAAAATCATCAAATCTTAGCTAAGATTATTGGGGATGCAGAGGTTACTAATGATAATACTAAATATTTTTTAAAGTCTGCTTCATTCCAGCATTTTTAATCAATGCACTTAAATATCCCGTGTGAAACCTGTGTAAACCAATTCTTCCTGGTTTTCTTCAAGACATAAATGTTTATGTCTCAAAAATGTAAACTCAGCTTTTTAAGAGTCTATGAAATTTCAGAACCTAACAATGAATATTTGAAAACATCATACTGATTCATAGATATGTCTGTAACTCTCGTCTTTTAGTCAGTGCCAAGTGTGGATGAATGCCAAGTGTGCCTGAGTTGGGAGGAAAATAGTATCACATATAATAAAAGCACAATTGATCAAAATATATGGAGTCCACAAGACAGCAGCACCATCCATCAGAGTTTTCCACTTGTGAACCTCTGGGGATGTTCAAAGACTTCAAAAGCAATTAGGAAAGCAGTAACTAAGACTGCATTAGCAAGTTGTACGGTACACAATAGGAGCACAGTCACCTGAAGAGCAGAACAGTTGCTGCTGCTGATCCTACATCCATCTTGTACACATTTTTTGCATGGGGCAGCAGGATTGTTTGTGCCAAACTAGCACTCTCCCAGTCTCATGGCCCATCAGATGCTGAAAACCATTACCTATGGTCCTAGACATAACCTTTTGGTTTTAGACTCATCAAAAAGGAGAGGAGTTCATATACTCCACATTTGGGCAATCTGCATCATAAATATAATCCTGGATTCAAACCAAGCCTATAGCATAATGAATCATAAAATGCCTGTTGTTCCAGCATGTTTGAATTAAAAAGCTGAAAAAGCTGAAAAAGAAGAGTTTTATTTTGGTTTTAATTTTTTAAGGACAAGGTGGAAGAAAAGAGGCAAATACTGGTTAAAAAAAACCCTGATCATCTAAGGCTGAAAACCTGTCACACAATATTTTTTACTTATGGCTCCCTACAGTATTTGCAAGTGATGGCTCCACATGAAAGAAGGGACTAAAACAATTCTGTGTACAAAAGTCTTAGCTTCACTGGTCCTCTCCCTCCCTACAATGCACTCAGCCAACCAACACTTGGGGAAGGATTTCATCTTCCTCAGTGGCTGGCAGTGAAACACATACCAAATTCCTGGCAATACAGCCAACTAACACCCACGGAAGGAGCAACAGACTGCCTAAACCTGCCAAGTATCATCAGAACGCCTAGTACAGTGAGGTTACCTAACACCTGTGTTCCTACAGTATTTGTACATCTTGACATTAAATTTACTCTCCAAACTTGAGAAAGGCAAGAAATAGCATTCTCCATTATAGCACAAAGCCACCTGACAATGGTGACCAGCACGCAATGCCTGTAGAAGGATCAGAAACTGGGCATAGATCACATGAATATTTAGCAACGCTTCAACCACAAGATGAGTTACGTTTCCTTCTCAGAAGCAAAAGCCCCAGGATCCGCTCCACTGAAACTTGTGCTTTTTAAGACAGCTGTAAGCCAACCGCTCCTTGATTTAATTAAATGGATTCCTTCCCCCATTCCCTGTTTCAACATTTATGCTATTATAGCTGCTGCTCCTGGCTGAGCTGCTTCTGGTGCTGGAATCAGATTGGAAATCAGCAGAAACTTAATCCAGAGGAAAGAAGTCAAAGCATTTGATGGAATTACTGCCCTTATATCTGAGAGCACGCAAGTGATAGTGAGAGCACTCAATCTGCTTCAGCATAAAGGAAAAAAAAAAAAAGCAATTCCAGCTAAACTCCCATTTCATACCCAAACATGACAGAGGCATTCAAAACACCAGTTAAAATGTTTAGTTGTGCAGGTGAATAGCAAGCTAAGCCCAAGTGACAAGATAACAAGACCTGAAAGTTTAGTTAAACTGCTTCCTACAAGAAATGTCATCAATATTGTCGTATTAAAAGAATTTTAGTCTAGTTCATAGAATAGCCCGAGTTGGAAGGGACCCGTGAGGATAGTCAAGTCCAACTTGTAACTTCACACAGGGTGACCCAAAAGTTAAACCAGATACTTAAGTGTTGCCCAAATGCTTCTTGAACTTTGACAGGCCACGACCACTTCTCTGTGGAACTTGTTCCAGCCCTTGACCACCACTTTCAGTCAAGAACTTTCCCCTAATATCCAATCTGAATTTCCCCTGATGCAGCTTTACATCACTTCCTTGCATCCTGTGACTGGTCACCAGACACGAATAACATCAGCACCTCCCTCACAAGGAAGTTTTAAGCAATAAGGTCACTCCCCAGTACCTTCTTCTCCAATTTAACCTAGTATGTCCAGCTGCTCCTTATAAAGTCATGCCCTCCAGTCCTGGTCCATCTTATTGGCAGGAACACAAACCTACAACACTAAAGGCCTCAGAGCTCTTGCAATTTTCTGTCACCTTCTGCTGCCACATTTTCCAAAATCACATAGGAGGCCCAGAAGGTCAACAAAAAAACTCAACACTGAATAGAAGAAAATAGATATTTCTTATATCTTTATTCCTCGGGCTCACAGAAGCATCTGCCATGTCCCAGGGACTGCAACACACAACATCCCACATATTCATTACAAATCCTGTGTACCTTGTTAGACATGTAAATGGTTTATGGCTGCATCATTTGCATCTCTTCTCTATGCTTTTAGTGAATACTAACCTGGTGTACATTGATTTCTGTGGTTTGTTCACAAAAAGAAAAAAAAACAGCACACACTCATAAATATTTAAGGTCAAATTCATTTTACAAGCATGAAATATTAATTTTTTTAAAAATAAATATAGAGTACTCTGAAACAGAAGAGTGGATAGAAACTCAAGACAAAAATTGGTATTCTCTTCTCAGGAAGAACAAGTCATCAATCTGATGAAAGGTACCATGACACCTTAGGAAAAGCAGTTGTTCTTACCTCCTAGTAAATTGTGAAGCTCACTTGCTTCTTTTCCAAGAGAGTAAGACAGAATCAAGGACAAACAATTAAAAAAAAAAGAAATCATTCTCTATATGTTTTGGATCTAAAGAGTCTTAATTCTTAAAATTCACAGAGAACAGAACATTTCTTTACTTGTTCACCATTACTTTAATCACCAGTCATAAAATAGTATGCAAGTAGATTACACTTTGAACTGATGAAATCCATATTTATTAACTGCAGAGAGAAACATTCATCTATCAAAATTAGCCAAATACCTGAAAGAAAGTTGCTCAGTTTTATACTGATGATAAGATGCCCTGCCCACATGCCAGAGCCACAGGCCATTTTCTTCCTTTAAAGGAAATGTGCTTTATCTTCTCCTTTCCTTCTAAGCACCACTGCTTTGTGCATACTCTACTCCAACCACCCATACAGCGAGGAGGACTCGAGTCCTTCACACGTTGTACAGCCCCCTTCCTGTACTGACTCAGACTCTGCTGTCCACACCTCACTTCTGGCAAAGTCCAATACTTTACAAGTTCCCAGCTGGTCCAACAAGAGTTGGAGGCACTGGTAACCAGGAGGAGAGGAATAAACTAATGCTTCCAGCTACCCTTTCTCTGCTGCAGTTTCACACTGAAATGTTTGCCTATTTGGTACAAAAAATTTTTCTTTTTTTTATTATTAGAACTGTTTTCTAGTCATAGACATATTCTAACGACTGTTTCTTACTCTCAGAAGAAAGAGTCCAGCAACTAAAAGAATGGGACAGGATGGCTGCTTCACCCCATCCACTCCCCAGAGACATTCCAAACTCTCCTTCCAGTGTCAGGGCAAAATCACTTATTCAAAGGCTGTGATATTATTTGAACATGAGAACTCCTCCAAGAGGCCCCATAAGAGGTCAACTCGTTCTACAAAACCCTCAGACCTAAATGCACCTTCTCCCCAGACAGTGGGGAAAATGCGCCGAGCTAACTAAACACTGACAGGCTAGAGATCAGGCAGCTATCTATAAAGACTTGGTGCTTTGTGTTTAAGAAGCCATTAACACATCTTGTTAAACTGTTTCAATGCATAGCTGGGGCTGCTTGTAGCTGCAACTACAATGTTTAAGGGCAGTCTGTTTAATCATTAAGACTGTTCTTGGTCATGCCAAGCAATAGGACAAGAGGCAACGTGCAGAAAGTCATACATAGAAGTTCCACCTGAACATGCAGAGGTTGGACCAGATGATCCATTGTGGCTTTCTCTGCAACCTTACCCATTCTGTGAAACATACAAACTGCACATAAAAAAAAGAGGAAGCTTTAAAAGTGAATGTTTCATTGACAAGTAAAGGTTTATGACTGCAGTGAGTATTGATAAACTACACTTTAATTTTATTCCTGAATTTAAAGAAGAAAGGAATCATCTACATCCTCGTGATGATCACTGCAGTCTCTTTTGAACTTAAACAGAGCAGCTTGAAATTAACTACAGCATCTATTTCAAAAATTAAAAAACCCCAACTGATTATGTTCCCCAGCCCAGTTCCACAATGGTTAGTACTGAACTTCGCCTTGAGTTTGCTTCTAAATATTTAGCATCATGGATGAAAACACTTTCCATATTAGCTATCATTAAATTGCTTTGAACAAAACAGATTCCTAGATGTTCATTCTTAACATTAGTAAGTAAATTTTGAACCTAAAAACATGAAAACAATGGGGGGAAAGTTAAATCCTGGAATGTTAGGGTCCAGGATGCTTTTGTGTTCCTTTAAACAAAGAACAGAAACAAAGAAAGATGCAGAATTCTGAAGTGAACTTACTGCAAACTTGACCCCCTCCCAGCACTACTGTTGCTGTTCTACTGGTGATAAAATCTTCTCTTGTGAAATGCAATTAATTATTAGTTTAAAACCCACTGAAGTGATGAGATCCCACAATCCAAGAGGAACAGATTTCTTAACTACAGCTGTAACCAGCTGCCTGCTGAGCAACAAGATGACTGCTACTGCCACCTCTGTGATGAGGCTCCAGGAGGCAATGCTGTGGTTGCTGGCACCTTTCCTGCGACTATTTGACAACCACATCAGAGAGAGCAAGACCTGCAAGACTGATGGGGTAACAGTAGGCACAAAGGCACTGACTCCAGCTCTCAAAGGCTGTCATTCAAAGGCATCTCTGATGTCATGGATCTTCCATACACCCTATAAACTGAAGTAACAAACCTGTCAATACTTACATTGCTCCTAACTACCACCTTAAGATAGTCAATGTGATCTATAGAGACTTTAAGCAAGCTGCATGCATGAAAAAAACCAAGCTAAGACTAATCTACACACAGTTCAAGACATAATTTAACTACATCAGTTAAATTTAGAAACTGATTTAGTTAATCATTGCACAGGCAAGATTTAAGCCTCATCTTCACACACATCCCTACACAGTAGCTGCATATTCAGAAAGGAAGTTATTATGATGCCAATCATGGAAAAAGTTCAGAGAAGAGGCCAATGACTGCATTTATTTGCAATAATGAAGTAGCACTGAATTTCCCAGTCTCAGACAGTGAAAACAAAGAATATTTCTGTATGTGCTCATAACACTATCTTGAAAACATGATGAGTGTGCCAATGCTCTCACAGCGCAAATGCCAGTTTTAATACACAAAAGAAGAAATTTAGTAACATCAAACCTATTTTGTCAGGCTGCAATTTAAAAATATAAAGCCCCTCAACTCCATGGAGTCAAGTCCAAAAGTGCAGACTGAGTAGAGCTCAACCCAAGACAGGCAAGAGTTAAGCCCAAATATTCAGCCTTTTTTAATATCAAAACCAAACAGAAAAAAACAAGCGTATAGAAAATGTACCTCAAGATCAGAATCTATGATCACTCCTCTATAGTGTTTTAAGTCACTTTCCCCCAAACCCAGTTCCACCTCGTTTTGGCTTTACCATTTGCAATGCAGGAATTCAGGGATATTTTCTCCTCTCTCATAGGCCTTTTTTATTTCACAGGAGACCGTGTGAAAAATTGTCCTGCTATTCCTCCCATCCACTGCTATGTGATTAGTGATCTTCAGCTTTTGGCTACCCAGGTAGTCCAAAACCGTTCCAGTTGTTCTCCTGAGACTATTTATCTCTCCTGCCCAACCTAGTTTTCACACTCTCTTCCCTACTCTGAAAAGCTTCTTCCCTTCAGGGAATGTGGAGATTAGAGTCTTCTACCAAGATTCCTCAGACACTTTTCCTAATAGTTCGTTGTAAATCGAGAAAATCATTCCCTAATTTACCGGCCACACATTTGGAAGCTTTCACAAACATTTAATACGGTATTCTTAGCAACTTTGAGAACTTTTGAGGGCATTTATGTAAGCAAAACACACTAGGAAATCCAGAAAAGCAAGAAAAGACAAGGCACAAATACAATCCAAGTGACAAAATAAGTAACATAATTTAAAATTAAAATGCCTAACTATGCATGCAGAACAGGTGAATTGCGCGATTTAAATATTTAATTATGACTTTAAGTGAAAGTCTTTGAAGCAGAAATTTAAAAACAAAACAAAAAACCCTACATTTCTGTAGAAACCAATGATTATTTTAAGAACAAGTTTCTCATTTTACTGATCCTGCAGAGTTTCCAAATTGTATTTCCAATTAGAATGTTTGTGATACATGAATGATTGATGTTCAACCAAAAATTAGAATTTGTTTACTGAAATTAGGTTTTAATATTTAAAAAAAAGGCTGATTTTCAAGTATATTCAACATTGTCTTTAAATACCCTTCAGCTACACCAAACTGTAGACTATTAAACACTAGACACTTCAATCAAACTCTGCACAAAAGTTGTGCTTAACCTGCATAAAGAAACAGAAAAAAACTGATAATACTACACTGAGTATGTACAGCAAATATCTCAAAACCATTTTTGAAGTTTCATGAATAAATATAACCTAGGTAAAATGTTCCAAAACGTAGGTTCTTATTCCTGTAATAACTAACTTCTACATCTTCCCATGAATAAAAGCAATGACCTTTACATCCAGCAAGAAACGCAATTGAAATATAACAGTGCTGCAACATTCACTGCTTCATTATATAATAGGCAATATGTTAAGCTAATTGTCTAGTAGTGAAGCATATTTTCAGTCTGTGACATGTCCATTTGGTTTACCAATTTTTTGCAGACTATTTACTTTCCCTGAGACACTTCCTCTGCTTTCTCCGCTTTTGAAATTCACGGCAAGGGATCTTTCCCCAAATAATTTCATTTTAACAATCAAGCCACCTTACCATTAAACGGGGAATGTGAGAAGAGTTAAGGGGAAAAGAATGGGTTTTCTTTCATCCTTCTTCAAGGCTGTTGCTATAACTCCCACATTCCTGGGTGCACCACGTTGCTTACTGATCCCTTCATTCCTTGAAGGAAAGTTTACTACTTGACACTGTGCACACAGGCATTTTCCAGAATTCCTTTTTCCAAACTTGAAATGCAACCTCTTTCAGAACATATATGCTGATAAGCATCTTGAGTATCATCAAGCATGTCATCAGGACTCAAAATCAAAATAAGCACATGCGACGTTCAGCTCAGGGGACAAAGTGTGGCAAAGGATCACCGCCAGGGGGTTACAGACAGACTCAGCTCTCCAGGCAAAGCCGACAGTACCCTAAACACAGCTGTATACTTTGCAGTTTTTCATAGACCTTGAGGCTGGAAGTGTTTTGTGCCAAAGGCAGCACTATGAGGGGCAATGCAGGAAGAAAACAGTCCCTGCTACAAGTAGCTGATCCTACTTTTAACCTCATCTTCTACAAAGGAAGGACAACAAACCTGCTCTCCGTCTTCTTCCCCTGTTCAAAAGGTTTCTCTTTCCCACTGCAGCAGCTGACAAGCTGCAGCCCCCTAAATAAATACATACATATGCTTATCTGCTTTACTTATTCTAACAAAATTGTCTGCACTTTGGCAGCAGCCCTTCATTACCAGCTCCCAGTGTGTCCCACACTGAAGGAAGTGCTGCTCTTCCCTCAACACAACAGAGACTCCTCACCTAAAAGTCTGTGGTGTGGTGTGGCAGCTGAGACTGGGGGAGGGGGATATTTCCCAGCAAAGCTAGTTTAATATCAATAAATATAAATCTTTTATTATCCGTTGCACTTTGAGGCAAATATTTAACCTCAGCAGATTTAGTTTAAATCTCTTAGACAATACATCAACAAAGTACAGATTATACAGGGTAAAAGTAATTAACAGATGCAAATTTATAAATCCAGTATCTCACAAACAACCATGAATAAAGGAAATTTATTTCTGTTTTCTACACAATAAGATTAGTACTTAAATGCTACTAGTCTCCTGGGCTAGCAGTGCCTTTGACATTTGTTTCAGGGCCTAAACCAGCACATCTTCAACATCACAAAAATATAAACCTCCTTCCCAACGCTAACTCCAAACCTTCTGAACAGTTTCCAAAATTCATCAACATCTTCAGTTCAAGGGACTTAGCGCAGTCTCCAAAGGTATTTGTAATGGATTCACAAATGCAAAGTAAGTGGCAAGGAATGTTCAGGAAGAGCTCTCTTGAACAACTTACCATCTAAAACAGGAGCACACAGAATACCTTCACTGTTCACACCTTTGAGAAAACAGCTGTTCTGTAACTTGCTAGTCCACTCAGGTGGCTTTCCCTGCCAACAAAGACAAACTTGATATTAGTCTTTCAGTAACAAAATCATTAAAGATATGCATTAAAAATGGATTTTGGTTTGGTGATCAGCTAAAAAAACACAGTAAAACATGTATGAGCAAAATCCAGAAAGTTTTAAACATTTTGTGCTAAACATTTCATGTTACAGCTTAATTTTTTTCAAGGTAAGAGAATAGCTTGTGTTATTTCATAATCAATGCCCTTTTTTAACTGGAAATATCCACAGAGAAGTAACATTTACCCACTTGAAGACTGTGGGGATGGAAAAATGAGATAACAGCCTACAGTAAAGCATAATAAACCAGCAGGTTTGAGTCCCTCAGAGATACTTCACAGTGAATTAAATATTACTAAACACAAATCCACTACAACAGACTAAAAAAGCAATCAGAATCTCTTGCAAAATTAAGTATTGAGATATTTCCATGAAAATATTACAGTTCTTAGCATCAAAGAATATTCTGACTTATAGACTAACATTTATTCATACACTAAGATTTTATAAATTAAGGGGTTTTGCTGTTAAGATATAAATGCCCTTTCTGCAAGAACTGCACAAAACCAATCTCTAAACTAGATCACTTGCTCATAGGAGACTAATACCACAACCATACTTTTAAACACTGCTGCTAGGCATTTCTTGATGATCTTGCTTAAACATTTTAGACAAAATTTACAAGAGAAAAAAAATTCTCTATTTCAAAGACACAATTCTAAAATAGGATTCATAAGAAATCCAAAGCATCTAGACAAGCAAAATATTACAGCTTTAACATCATGGTACCCAAAAACCTTGATTCCAATAAGCATTGGTGCAGTAACCACCTATTCCAAATATAATATTGCCCTCTAGTTAACTTGCTACCAAAATCTACCAGTTGGTTAAGGTCTTCATCCTCACTTAGAGCTGAACTGTTCTGAAGTTACACATTATAAAGGGCTCATGTACATATAATTCATTCACATTGTCATTACCAGGACAAGTGTACTATGAGGGGAAAAAGTGCCTTCCAAATACAACTTGACAGTCCTGACTCAATTTACACCAACAGGATCCTATTAACCTAAGTTAACATTAGAGGGACCTGCTGAAGGGATTTCAGGAGGGCCATGATGATTATCAGAGGGGCTGGAGCACATCTCCTATGAGGATAGGAGCGTGGATAAGAGAAGGCTTTGGGGAGACCTTACAGTACCTTCCAATAACTAAAGGAGGTTGACAGGAAAGCTGGAGAATGACGTTTTACAAGGGCATGTAGCAATAGGACAAGGGGAAATGGCTTGAAACTGAAAGAGAGTACATTTAGATTAAATCAAAAAAGAAATTCTTCCGTGTGAGTGCAGTGAGACACTGGATCAGGCTGCTTAGAGATGTTATGGAAGTGTTCAAGGCAAGACTGAATAGGGCTTTGAGCAGCCTGGTCTAGTGGAAGGTATTCCTGCCCACAGCATCTAGTTGGAACTGGATGCTCTTTAAGTTCCCTTCCAACCCAAGGCATTCTATGATTCTCTAAGTGACTTCAACAACAGTCATTTACTTAAGTATACCTGTGGTTCAGGAAACAATAAGTCTGCTTTAGAGCTATTAGCACTGAAATTAAAACGCTACAGAATAGACATCATAGAGCACTTACAGGACAAGGTGTTTGGGACTTCACATAGAGCTTAAACCCTCTAGTGTGACTAAGAATGTATTTACACATTGCATAGCCTCAGTAGCCTAGCAAAGGCATACAGAGCCTTTGGAAAACCCCATAAAAGGGTCTGGTCAAATAAACACCTGAAGAAAAGTACAAAGATCAGTGTCTACAGAGCCATTGTACTGTCTACTCTTTTATATGGGTCTGA
>JAWWEV010000001.1:46873970-46917731 GCA_035583235.1 Hafferia zeledoni | reverse complement strand
ACGCTGTGCCTCACCTAAAAAATCCACTGTGCAGGCTGGAAGGGCACGTGGGGAGAGCCCTGCCCAAATCTGCATTCGTGAAGTCTGGCCATACAATACACTCCTCACTTGCCCTCTCTAACCGGCCTTTCCACTCAGGCACACAGCAGTGACCCAAGCATCGCTGTCCTTACCTTACAGGACATCAGAAGCACAAAAGAGGAAAGACAAAGGAAGGCTTTGCAACAAGAACAGCAGTGCTAGGCTGTAAGAAAAAGCTGCTGGAGAGGGAGCAGTGGGCAACAGCTGTACACATCAGCTATCACTGCATATCTCAACTATAAAGCCTCAAATCAGGGAATACTCAGACTAAGATGGCCATTGCAGTCATCAGCACTGGAACAACTTTGTCACCAGATTTAATCTGAACCCCAGACCCCACCAACAGCTCTGTCAACTGTATCTCACTCACAGCAAGTTACAAGCAGCTAACTGGTTAATTAATCCGTGGAAGAAGGTCCTGATGGTCGTATTTTGTATAATGTTCTCCATTTTTAAATACAGCAGAGTTCCAGTAATTCCCCACTTATACTCACTGTCCTTTAAACATAGCCTTAACATTATGTTCTCTTGGCCCTGGCAACCAAGCTTAAATAAAATACTTTTTATTAGATTATACATGTTTTTCAGGCTTCACTGATGAGGTGTTTTGTTCACCTTTAGTTTCTATGAGTGTTATCAAGAGCAAAAGGAAATATTTTTGCACACACCATCTTTTAGACAATCAGTGAAACTCAAGCCCTCTAAAATACAATTACATTTTACCCTTCATCTATTATAGAATTATAGATTATCTTGAGTAGGAAGAGACAATCACCAAGTTTAACTCCTAACTCCACTCAGGGCAACCTAAAGGTTAAGCCAGATATCTAAGAAACCAGTCCGAATGCTTCTCAAACCACAACATGCTTGGGGTCACAACCACATCTCCACAGAGCTTGTTCCAGTGTTTGACCACCACTCTCAGGGAAGAGCTTGTTCCTAATATCCAGTCTGAACTTTCCCTGCTTTTATACCAGCACAGGAAGAAACATAACCCCTGCATAAACGTCAAAAAAGTCTGTCTTGTTTGAACTTCAAGGTGATAAATATTTTTTCCTTTACGTAAATTTATCTGTATGTGCTGCTGTGTAAATTAACAACACTTGGTTGGTAAGAGTTTTAACTCAAGAAATTATTCTATAGTTTCTACAAAGGACACATTTCCACAATAGGGATGTACGATAAAAGGTCATGGCAAAGACACAGTAAAACAGAGTTTTGATTTATGGAATTAGAGAGAACTCAAGCAAGGCTGTAATTCTGTGCACAACATTTTAAAATCTCAGGTTTTTTCTTCTCCTGAAGAAAAATACATTGAAGTTAACCAAAAATTTGCATTTGACAAATTAATGGAAGTTATACCTGCCTTAGTGTAGGCTACTTCTATTTATATCAATTATGAGGACTGTAAAACATGAATTCTGAACAGATTCAAATTACTACTGATACTCTGCAAGAATAAAGACATTATATTCGTAACTAACAGGTAGGAAGAAGCTCCAAGAGTCTTCAAAAAGAGTAAGTAAAATACTGCTAAATGGAGAGGTCCACCAAAAAAAATCCCCATACCTTCTGGGTCAATTCTAGATCCAGACACTAATAACATCAGCTTAATGGCAGCATATTTCAGTATGTGAGAGGAAAAACTAATTCACAGTGTGTGGAAATTCAAGACACCTATGAATCCTTAATACAAACAAATTCTGAATTTTTTAAGAAAAAGAACCAAGCAAATCCAATAAATTCTTACCATACTAACAAGACTCAAACAAAAATTCTCCAGCTATCTCACCTGCCTAAAATAAAGAAATCAAACAAGATAAACCCTAAGTTTACAGCCTAAATCAGCACAAAGACTTCCATTTTCAGCTCCAGCTGTTTCTACGAGTAAGTTTCTTTATTTCTTCCCAAATACGTTGTTTCCCCTTTTGGCAGAAGAAAAAAATTACATCTATCAGCAGCTAAAAATAGTTCAGTTATGCAAGTTTTCAAAAGAGGGGTGAAAACCAGCAACCCTTTTCCAGTTTAAAAGAACCACACCCCAGTGCAACATTTCAACAGCTTTTACCAGAAGTCAGCTTCTGAACACTTAGACTTAAATACAGTGTTATTAAATAAATGTGAAGGAAAGCAATTGGTTAAAGTTGAACAAATAAACCTGGCATAACTTCACGGTATTTTCATTATTACTTCTGAAAGCAGACTAAATTCTCAGGAGAGAATGTAAGTACTAAGGCTCAAGATGCCTCAGTTTAATTCTTAGTCGAGACACTGATTTTCCTTAAGAATGCAGTGTCCCAGTTCAGCAGGTGGGACCAGTTTATCACTGTGAGGGGGTGACCAAAGCTGTGTATTCCACACCCTCTATTCACTCCCATGAACTATTAACAATGCACCATTTGCAGCAGCTGCCCAGGGCACACCTGACCCCTCAGGGTGTGAGCTGGGTGTGAAAGACACCTGTGAGATAAGAGATGTGATAACTCCCCTCCAGGGAGTCGTCAGCACCTCCACACCCAGCCTGAGGTGTCATGTCTGCTAATGGGCCAGCAAGGATTCCAAAATACCCCATGACTCACAGAGTGAGATCACCCATTGTGGAACTCCCCACCCTGGGGGAGGGACTGGGCGGTACCACCTGGACCTGAGGGTACATGGTCTTAGGGTTTGAAGACCTCGGGGAACCACCTGTCAGTTCCAGAGAAGGATCAGAACCTCAACAAGAGGAGACCACCACCCTTCACCAGACTACAACCATCATCTGCACCAACAGGTTTTTTCACTTCCTTTTGCTTTGGACTTGGGGGAACCATGTGGGGTTCAGCACAGGGGCCAACAAACACCATTGTGTTTGTGCCCCAGGGTGCTGGGTTGTACTTGTGCATTTTGTGGGTTAAAACCAACTTCTCTTTGTGCCATTGCATTTATTGTAACATTGTTATTAAATTGTAGCTCTGACTTATAATCTCTTTTGTGTTGAGTTTGTTTTCTCCTGCCAGTTTACATTTAAACCGGCACAGTGCAGGTATTCTGCATGAGAGTCTTCCATATGGAGAAGTTAATATTCACTCTCTACCTCTTTATCTTTTCTTCTAGAGAATAAGCAGTCACAGCCTGTGCCCTGTCATACTCCTTGCACAGGGGAAGCTCCAGAAGGCAAAGTACAGTTATGTACATCAGTGGAAGACATTTGTTATTGATCATATCAGTGATCTCCACATACTGAATGGCATTAAGTTTAGAGAACTAAGAAATGGGTCTGATAAAACCAATTGCTCCCCCAACAGTCCTGTATATTAGTGTCTTTCCACTGTTGAGATAATTAACAAAATTTTGTCTCGTAGCCCACTGAACACACACAGCCTGTTTAGTAGCTCACACTATTAGTGCAATTCACATGATACACAGCCTGTAGCTCAGTATCCCAGGCAAGGAAAAGTAAAATAAAAACAAATCACAGTAAAGACCACAAGAAGTCCCAAAACTTTAATTGGAGCCACACATAAATCAGGAACACCACACATCACGTTTGAATTAAAAAGTCCAAGAAGGGCTGCATTATACAACCCATATCAGATTCAAGCTCAGTTACAAGACAACATTAAATACACACCAACTAAACACAAGCCTGCAAGAGCAGACTGCAAGTAACTGCTACAATATTTCTTGCTTCTTCCTCATGAAAAGAAGTCACGAGAATTCTGAAAGGCTGCTCAGAAGAGCAAAGAGTACATTAAGATGTGACTGTCCATGTAGGAGTTTGATCAAAAAAGAGACTTGCAAATGCATGAAAGCTAATTCACTGTCCAGGTGACACTGGTAATACAGCGACTTAAACACTCACCTGCCATCAGCTCTTGTGGAATTCTTCACCAAAGTATCTGCTCTAGTTTAGTTAGGTTTTCAGAAACCCTGTCCTTTTACCACTCAGTGTTTAAGAAACTTCAAAACAATATTCCTATCATCTGTCACATAATGGCTTTTCTTCCTCTTTCCTCCATATGGAATATTGCCCACAGACACTACTATTCTTATTTCAGAAAAATATATAGCATCTACCTTCTTACTGAAGAAAAACAAAAATAAACCTAAGCTAAAGTAAGGACACTGAAGACCAGGTGATCCATGAGAAATTTATATTGCTACTCCTAAAATCATAATCCTTTGAGGCATGTTGTACAGACAAGACATATACTGAAAAAAAAGCAGGTTAATATTGTTATTAACTACCAAATGTCACATGTTGTACCATCTAAATCAAACAAGAAGCCTCAATAACTTATTCCTGCTATGAAAATACCTTTTTTAAGCATGAGTGATTCTATTTCTGACATGTAAACTCATCTTTTAATACTTCCATGGACAAATGGAAAGATTAACAAAGACCATTCAATTTGAGTTACTATTCAGAAACTATTGTGTATAATCAAGACTATTGTTTCAGTATCTGATTAAAAAAATGTTTTCTATTTTCTCTTTATTTGAAGAAAATAGCCATGGAAAATGAGAAGAGGACTGGCTCAATTATATATTATTTCACGTACAACAAAATCTCTGTGTTCACTGCCTAATAACTCCATTCATACTGCTGCTAGCTATATAAACACAAAACTAATCTTCCAGCAAGGGATAGAAAAAGTTTGCTTTGCACAACTCATCCCCAAAATTCAGCTAGAAACAAATCGAGTTCCCACATCATTCAAGGGAACATAGTCTGGTCCTGGTCTCAACTGAAGAGCTGCAGTTAAAACATCCTAATTCTTACTGAAGGACTTAGTGAAAGCCTCATTCTTCCTGAGTAAGAATGACTTAGGGCTTGTGAGCAGATAACTGTCCTTCCATCTTAGCATATTTTCTCCTGATGAGAACTTAAAGGCAAAAAGCTGTAACATAACAACAAAGGTCAATTCTATGGCTCAGCTACAGGGTTTAACTTTGAATCCTTTAGGTTTGCAAGCACTGTAACCTCTAACTTCAATCTAACAGGTTTCCGAATGGAGCACTAGTTTAATACAATTATTCAATATCATGTCAGTTTCCATACAGTGGAGGTCACATAACGTGCCACCTGAACTCCAGCTCACTGTGGTGTGGGACAGCGTGCTGGAGAATAACAACTACAGCCTTATTCCATTACTTCATTCCTTTCTCCAAGTACACTCACTATTAGCTTATGGAAAATACTGTATCAGGCAAAGCCAAAACAAGAGTCTGTCTCCTATAAATGTAACATTTTTGATCTCCTATGTAAATCTTGAAAAAGAAGAAAGAAAAAAAAGGCCAGTCTTGCACAATAGGCAAGACAAAACAAACCTCATCATCCCCAGATTTAAAGTCTCTTCAAGTTCTGGCTGTTTTCACAATTTGCTCCCCTTCTTCTAATAAGAATATTTTTCCCCTCATGTTCTGTAGTTTACAAGAGACACAAAGAACGACAGCCAGACAGCATTTTCCCATTCCTGTACAAACAGCACCCAACCAAACCATTTGTGCTTTGAAGTGTTTTCTATCAAGGAATCTCAAAACTGCATCCAATAACCCACCGCCCAAGGACTGGCCCCACTCCACAGATTGCTGCTCAGCCTAAAACTATCAGCTCTTTATCAGCTCTTCTCCTGTTAGTTATACGCAGCGATTACTGAACTCCATCAGAAACGTGAAGAAAAAGAATAAAGCATTTCTGAACTGCTTTTAGGTCAGTGTTAGACATTCAGCAGCCGAGACAAATCTCTATCTTCGCACGCCTGTACTCACTTCCAGCTTCTTCTCAGCGACACATTTACTTAAGAAGCAAGTCGAAAAAAACAATTAACCCACAAAACCCCACTGGGGGTGGCGGTGGAAGGGTTTAAAAGTCCCCGAGCTGTCAAGGACTCCCAGCGCCCTTCAAAGCCAAAGACGATTAATCAATCGTAAGTACTTGCAGACGGCCGGACACCAGCGAGCCCTGCCCGTGTCCCGCCGCGGGGCCGCTCCCGGGGGGAACACGGGCGGGGAGCGACCCCCGGCCGGCGCATCCCGGGAATGGGCGCCGTGTTCCCGCTCCAGCACGGCCGGGGCGCTCCGGGGCTGCGGGCACAGTGCGGGGGCCCGGCCCCGGCCCCACGCAGGGGGGGCTCCGCTGCCCCCACCGGGACCGGCGGGGACGGAGCGCGGCTCCGGCGAGGGGCCGAGAGGGCTGGAACAAAGCTGAGGCGAGAGGGCCCCAGGACGGCAGCTGAGCCCGGGCCAGCGGAGCGGAGCACAGCCCCGGCGCGACCCCCCGCCGCCCCCGCCGCGGCCGGCAGGAGAAAGGGGTTTCCCGCAGGGCAGCGCCGGGATTATCCCCGCGGGGGAGAGTCTGCCGAACAGCGGCTGCTCCCGGTCCGCGCCCCTCGCGGGCGGCCGAAGGACCCCCGAACGCCGCCGGACGCCCCCCTTCCCCCCCTTCGCGGCGGCTGCCGGAGGCTGGAGCAGGGTCCCGCACCCACCTAGTGCCGCGCTCCGTCCCATCCCGATCCCAATCCCGCTCCAGCCGCCGCCGTTCCCGCTCCGGCCGCCGCCGCCTTCGCGGGCTAAGCCGCCCCGCGCCGCCCCTGGCCCCGCCCCCTCGGCCCCGTTATGGACCGTGCCGCGGGGGGGCGGGGCACGGCCCACCAATGGGGGCCGCGGGTCGCTGACTGACGTGGGATCTGTCCAATGGAAACGCCGGGAGGGCGGGCACAGCTGTCAATCAGCGGCCGCTACCTGGGGCCGCCGAGCGCAGTTCGCTCCTTCCCTCCCTCCATCCCTCCCTCCATCCTTGTCCCTGCCTCCCGCTGGCCGGCGCGGGCATCCCGGCCGCTCCCTCCTCCACCCAACCCTGGCCTGGCTGTCTCCGCTCGCTGACTCAAGACCCCGGGGTGTGGGTGCTGCCCCCGGGCTCCCGTCTGCCCCCGAGAGCCACGTTTCCTCTCGGGAGCAGCTGCCCCTTCCCCGCTGCAGGACAGCGGCGCCCGGTCCCTCGCAGCCCCCAGGGCCATCTGGCGTCTCACTCGCCTTGGTCGCAGGGTCCGTGCTCTCATCCACCCACCTCCCCGGCCCCTGCTCTGCCCCCAGAAAGCCTCTGCAGCGCCGCTGCCCTCATTCCTGACCGCCACGGGCATCCCCTGCCCTGCCCTTTGGTTGCCCTTGCGACCCAATTCCTGCTGGATCCAACTCCTGGTCATCCAGGCCTCCAAGAGATTGATGTTTACCCAGACAGGCACCCCAAGGCGGGGCAGGTGCACTGCGAGAGCTGCAGCTGCTGCCCCAGCCCCGGCAATATGTCCTTCCCTGCTTTGCTTCAGTTCCCGTCCTTTGTGGCTACCCCTGCAGCGAGGTCTTTTGTTGCTTGCTGCAAAGCCTTTGGAAAGAAAAAAAAAAAGTTGAGTGGGACTTTGTCATGTTACTTGATTTTGAGGGGGCAGGGTGGGTGGAGCAATTGCCAAACTAATGCCCCCGGGTGCTCCAGCAAATAATGATAACCAACGCAGTACGCCCAAAACCAGCGAGCTCACGAAGGTCACGACCAGCTGCTTTGCCCAGCTCGGCAGGCTGTTCAGATCAGTGGAGGCTCTGCTGGGATTTTATTTGGACTAGACAGCTCAGGAGGTCCACTGTGATCATGACTTGGAATGATGCTCTAGAGATGAGCACCAAGTAGAAGAACCCACTGGGACGATGAACAGCCAATCTAACAGCAGCCTGTCCACATCCAGGGAGGCTCAGGCTGCTCTGCTGCAGACACTTGGACCCTGAGAGGTCACTCCTGTGAAATAATGTTGAATAAATATAGACTTTGAAGTAGAGGTTATTCAATGCCATCTCACGTGAATCATCTTTGGCAACCAAAACTTTACTGAACTCAAACACAAAACTGGGAGGGACTGGGAGTGGACTGGAAAGGGACTGGGGGGACAGGGACAAACTGGGAGGGACTGGGAAGGGATTGGAGGGACTGGGAGAAACTGGGAGGGCATTAGGGGAGACTGGGGAAGACTGGGAGGGGATTGGGGTGGAGTGGGAGGGACTGGGAGAGGATTGTATGGGACTGGGAGGGACTGGAAGAAATTGTACCACTGTCTTCAGTTACCCACATTTTGCCTTACAGCAAAGTTGTGGGCTCACAAGCACCTCCTTTTCACAGAAATAATACGCAGTACTTCTATAATTTTCAGAAAAATTATTTGTATTTAAGGTACTGATCTTGGTCATGGTAAGAAGCAACAGCTGAGAGCCAGTGCTGTAATCACTCAAGGTTACATGGCAAAAAGCAGCAAGCCAGCTTTGAAGTGCAGATGGTGACAGTTTTATGATCTCTAGCAAAGCAAATAGAAAAGAAGTCATTAAGTAACATAACCCTAAAAGAAGGAAGCAGAAGGCTTTTTATTCAGCATAAGGGCTCAGTGTGACAAAAATCGTTAGAGGAAAATAGTGTCTAGGTTTTCAGAAAAAGTAATTCTTTATTCAAATTGAGAGTACTTTCCCTAAAACACGTACGCAGCAAGAGGAAATTCTTCGGAGACTGTAAAATAAAACAGAGGGGAAATGACCTGGTATGGTTAAAACACAGCTGCATTCATGCTCATTCAGTGGTGCTTTTTCATGCTGAAAATGGGATCTTGATTTTGAAAAATATTAGTTTCAAACAGACCTATCTCTACCAGTACTTTTTTTCTGCACCATCAATACAAGTAAATAACCTGTGTGATGCAAGGTATTAATTAACATTTATTTCATTCCAGCTGCTTCCCAGGCTCCTGGATTCCCTTTTAGCTTTCATTTTTCTCCTCTGTATTCATGACATTTTTTATGCTATTTTAAATCGTATCTGCATCTTGTAAAAAAAGGAACTTAGGCACAGCTTTATTACTGCTGTGTTGACCTTGCCTTTGAATTTGCAAATAAAGCAAATCTGCCAAACAACTTGCACTGAATCTCTATTGAGTTTTCATTAAGAGAACTGGTGGTTAAATTAAATGCAAGAAATGGAATCAGCTTTTGTCTGAACCAATATTATTTTTAAGTTAAATCATGCTTCAGAAAAGCTCTCTGAAGGCAGTAGATACAGGTTTGGATTGGCACACCAAGAGATGTCCAGGACTGATCTTCTGCTAATTTCACTTGGAGGAAGAATCAGACTTGAGAGAGAAAGGGAGGGTTGCTGGAGGTTGAAGCCAAGATGAGTTAGTAGAAGTGAGCCATGACATTTTCTTAGTCTCTGCTTATAATATCACTGATTTAGATGAAATTTATAGGGACCTCCTTTTCTTGAACAGTTAATTTCCCCAGGAAAAAAAAAAAAGATACAGCGTAAGAAGAAACAGTATTTTGAAAGACTGTTATACAGCTTGTTGCTTCCTGTTGGAGAGTGTATTTCATGATACAGAAACCTTTCTTCCTTCAGGAAATACAAAGTTGCTGAATAATGTTAAAATAAATAGTGTTATGCAAATGATTTACAATGCCACCAATAATCATTACAGCATCTCTGATTATTAATGGTACATTGATAGGCCCCTGCAGAGTTTCTTGCTGAATCAGCTTTTGAAATAAATTGCTTTCCTTCCAGCAGCAGCCACATTCCAGAGAAAAGGGAACCAGGTTTTGACTGAGGTAATTGATTTAGGACAGCTAGCACATACAGGCATTGCACAACCTCAGATCCTTCATGCATTTCTACATCTTTGTTAATGGAGTTTATTTCCATTATCACAAAACTATTTAGCCTTGATAAGGCTATGTATGTATTTCTCATACTATTCATATTTTAAATGTTATTGATATTGCCATACTACTCATATTTTTCAGGAATACTTTCCTGAGACTACTATTTTGCTTTTTCTTTATTGTTTTTCCTCTAATATCCCTAGATTGCTGAAATACTGAAAGACTAACAAAGAGTATGAAACCAAGATGCAAGTAGATCCTCAAAGGAAACATTCAATATATGTTCAGAGAGCCACTGTGTAATCAATCTTGAGAAAAAAAAATGCAGGGAAGCAAGAACAAAAGGAAGCCTAATAACTTTTCAAGACAGCCACTTTCATCAGCTAAACAGGAGTTGTAATTCTACCAATTAATAGTAAGGTCCATTAACTGTAAGTCATAAAAACTATTTGCTATGCAAAACACTTGGTTTTGTTTGCTGGCTCTGACATTTTGGGAGGGCAGTGTAGCAGGACATCCTGTGAAGCAAGGACTGGTGATCTATAGTGGGAGTGGATATAGTCACTGAATGGTTTTACAGTATTGCCAGTTGAACAAGCTCCCTTTATAAAAATAAGCACAGGAAAGACATGATTCCAAATTCAAGACATGATTACAAGTTCCTGAAGAAATTAAAAAATTATATGCAGAAAGCTGTATTTAGTTATACACTGTTGATACAGTACAGTGCAGAGTACAACTAGGACTAATGGAATGAAACTAAGAATCAAGAACCAGAAGGAGTATGGAGGGAAGGGGAAGGGGAAGGAAAAGGGGGAGGAGGGGAAGGGGAAGGGAAAGGGAAGATCACAAGGACAGTTGGGTTTCTACAAAAAGGACTGTGTGAAATGTTTCAAAGCATACTTTACCAAACACTTTTCCATGAGCTAAGGATGAGCCAAATTTTATTTCTCCTCTCTGGATTCACTACATGCTTTTTACAGACCCAGCAGTCCTTTCCTGAACATCTATGCCTTGTTGTATTATGACCACCAATCATAACTGAGGTATAATGTCAAAGGGGAAAAGATATCTCTTATATAGGTAAAAAAGGCTTTCCTAGATAAAAATAAAAGGGTAAGGAATAGCAACATGTTGTTCTGTGTCAGAGGATTTATGCAGCTGCATTCTGGGATGTCCCTAGCTGCATTCTCACTCTACTGAGCCCATCAGCAGACATGGATATTGAAAGATTCATAGTAACTATGTTGGATTGCTCCCAGCCTGATGTCCAACAGTTATTAGTAGCCTTACTCCACCTGAATTGTCTCTCTTGTAGTATCAAGGGTAAAGTTTACCAACACGGTTTACAACCATCCATTTTCCACTGACTTTCAGCAAGAGGTTGTCATCTAGCTCCCTCATGTCCCTTTAGAAATCTCTCTTCTTGTCCACAGGAAAGAGTGAGTGCCTCAGTGTTGTACTCCATTAACATCTCCCACTTTGGGAAAGATGGGGGCATAGTTAAACACAACCAGAGCAGGAAGATAACCTATCAGACCAATGTGTGGCTTTGGCTTATATTTGAGCCTCTGTGCTTTGCCTTAGATATGAAGGTACTTTGAATGACACATAGATGTGCAAAAGTTCAGAGCCAAACCCAGTCTTTTTCAAGATCTTGGAATGTCCCAGCAGTGTCCCACCTCATTGGACAGACATTTGCTGCAGCCTGGGACGTAAGGTAGGGTAAGGGAAGAAAAGTTAAGGGGATGGCTCTGACTAAAGGATTAGTTACATTACATTATTTTTCATTTCTTTTTATTCAATTATAAAAATCATAGTGAGTGTCAATAACAAGTATGCTCCTAGAATTGTTAGGAGGCATATTACACAGCAAACAAACACAGGGAGTACAGTAAAAAAAAGAATAATATAAAAAATATGAAAATATGCCACTCTTTCAACCATGCAGGTATGCATATCTCATCAGAACAAAGCTGTCATGGGAACACCTTAATTAAGGACTTCAGTGTCTGCCTCACTGAACTCAACTTCTCTATATGCACAGCCATTTAGATGGCAGGGGCCAAATATGTGTACAGGTTTGCACAACAATGAGTACAAAATGCTTTTGAACTTTCCATGGCCCATTGTACAAGGCTTCCTCTTAAGAGTCTGATGATGTGTGCTGTTATATCCTGTTGTATGGCAGAGAAGCAACACAAGGCCAGCAAGACTTTGCCTCATAAAGGAGCATATTTTCCAGTTGAGATGCCACTCTCCAACTGACTGACTCCAGCTGCCAGACACAGATGGATCACCAGTTAGACTTACCCAGTGGACTTGACATCTAGTGTCCCAGAGTGGGAAAAGCTGAAATTAAGGTATGGAGGTAAAGGTTGAAAAGCACCAGAACAAAATTAAATGCATGAATCTCAGAGGTGAGATGGATCTTTATGGAGACCACCTTTCAAAAATATATGTAAATTAACTGCAAATAGAAAAGTTCACACTAAAATTAAATTGGGAGAGTAGTGATAGAGACATGGAAAAGGGGAGCAAAATGAAGCAAGAGATATCTTAATCCATCCTCCTGTGCCAAGTCTGCATAAATGAGAGAGATGGTTATGGACTGATATCTGCTTAATTATTTTAAGGTATTTAATCTAAAGCAGGGAATTTCACAATTTCCTCCTGCATTCTTGCCTAGTGTCTATTGTCAGAAACCTTTTACTAATGTCTAGTGTAACAAATTACAACCTGTGATTATTTGAAAGCTTCTCATGTCTCTCCAGTCATTAATTCAATAAATCAAACCCCTACCTCTTTGATTCTTACCTTATTGGACATCTTTTCTAATTCTCTGGTCATTTTCCTTTCTTTCTTTTGAATTGGCTCCACGTTTACTGAAGTTCACTGCACAGAACTAGACACACAGCACTCAATAGCAAAGCTGCATGTTTGCTTTTACTGTAATAGTATGACATTTTTGATGCATATCCCACTTGTGAGTCACTGTAACCTCAACATCTTTTTCAGCAAAACTTCTGCCTAGTCAGCTGTTTCCCATTCTGTGTTAATGCACTTGATTTTTCCAGATTAAGTGCAGACCTTGCATTCTCCTCTTTGAAGTAAGTTCATCCTAGTTTTTTTGGCCAGCTGTCCCATTTGTCAGGATCACTTTGGTTGCTACTCCACCAGGTTTGTGACATCTGCAAATGTGCTAAACATACTTTCTACTTCATCTTCCAGGTCCCTGAAGTAAATACAAAACATTACCAAACTCAGAACACATCCCTGGAGTATCTCAGCCAGCAATTTTCCATTGTAGTAGTGAAACTTTGCAATGATCTGATTACTGCTTTCCAAACAGTCTGCTTCAGCTTCTTGAAAGAACATCATAGCAAAGTTGAAAACCTCTATCCATACCAAGGGAGCTGAAGTTAAACATTTCCTTAAAATTCATGTTTATATTAAATTTGATTACTTCTCTCTTGTATCAAGTATGGAACACTTATATTTACACAAGAGACATCAAAGAGTATTTCAGAATTTACAATGAAAGGTGGGCATTTTGGATACCGGGCAGGCAAAAGCTGAATTTTCACAGAACATCCTCAGATTCTAAGCATCAGTAATAATTTGTATTTGAGTGTTTACTGACATGGCTGAGGGTCAACATCACTTTGATTGATCTTGAAAACTACTATCTTTCTTTGTAATGAAGTTTGAGAGTGCTATATCTATTGAATTACCTTTTTGATGCTTAATCTTTATTGTCCTTAACAACATAGCTTCAACACATGAATTTTCTAGCCTTTATTCTTTTTGGCTAGAGCTAATGCTGTTTAGCTACGTTTCAGATTCAAAAGCAAGGGAAATCATGCTCTTCCTCAAAGCACAATGCTCATGTCATTAAGCAAAGCTGAAGAGCAATCACCATGATGGGTTTCCATTTTGGACATTATATCCTAAGCTTCCTGTTGTCCCCAATTAGACTTGTGTGCCCATGAAGCATGAAGCACAAGTCCCTTCAGATATCAGTCATGAGCTCAGTCCAGCAAAGCTCTCTCGCCTTTGTGTTATTGTAGGACTTTTTGGTTCAGCTATATAAGGGTTTAAATGTTCCACCTGTACTTCCTGTATCAGCATACTCATTTCTTTGCAGGGTGAAACCTTACATGAAAAGAGCATGAAAAGTATCATTTTCTGTGGGTCTTAAGCCTGCCTGAAAGCTGCAAGGATGCCTACAGGCTTCAGGGGAGATGCCTACAGTCTCCATTCTCATATACAATTCATATACATGTGCCCCAACGTGCAATCAAATCTCATCCATGTGCATGCAAACTGGAATAGGCAAGAGGCATTGCACTGCACTCTGAGTGCTCGCTGTGTCAAAAGGAACAGGAGTGCTAACTCCCAGTGGTAATTAAGCCTTGCTGAGAAATCGAGCACATGTCATATAGAATAGCCTGTCTCTGCTGTTTTCTTCCACTCTCTCCCTCCTCCTCCACCTCCCAATCCCATTTTGGATGGGAAGGAATCAAAAAAGAGAATGAGGGGGAGATTTAAAGGAAATCCTAGCAGCAGATTTTTGGTTGTAGGAAAATCTGTGGTTTGGATAACAGCATTAGAAGAAGAATTCTTAAGTGATACTGGAGAGACATAACAGAAACTACAGCAAGACAGAACAAAAATCTGAGAATAAAGAAATCTTGGTCAACCCACAGAAAGGGCTATTGGGAGGCTCTATGGGAGGAAGAGAGCAGCAGAGCCTTTATACAATGTAGATGCTCAGGGAGGCGAGACAGAAAGGAGAAATAGAGGCTATTTGCTCATTTGGGTTTAGCCGGAATAGGAGATGGCTGTCTTTCCTATCATACATCAAACTGAGCTCCGGAACTCCGGAACAAAAACAGTTCAATACAGACTGTCTGCAGCTATGTCTTTTTTATTCTCCTTTTTCAACCAATGCTGCATGGGAAACCACATCTCATACACATTCCCCCAGCCAGGAAAAAAAAAAAAGTCAGTTTAGAAACAACTGTCATTACATAGCATATTTTCCTCATTATAAGGCACTTAAAGAACAAGAAAAAGCCATCTGCTCTAACTTGGCTGCCCTTTCCATTTTAGGTTAATCCACATTTCTAGTTTTTTCATCATCATTCCCAATTAAATCTTTCTCAACAACAAAAAAAATTGTTGGTTTTAAAAATTGTTGGGTTTACAACTTGTATTTAAACCTTCTTATTAAATTCCAGTCCTTTTGGCAGAGTATCTGACAAAATCATCATATCTCATAGAAAATATTTCTACCTAAACTTTTAACGTGTAATTAATCTTCCATTTTTAGGCTGCTCTCTGGGGGAAAGGACTCCAAGCTCCTGTGTGACTAACAGTCCCAGTTTTGTGCTGGATGCTGAAGTAGAATGCATCATAGCATACCTTGAGTTTTAAGTACTTCCTTGTACAGAGCTCTTGTGTCAAGTGTTCTGTTCACTTCCACTTTACATTTCTAGGAGGCTACTAGAAGAAGCTGTTGTATTGTGCTTTGTACAGTCAGAGAATTGCACCATGCCCTGTCTCTTGGGGAGATGTTTGATTTTTGTTCTGTCTGGTTCTATCTATTGTGCCTTAATCTAATACAAAAGTATCTGTGTGAAGAGCAGAATGACGGGAAATGCTTGCCCTGGAGTTCTAAGGCTGTCTCTCCCATTTCGGTCTTGTTAACGAACAGCAAAACAAAACAACAAACGGACAAGTCTGAGCTTCTCTCAGATATCACAGCAGGCACATGGAATGGCTTCTCCCAGGCATACTGATCGCTTTTACCATATTTACAGTGCTCTAATAAATGCTGCTTGGAGGCGCTCCAGGCAATTGTAATTAATTCTCAGTGGGATGCTCATAGTGGTCACCCCGGATCAGAAAGGTCAGGACTTTGTCTGTGCCTTTACAACATGAGTAAAAATTAAATACCCACTTTCCCCAAAGGTCATCACAAGCCAAATACACAAAACGATCAATCTCAATCAGTTTCTCCTTCCCTGCTGTTTCTCATTATTTCTGTAGCTATCCTAAAAATTAAAAGTAAACACATAAACAAATCAAAGCAGAAAGCATTTTCGGTGTTGATCTAATGCTCTCTCCTATGCAAGGAACTGACAAAGATACAGTCCAGTAAAGTGGAGGAGCCTCCTGAGCACATGGAGAGCTGATTCACCTATGGGGACCCTGGCTTTAGTTAATCTCCCTGCCTTCTTAGGGTGGCTCAAAAAGGAAAATCCAGGCTGGCAAACATCTGTTGCACCGCGGAGAGAGCAGCAATTCAAGGTGGAAGCCTTCAGAACCCGAAGGAATAGTGTTTTCCCTGTCACGGCGCGGGCGAGGGGCGCGGAGCGAGGGGCGCCGCCGCTCAGCACCATGGACAGGGCGCACTGGCAGGGACGGAGGGCAGGGCTGGATTGGGACGGACAGGGCTGGATTGGGACGGACAGACCCCTGAGAGTGCCTCCCCGTCCCCCGGGGCCCGCCTGGCAGCCGGGCAGGAGGGGCAGCAAGGCTTGGCGAGACACGTCGGTCTTTGCTGCATGTGTTTATCGTCAGCACTGCACCGTATTTTCCATAACTTGTCATGCCCTTTTGAAAAGGGCAATGTGGAATTGGTTGTCAGTTTTCTTTCTGTTATTTTTTTTTTCTTTTCTTTTTTTTTTTTTTTTATTGCTGCATATTTCAGAGCCTGGCAGTCTTGCAAAGGAGGAGGAGGAGGAGGAGGGAGGAGACCTCAACACAAGTGAAGCACAAAAATAAGGAAGTGAAAAAGAGCAGTATGTGCTTCAGCCAGGAGAGGAAGCATGGGCCAAAGTCATGCACAAAATAAAACTGGTTCTGGACTATTCTAACCACAGAGTTACTCAAAACTATGGCCTTCCTGAGGAGGAGAGCATCAGTCAAATTTTCCTCCATGATGCTGGTGTAAATCGAGATACTTCTTTCAGTATAACTATTTTCTCTTTTCAGTACCAGAGAGGTCACATTTGACCCTGAAGATTTTATAAAAAAATATAAATCTTCCAGCAAATTTTTCCTGCTTCTTGTACTGTATTGTTTATCTGACAAATATTTTCTTTCACTGCCAGGGTGGACATTCTGAAAAAGCGATAATGTGTTCAGAAAGCATGTAATTTTGCTTGTAAATATTAAGTCCTGTTGTTCAGCATGGGAAGTGCCAACTTTAGGGCCAAGGCAGCCAGGTTGGCTTAAACAAGTGCAAGAAGCAGTTTTCAAAGGCTGTCAGACACTAGGTATCATTACACTGTTTATTTCCCTTGGGACACTCAATCTCTGCTCATAGTCTTCTCACAATCCCCTTCAAAGTCTTCATATCAGCCTCACTCTTCTTACATCAATCTCTGCCTCCCTCTACTCCACCATATCCTCACTTTTGTGCATCATCTCTCTCACTTTGTTTTTCTTTTCAGTCGTTGTGCACTGCCATTAAACCAGCTATGGAACAGAAAATGCTCCAGCCTCATTGCCTTTTCCTCACTGCTCTACTTCCTTAAAAATAAACTGGCAGGAGAAATGAACGCAACACAAAAGAGATTACAAGTCAGAGTTACAATTTAATAACAATATTACAATAAATGCAATGGCACAAAGAGGAAAAATTGGTTTTAACTCACAAAACCCCAGAAGTATAACCCAGCCCCCTGGGGCACAAGCACAAAGGGGGTTGTTAGCCCCTGTGCTGAACCATATGTGGTTCCCCCGAGTCCAAAGTGGAAAACCTGTTGGTGCAGCTGACAGTTGCAGTCTGGTGGAGAGTGGCAGTCGCAGGCTGGTTGAAAGTGATGGTCTTCTCCTGTCCAGGTTATGGTCCTCCTCTCAATCCGATGAGTGACCCCTGAGGTCTTCTTCCCCCAAGATATGTACCCCCAGGTCCAGGTGGGAGCATCTAGTCCCTCCCCCAGGGTGGGGAGTCACACAATGGGTGATCTGACTCTGTGAGTCATGCGGTATTTTGGAATCGTTGATGGCCCATTAGTAGACACGCCCCCTCAAGCTGGGTGTGAAGGTGCTAACGACTCCCTGGAGGGGAGTTATCACAGCTCTTATCTCACAGATGTCTTTCACATTCAGCTCACACCCTGAGGGGTCAGGTGTGCCCTGGGCAGCTGCTGCAAATGGTCCATTGTTCCTGGGAAATGAATAGAGGAGGTAGAACACATAGCTTTGGTCACCCCCACACAGTGATAAACTGGTCCCACCTGCTGAACTGGGACATTCCTTTGAAAACTCAGGAAACCATACTAAGGTGGATACCATAGCATCATACCTGACCTTTTCAGGAGCTCTCTCTATATATTTTACTTATCTTGACTGCAACTCATTGGGCAGTCAAACTTGGAACAGCACAACCTCAGTTGATTTTTGGCTGCTACTGATGTATGAATGAGAAGAAATTATCTGCCTTCAACTTGTACACAAGATAATTTCATTTTCCATCAAATAGTGTGTCTTGGAAGAGATGCAGACAGATGATGGACTCTGGCTGGTGTTTATTACACGAAGTGCAACAACTGCTATGATTCAGCCCTCCTTTTCTCCTCTATCTATCTGTTGATTCTCATCACATAATTAAATTGTGAACTCTGAAAGGGAAAGCCATCTTTCATTTCAAATACTGCTTAGCACCTAGCCCACCAGGGCTCGGAGCTCTTATTAGATCTCTGGTGACACTGCAACGCAAATAGTAAGGGAGCCGCATCTGCATGTTCACCAGCCGTAAGACTCCATGCTTGCTTAATGCAGGGGTCTTATATAGCCAGTAACACAATAGTTGGAGTGACAGATCATTACAGTGCTATTGTGCCAGAAGTGTTGTTATGAGTATAAAGGACTGAGCTGGTTATTAATCATCTCAAAGCACTTTACAGGGGCACAAGCATAAATCACAGCACTCCATCCAGTTGGGTAATTACATTCTGCCACAATAAATTCCTTCTAAAATTTCTACCTATAATAGTATTTTTAACTTCCAGTCCTAAACTTTGTGCTTTGTTGCTCTACACTGCTAAATAGCTGATGTGTTTCTGAGAAATTCAGATGTCCACGGAGCTGCACTATATTCTTTATGCAGCTGTCAGAGAACTCTACAAAGCCACTTCTTCATATTAAATTATGTATAAATGCACTATTTCCTTACTATAAAGAAAATGCATTAATGAAATTTAGCAACAGAGTTCTTTAAGCAACCTTTTTGAATGCCAGAAGAGTAAACATGGATTCCTAGATCATATTTATCCCATGATGTCGTCAAATCCAAAAGCATCCAGAGAAGAAAAAAAATAGTCTGATCTCCTCTTAATGCACCTTTCAAAATCTCCACACAATTTGGACAGTTTTGAATACAAAATGTCAACGTCATTTGCAACTGGCTATTTATTATTTAGTATACAGACTATATAGCTGTGCATTCCTTTATAATACATGAAGGAGGCTTTTAATTAGTAAAGCAGGGAAGGTTTGGCCCTTTAGATGGCCATGCTTGAGGGCATTTGAGAAGCCTTGTGGAACCTCAATTTCTGAAGGCTTGCAGCGCTATTTGTAGCTACCACTTAGGGTTTGTTCCTCGGAGAATGCAGTTCCCCCTGAACGCAGTAAGGTGTTTGTGCACAAATGAAAATGACATACTGGAGCATGCTGTGCTGGTGACAGTGCAGGTCATTTCCTTTATTAAAAAAATTAAATAAAAATCATTTGCCCATTGCCTTACATAAGACCCAATGCACTCTTTCAACTTCCAAAGAGAAGATAAATGGACCACCTTTTCAAAACAATCTCTTGAAATTATGTATAACACCTGATACCATCAGTTTTGGAGCTATCTTTGGAAGCTTCTCTGGTTTAGCAGCAAACTAAAGAGATAAGCAAACACATACTAGGATCTGCATCGTTGCTTGGAAACAATCAGTTTGGGAATGGCATAATCCTATTAGTCTGAAGAAGACCAAAATTTTAATAGACTTGATGCAATTCAGATGCAAACTCTGCTTCTCAAATCAAATTTTACTACACATATAACAGCTTTCCTCTGTTTTTTTCTCTCCCCACTAAAGGGTGTACATAAATGCCTGGTAGCATCGCAACAATGAATAATGATGTGCTAAACCTTTGTTGATTTGCTTGGCATTCTCACAGACTCCCCACTCCCAAAACATATGCACTGAATTAGACACTCATCTTTGTAGTATTAAAAATACGGTACATTCAAAAGAGAAGATTGGAAAGCTTAAAGGATTGCTAATGGAGTATCTAGGTCCAGTTTATTCAAGCTGGGCTTGGCACAAGAAGGTGCACAGGAGAGATGCTGAAACCAGTTTTAGGCAACTCGATCAGTTAGCTTGTCCTGGAGAAACACCAGCATCTCCTGTAACTGAGCCAGAGCAGGGGTCTGACTTACTGTTCTGCTCTTCCTCCACTGAGTACAGAAGGAGCTGAGCTACCTAAAAACATCACTGAAGCTGAGCAGAGCCTCAAGCCTACTCTGATATATCTTCAGCTGTCTCAGGCACCAAGTTAACACCCTGAGACTGCAGCAGCATGAGGAAGCCCTGTGCTCACGCTGCGGTGCCAGCATGGAGGGTGCTGGAGCATGACTCTGTTCCTCAGCTCCAGGATGCAGATAGTTCTCATGGTGACTCATGAAGACAACTTTCCAAATTCTAAGTGATGCAAGGCATCAAGAAAGAAATAGAGGATGAAGTCTGTGGTCTTCCATAGCTAGATTTCCATTTTCAGAGGCACTGAACTAGGCAGTGAAATCCATCTTTATTCAGAGGAGCTCTCATTTGCACGCTCAACTCCCATCCACTTCAGTGGAGCGGAAACTTGTGTAAAGTGTACCATACACACAATGCCTTCTCAGTGGAAATACTTCCTGCCTCATGGTCATGGCTGTGACTGCAATGCAGCCAAGGAGGATAGTTATCTAACCTCACTGTATCAGTGTGAAATTCTCTTGTTTGCCACAGGCAGCTCCTTCTCAACAGATACTGGGATCAGAGCCACTACAACAACCCAGATTCATTTCATACCTGGGCAGCAGCAATGCAAAGGATGGGAACAGCCTTATGAACAGACCTGCTTTTTCATCCCAAGACACTTCTCTCCAAGGCAGGGATGACACTTGCAGGGCAGGAATAGATGTTGCCTGGTCCATTATCTCAGGCTGTCAAGCAAGCCTGCACTTTCAACATTAAAAGCATGAATTGTAAAAGTACAAATGAAAGATGATTCTCAGAAGAAATTTTCCTAGCCAGCAGAAACCTTCATGCCAATTGCTTAAAAAGGTTTTGAAAGTTTTCCAAGACAGCACAACACAGGCCCAGATCACTCCTACCCGTTTAGCTCCATAATTACCTTCTCTTTCAAGATTTATTTTTGTCTTCAGCAGAGTGCCTCCCTCCCTGCCACCCAAGTCCCCTCTCACTGCCAGCATCCCTCAGAAAGGGCTGAATAGAGCTTCCCTTCCCACCCCACAGACATGACCTGGCTGTGCTGCAGGTTGCCGTGGGCAGAAGCACAAGGTGCACTTACCCAGCTGTGCCCAAAAGTATTTCCAACATTCCTAGCATAAAGTATTAGAAAGTCCATCTCTCAGACACAGCACAGCTGACTGCCAACTCCTGAAACCTGGAGTGATCCCCACAGCATTTGGCAATTTCTTCTTTGCCAACACACCACTTGCAAATCTTAACCTACTCTGTCACTAAGAATTACATGACCAGCTGAGAAGGGGAAATATTTGTGTTTCAGCCAGCCCTTCTGAGTGCTGGGTTTTAGTGAGACAGGTTTCCACAAGTAACTTGAATAAAAGGTCATATTCTAACCTCTAACACACATTTCCAGAGGTTTCCAGAAGCCTTTTTCACCTGCATAATGTCTGTCCTCAGCCACTGCTGAAGGTCCCATGAATTTTTAAATGCAGTATTTGGATCAGAGTTTTTTTAACCTTCTTTGCTGCCATTTCTGTGCTTGTTGCAGAAGAGCTACTCTGACCTGAGCTGAGACTGTCCTAGAGGCAGTTCTTTATTAACTCTTCTATTGTTGTCTAGACCTCCTGGGCACTTGTATTTCTACCTCAAGATCTCCAGTGGTACTGTCTTAACTCCTGTATTCAAGCACTGATAAAAACTTTGAGCTAGATGTTCTAAAAATGAAAATCAATGGATAAGATAATAACCTTTTCTCATTCTTGCTCTTCAGCTACATTTTCTGCTGGTAAGACATCTGCTTTTTTGCTCTTCTCTACAGCTTCAGCACTTTAATGATTAATCTATTTCTTATTCCTTCCTCTTTGGATTTTTTATATACTGCTAACACATTTTCATCTTGGAAACATTTCATGGGTTTTTCAGTGTCTAACCATAAAATTCCTCCTTTTAATGTATCATTGTTAGTTGGCTATTATTATATATCTGTGTGGGATACAGCTGTTTGTGCAGCTGGCTGGTGCATCAGCTTTTGCTGGGAAGAGGCCAAAACAAAGTGAGAATGATGGTGTCAAAGTAGCTCAACCCCCATTTTTATTTTCTTCTTTAACTTTTCCTAGCCATAATCTGCAAGGATCTTTCTACTCTGAAGTTGTAGCCCCCTGTTCCAGTCCCTGCCCCATATATCTGCGAGGAGTGAGGAAGTCTTTCAGCTCCACATATGATCTGAGCTCTTTTACTTTGCTTGGCCCCCCAAGGAGCCTGGGTTAGGGATGGCTGTGGATGCAGTTCACATGGAAATGCCTGCACTCATCACAGCACATACTTTGGGCTATCAGATGCAGCCACAGGGAGCAGAGGCTGACATTAGCAAGGAGAGAGAGGTGAGCCAGTGGTACGGGGCCAGCCAGGTGAAAAGGGGAACGGCCAAGGAAGCAAGCCTGGTATTAACCACAAGAATAATTGTCTTTCCAGCAAGGCTGAAGGCAGCAGATCGTGGCAGAAAGTGAGTGTCCACGTGCTGAGGAATTGAGAGCTTGCCCATTTGTCACAAAGCACGATGCAGCTGAGGATGAAGACTGAGTCACAAGTGCTAAGCTTTCCTGAGAGGCTTAAACATTTGAAGTACCAGCACCCATAGCCCTGTGACCAGGGCACTGCCACTGCTCATAATGGCCCCTTACATGCAGTGCTGAGTTTGCAAGGTCTCAGAGCTGAGGTTCATCACACTTCTTTTATCTGAACTTTTCTTAACCTGCCTAGAGCTTTGTTTTAAGGGTAATTAGCTGTATCTGCTTTTTTTTTTTCCTAATGATCTGGCAGCTATGCTTGGTTAGTTTGCCGTTTGCTTGAACCATAATGTTTACATTGACAGTAGCAACAAAGAGCTCTTCCATGCAGAGTGAAGCCTTCATGTCTAAACACAACGAGATGGTGTAGAGGAAGGCAGGCTGGGCATGATAGCAGAGGCCTTGAATGTCGAGGCACAGGACACTGCATACAGGCACAGGATGATAAGAAAAGGAGCAGAGGCTGACCTGGCAGAGTTCAGGGCTGGAAACAGCTCATCAGTGACCAATTAAAGGAATTAAGATCTGGGAGCTGCACAAAGCATGTTTTCAGGGGTAGCAAACAAAGCAAAGAAGATGTATCTAATAGAAGTAAAAGTTCCTATGTAAGTATTTTGGTTGCAAAACAAGATGTGAACCAAATGGGGAAACTTACAGAAATTATCCCAACTGGCTCCTGTGGAGATGAAGAAGAAACTGTCAACCTGACAAGGTACTCAGGGATGCTGTTGCCCTCTCCATATCCCCTTGGTCTGTAGCCATCAATCTGAGCACCCAGAAGGGCAGTGGAAGGAGTTGCAAAACACTGGAAGAAGGATCAGACACTAGGAGTGGATATAACAATTTTAGCTGTGTTGTTGTTACTGAAAATTTTTCTATAGTAGTATTCTTGGGGGTTTTTTCCTTTCTTTTCTATAATAATTAGGTCTAGATTAATAAGAATTGTTTGATCAGATAATTTATATTTTAGTTATCCTAACAGTAGATTCTTAGCTCTACACAGTGTGTTTTCTTTTTGTCTATAACAAGATTTTGAGTTTAACATGTTCAATAAATCCACAATACTTTGGGGACTTAAGGAATTTCTGATTTCTCTCTCTGTTAACAGCTACACACACCAGGCATCTGAAGACACGAACACTCTCACCATTTTCCCAGAGCTACGTGAGTAAGAGTGGGAAGGAGATTCTCAGCAGTTGCAGAGCATCCATTTACAGTCACTCAGCCAGAGTAGCAGCTTCACTGAGGCCCTACATAACCGTCCTGGTATAAAGGATTTCCAGTTCCTGTAACAAACCTTGCTTTCCCATGACTCTGCAGTGCATGCAGATAATTCTAACCAACCCCTAGCAGCAACATGCTTTGTGTTTGAATGTGCTTTCCTGAGTAGGGCAGAATGAGGTTTGGTTTTGCACTATAGAAAAGGGGCTGTAGCACTGTATTAAGATGGTCTTTAGCCAAACATCACAAAGCAAAAGAAAGCCCCAGCTGATATGGGACATGTAGGATCCATTATCCCTGTTTCTTGCCCACAGAGGCAGAGTCAGCTCTTAACTATTCTGGTTTTATGGTCGTTTTGCCTGAGGAGAGCAATTTAAAGCAGGTGCAGCATCACCAAGAAATGAGGCCAGTGACCTGGAGTTTCAAGGGGATTTGAGCATCTAGATAGAAGTACAACCTTGCTGAAGCTACACCACACTCCTTGGGATATTCTTCCCTCTACTACTGAGTACCTGGAGCAGTTTTCCCCCTGGTTATTTCAGCGCTTCCAACATTTGCTCAGAAATTTCCAGATCTCTGCTGAAATTGATGAATTTAGGAGGCAAAATGTCAACATTTCCCTCTGTTATCACTGAGATAATCCACTGAATTTCCAAAGCTACTACCTGCAAATCTCACTCAATATTAGCAGCTGTAGTGGGAATTCAATGCCTCTGAAAGTCCAACAAGGAACAAAACCTCAGGGTACAGACACACTGGGAGAGGGTATTGGTGAAAGGAACGGAAGAATGTCTCAGAGAGATGGGATATTCCCTGAAGAGAAGACTGTCCGATCTAACTGCTGTATAGATTTTTAGGTTGTTTTTGAAAAAAAAAAAAAGTGAATATATGAATATATGAATATATATTTTAAAAGTTTTCATCAGCAGATTAGCACCTAAATTTTTTGACAAAGAAGTGAATTAAAGAGGAATTTGAGTGAGGAAAGTACAGTGCTGGGGACAGGAGACCAATTTCCTATGCACAGTGTATATGCCTTTATGCTATGCATGCATTTTCCCTGTGTTTCCCAGCTTTCTTATGTCCTTTGATTTAAGGTTGCATGTTCTGATGGTAAATGTCTCACAGCTGCAGAAAGGAAGTCACAGACAGCCTGTAATTTACTGCCAAACATCACTCTGAAGAAGTTTGCAATTTGTGATAATGGTATTGTTCCTTCATTTTTGTTCTTGTAGCTCATCCTTCATTACACACAATGCTTTACAAAGCCTTCTGTGTTTAGTAGCATTAGCCCCTCAAGCAAGAGATTACAGTAAGAATATTTAAAATTTTATTACTGCAGCTTTTCTTTAAGTCCCTAGTGGCAGTAAATACAAGGTATGATTGGGTGGTGCCAGGAAAAATCCTTCATGTTTGTGTCAGGCAACAAATAAACTAATACAACCTGACATAATAAATCGACAGTGCAATTAGGCCTTAGATTAGTAATTTTATAACTCAGCTGTTCACCAGTGACTCAAACCTGTTGTATACTGTCCTTCAAGTAACAATATAAATAGCTTTAGCAAACAAAGCAGAGACTGCAATTTATTGTTTCAAAATTCACTTTTCCATTCCAGATATCTGATCTTTTTCCTGATAAAACTGGAGATGATTTGGATTAAAAGGACGGGCTTTACCTAAAGAGGTCTGAGGCTCAGCAAGGAGTATGTAATCTGTGTTAGCCCTGAATGGACTGGAGAGGTGCACCCTTGCCCACCAGTAGGCCATGTCTCTGGTAAACAATTTGCACTTTACTGCTTTGCCAGGCAAGACACACCCCATCTCTTACCTCTGAGGAGTGAGGTGGGGGTGCACTGAGAGTCACTGCACAGAATCATGCAGGCAAAACTCAAAGCAGACACATTTGCTGTTTCTTTAGGCTAAAGGCTGAGATCTGCTTCAAATTATGATACTGGTCAAATCGACGTAGGATTTAGATTTGTGAAAACCAGATTTATTTTGATTTGTGATATTTGCCTTGTTGAGTTTGCCCATTAATGACTCCCTCCAGAAACATTCATTAGTGTCACCAAGGGCCTCCTGAGGAAGAGGGAGCGCTCAGCTCTGCTGCAGAGCTATTGTTCACAGATCACATGCAATTGCTCAGGATCTGTGACACTGCACATGGCTCACAGATTGTTGCTGTATTTCTGCATTTTATCAGTACTCAATGCATCCTCTAGAGTGTTCTCCTTAAATGGTTAAGCTTTTCCTCTTCTGTGTTCCAGTATGTTTCTTTTCCCCATCTGGGATGAATCTTTCCTCTAGAGAAATAATACCCAGTGCCTTTTGAAGAGTCTTTGTTTCACCCTGTTTATAAATCCACTTTATACTATAGCCCAAACTTTATATCCCATATCTTTCTTCTCACATTAGTGTGATGAGATAGAGGGAGTCTTGCAACCTAGATCCATTTCTGCTCCCTGGAGAACTGAGCCGAAGAATGGCCTCTGTTCAGCTGAGAAAAGTTTTTCTAACTCTGGTAATATATATCAAAATAAAACAGAAACAGGAATATGAATGATACACCTTTTTTGTACCAATCATTAGCCATGTTTAATTGAACACTAGGTCAGTAAAAGCTGGTGATCTGATAATTTATTTAAAGTGGAATTAACTTAGACTAGAAAGTCAAGCTGGTATAGTATTTGTAAGTTTGGATATATTTTTCAAGAGCAATTTTTGTAAGGTTTTGTAAAGCTAATGTGATCCTGATGGTGTTAAATAGAGAGGTGATATAACTAAAAGGTAGTTCATAATTAATCGATATTATAAAGTTCTCCAAATGCTTTGGTAGATAGATCATGGTTTTAAATAAAAATATGAGTAAGACTGGTTGAGAAAAAGTTGTATTTTCAGAGCAATTCTTTGGATGAATCTTTTTTTTTAAATGCATTTCAGTTGATAATTTTTGTGTGATCTGCCAGGAGTGAATCTAGTGGATGTTTTAGCCAGACCCTATCTCATTGCAATGTAACGGAAGTAGTTAGTGTTCTCTGTGACTTTTTTTACTTTTTTAGTATTTACATACTAAAGCAATTTCTTAAGTACAATATGCTTTTTTTAAGAACTCCTAGAGTATTCTAAAATAGAACTTTGATTTCTTCAGGAAGTGGTATCTGTGATTTTCAGGGATTTGTGGCACCTTTGGGCAGCAAGGTCTGTTTTGGCAGCCCTTATATTCTAGGTATTGCCCAGCTTTCCTTACTCAGCAAAGAGCTCCACAGCAGCAGGGAACCCCAGAAGACATCATGGAACCTATATGAATAAGACATTAAATACTAGTTGCAGGATAATTACTGTCTTTACTCTCATCTTTGCATGTCTGGCCACATGCAGTCCGACCAACAAGCCGTGACTTCCCCCTCTCACATGAATGCAGCTGCAGCTCTAGGATGAGGCACGAGTTCTCAGTGGAGCACAGACTGACCCCTGGAATGGCACCCGGCACATTGCTGAGGTTGGGCTGCACATGGGAGAGCTTTTGGAAGACCTTGCTTTCACAGGGCTGCTGGCTTGTGGCAGCATGACTAAGAACATGGGATGACGTGATTAGCTGGGGTGATGCTTCAAGTTTGCTGTTAACAGTGGGACACATTTCAGTTACTAGTCCCTAGAGGGGACGAAAGGGTGGGACAGATGTTGCTTCTGCTTGCTGAGGACAAGTTACCACCAGAACTCAGCATTAAGAGATACCATCCCTAAGAACAGTCTTTTCCCGGTATTTTGTGAGGGACCTGATTGTATCTCAGGGTGAAGGCTCCCTCACATCTCTCCTCTCTTTGTTAGGCATCTGTGATACCTGCAGATGAGCACCTCACCCTCACCGTACCAGGCTCCTCCTCTGAGCCCACCTCAAGAGTAAACACAGACACTGCTGGTAAGACAAAGGCCCATTTAACCATCAAGAGATAAGTTCAGGTTTCTGTTAGAAGATTGCCAACTGAATTGCCAGCAAAGCATTAACACCATTTTAATCTCAGCCCTGCAACACAATGTGTCAGTTTGCTTAGTTTCTCTTACCAAGACATACGTCTCTGCTCTCAAAAGAAAGGGCTGAAGGCACCATCCCACCATCATGGTGTCAAACTCCACAGTTCAGAGGCAGAGATCAGCAGTGTTGTAATGCTGATTTATAGACATCAGGACTGGAGTCGGAGGTAAAAGGCAAATGCTGAGGAGAGTATTTAGGCATCAGACTGAATTTAGCACCACCTTAAATATCTATAGACAGTCTTTTCCCTGGTCTCTGGACACGATAATGTAATACATTGCTATGATACAATGTTCCTGTAACTGATCACAGAAAAAAAGATGGTGAAACTCATATATTTAGCTGCCTACTTGCAGCCCAGATGCCCATTTAAATATTGCCTTGTTTCTGTCCTTCTCTCTCCAGCAAACGTCACAATCAGCACAGCAGAGCTTCTGAAGGACTTGTTTTCCTTCCTGATAGCATGTAGCAACCCAAATAACATCAATGGGCTGTGGCCAGAAAGCTTTACTGGGGAGGAGAATTAACCAGCTGAATAAACATGGGTCAGCTTTGGCTATCACCTCAGGGTGAAATCTCTAGGTCACTTTGGCTGAAAATGATGGTATGAAATGGGTCAGATACCCAGGCCTTGGCTCCCCATTTGCCAGTTAGTCTGCACAGGCAAAACAAGCAGGGAATGTTTTCCTGCTGTCCCACTGGGGTTAATGGGCTCTGTGAGGGCACAGGACAGTGATGGATCCTGGGGAAGGAAGGATGGAGACAATCCTTCCTCAGGGAGGACAGAGAGGAGGCAGAAAGGGAGCAGAGTTTTGTTGCAGCAACGATGAGCTCCTGCAGCACCATCCGACTGCGCCCCAGTTCTCTGCACATTGACAGAGAGAAATAACTGTGTTTTGCAAAGACTGGTTTTAAAAGACACAATAAATTTCCTGACTGACACCTCCCTGGTAAACGTGTATAAATTCCCTGGGATAACATGCCACTTGGAGAATTATAGGCTGTGAGTGCCTGGGTGAATTTTACTGCTTTGGTTTCAGTAGGCTGGCTAATGGCTGTGAAATTCCTTCCTAGCTCTTAGTCTGAGCATTGCATCTGCAATTTAACAGCACTCAGATGTTTACACCCATGTTAGTAATGGAAAAGGGGCTACACGGCTGGTATGGTGTGTTATATTCCATGATGGAGCTAAAAGTTCATTCCAACAGCAAGGCTGTAACCTTAAGTGAATAAATACGTACAATAGCTTCTCCAGACAAAAAAAAGCATTGAGCACCAGGAATAATAAAGTCCTAATTCTGCAAAGATATTATCAACAGCCACTGCAGCACCTATTGTTTCTATTCATAAGCCCCCTCCCCTATCTTTGTCTCTTTTACTACATCAGTTTCAGGCTACTGAGAAATTCCTCGGTTCCCAAATCAGGCTCAAGCCACTGTAACCCCTGGATACACTTGAAAGCTGCTGATTCTGATTTGGTTTTTGCTCTATTATCTCACATTTCCTCCCTTGACCTCTTCAAGAGATACCATTCAAACACTCTGAAAGGAAGCTCTGACTTGCTAGTTACATAAACTTTCAAACAAAAGGCATGCATAATTAGATTGCCCAAATTTGTGCAGTAGCAGAAGCCTTGTTAGCAGACAGCAGCACTAAAGAGATGGCTTTTTCTTAACCAAAGCAAAACTGCAGTGCTCTGAGGCTGAAATGCTGAGAACACTTGGACAGTATTTTGGTACTGCAGTCTTTAGATGACATAATGCTGTAAATTAATGGACTCCAGAGAGTGTCCTTCATTTGTCTTTGTCTACAAGCACATTTAACTAAAAACTTTTCTATCACTGACCTGAACTCTCTTCTAGGGATCATTTCTGCATTGCATTTGCTATGGAAATGAACACCCAGCACAAGCACAGAGTAAAACAGTTGTATAGCAAAATAGGATCCTAGGAAATTCTCCCATCACAGAGATCCACGGCAATGTACCACACATCGGACAGCAGTAGGTGTTGCACACATTTGCACAAAGCAAAGCTAAAGCTCAGACAATGATGCAATGCCCACTTGGTTGTTACACAGCTAAAAAAGCAAACACAGGCTCCAAACGGGTTATGGCTGCTCCAGGCACGGTTGTTGTTCAGCTCCTACAAAAGCCTGTGACCTGCTCTGCAACGTGGGGCTGCCCTACTCACCGGGCTACATGACCATCATAGAGAGAGAGTAGCATCTCGTGATGTTTCTCTGGGGACACAGACCAGTTTGTATCTATGAATCTCTCCAAAGAGACAGCATCAAGAGAAGCTGACACTGTCTAGGGGAGATAAGGACCTAGCTATTGTCTGATCATAGTCACAGTTTGGGACTGTGAAAGGCTCAAATAGCTTCATTTAGAATAATGTCCTCTGCCAATGGGAAATGAGGAGAATGGAGGCAAGAAAAAACATCCTGGAGAGATCAGCTCATCTGGAAGGACTCCAGTGGCCTTGCACAGGCACAGTGTGGTGTCTTCAGAGGGTTGAAGAATGTGTTTGGTTCTGATTTTGCATCCCTGCAGACACACAACTTTGGTGTATTCTCTGTGAAAGCTGTGGGTGCACAAAAGGAGGAGTTGAAAGCACATCTGGGCCCAGGTGTGTGTAGGGACACAGAGTGTGCAGGGGTGTGCAGGATGGTGGAGTAGCATGGCATCTGGGTGTTCCCCTGCAAGGATCCACCTGCAAGCAAGGTGCCTGCTCTGCCTTTGTAGTCAAGGCAGTCTCTGGCTTTTGAGAATGTAGACACAGTAGATATTAGCTTGGATATGTTGGATGCTTGGCAGTTGCAAAGGATGTGTCTGCACTGTTTTTCTGTTTTGGATCACAAGCAGGCTTTAAAAAAAGTGATTCTCCTGATAAGCTACACGGAGCTTTCCATGAATCCTGAGAACACCCTAAACACTCCTCCCAGCAGCCTTCTCTGTATTTTAGGGGGAGTTTCAGGCAATCAAACAATTCTCAAATTTCAAAGCTTGACAAAGCAGCTGTTTCCCTCCCAGAAGGTGATACACTACATTCTTCGTGAGCAACAGCCCTGAAGTCTGATAGTTGAAATCTGACCATGTCAATAAAGGACACCTGGATGAGGGTGGCAGTGGCAGATGAAGTGAGGATGGATTTAAGCCCTCCTGCACTACCTAGCTCTCAAGCAAGTGCAAAGCTGACTGTTTCCTCATGGAGATGTGATGAAGCCCAGGCTCACCAGAGCCCCAGTCCAGCTGACAGACTATTGAGCAGCTCCCATCATTCCTTAACTGGGCCAAGGGCACAGCTGGGAAGAAGAATTCGATTTGGACACTACAGCCTGGTGAGGAAGTATTGATTTCTCATTCCCTTTTATTTCTGGGTAGACATTTGTCACCCAACCCTATTTTTTTTTGTTGGAAAAGAGATATTTCAACAGATAGCCCTCTGAAAGTTATAAGGAAAATATTTTCATGAAAAGAAAATTAATTTCTTTGGGTTCAAAACATCATGAGAAATTAATCTGCATTGAATAAGAAGTTCAATATCAAAAAGGCAATGGATACTGAATTTTAGGTTTTTTAATCTGTGTGAGCTCTGGGCAGGTCCCCCTTCTTTGTCAGAGGGAGGTGGTGCTGGAGCTCTACATGAGTGCTCTGCCTGTCTGCACCAAAGGGTCGATCGCCCTCTTGTCCTCCATCAAAATTATTCAACTTTCTGCAAAAAGACAAAGCAGGCCCTGCTCAAAGCTGGCTTTGCTGCCTCTCACTTTGCTGCCCTCAGCTAGTCCTTTCCAGGGTTTGGACCAGTCATTCTATCTCGGCTGTGTGCCTTGGGAAACCATGTGTTTCTGGGAGAGAAATGTGGCATTGCTGTCAGCTCCCAGATAGCCCCAGTCATGGCCCACAGTTTCCTGGCTCTTCAGTGAGCCTCTTGAACACAACCATGTATTGCTGCTTTCATGTACACTGACTGCAAGCACCTGAGCAGCGGAAGCAACTCTGCATTTGATATCATACAGCATTTAACATGATGAAGTTTAGGGTGGCTTGGTTTTGGGTTGTTTGTTTCAGGATTTGGGGTTTTTGGGGGGTGCATTTGTTTGTTTGTTTGTTTCATTGTTTGTTGTTTGGGGGTTGATTTATTTGGTTGGTTTGTTTTGATTTGTGGGGGTTGTTGTTGTTGTTGTGTTGGTTTGGGGGGTTTGTTTGGGTTTTTTTTCAGAAGGGATCCTAGAAAGAAATACAAGAAGAAAGCAGAAGATGATGTTAACACCAGCTCTTTGGAAAAGCAACTGTGCTCTGGCAAAGTGTGTAATGCAAAGGCGCTCTGACCTAGGCAGATGCTCAATAGGAATAGGGTGATCCTGCCTTTTGGGAAACTCTCTGGTAGGCTGCTCACTCAGCCACTTTCTCCAGCAGCATGGTAGAAATGGAGCTGCCTTGGGGATGATGGCTTTTAGCTCTACAGAACAATGCTCACAACTCTGACTTCCTGGCCATAAAGGGAAGGCAAGTCCAGGCCTTTCCTTTCCTGGTTTGTTCACAGCATGATGATGCAGAAACTTCCCGTGGCCTAGTGAGACTCCTGCAGAGAGATGAAAACCATTTGGAGAGCAATCTGAGGAGCTGAAGAGATTAACAGCATGTTCTGCAAAGCACATGAAAGTGTCCTGGTGAATTTGTTCTCTTTGAGAGTCTTTGGAAGACCCCACATAGAATCCTGTTCCCTTGTCCTGCCTTAAGAAAGAGCCAGGGGAAGCTGCCTGTCTCTCTCCTGCTGTCTCAGACATCCCATCTGATGTTCTGCCTGGAGAGCAGCTGTTCCTGGGCCCATCCTGGAGATGTTCTGTTCCTGATATTGCAGAAGCAAGGGACATCAAGCAGCATTGGTGGGGAAGTGGTATAAAAGTCTCCCTTGACTGACAAGTTGGTGACTACTGAACTACTTAATTTTCCCAAGGGGTCACCACTTCTGACAGCCAAAGAGCTTGGGGAATACTTGTAGCTGATGGCTCTCACTGTTACCTCAGGGAAGGAGAAAGCTGAGCCACACTGTCACTGCTGATTATTTCCTTCTGTCCTGCTGCCTCAGTCAAGCCTCATTTGCTGTTTTCCTTCATTGTTCTTTTTTAAGGTGTAACAGCTGAGCGATGAAATCCTGTGGGTGATGTCCTGGTGCTGGTGAATCTGGCTTGCTGCCACTTCCACTGTATCATGTAGGACCTGCAGGGTTCCATGAAGCCCCTGGAAGAAATCTATGAGTTTGCCTTTGTCACCCTGAGCAAATTTGCTTCGACATGATGCCCTCTGAGATCTGGGAGAGGGAATCCTTCCCTCTCCTGCCAGTGCTTGATGTTAAACTGAAGGGCTGCAGCATTATCACTGCTTCATCTCTCACTGTCCAGGACCTTCTGCAAGCAGGAATGTGGCAGAGACCAAACCTACCAGAGACCTGCTCCAGTCTCTCCTCACAGTCCCACCCTCAAATGCTTCGCTGCTCCTGTCTCTTTTGCTAGAGACCAGCCCACAGGTTTACTGGCAGGAGACTTTCTTGCTTGGTGCCTGCCCACTGACTTTCTCTGATATCCCTTGAGTCCCTATTGCCTTTCTGCCTCCCTGCAAAGGTCTGGCAGCCCCAAACCCTTGGCTCAGCAAAGATGCTGAGGGGATTCCACTGTAGCCTCTCATAGCAGGCTGCTCTCCTTCCCCTGCTTTCTCCCTAACGCCTTGGGAGGCCATACACACTCCACAAAGCCAAGCAGCCAACAGCAGCCTCCAGAAAGACTTTTTGTGGGTGAAAGTATTTGCTGAAAGTGCCAGGGCACAGGAGGAGCAGAGGTGGCCACCATGCATTGGACCATTCAGTTTGTTCTCAGGCCATCACAGAAACTCGTGAACTTGGCAAAGTTCAGGCCCTTTCCAGCTTCAAACAGTCTTGGCAAAACCAGTGTCTGCTGCTCAGGAGATTGATGTGGACTGGAAGAAAAAGGCAGTTAATGTAATTCTGCTCATTAATCTCCTGTGACAAGGCTTACAGACAAGGCTTACAGAAATAAAAAAAAATAAAGGTGTGATGGGAAGAGGAGGAGGAAGTGGGAAATAGCTCAACACTTTAATGAAGCCTTTTCAAAATGTCTCACACCTTGGCCCTGAATTCAAATCTCCTCCAGAAATGAACACCAAGGGGCATGGTGCTGTTGTTCAAGGCAGCCAGAGTGATAACACAAGATACCCGCATCAGTACACATTGTTTGGTTGATCTGATTTTCCTCTTTTTTTGTCTAAGTTCAAGAAACATGCTTCAGAAGGTCTTAGTATGCACTTCAGGCCTTGGGAAAAATGTTCCTTCCCCTGGAGGAGGAAGGCTGGTTTTGTGACAATTTTTTCTTTTGTAGGGCTACTAGAAACTGACTTGAAAGAGAATAATGTTTAAAACAGATTGATTAGAAGAGATAGCAGCCCTTTTTGTTTTGCAACACACTGGAATACCTGAATTTCTCCTTCGGATGTAGAAGCCTTTCCAAGATCTACTGACAACTCCCTGGGATAAACCCATGGAAAGGACATCACACTCCCAAGATGGGGGATACTGAGATGTCCCCTTCTTCTTCTCTCTGTCAGAGCTCTGTGCTCACAATGGCCCACCTTTTCCACTGGCACCCACTACTCATGACAGAGCTACAGGTCCCCCAGAAAATCCACAGGGAATCATCTCCCTCTTATGGTGCGATCCCGTACTACACTTGGGTGCTCCTCTCCAGGGTCCCCAGTGTTTGGTGGCAGGGGCAGGGGACCAGGCAGGAGACACAGCAACAAAACCATAGCCAGAATCATCTAACATGGGGATGGGCTGGAATTTGGAAGAGGGGATAACTGCTAGCAGAGGAAAACGAAGGCAGGGAGGTGGTGATGAGGTTATTTCATTTTATGAGTGAAATGGTAGGAGATGATCACCTGTAGCTGCTGAGAACTGGAACCAGTGAGGCAGAGCTCACAGACAGTCCGAACCAAAGAGCTCACACACCAAATCCAAACACATTCCTTTGCCCTGAAGCCGTGCTGGCTGTTTCTGTGCTGGGGCATGTGATCCCTCCTCATGGATAAGGGTGAGTGGCACAGGTGTGTTTGCCCATCAGACAGGTGAGCACTAACCTGGCAAGACTCAGTGCTAAGGCTGGAGGTGTTGCCATCCCCACTTGGTCTAAACTCTCACAAATTCCTGACATCCCTTCTCAGCAGATTTGCTTTGTCTGACAGAGCTCTGTCTGGCAAGGAGGGCTGTGGCTAGGACCAGGGAGGGCAAGAGCCAGGCAGGCTGCTGTGCCCACAGCCCCAGCTTGCAGCCTGGCTCTACCCCATCATGATCTACAGCGTAGACCTTGTAGATCCCCACCTGATGTCTGCTCAGGGAAGAAGTCCACTAAGCTTGCCAAAACCATCCTTTATAGCTGCAGGGAATGTAGGGAAGGCTGGGTCAGCACTGGCCTGCTGGCACAATGCCCCATTGAGACCCAACTGCCTGTCTAGGAAGCGCAGCAGCTCCCTGCTAGCCAGGAAAGCAGCTGTCCTTCTACAGCACTTGGAGGAAAGCTGGCATGTGCCCACATCCTGCCTAAGCCCCCTTGCCCAATAGACAGCTGCCTGTGTGCTCTGACAGTGCATACCTCCAGCACAGTAGTCCCAGACCAGACCTGTGCAGAAGCTGAACCTGGTTTCCATTGTCAATCCGATCAATCAATCAATCTGATAAATGGGAAACCTTCCTGGAGCAATTTCTGCTATGTCCATTCATCAGTCTTCAAAGAGGAATGCAAGAGGTTCCCTGTGTTAAGTTGACTGTCCTGGAGAGCTCAGGCCAACTGAGGAGGCCTCACTTCATGATGAATATTCGAAGAGAAAAGCCAACCTTAATTAACAAGAATTCACAGTGAAACTGGTTAATTTAAATAACCAAGCTGTCTCTTGTTTGCTCTTCACACCCTGTGATTTTCATAGACCTCTCCAAGGCTTGACTGATTACTTTTAAGCCAGACTGTTTGTGTCCAGTTGACACAAGCAGCACTCAAAACCGCAGTGCAAGTGTGGTGCTCAGCAGCAGTCCAGGGGCAGGTGCCACATGCAGGTGCCAGGGCCTCACACTGTGGGGTGCATCCCCATCACAGCTCATGGCAGAGGCACTGCCCCTCCACAGAGCTCCTCTCTGCTGCCCACCTCCTAACCACACCTCCTGCAGCTCAGCTAATGTGACAGTAATTAAATACACTAATGGCCAGGTCCTCATCCTTTGAGACAGATCTGGGAGCCATCCAGAGGCTAGTTTTGCTTCCAAGCAGTGCTGCTGGCTAGGACTGGACTTCATGGTCAGTGCCCAGTCCTTGTCTGCATATTTTGCCTCTGGATTAAACCATTTTATGCACTGCAGCAGGAGTTAAGGGGAAAACCGAACACAACTGAAGCTGGGTTTATATTTTGGCTTTGCTCATCCCTTCACAATCCCAAACTCAAGAGTGGCCCAGTGCTCCAGTGCTGTTCATTTTGTTGGGTTACATCCCTAACAGTGTGAGGGCTTCTGACCTTGCTCAACAAATCAGCAGTAAAGTTAATGAATTTCAAAGGATATCCCAATACACATGAGATCTTCTATTTACAAGCTTTCTCTAAATATTTCCCCTTTTGCAAAAATGAAAGCTGCAGTTTTCATGTAATTATGTGAATTTACAAGCTAGGAATAGTAGCCTAGTTTGCAACTTCCCACTAACACAGGGAGGGGGAATAACACAGGAATAACTCTATTCCAAACTGCTCAGGTACCTTCCTTCTAGAGCTGCCAGGAGACACTGCACCAACCATGCTGATCTCTCAGTGAAATCCCCAGACCCAGAGACCTGTTGATCCCCAGAAAAGCAAGGCAGAAAACAGGAGATCAGTGTCTGTAACTCCTAGATCCTAATTTTCAAGGATTTCTCCAGACTCCCAGTCCTGCTCAGTGAAACACCAGCACTCACTGCAGCTTGTTCCCCAGAGGAGAAAGATCCCTTGCCACCTACCATTCCCTGCCTGCCCTTCACGTGCAGTTTTAATCGGAACTCTCACTTAGTCTCTTGTCTGTTTGGTTTAACAGGGTGTATCTCTAATTACACTGAAACTGTAGGGAAAATGGAAAAAAATCTGAAGCTTTATTTGCTATTCTGGAGTAACAGTCCCTGAGTAATGTTACCTACAGATAAAATGGCTGAAAATAAAACAGAAATTATAGACTTGAATGGATAGTCATGGTACATCAAGCAGAGGTAGACATATCCTGCTGAAGTTGTAATTTAACATGAAAAGTACAGGGGAAAAAAGGCTTAATGGAAGAGCAAAAAGGGTATCTACTGCTAGGGGAGGTGGTGATGGAGAAGGAGGAAAAATACAGGATTTGTGAAAATCACCAATGTTCTGTCCATGCTCCCAGTCCATAGATGTACTGGAGGTATCTGTCCCACCTGAAGGGAGCATTTGGATTATTAAGGGGTTTTGTGTGATTGACTCCTCCAAAGTGGGCTTTTAACAGGCTACAGTGATGGGAACTGCGTGTGCCATGCCGGGGGCTGTCAGTGCCAAACTGCCTCTCCCAGCATCGGCTGCAGCCACGTGGCATTGCTTCTGGCCACTGACTGGGTGACATTTCATTCAGTATAAATTACAAATATTACAAGTGAATGAGCAGTTTGGAATCCATAGAGTCATAAATGAGAAGGCCAGGGGGGCCATTGCCATCAGCCGCTCAACCTCCTGTGAAACACTGGCCATAAAATCGCAGCTGGGAACTCCTGCATCCAGCCCAGCCATTTGTGCCCGAGCACAGTGAGCCTGTGAGAAAGACACTCTGTCTTCATTAAAATCCCGATGTGACAGAGAGCTCGTAAATCCTGGCTGAGATCTCCTAAAGGCTGATTACCCTCACAGAATTCATACCTTATTCTCACTTTGGGTTTGCTCCTCCCTACAGGTTTCCTTATGTGCATTACTCCCAAAGCTCCTGTCCGAAAACCAGACTGGGTGTTTTGTTGTACCCACTGGTGTTTGACAGCCCTGGGACCAATGCTGTCCACGGACTAGATTCACCAATTACCCTGAGCAAACAAGTAGGGGCATCGAATCAACCACAGGTTTTGGAAATATCAAAACATTGAGGACCTTTATAAAAGATATTTTATACAAATGATTCGCTAAGCCCTCATCTAAAAGAGGTCAGCTGGCACTTGTGCCCCCTGTAAGGGCATGCAGGGAAAAGCAGGGAGGAAAGGGTGAGATGAGTGAGGGGATAGATCCAAAGCTGATTAAGGAGAAGCCTGGTGGCAGTGTGACAAGCCTCACTGGGGACTGAGGACTCAATGAAATTAAAAAAAAAAAAAAAAAGCATGAGTGTCACGTGAAAGATGAAGAAAAGGAGTAAGGAGTTTGAAATGGAGGTGCCAGGCAGGGAGATGTCTGTGCCAGGTGTGGGGCTGGCCTGAAGGCCAGGCAGGTGCTCTCAGCCACCGTCCAGAGGTTGCTGCCAGCCACCAAGGCACCAGAGAGCACCCAGAGGGCAGGACACCGGCCACTTTCACCACGTTCACACCAGGCAGAACCTGACCTCCCATTCCCATGGCAACCCTAACACGGCTGCATCGCACAGAGGCAGAGGAAGGCATTAATTCCACAGCAAAGCCAAAGCCAGCCATCTCAGACCCTCGGCACGCGCGATGCAGCCGCAGTCAGGTTGCTGAGGGAACCATAACTTTTTAATCACACTGCATTAAGGGTTTTATTACTCTGCATATTTATAAGGGTTGGTCTATTCAAATCCAGGGAGAGAGTGGGGGAGAGAGATTCACTATTTTTATTGTGTCTTTCAGATTACCCCAGGTTTTTCCCTGCATGGGTGCAGGGTGCAGGTGACTGGGCTACCACTGCTGAGGGCAGGGCAACACAGCAACCAGAGATGTGACAGAACTGCAAAGTATATGAAGTAGGGGCTCATAGAGGACGTAAATCAGTGCCTAATATAATACATAATATTTCTGTAGATTTTGAGTGAAAAGGCTGCTGGGACAAATTTTATCAGAGTGTTTTACATACATGGCAGCTATAAACATTTCAACAACTGAAAAGAATGAAAACCGAAGGGGGGGAAAAAAAAGCTCAATGAGCAACTTTATGAAAAGACTTGGGAAAAAATGCAGCCCAGAAGAGGAGTTTTTCTGCCCTCCAGGGCCTTTGCACACCCCTGTTATTCTCCCTCCTGACCTGTATAGTCTTGCTCAAAAACCTTTTTGGAGAGAGTTTTTGGAAAAACATGAACACTAATCTGTGTTTGAATCAGCTGGAAAAAATTATCTTTTCAAAACATTTGTAAAGGCACAAAAATGACCTAAAGGAACTCTTGGAGGTTGTCCTGTACTCAAGGCTCCAACAGACTTTTGCCCTCAGAATTAGCTGCAGTGCTTTAATATGTCCCTCCAATCTTTCACCCCACTGACTTAAGTATATTTGGGCTTTTTACTGAGCTACTTAGCCCGTTAGACTGGTTGGAATGGGAGATGTGGGATGCCAGAGTCAGGCACCTCTTGCCTCAGTCCTGGAGAGGTGCTGTGAGTCTGTGTACAGCCCAAAAAGGGTGAGTGATTTGGCTGCTCTGCCAAACCTTACAAACAGATGAGCTCATGCTGAAAAAGTCCCTTCTAAAAGTAGCAGGAAAACCAAAAACTGTCAGCTTTGTGCCCAGTGTTTGGAAAGTCCCTTCCAGTGCTCTGGTTATCATGAGCTCCATCCCAGAGAAGCTGAGCACTTGGCTGTGCCTCAGCCCAGGCTGCTGATGCCAGCCCCATCTGTGGCTATCAGGATAGAAACAAGGATCTATAGCTCCATTCCTGCACTGGCTGCTGGGTCATTGAGAAGTCTGTGGGCACCAGAAACACCAGAGCCTCCACAGGGGCTAAAAGCTGATTGTTTATTTCAATGAAATAATTACTGGGAAGAGATGTCAGAACCAGGAACTAGTAGCACATGTACCACAGTGGGTTGCACAGATTGGGGTGCTCCCACTGCTCATGTTTGTCCTCTCCTCCATCTGCTCTCCTTTCTGTCTCTGCCAGTTATTCTACAGCTCCCCAAACCCTTCCCATTCCCCCCAGCGATGCCCAAGCTCTTGGTACCAGCAGCAGGAGCTGTGGTAGCAGCAGCAAGTGCCCCAGGGGTTCTGGCACTGTTTCCTCTCTGGGCTTCTCCTCTAATGCTGCCAGCTCAGTGTCTCCTCTCACTCACTTTGCTCCAGTTCTGATTTTCTTAATTTTTGAAGATTTTGGGCTTTGATCATGCTGTCGATGAACAGGCAAATGCATCCCACATCAAAGGGCTCCAGCTGTGCTGAGTGAGCTCCTGCAGCCGGACTGAGGGGGATGAGCACAGCATGTGTCTCTGCACGTGGGTCTGCCAGGCTGCAGCCACAGTGACCTGCACGTGGTGGCTCAGGGACAGCTGCCCCAGCTCTGTGAGACTGCATGTCGCAGAAGAGCAGTCACTCTTGGTCAGACCAAATATCCATCTGACCACACAGCTTGTCCCTACCAGGAGCAGATGCCACAGCAGGAGGGTGAGGACGTGGTGAACCCATTGCAGCACCTTCCCAGTCTCGCATCCCCAGCCCTGGGGATTCAAGGGACCTCCTGGGCCAGAGTTAATGTCTCTGTAGGCAATAGACTTTAAATTATTTTCCTTTCATGCTTTATTCCTGACATGTTTTGAAGCTGTGGCAGGCACTGATGGGCTCCCATGGCAGAGCCCCACTGCGTAACAACGTGATTGGAAACCACCTCTCCATTCTGAAGCTGCTGCCTCCTCTTGCTCCAGGCCTCCAAGGTGTTGGCTGGGAAAAGGCAATGAACAGTCATGGCCTATTTGCCTATCCCCAGACCTCTTACCTGTTCTATCACCTCTTCTGCTGAACAACACCACCTTCTTCCTGATATTGCAACTGCTCCGCACCATCAGCTAGGAAAGCTTTCTGCCTGTATGGGGCAGGCTGTCACACTTGGAACCCTTTTGCAGGCACTGTCAATGCTGTGATGACTTTTTTTTTTTCTTCTCCATACAGCTAGTAACTTAGAAGCACACAAGACATTTTTAGACCTAACTTAGAGCTGCTTCAGGTCTGCAATCGGGTGACTCAGCTGCCAGTGCTATTTACTTTAGTTTTACATTTAAACTGGGCAATTACTGCCCTGAACAGCTATTTAGAGACCATATTTCCTTGTCGTGCTGTCAGAGTTTGCACACAGCATTGTCTGTAAAGCACTTTGCACACCCAGGTACATGTCTGAAGGTTTTCTAAAGCAGGTGGAGAATAAAGTCCTGGGCTGTCACACCTCTTTCCTCTGTCTGCTTGTAAAACCACCTTCCTGTGCCCTTTGTGACACCACCTTATTGCCAGATGATCCGGCATGCTCTGCTGGGGACGCTCCCTAAGATGACAGCTCGCAAAGGATTGCTGAAGGATTTGGGTCACGGCCGGAGTGTAAGGTGGCATTTTCTCCCTAATGAAAGTCTCTCTCACAGCTTTTTTCTTTCAGAGGAAGAAATCTCTGCAGCTCACAGAGCCATTTGTACTGGTTTAATGATGCTCAAGACATTTATCCTGGGGAAGAGTTCTGCCTGAGCTACCTGTTTACTTCAAACCCACTTATTTATAACATCCTTTCCTCCAGTTCTTGAATCCTTCACCTGCACGAACATCTCCTCTAGATCATTTTTATTGAATACAGTTAAGTGTAGCTCATGGGGTTATTGAATTGCAGGCATGAACTTACCAAAATGAGATAAATCACTCACATATTAGCCTCTCTCTATTAAACACATCTCACCCTGAGGCATTTTTCCATAAAATAGATACTATATATCAAGCATTTGAATATTTGAAGCAGCTAAGGCGGGCTTCTCACAGCAAGAAGGCACACAACAGGAATGCATCAGCCCTCTCTGAAGGAACCTTTACTGCCTAAAATATTTATTAGAAACAATATCCTCTGTGTGAAGCTTGAAGGGTAAGAGCCTGAGATGGAGTTTGAGCTACATTTGCTTGTATCAGTTTCTCTTCCATGCAGTGCACCACTGCCTGTCCCTGACATCTGCCTCTGCCCAGTCCCTGGCACAGGAGGGACAGTGCCCCTCCTGGGGTCACTCACCAATGTGCCCCTGCCAGGCACCAGCTTTGCCCCCACAAATCACGAGTTTGAGAGAGATGTTTTCTCTTTGAGAGACAGTTGATTTGGGCAGAGGCAGCAACAGGAAATGTTGATGCCATTTGGGGATGCAGAAAGGACTTGGGTGCATGCTAGCCCCTGGCATGGGGGGAGCAGTGGGTCCTGGTACTGCCCAGCACCAAACCACACCTCCTCGTCAGTCCTGCAGCACCCTCGGATTCACATCCCTCCAACATATTCCAGACCCCCAGTTTGTCTTTTTCTCTAGGTAGTTTTCATTTTGACACTCCTTTTAACTTCTCTTACCATGGCCACACCTTTGGTTATTTTCACAGTCTGCCTCATATCCATCTATTTCCATCCCTGCCGTGTGGTTTGACAGGTCTCAGGTTTTTGGTGGATTTTTTTCCCCTCTTGCATCACCCTGTCGGAAGCCTGTGGGGGTTTGGTGCTGGTTTATTTGTGGGATCCTGATCATCAACTGCATCTGCTCCAAGTCACTGACACTGTAAGAATTATCAGATAAAAAGATTCACTGAAATATCAAGAAGGGAAAAAGATATATACATATATACAATAATCCACTCTGATACATCACCATGATCAAAAACCACTCGGGACAGGCACATGCTCTGGAGCATTGCTGGATCCTTGCTCCTTATGCACAGGATTTTGTTCGAAATAGCTCTTGGATATTAATTAACATTTTATAAATAACTAGCATAATCAATATTTTAAATTCTGACATCATTAAGGATTATGCAAGGATCACAACGGATCAACACAGGTGTACTTGTAACCTCAAGGAGTATAAATTATCCTGCTTAAATACTACTATTTAAGGTGCTTCTTTCAAGGAAAATAATTTTTACAACGAACTAATTAGGTTTCCAGACAATGATATGTACTTTTCAGTGTAGATATTTAACTCGTTTCTCTGGAAATGCCTTTAATTAAACTGCAAATTCAGTTACAGGGATGACATCTATACATTCCGGCGTCCTCTGTCTGCAAAAGGGGCTTTCCTTCCCCATTTTGCAATGTTCTGTAAAAAAATGTGGCGGAAACAAAAAAAAAGCACCATCCCTTTCCGTACCTGTGGCCCTGTACTCTTCAGGACCCCTCTCAAAACCACTGAACCCCAGGAGCAGCACTTGTGGCTGCAGCACCCAAGGACCATGGGCAGCAGGATCGCACACTGCCCGTGGGCACACAGTGTGCTGAAATCAGACTGGGCGGGAACTCTCCTTTCATGACTTCTTGTTCAAATTGCAGGTTCATAACATGTTATACCCACTTGGTCTTCCAAACCCAGAGTCCAGCTTGGATTTTCCCTGTTCCTTTGAGGTAGGAGCACGTTCCTGATTTGTTAGGTGGTCCCGTGGTGTAAAGCAGAGCACTCCGGACTCTGAATCCCAAGGTCCTGAGTTCGAGTCTCAGTGGGGACCGTCCCCTGGCAGTTCAAGCCTCCCTGCCATCC
>JAWWEV010000001.1:46858776-46873870 GCA_035583235.1 Hafferia zeledoni | reverse complement strand
CGGTGGGGCCAGTTCTGTGCATGCTGTGCCTCACCTAAAACATCCACTGTGCAGGCTGGAAGGGCACGTGGGGAGAGCCCTGTCCAAATCTTTGTTCGTGAAGTCTGGCTATACACATGTTCCTGATTTACAGACACTGCATGGTGCAGCATAGGTTACTCCATTAAAACAACCAACCTCTTGGTACCATTTCTTCTCATTCCCAGTGAACTGGATTTCATACTTTTTATTTTCTGTTAAAAAATGCTCGAATAAATAAACATGACAGACAAGGTTTCATGCTAATATTTTATGTTGATCCATTTTCCCTGTCTTCTGGTAGAAGGTAAAATCACTCTCCAGTCTACAACATTTTAACCAAAATGGTCCAACTTCTGTGAACATGATGCAGCACATGGTTTATCAGAGCAGCAGTTTGGCACCTGTGCCATCAGCTTCCCCCCATGACTGCATCTCACTGTACACGCATTTGGGGTGCTGCACTCATCAGAATTTGGCAGGCAAGGGCACAGCAACAAATCCCCAGGGAGCCTGAGAACAGGACTGCAGCTCCCAGTCATGAGACTCAGGAGACCAGCAGCATGAGGAACCAGGTGCTCTGTAAGGCAGCTGCAGACCATCAGCTGGTCTCCTCTAGCCCCACTTTGGGCCATTAGATCTGCCTTGGAGCATCCATGCAACTTTTCAGCTGGAGAAAAGGCAGTTTTCCAGCAGATTGCCCCTTCTGACAGTGGGTCCCCACAGAACTTTGAGCCATTGTTGTCCTGCTGAGCCCCAGGGTGCAGACCAGTCAAGCAGGACTGACCAGCACCTTGCTGCCTGCAGCCACCACCTTTCCCCCTCAGACCCAAGCAGCAATGCCTGTGCCTCCTGGGGAGTGGCAGAAGTGTGTGATTGCAGATGACAGCCTCACCTCTTCACCCACTGAGCCAGGGCTGGGTGAGATCTGACCAAGCAGCTGCTCATCAGCCCCAACCACAGACTGCCCTTCACTCAGGAGGCACAGGCTGCTCTGAGTCAGAAGTCCCAGTGGGGCTCAACCAGCAGGGCTTCCAAGGAAACTGAGGGGATTTTCAAACCAGCTGGTTTTGTCTGGTATGCAAGTAAATTGCATGGCTGTCCTACATACCTGCATTGCTGGTCGTAGTGGAACATACATTAGGAGTTTATACAGGGATTTCTAAGTTCCTGAGCTGGGACATCATACTCCTTTTACCTTTTCCTGGTCTTCTGAAAGTAAGGTAGGGCAGAAAGCCAGGGAAAAGCCTGAAGCCTGTGTACAGAGGACAACAGGAGTGCCCAAGCTGTGTTACGCGCTGCCTGCAATGAGGTGAGCACACCACAAGGCACACATCCACCACAGGGATCATTCCTGGCACCCAAACGCAGGATTTATCCCCAAAGAACCCTACCCTGATAAGCATCTCCATATTCTGATCTATAGGAACAGTGGCTGAAGCAGGTGTGAAGAATGTCAAACTATTTATTCTCATCTCCAGTACCCAGTTAATGGAAAGAACTCATTAAGGTAGAGATTGACTGGTGTAGGAAGCTTCACAGGTCTCTATGTATATAGTGAGAAACATTATAAACAGAAATGGAATTTTAATTTAAAGAGTTGATCAATAAGAGTAGTTCTATGCACACCTGGACAGCACCTTATGAGACCAGTCAGCAGATACTAAAGGTAACTGCATAAACTAGAAACACAACTGTAGGACATGGTCAGATTTTGGCACAGTGGGTAAGAGAATGAATGAGCTCCCATGTAAGACAGGAGTGGTATCTGTACCTCAGGACAAGACACCACCCGTTTCCCTTCTCATAGAGTGCCTTTGGGACAGGCATAGCCATGGGTCTTCCATAAGCATCTGCTCAAGGGTTTTTCAGCTCCAGTTAGTGCTGTCCTTACACAAATCCCTGCTCCTTTGCCCTCCCTCTGTCAGCCAGCTGCATTTCTTACGTAGCTAGTGGAGTGGCAGAGAGGCTGCTGCTCTTCAAACACTGTTGGTGAAGCATTGAACAAATTCAAGCTCCCACAAATATTAAACAAAGGCTTACTCCAAGGATATGGCAGCTTTCCCACATCCCCGGCTGAGCAAACGGAAACATTTCCCAAAAGCACATGCTGTGAAGGCTGTCCTTGGTGTTTCTGTGGCCATAGGGTTCTGTGCCAAGACGTGCTGCATGGCTTAAATAACAAGCACCCCTGCATTAGCACTTTCACCATCTTCCCTGGCTCAGCTGGACTACCCAGCCCACCTAACTAGGACCAGAAAAGCAAAGGGATAGTTAAACTCAGTGTGAGAGCCAGAGAAAGTCACCCTAATCCTGCAGGCTGAAAAGTGCTTTTCAACATTTCATGACGTGGGAGCTTTCGGAGCAGTGATGGAGCTCATCCAGATTCCCATCGTGGGCTGGAGCTGGTGTGCATCACCCCAGGGCAGTGGCTTCATTAACACCAGTGCCAATGCCCAGCTCTCCAGCACAGGATGACTGTAAGTACAGAGAGTTCTCTGGAGATGGCTTCTGCCACTGCTGAAGCCAGCTGCCAAGATAAACGCTGCTTGAAATCCTCGAGGAGAGGAACTTATCACAAAAGCCCTGATGGAAGCAGCAGCTTTGCTACTGTTTTGCTTTCAAAAGGTAAGCACCTTTTTTCAATCTCTCCTACTACTGGAGCACAGTTTGTACATTCTATCATTCAGACATCTAACAAATTATTTCCGAGTGTTCTTTATCCATAGCTGTGACAAGCAAATTACACCAAATTAAGCTCATCTACCTTGGTCTCAAGGGATGCTGGCTATTAAACTGTCTGCCTGAAGCACTGTCACCACTCAGCCTACAGGAAGATGCCGAGACAGCTGCACTAACCAACAAAAAAATGCTGCCCTGTTCAGGAGAGGAACTAAAATACAGTGTAGGGAGCACCACATTACACATACCTTCTGCAGAAACAAGGCTCATCTTAACAATGGCAACAATATTTACTCCAAAATGGCAGGTCTGCAACTTCATCACTGGCTCCAAGAAATAATCTCTTTCCCTCCTGATACACATTAAGTACTATGAGATCCTGCAAGCTCCATTATCCCACTTCGTGGCAGCTGAACTGCCTAACTATGCCCACAGAACCATCAACAGCCACCACATATGAAAGGCAGAGATCATGGCTTGCCTTTTAGTGAAGTCAGAATGGGTTTGGAGGAGATACAACAGGAGTAGCTTATTGAAGAGGAATTTCAGGAAGAAGCTGATGAACACCAGACAACAGCATAAGTCACTTCTTCATCTAAAACCTTCACTTGCCACTGACTCCAAGCCTTGATCTCACTGCCACCTCTGCTGGAGTCTGAACAGGCAAGAGCCATACAACACAGTGAAAGCAATAGGAACAGATTCCAAGACCCTTTTTGACTAAGCTTAAGGCCATTTCACATGACATAGTCAACTCCTACATGCTTCCCTCACACTCTTGTTTCAGTTGGCAAAGGAAAGTTGACACCGCTTCCCATAGAATACCATTCTAATGATCTGTGTCAGAGAAATGTGCTGCTCCATGCTGTCCAGAAAGCTTTGTGCAGTGCTGACAAGACACCTGGGACTCGCGCTGCTGCTGCCCCTCAGCAGAGAAACACAGAGGAACTTGCTCCTTTCTTCTGGGGGAACCCATCGAGCACAAACGAGATGCCAAGGGCTACCATACTGTTTGAACAGGCAATGGCACCTGCCTGCCTCCTGCATCAAGCATCCCCCCTGAGAAAGCTAAGCATGGAAACAAACTCCATGAAAACTAAGCATTGCACACACAAAGTGAAAAGGAATTTTGAGAGATGTGTCTTCTCCTGCCCAGGCCTGCCTCCTCACTTGCCCAAGCAGTTTGCCACTTACCAGTGAATCACCCCAGGTCCAGAAGAGATTGTGCCCAGCAGTGGCTTCAGAATGAATCACGGAATCTCCTGAGTTGGAAGGGACCCACAAGCATCAAAGTCCCCCTCCTGGTCCTGCACAGGACAGCCCAATAATCACACCATGTGTCTAAGAACACAGTCCAAGTGCTTCTTGAACGCAGACAGGTCTGGTGCTGTGACCACCTCCCTGGGGAGGCTCTCCAGTGCCCAAACACCCTCTGGCTGAACCTTTTTCTAACATCCAACTAAACCTCCAATGGAAAAGGATGCTGAAAGAAAAAACAATGGCCTACCTCTCAGCTGGGCATTGCTTGGGCACTGCTATGGGCAATTCAGTGAGTGCATTCAGTATTTTCCACTTTATATATACACACAGGAAAGAACAGGACAGAATGAGTCTCCTATTTCTTCCCTCAGACTGCTCTTCCCACAATTAATGCTGGAAAACCCTCTTCAACAGTGATCACTGCAAAAGTTGTTTATTTCTTCTTCAATCATGGTGTGGTATTAGGTGTCTTTATTGGGTATAATAAATGCAGAGCTGCCACAGGCCAGGCTTGTCAGGTGTGCCAAGGTTAAGGTGCAATAGCACATTTATCCTCATGATCAAGTGAAGCTTGTAGCCCATTTTCAACACAAGCCTACCCCAAAACAAGTTGCTCTTTAAGCAGAGTAACAAAGAAAGGCTCTCAGACTCCAGCTATTTGAAATGCACTCAGATGGGTCCAGATAATTGTTGGTGAAAAAGGAAAAACTTTGAAGTTCTTGAATCCTGTAACAAAAGCTGAGCCAGACAAGGAAAAAGGCACGTCCCACACACCAGCTGCTGCTGCTGCTGCCACCTCCTCAAGGGAATTTCTAACTCTTCTGTTAAATGTTCTCAAAGGTGCATTTTCTTCCTCCCCCTTCTGTAACCCTCATGTAAAATCCCCATCAAGAGCGTAACAGGAACAGGATTAATGTTGGGGGTTTTTTTTCAACAGTTCAGGAAAGTAATTTAGAGCCTTGCTCTCAGTGCTCCCAAAGCCAGTATTAAAAAGATTATTTGATGCAGAAGATAATTTATAATTATCATGAATATGCCAAGATTGACCTTATCCACAACAAAGATATAATCATACCCTGTCTTGAAGGTATCAGAGGTCATACCAAGCATTGAAAAACCTTTTATTTCCACAATCCTAGAAAAAGAAATGTCAAATTCCTGCTACCACATGACCAGCTGACTCAGAGATCAGTACAAGTCCAATATTAAGATTTTACTTCCCTGTAGGATCTCTGTTTATTGACGTAACCTGCAGTACCTCTACTAAAAATGGGACTGTGAATGAATGAAATTACTGAGAGTAGCAGACTATTCAGAACTAAATGCAGAGTATAATTTAGTTGCATTATATTTAGTTGATAAGCTGCGTCTTCATCTCAAATAATTTCTTAATAGGAAAATGAAATTTAAGCGCAAACTAATGGCAAGAGCCCTTTTTGTCAGCTGGATGCATTCCCTTTGCAAAAAGGAAATTAAAGCTAGCCTGCTACTTTTAAACAAAGCACTGGAGACATCACAATACACTGGTATCAAATAAATTCTACTTTAGTATGAAAAATATTAACTATTATGCATTAATATAAATACACATCAATAGTAAATACAAAATCTGGGTCAATAGCACTTTAAGCAAGTATAAGTTACTCTTGTCACCATTTGAGTATCGGGGAACAGTCTGGAGATACTAAACAGGCAAGCTTAAAGCCTATATATAAATTAAGGAAAAAAAAAAAAAGCTTTCACTTGAAAAGCAAACAAAAAAAAGTCTAAGGCTTCCCACCCGCATATCCATTTGATCCAGAAACTGAGGAAAGCCAGATTTTGACACCGTTGATGTAAAAATTAAGAGGGCACCACACACTATCACTAAAGCAGCATGAACTCTGCACTCAGATTTTTTTTCTTTAGTTTTAAGTTTCCTGAATACTTGAACCCATAACCCCATCCTACCAATACCTAAAACACAGTTTGCTTTTCAGGATGGCTAATGATCTGGTTTTCCTTCTGCCCCCCCATCAGCAACTCAGTGCATTTGCATCAATCACACTACTCAATATTTGCACTATGTGAAGCACTTGGAGAAAAAAATTCCGAGTATACTGCATATATTTATGTCAGAAAATCATGGTGTGGTATTAGGTGTCAAAATAAAAATGAGTTACAGAAACCTCAGAAGAACAATTCAGACAGGAATTTCTCTAGATTTTGTAAATGAAAAGGACCTGTTTGATCTAGGAAATGTAGCTTGTAATAAACCCACTTCTTGTGTATTTCCAGTTGATCAGCTACATGTACAGAACAAGAGTTATGATGGTTTTTTCTGCTATTTAAACAAAAAATTATCCTTCTCAGCAGTTAACAGAAGCCTGCACTGCAAGAAAAATTCCTGTTGGATGACATTTCTCAGGACACAATCTGATATAGATGTATGGATGGGGGAGTGGGGTGTTGTCGCTGATCAAAAGGAATACAGGCAAAGGTCATATGCAGATTTATGAAAAATAAATTTATTACATAACACCTTGTTTTAACAATGTTTGATTTTTTTCTTTACTCAGAATACTTGTGTCATTCATGTAAAATAGTTTGATACAGTACATTGTATGTAAGTTTTTCCTCATAAATTCTAAGGCTCTCCTAATACCTTGTTCCTCTGCAGTAGGAATGGCACCCCTAAACAACGTGCGAATGTTTAAAAAAAAGAATTAACTGAACAAAATTTAAAATCCACTACACCAAGCTGGTTCTCAAAAATCATGACAAAATATCTGAATGGATGCCACACCTTTTTAGGAAACATCACTCATGCTTTTTTAATCCCAAAGCATGCTCACAAATCATTAACACCAACAGGAAAAAAAATATAAAACACTGTCTATGACAATCATTTTTGTTTGCTGAACCAAACATGTTTATATCAATAACAACATACTCATTTTACTATCAAATAGCAGCTTTAATACCAGTCAAGTCATAGATTTTAAAACAAAAACAAAAACATATGTTGGAAATTAATCTTTGGGATGTTTGCAATTGCTGGGAAAAAATGCAAACACTTTCATGTTCTTAAAAAAATCTCATCGTAGCAATTGTGTCGGTCATAAAACATTGATCTAGGTGGAAGATGAACCAACCCACAAAAGTCACTAAAAATAAATGTCTATCAAAACTGTCTGAGAGTTACAGTTAGTTTGCTTTTTTGCCATGGTAACATATACTGTATGCTTCAAGTACCAGTTCAAAGATGGTGTGTACTGTTGGTTGGATAAAGTTGTTACACCAAGAGAATTCACCACATACGACAACAAAAATGCTTGCCCCTAGCACATTTCACAGCTTCAACTGCTACAGACTGTCACTGAAAAAAATGCATCATCGGTCAGTCTGAACCATGTCAAGTAAACTACAGAAGTAGCATATCCACAACACAAACTGTGCTAGCACTTTCTTTTCAAGTCTAACCCCAAAACCAGGTACAATTTGGGAGCCCCCACTCCGCTCTGTGAAGGGGGTGGGTCGTGGCGGTCGGACAGGGTGGAGGTGTGGTTGTACAGTACATTCTCGTGGCCCAAGCCGGGCTCCAGGCAGGCAGCTGTCGGCCGGTCCTGCAGCATTAGCAACAGTGCACTGACGTCACTGGGGTGCAGCTCAGTACCGGTGAGTCTGGTGGGAGTACTGTGGCGGCTGCTGGGAGGTAGTTGAATACCCCATGCTGCTCTGTGGCTGTGATGTGCTTGGTCCGGGGTTGGGGTAGGCAGCATGGGGGTTGGAACGCTGCAGAGGGGCAGAAGCAGAGGACATGCAATCCCTTGTAACACGGACATCACAATACAGCTTCACCTACTGATCTATTTCTTCAGGAGGTACCAAGCACACACAGTCTCAAAGCAGCTGCACTTCCAGGCTGCTTCTCACTCACTCTGATTACAACAGGTAATGAACACCAGGAATACCAGATTAGAAAGTGACAGTTGCCACCCTTCAGTTATCCATCCTAATTACCTCCTGTGAGTCTTCACCCATCACAGTCAAACCTTCAGCCAACCCTCTGGATGGCCACAATGCACCTGCACATGACCCAAGGCTGCCGCCACTCATGGCAGTCGTCTTCTCCACTTGCTCCCTTTCCCTACCAATAAGGTAAGCTGGGGTGGAGACCCAGACAAGGCATCTTACTGCTGATGAGGCACTGCACCTTGTTCTGGAGATCTTTATAAATACAGAATATACTTGCCACCCTTCTGTGTAACCTAGGAGTAAAGACTGAGAGCGCTGTGATGAGGAGCCATCTAGCAGTAGCCTTAAAATACTTGAAGGAGAGTTTAAAGACAATAATGACAAGTTCATCAGTGTAAACTAAGATTTCAGGGGATAATGGCCATAGACTGTATCTTAGGAGGTTCAAGTGGAACACTGGAGGAGGGACCCCTAAGGGACCAGTACAGCAGCAGGAGAACTTGTCCAGGGAATCTGTGAGGTCTCTATTTATGACGGTTTTTAAGAGTCAGGTAAGCAAAGTCGCAGCTAAGTGGAGTTTGTTAGCATTAGCAACAGTCCTGCTCCAAGCAGGGGACTGGGCTAGATGGTATCTGGAGGCCCCTTTAAACCAACATTTCTACAATTACTTACTAAGTGGAGCATTCATCATTGAAAGAAGCTCTGAGCAAATCAGCAACTGCCTACTTCAATTTTAAAGGTTATTATAAAGGTTATTATTTACTGACCATGTGTTATAAAGGAAAGAAGGACTGCACATGAGACTTGCAATCTAAGCATCTGACCACTTCGGAACATTTAACATTTAACTAAGTTAACACAATTTCAGTACATTACTCTCCCATTTTACATTCATGTTAAGGTTTACAAACATATACACACACACACTTCGCAGCATTATAGAAACTGCTGTGTAGCTTGAACTCTTGATATCACAAGATGTATCAGGTTTTTTAGAAAAAGCTTCTTCTAATAAAGGTCTGGAAACTTATCTGAAGTGACTGTCCCAGGACTAGGATATTGCTACTGAGACCCAAATAAGCAAAATTGCGGTGAACCAACATCCTGAGAAAGTAAAATATAAAAACAGCTTTACAGGTAAGTCACAACATAAAATAAAAAACAAGCCAATTTTTTCCTGCCCTTCCGCATTTAGAACAGAAGCTATACTCGGGATGCTGAGATGATGGCAGAAATAAAAAGGCAAACTCTACTTGTTAACACATGCTCACAGGACCCCATAAACCTCTAGAGAAATGGGGAAGAAATGGCTGGTCCAGCACTTAATGCCAGTGGGAACAAACAGCACTGCTTAACTTCACTGTTAGCACAGTGACTGAACTTTTGTAACATTTGCCTTCTGCCTCGAAAAGAAAGACTAAGTCACTCATAAATAGAAGAGTCACAGCTCTGGGTCACCCTTCTCCATGTTACAAATATAGGATGTACTTCAGAGAACAAAATTCTTGAACGTTCATTTTGCCCAGGTGTGACTCCTGAGTGTAGAAAACTATCACAAGTTTAGCCACTTAAAAACTGGCCATTCGTCTCAGTTGTAAACACTCTTTGCATCGTGTCTTCTAAAAGAGATCTTATTTTAAGGCAACAAAAAATCAGATGCTTTCATGACACCGAGTGCAACAAATGGCTTTTGTTTAAGAACAAAAGTAAATATCCAATCCTTTCTAAATACCATTAAGCACCCCAAGGGGTTTATCACAAGCAAAAGCTCAGAGTAGTGGAATTGCTCCAGTCTGTTTAATCACATTGCCTTTGGGAGTGTCACGCTGCAGATCTGAACAGTACGTCAAGGAAGTCTGTGTGCCATGTGTCTACTATTTTTATGCAAGGCAGAAAAGGATACAAGGTCAACATGCCCTGCAGAGAGTAATTTGACTTCTGAGTGAATGGAAAAACTGCCTTAATGTGCCTTGCCCAGGAGATGGCAATCCTCCTTCACAAGCTTTATATGGGGAATTTGAGCAAATTAAATGAAGAACAAAGGAACAGGTGTTTGATTAAAACAGAGGGCTGTACTGTAACATTTGTTTGCAGTCTCCTCAAGTTGCAAGATCAGAAGCAAAAAATGTGAGGAATTTTTTTCAGGGAGACCTGAAACCTTCAAGGGGCACCTCTTTACTGCTTTTGTTCTAGTGCTAGCTCCTTTGGGTCTCCTCCCTTTGATTACTGCATTTTCCAGATACCTCAACCAGAACAAATCAGCCTTCTTGCAAGGTGAAATAGGGTTTTTTTTTGGAAACTATGTACTTTGCCTTCTAGAAAGACAGCAAAAAGATTGGTCAGGAGCAGCCAAGTTACCAGGAAGAGCTCTTGAGATAGCCAAATAGCAGTTATCATTATCTCAAAGGAAAAGTTTGAAATTATGTTGTCAACAAGGGCCACCCCCAGATGTAATCCTGGGATGGATCTCCGAGATGACAAAAGTTCTGTTGAGCATGAGCTCAAAACAAGCCAATTCCCACTGAGGCAATTTGAGCCCTCCGACTTGTCATCTAGCAAACCTCAGCTCTGGGTCACAGAGGTCAAAGCCGAGGTTTGTTCATAATGCCACAATGCAACAGCAAGATGAGACGAAGGGCATATAAACAGGGCACATAAATAGGGCTCCCTCACACAGCACATGCAACCACTGCATCAACCTCATCAGATATGTGACTCCACCTGAGGGCAAGATTAAGAAAGTTACAGCTGCATTTGCCTTCTGTTCTGTGTGTATTTGTAAGAAGTGGTATAAAGAGCCAATTTAAGAGACCAAAACAGCACTGACTGCAGCCTGCCAAATTGAAAGGGATGAAACTCCTCTAAGACTGCCTGAGACAGATAATCCAATTAAGAGAAGGACGACATCTCTACTTAGAGGCACCCCACCCTGCAGCACTGTAGTTAAGGCTCACCACTGTCTCAAACAGCTCTGAAAATGTACATTGGTCAAAGAGAATGACTTGAAAAAATGATGTGTTATTGATGTTCTGGTACAAACTGAACAAAGGGTCTCACAATAAGGCCTCTGAAAATGACCTTATTTTACATTTTTTAGTACTTTCAAGTTTTGGCCAGTGCTGAAGTATACAGATTTAGATAAGGATGAAGGTAATGCCCCCAGGCAGCTTTTGAGGATATCTGGTACTCTCAGGAGCTAACTCTGAAATGTAAGATTTCAAAGCCCACTGGTGTTCCTGGAGAAGCAGCATCAAACTGAAAAAGCAAGTCCACTGCAGCAGTTTTACTGACACGGTTCTTTACCAATGTTTTGCTACAGAATATAAGCACAGCTAAGTGGGTTTCAATATCAGGGTCTCAGATTTAGATATTAATATTTAAATTACATGAAAACATTATCAAAAAAATTTCTGACTTCCCCCTCTTTGCTTTCATCCAAGACTCTGCCAACTGCCCTTGCTGTACTTTGCATTCCATGTGAACCAGTATGTAACAGTTCCTGTAGGCTGACATCTCCAGCAGCATGCCCCCTCTTGAAATCTTATTCCCTAGGTCTCCAAAAATCTGCCATTCTCTAACTGCTCCTGCGTGTACCATTCAAAGTCTTCCCTGCTTGTCTTTTGTAACTTCTTTAATTATGTAACGGCTTTAATTAAACAAAAGGTTCTGTCCTAACTCTGTTCTCCCCAGTCTCCAGCAGTAACCCCATCCAAACCCAAAAAACACAGGTATCATTCCCTGGGATGACTTTGAGGTATTCTTATGCTCCAGGCTCTGATTTCCTAATGTAGGAAGGCTAGAGTACATTTTTCATGTTTTCCTCATTTTTTTCCCCTACACTCCTCATCTTCCTCATTCATTGACTACCACCACCTCACCTGTCGTCAGATCTGTAATATTTGGCTTACTCAAACTGGAATCTCCCTTCATGTTCAAAACAGATTATGACAACATTATGACAAGTCTTTGTTTGCCATTCAAAATACTGTTTTCACATTCATTTGCCCAAATAAAACTCTTGTTTAGATGCTTATTTCACAGCTTGTTTACTGCAATATCCTTTACCTCCTACAACTATGGGCTTGTTCAAATAAGAAATGGCATTTTTAGGTGATACAGAGCACAACATAACTGGCTCTTGGTCCACAACCAGCATTACCTAATATGAAGGTAATAAATTAGTAACTGTAATAAATCTGATCCTAATTTCCTTACTGCTAGCCTAAAAAGCATCAGCAAATCAACAAAACATCAACTAAGTGAATCTGAAAAAATCCCCTTGAAATATGACAAAAAATACCAGTTAATACAGTGACACTTAAAAAATTACTTTTTTAGCTTGAAGAAACACTGCTGTAAACATGAGAAGTAAATACACAATATGTGAATAAAACAAATACCTGATAGTCTGAGGTCATAATAAGTCCACCTGAGGTAGTGGTAGGAGGAACAACTCTCACTTTTTTCAGTGGGGGTCCCTGTGTGTGACTGTTGTCTTGATTCCCTGGATGACCAGTTCCATTAGTATGGTTATTGCCCTGCTGCTGCTGCTGGTTCTTCTCAATTGTTTAAACACAAAGAAAAATTTCAACTCAAAAGCAGTACATGAAATAACATGAAATCAGGAAATAGTGTGAAAGCCACTGAAACGTGATGATACTGTTCTTCTAGTACTTACTTTGTCTCCTTTATCATCTGGTTCTTCTTCTGTTAAAAATTCCCGTTTTGGGTAAGGGATTTGACAACCTGCAAAAACACTGCCCCCCAAAAAAGTCTATTTATCACTGTATTAGAACAGAAGGGGTAGACCTGTAAGATTCATACTCCACCCATAATTGTAACTAATGGAGAAGTTTTCCCTGTCTTACTATCAACATAGTCCAAACTTAGTAAAAACCTACTAACATTTGATTTTAATGTTCAGCTGACTTATACACTGACTTAAACTCCTAATAGTTTTTTTCATGGTTTCTGCAAACTGTTGGCTGGAAGGGTGTGCCACTGTTAGGGTATCTGCAAGGGCACAGAGAGCTATCTTAATTCAGCTATTGTGTAATTCACAATCTCAGGAATAACGAAAAACAATCCTGGAAACTCCACTGACTATTAATAAAACCACACATGGAAAAAAAGTTTAACTAGAAATTTCACCTGTCAATTCATCTCTCATGGACTACTGCTAGTGCAAGCTAATATTTACCTGTCCTTAATCAGCAGAATATATTTACAATGAAGTCTCTGTACACCTGTTAGCAATACCCATGGTGTATTCACATTAAAAGGCCAACTTAAAGTTGAGAAAAAAGCCAAACACTGTCCTAAAACCCACTGCATTTTACACCCTTTGAGATGATGTATCATGGTATGGAATACAATATCATTGGCTAGAAGAGGTCAGCTGTTAGCTAGCTCAGCCTAGCTCAAGTCACCTGACAATTTCAGGCCTGGCCTGAACTTTAAAGCCTAAATTTAGGCCCCCTAGCTAAACCTATGACACTGGAACAGCCAATCATTCACATGACTTTAAATCACAGAGAGTGGTCAGGGAGGAGCTAAAACTAATCCAGTAAGTGTTAGTGAAATACTTTCATTTTTAATTAATTCCTTATAAATATATATATTTTATAGATTCTTCCCTAGGTAAGGGTAGACAATCACACACAGGATATATTAATAGCGTATAATCATGCTCACTGGCTAGTCTTTTGTGAAGGGGGCTTAATTTTTAATGAAATCATTTATTGTCCATGAATTTTCCTCCCTTTTGTAAATCTGCCTGTGTAAACAAAAAAGAGGAGTGTCTACAAAAAATGGATTTAAGTTGTTAAGAATGACAGCAGAGAGGCATAGAGTTGACTTTCCCCACCCACTGAATTTACAACAAAGGCTAAGACAGAAAAATGTAAACTAATTAGAGAATGTCATCTGGCATTCTGGAGCAGAGAAGTGGACCTGTGGGCACTTAGCAGTTGTCTACCAAGATCTGTAGCATGCATAATCAACCTGTCAGTGAATAACAAGATTAGTGTTGCAACTAATAGGATCAAAGTTCCATAAAGCAAGAGATTAAAAAAAATGCTACTTAATTTTAAAAACCACAAATGGCATTTTAGTGGTTTCTTTGGCTGTTAGACAGTAAGTATTTAGCTCAATATTGAGAAACATATTTAGGGACAAGAGAAAGCACACAGTTCTAAAACATCTCTGAATGTACTGTCTGTTAATAAATTGACCACTTACTCGGATGTGGGAAGAGGATCTTCCAAGAAATAGGGATCCTGCATAGCCTGTTCTGAGGTAATTCTCTTTATTGGATCCATAGTGAGCAGTTTCTGAAGCTGCAAACAATGAAAGATAAAATGCTCTGCATTACCAAAACCTTTTAGAGAAACTTCACTGTATTCCTGAAAGATGAGGTGGTATAAATGTGTCTGAACTAAAATAACAATAAATAAATGGTATAAGTACATTCTTCTCTTGTATTAAAATAGTATGTTCATTTTCATTTTCTAACAAAGAACACTTATTTTCACTTGCAAAGCCCAGGACACTCAGTTCCAGCCACAAATGCTGTTGTATTAAAAATATTTAGAAAGTTTCCACAATGTACTAGCAGGCTTTGATCATAAAAGAGTTGGGTTGGAAGGGACCTTTCAAGGTCTAGTCCAATCCCCTGAAACAAACAGCTACACCTTCCACTACATCAAATTGCTCAGAGTCCCATCAAGCCTGGTCTTAACATTTCCAGGATGGGGCATCCATAAAGTTATGGACAGTATGTTCCAGTGCCTCACCATCCTTGAATACGTAATTTCTTCCTGGTATCCAATCTAAATCTTCCTGCTTTCAGTATAAAGCCATTACCCCTTGTCCTATCAGAAAAAGTGCCTACAAGGTGCTGTAAGGTCTTCCCACAGCCTTTTCTTTTCTCTAGACTGAACAACTCCCACTCTTTCAGCCTGCCTTCAGAGGAGAGGTACTCCAGCCCTCTGATTATCCTTATGGCCCTTCTCTGGACACACGACTCCAGCTGAGGTCTCGTGAATTAGGAACCAGACCAGAGAGATTCTGTTTAACTCTACTGCTGAACTTGAGGGTGATCCTGTGGTGTAAAGGAGAGCACTCTGGACTCTGAATCCCAAGGTCCTGAGTTCGAGTCTCAGTGGGACCGTCCCCT
>JAWWEV010000001.1:46833402-46858676 GCA_035583235.1 Hafferia zeledoni | reverse complement strand
CTCGCTCGGCCGTGGCAGATGGACCTCAGGACTGAAACGGTGGGGCCAGTTCTGTGCACACTGTGCCTCACCTAAAAAATCCACTGTGCAGGCGGGAAGGGCACACCCACGTGGGGAGAGCCCTGCCCAAATCTGCGTTCACAAAGTCTGGCCATACTGCTGAACTGCAGTGATGCATTCTAGAAGCAAGTGTTTCCTAATTCAAAAGGTCTGGTGTACAAGCATATACTTCTCCCCACCCACTCAGTAATTGTGTGGAATATGGCTGTGCTGGACAGGCAACACACACAGGTACAATGAGATAACTTTTAGATATTACACAGAAAAAGGAAAATAGTGAGTTTCCACTTTTTGCCCATAGAATACAGTGTCCAAGGCAAAGCTATACCATGATGTATTGTCAAAGACAATGGCCTTTAAAAGAAATGTTACACTTTCAATCTTTAACATTTTTTTTAATTGTGGTTCTAACAAGATATGCTGAAACTGTATTTGTAAATAATATTAATTTTACATTTTCTATTAATACTTTCATGGGATTCATATATTCACCTTTTTATAAAGATCCAGTGTCCTGATGTAAGTCTGAACAGGTCATGTCTTTTCAATAGCTATTAAGTGAGCATTCATAACCACAACACAGACCCCCATGCTAACGTTAGGAAAATATAATTCTCTCCTCAGACTGCAGTTTTAATGGCATGGTTAAGAACATGATAAATATGTATTACCACCATCAATCCACTTTTGTTTATCCCATCATCAACAAGGACTCACAATAACTTATTTCAGCTCTCTGATTAAGGCTTTGTAGTATATCAGTTTAAACAGAACAATTCTTATTCTCTCCAAAAGCAATCCCAAGAGCCCAAAAAGGAAATGTCAAAACATGAGAAAGAATTGCCAACATGCTGACAAACACAATGAAAAACCACTGCAAAATTGTGGCATCATTTCTGGCAATTGGGGTGTAGAACTGTCCATCACATGCTGACAAAAACTGGTCATCATCAGCCACAGAAAACACAACAAGAGTTTAATGATTGTGCAACCATTATCTACCCAGGGGATCAAAACTCCTGTTCTGCCCCCGCCTTGCTCAGATGCCAGTGCAGAAGTGAATCTTCCACTTACCATTAAAAATCTTTTCTTTTCTAAAAACTGCTTGAGAAAAAGATCACCAGGCTAAATGACACAAGAGATAAGCGCTAAACTTTATACATCAGCAAGGAATGGGACAATCAGTTCCTATGAACCAAGGTAACCACATGGAAGATGAAGCATCACTGAGTTAACCAGAAGCAGCTGTGTACCCATTTCCTAGGGCACAAATAAATAGCAAAAAAAAAAAAAAATCAGGAATGTGAAAGTGAAAAAACCAAGTAACCTGCAAAAGCAAGAAGGAGCCAAACTTGTCTTATGCTTACACATCAGTTCTGCATGTGAAAAGGGAGGGGCCACATCCATGAATGTTGGTAAAGAGGCGAGAAGTCTGGTTAGTTCAAGTTGGGAAACAAAAACATTTTATTTTTTGCAATGACAGCAACCTCTGGATTTACTAGTCTTCAAATTATTAGTTCTGGCATATTTTACAATAGTAGATACTTTTTTAATTGGCTCTGTTGCAGAAAGCAAAAGGAAAGGTAAAATACTTTTATCTTAGTAGTTGTGAAAGAGGAAGATCCTGGAGTATCTTGGGAAAAACTGGTACCAAGAGATTCACTGAAATTGTTCAGGCTCTGCTAGAGAGGCCTAACATGTTCACCTGCAGTTCAGCCCAGCCTCAAACAAGAAGAGTGTAAACTTAAGGCACCTTTAAATTTTGGCAGGTCTGAAGAGTGCTTTAAAATGCTGTTTTGGAAAGCCCAGGGTTTTTAAACGGGATCTGATTTTGAGTGACTTATTCTGACTGAGAGCAGTTAGCAACAAACTGAAAGATTCTATTCCAACTAATTAACTACAAACTTCACAGTACTTCCCTCACATCCATATCTGTGGTAGATAGAAAAGAACACAGCTACATCTACACTACTTAATACCCTGCTGATATTCAGCTTTCGTGACACTGATTGACACCACCCAAATTGCACAAAGCTCCCTCTCTTCCTCTCTGTTGTGTGGACCAAAGGTGGGTGAGGCACCACCAGTCGAGGAGCATGTTCAGCCTGGGGTCCATGCTCAAATTCCCCTTCTGATCCTGCAGTTTGGTACTAACAGATATGAACAAGGATGGAAGGGTGCTAAGAGTTCTGGTAAAGGACAACATTCCTTGATTCCGCATTTTAATGTAAGCACTGCTTTTTGGTAAAAATACAAACATGCTGAACATACTCAAACAGTTATAGCCCTTTTGTGATACAGCAGGGAGAAGAGAAAATGCTGCATTAAGTGTTTTAAATTATTCTCATGTGATCATGTTGTGTCTAGTTTTGTTGTTCTATTGAAAACAATTTTTAATCTTGCAAGACAGGGAGAACAGATAAGAAATTCAGATTGGTTTGGACATGGCAAGAGAAGCTAGTTCATTCAGAGAAAGTCTTACTATGGACCTCCACCAGGGAGGACTGGTTTCCTTGCTTATGTAAGTATCTCTAGTGTTTCACTAACTTTTAACTTCAGAGAGCAGAGACATTTCACGTAACAGTGCAAATGCCAGGCAACTTCTTACAATGATTAGCTGATTTTACTTTGGGTTTTAATCTGAACTTGAATATATACTCTATTTTATACTGATTGCAGTATAACCCATCTACTTGGAAAACTCCTCATACAGGATGCCAGAGGTAGAATATTGCATCACATCTGCTCTGACTGAAGGATATATTCCAAAATTTACATGGAGGGAAAAGTACTGAACAGAAAAAAGATAGCTGCTTAAAACCCCTTGGGTCTGTTCATCAGAGAAGGTACAGCTTCCAATGATTTGAATAAAAGCCACATGGTACTCAGACACCCAGGCCTCTTAACCAGCTTCCCTTTGCTCCAATTTATTCCTCTCACCTCTAAGATGAAAAAACTTCTGTTTACTTCCCTCGTTCCTGCTCCCCTCTCAAATAATCTATTTACTTCATCATTCAAGCCTAAAAATGTTTAATCTGAGTGGGAAATGTCAACATCAGGAAAATGTCCTTTCAGTGAGACCAGATACCCTTAAATTCTTTTTTCTCCATACATAAATACATATAGAGTTTTAGTAGCTTGAATGTTCTTTAAAAAACAGCAAAAAGGCTCAATAAAGTAGTTTCTGAAACACCACATTTCCAGGGCTGAGCAAGTGCATAATTTTAACTGGAGTCTTCACTAAAAAACTTACGTATTCTAGAGAGAAAATAATTCTTGTAAGGGTTCTATGAAGTATTCATAAGGAAGCTACAAACGATTAGTGCATTAGGAATACATATTAAAATTTTCCAAACTACATATTCAAGACTCAAGTTAGTTTTCCTTTTAAGTCTGTAAGATACAATCTTCTATAATAGAATCGTATCACAGAATGATTTGGGTTAGAAGGGACTTGAAAGACCTCCTATTGCCAACCCCTCTGCTGTGGGCAGGGACATCTTCCAGGTTGCTTGAAGTCCCATCTAGCCTGGTCTTGAACACTTTCAGGAATGGGGCATCCACATCTTCTCTGTGCAACCCTCAAGGTCAGGAATTTCCTCCTAATATCCAATCCAAATCTACCCTCTTGCAGCTTAAATCCATCACCCCACTCCCTGTCACTGCTTGCCCTTGCAAAAAGTCCTTCTCCAGCCTTCCTTCATGCCCCTTCTACATACTGTGGAAGGTCTCCCCAACAGCTTAATAATCTTAATAATGAATATGTAAAAAAAATCAGGCACACAGGAATTTTTTAAAAGCAAGAAATAAGCTACTGAAAGTATGCAAAGCAGCAAATGGCTAAGAGTAGCAACAACACTGCAAATATAATTACAAGCTAAACATGACTTCAGGACCAAAAACTTCAAAATTACTCCATACTGAACCCAATCCAGTGAATGACGCTCTGAATCATTTTATCAATGTGGAAAGATACAGTGATCTTGCAAGTCTCAGATTGAAGAGTATCAGTTATTCCCAACTTTTATTAATAAAGTTAAATCAGTCACAGTGTACTTGACTCCAGCTCAACTCTTACTTTGAACAACTGTAACTTACAGGAGGGGTTTGATTTTTTTATGTATGCAGGAACTTACCAAGTGGAATGCCTTACTATCTGGTTTAACTTTATGTTTTTCCATATATTTGATAAGGCTGCAGTTGGTATACCTGGAAAAAGAGATAAAAGTGACATTTCTAATATGCAAATCACTGATACGGCAAAGCTTTCTCAGTACCCACAGAACACATTAATAAGAACAGTTTAGATTCCCTTGCAAATCCACCAAGCAGGGAAAACCACAGCTACGAATACTAGAGATTGGCTTAAAAATCAGACACTACAGAAAAGCATCTGCTTCCCTCATACGCTTGTAAAAACACATTCCATCCACATAAAAAGCACACTTTTAACCCACATGCAGACAGCAAACCATCAATTGGATTTAAACTGCCTGTTGGCAATTTTGCTACTATACTATTTGATTCTGTATATTTCTCATGACAGTAAAGATGGAGATAAACAGTAAGCCCATCTGAATACTCTCCTGAAACGTACAGGTTGCTACAAGAACATTCACCAACTTACTTATTTGAAGAGGAGCTCAAAAGTAAGGTTTCTAAATGGTTACAATAGCATGGCAGATGCAAGAAATGGATGTAACTGCAGAGCTCCAAATCCCTTAGCATGGAAATCAAGCAACAGGGTGGCATTTTAAGTGCAGGGATTAGAACTCTGTCAAGGTGACAGCAAAGCTGAAGGGTACCTTTTTTTTTCTTTAGCCTTCATAAGCTACCCTAGACACCAAACCTGAAAATTACACTCACTGTTTGCTGGAAACAGTATAAGGTTACCAGACCCCTTTGATGCAGCTACTACAGAAAAATCATTTCCAGTACCACAGATCTGGGAACAGCTGTGACAAACTGCTTTGCAAGCTTCCAAGCTGTGAGGGGTCTGACTGGCAACACCCGTTTCACATCTGCTGCCTTACCATTTACAGGCTGTCTCTGGCTACTCTTCTGATTCACACCACCTCAACAAGTTCACCACTGTGAAACAACTTTATTTTCCATTTTTCATAATCTAAGTCATAACCATTTCATAGCCCTTGTTTGGCATCTACACAGAAAACAACCTGAGCTTCAAGAAATTTAGTGTAGGAGGGAGGTATAAAATATGCTTTCTTAAGAAAGCTCAACTCAGACTTACGTGTTTCTCCGGAAATCTTTCATTAAAGTTGAATGTTCAGGCATCTTTTTTATGTCTTCCCAATCTTTATCTGCAAAATCAGTATTAATTAACTTTTTTCCCCCTAGGTGAAACAAAGTGTTTCCAAGCATCTCCATTGCCCTGATTTATTGCCACTTCTCTAACATTGCAGTTACTTCTTTCTTTATGTTCTTTATCTCAGATTGCTTCATCATCTCTTCACAATAAATCTAACCAACACCTGAGAGATTTGAGCTTTGCACTGATTAACTCAAGAACTTGAAAAAACAGGTAATGGCTACAGTGAAGATCATCACATGCCCAAAACACAACACTGACGAAAAACACATCAAGCACTCTGCTTGAACCCCTCAGGACTGTTATTTAACTTATTTAGACATAGTTGTATCTCAGAACAGGAGTATATAATACTCCTGCAAATGCTGTCTCCGGATTCTTCATTCTGACAGCACTTTTATCTACAGTTAAATGCCCAGAGGAGCTTGTGCAAAGTTCTGCTGTCTCAACCTAAAAGAAATGTTGTTAGCCAAAAAAAAAAGTAAAATTTGCACACTTAAATTGAAGACTATTTCATCTCAACTCCTTTAGAGCCAAGGCCAAAATGGATTTAAAAATGAAACAAAAAAACCTTAATACCAGCACCCAGCCTCACGTGTATTACAACCTGACTCCTGAAAAGGTTCTCTTCAACTCAAATCTTTACTAAGTCTGATTACAACTGCAGAACACTGCTAGATTAAAAGTCTTTAGTGAATGAATGAAACAGATTAATTATTTAAGTATGACTTAGTTAAACAAAATATTCTCCTCTTTCCCTTTCCCCAAAGGCATGTGAAACTGTTTCAAATATGGCAAGTGTCAACTAAAAAGCAAAAAACATTGCTGCAATTCAATGGAAAGTGTTTCTTGGCAAGAACTAAAGATCTTCAAAGGTCAAATGTAGACCATCAGAAAAGGTTAATTAAACCAGTCAGAAAACAATAATGAGAGTGCCATCTATTTATGTAAGCTATGTAAAATCCAAACGAGGTAAAAAAAGCATAAAAGGGTAAAATTTAGGCTAAAAGCAGAAAAGAACAGTATTGCTTAAAGAAGCATAAGTAAAAGGAGGATTTTCCAGAAAATAAAAGATCACAATATGCAAAGGCAACATTTCTGGGAATCTCATCCAGCAGGATGGATGCAATGAAGTACATATACAAAAAAAGCCAAAGGTAAAAATAAGAGCGTGTTTAATAACAAAATTCTAGAACCACATAAACAGAGACTGCAAAATTCATGCAATAGGAAGAAGAAAGTCCACAAGAACAGCAAAGAAAAACATTACTGATTGTGAATGGACAACAGCAGGGAACGTGAGCAGTGAGAATAAAGATAACCAAGAGGTAAAAAGAAGGCCCCTGTTATTCTGACATCTGCAAACATGTGAACACCAGAGGAAGCATTAACTGAAGAGATGCAAGGCAGCCTTGCAGAAAAACAAGATATAACCAGCACTGAGAGGAAAATGCAACAAGTGATATCCACATTGCAATTCGTTTTGGCTCATGCAACTAGTTCTTTCTTCTGGAGTGAAATAAGGAAATTTTCACCACACCACAAGCTTTCTTCCAGGGTAAAAAAAAAAATAAATACCCTCCCCTCACTTCCAAATGTTCTGTTTAATTTAGCATAAGTAAAGCAACTGCATAATATTCACTAAATGTATATATTTTTGCTTGGTTTCATACAATTATTAGTTGCTTTCCAAGGCTATAATCAGTATTGAAGAAATGCAGAAATACTCTGATTTTTAATCACCCACCATTAAACACAATCTTTTAAAATAATAAAACAGTGGTACATGCATACACCAAGATACTACTATCATTAATCTGACCACTAAATTCTATGTTTATAACTCATGAAATAAAGACTGTGTTTGAGTAGCTTTCTTGCTTTGATCAGCTGCAACCTTCATATGCAAAGAAAGCTATACAAATATCTTTCTATGAAAAGTGCTGATAAAAAAAAAAATTACAGTATGTACCTGCAGGAAATCCCATTACATTGAATATTCTGTCCAGCTGGTCATGGTGATAAGGATTACTAGTTTTGATATCTTCTTGCCGACAATGGAATATTGGCTCTGATGTTAGCAGCTCTGCAAATATACACCCTATGGCCCAAATATCTTTAAAAAAAAGAACAGAAATTAAAAAAAAAAAATCAAATGAATCTTTCCAAAAGCATCTGGGTGAGATAGAATGTTAGTGTTTAGCTTATCAGAGATAAGGTGCCTGCATTGAAAATCTCAAATTTCTATTGCAGAAGTGCAACACTTCCTCAACTTTTTCTTTTAGCTGTGGATGGAAGTACACAATTCAGTAACCACACAGGAGCTGAGAGAGCATCATACAAGTTTTTGTGGAGTTTTTAAAGTGTAGTTACCGTTTCACATTGTAGTATCTTAATTTAGTTAAGAATAAAGGCAAAGCAAACTATTTGGGTAATTGTGAATGCACAAAACACAAAGAAAAGCCAACCAGCACCTTGCTCATTCGCTGCCCCACTGGCCTGGCCAAGAGCTGTGTCGGTGCTGATCAACCACAGAGTTTTATACTCAATGACCCAAAATAAACAAGCTGAAAAGCTGCGATACTGGAATAAACCAAATGTTATCTATAAAACCTTGCAGAAAGAGAGTAACAAGAAAATTCCTCCATGCTCACATATCTCATACCCTTTTTCTCATAATGTTCACTAAAAAAACCAAACCCAAACCTCACAACCTTTATGTTTCAACAGTTTCATCCTAAGCTTCAAATTAGATAGCCTGCATTTTCCCAGTTATTTTCTTGATTTTTTCCTAGCTTATACGAATGTCATTTTTAACTTAAATGCTACACTGAACCTTGAATGAACAAAAAAGGTCATGAACAAAGGACAAAAGCAAATGAAGCAGCAAGCATAACACATTACTCAGTGTTTTTACATAGTTTTTATCTACACTGAAAAAATTATGTACTAAAGGCTATGACTGCCCATGCAGTTTCACATGCTGCAAGCAGAAGAAAATGCCAGTAAAGTGAGGGAACATGCAAATACAACAAATAAAGCAGTTTAAATGAACATATAAAGAAATGTATTTGATCTATAAAGGAAACACAGTATTAACAGAAAAGTGAATGAAAATACATTAGACATAAACATTAGAATTTTTGACAAAAATACTAACATAACTTTTTTTAAAAAAAAACAGAACATTGAGTCCTGAGGCAAGAATTTCAGGTTACTGAAACAACATAGTATGCTGACATACAACCTCCACGTCTGTGCAAAGCAAGTGCAGCATTGCAGGGGAAGTTATTTCTCCAAAAATGGTTGCCAGGCTGTAGCACATCTTTTAAACCAGCCAGCAAGAGACAAACTTCCTCATCCTTTTCTCTACAGTCTCTCTCTCTTCCACAGCAAAGCTGTTCACATCCAGTAAAGGTGAACCTCTCTCCAACCTGCTGTTGGGCTGTTCCCCTTGTCCTACAGCCCCAGCACACAAGGGCTCTGGCCATCTGTCATCCATCTTTGAAAAAGACACAGAGAGGCTAAAAATGGAGCTTAATTTTATAGCTCCGTTTCAGAGCAGCCAATATATTCTCCATTCTGTACATCCCTTATTTCATGCATTTATTACACTACATAATAACTTCTGCAGTAAAATTAATGCACTGTGCCTTAGAGTGATCACAGTAATATGAATTCTACTAGCACTTCAAAGATGCATCCATATTTTTATTGCCTTTAACAGCATTTATGAAAGTCTTGTGTGAAAGCCACATAAACATAGATTGTATCACAGGGCATTTGGAGCTAAAACCCAGAAATATTTCACCTCTAAAGCCAGAGGCCACAGTAAACTCAACAATTTGTTGAAGATTAATATTTCTTCAAAAAACAAGTACCATACCTTTAACTCAGCTACTGTCCTTTCTATTCATCAATACTTCCATATTTTGGTACAGATTACACAAAGAACCAAACAGTCCTTGTCCGATTTACTTACCAATAGCTTTGGTATAATGCCTTGCTCCAAGAAGCAACTCTGGAGCTCGATACCAGAAGGTTACAACTACTGGATCCAAGTCTGCTAAAGGCTTCAGAGGTGAATTAAACAACCGGGCAAAGCCCATGTCAGCTGAAAAATTCAAAGAGAGATGCTTTAAAATTTGAGGGAAACTACCAAATTTTTTTTTTTTTTCTTTTTTTTTAAACAAACGGATTGAGTTTACTAGTTAGTGCTACCATCACTGCTAAATAAAATGCAAACACAGACTGTGGCAGATATGAAAACTCTGTGAGCAGATTTTCTTAAAGCTTTTGTTGGAGTTACTGGATGGCATCATCTATAAAGTATATCATTATAAATCATTACTAACATGAGCCATTTAGAACAAAGAATTAACCACTGTTCTGAAGAAGTGCATCAACTCACTTCCCAGGACACTGGTTAACCCTGATTTATTTTACTGATACTCTCTGGCAAAATACTCTGTTGTTACAGGATGGTTTTTCAAAAAGCAGCAGTTTTTAAAGTGAGCAAAATGCAGGTTCTTCAAAGGTTAGAATGATTTATAATACATACGTGCACATGACAAAAGCTCCCTTCTCATGAAGATAGCTGTAGCAAGACTTGCTTCACGCAAAAACAGCAGCTAAGCCTACAGCATCTGCCTCCCTGCTGATTTTCTGTCAAGATGTATTTCCAGTATCAACATACCAGTACTGAATACCATTTAGGCTATGATTTTAAAATTCTGCTTGTGGGCATCAAGCTGATTTTTAGAATTGGTAGTATAAAATTGCCTAAAAAGCTGTCTGAACTACCAAATCTAAGTCATATAGGAAAAAATGGGCAGAGACTAAAATATGTAGCTTCCCCCACCAAATTGCTTTTCCAGCCCACCACTCCCCAAATCCCAAGACAGAGGGACTCTCTGGTGTAGGGATATTCACATGCTGAGAAAGACTTGAATGAAATGAGATGAGTGGTCACTCTGAGGGAAAAGGACCTACATGCTATAGCTCACTCGTTGAGGGAGAACTGCAGTGTAAATATGGGTCTCTAACTTGACTACAGAATCCTTAATTATTTTTTCATATGCATTCCTATTTATGATTGTTTTAATGCATTTAAAAAGAAAAACATTTTACCATTTTCTACATTAAAATAGCAATTACTCAAAATTGATCAGGTCACTAATAACTATAAATAATAAGCAAAATTGTTGGAAGAAAGTGAGTTTATGACTCAGAATGACACAAAAAGCCTATAAAAATTATTTTAAGTTAAACCCCAGTTATGTATTTTTTAGAAAAATTAGTTACACTGGAAAAGTGGAAGCCCTTGGTATGGGTTTAACTTCTACATTCTTATACTGCTGTGGCAATATCTTAAGAAAATAAAATAAAAAAAAAAAATTCTACATTTTGATAACATACTTAGAAATCCAGGGTTCCCCTCCCTCTTCCCCTGCTGGGAATGGATGGCTCAGAGGACTGGTGGCCTGATACAGAATCTTTCACCTGTCCATCAACAGAGTGACTTAATTTAGTTGTTTTCTAAGTTATTCCCAAATTAATTCAAAACTGTAAGTTAAGAAATAAATGGGTGGTCTACGTGCAGTTACTAACAAGCAGTTGTGTACAGCAAATATCACCACCACTGTTGAAAGTGAGTATGCCCAGAGGATGACCTACATTCTCTGTTTTGGAAGCAACTGCTCCATGGAGAATAAGGTAACAGGAAGGAATTTTCCCTTCTGCTGTGCATGCTGTAGCTGTTTTCTATGCAGAAGACTTCAAACCTTACCATCAATCTTAAAGCTTAGAAGGGCATTAAAAACTTTCAGGGTAGGATCTGCAGAAGCGTTCAGTCCTGGCCCATCTGCTCCCAGCATTTCCAAGGGCAAGGGAAGGACTAGAGCAGCATTGAACACTCAGGAAAATCCTACCCTGAATCACTACACTAGTGTTTAACAACATAGTGCAGATAAACAAAATAGTAAGAACAGACCAACAATGCAGAAGAATAATCTCATAAAAGAAAGCCAGAGGGAAGTGAGAAAGATGAACTAGCTTTAAAAAACCCTTCCAAACGGGACTGCCTTACCATAACTAATGTAAGCAGGCTATGCATTAGCCACCTGCTATCACAGCACTGACATGATAGTGCTTGGCCCAGTGTGGTTTATTACTGTTAGACTACTGTTAATTTTTATTTTTGTATTTAATTTAAAACAACTGAAGTTCTATCAATTATCCTCTCACTGCAAACAGTAATGCCCACTAGAAAACGTTACAATAGTGGGAAAGCATTGGGTCCTTCCTTCCCTTGTACACCCCAGGTTGAGCATTTAGCAGTAGTTCTCACTAAGCATTTTGGATGGATTGCTGTGTTTTCTGAACTTTTAAGATCCCTTGTGTTTATCCTCAAGGGACCTGCCTATACTTTCAAGAATATTTTGTAGGCTGACACTTGATTCCATTAAAACATTTAAGGTTTCTAGCAATGAGTAGTTCCCTATTTAGATTTTCATAAGCAGCAGCAAGATAATGTCATGGCATTACAGAGGTAAATGGAGGAAATTTTAAAATCCCTTTTTCTTCCTCCTCCTTTCCCCCTAGCTAGCTGTCATCTTTAACCCCACATGAAAATCCCCCACCCCACACAAACACCCACTTAAACAAAATACAATGACATTTTCCACTTTTTATTGATGAGGCTACAGCATTTCATTGTCAGAATTGGTGCATGGGCCTAATATCATGAAGCCAGTCACTCAGAAAACAGCATTTAGGCAATGTGTCCAGGCACATACTAGTATTACAGTGACTACTTTAGGGGGTACAACTGCACTTTCAGAACATTCTAGCTTAAATGCTACACTGGGACTTATCAAAGATATAAACATACCAATTTTTACTCTTCCTCGCTCAGGACCTTCACCCATAACTAAAATATTAGCAGGTTTCTGTGGAAAAAAAAATAAATATACAATACATATACCACGATAAACCTAAACATTAGTCTCTGAAAAGTTAGTTAAGGTTCGTTTTGCCAGTTTTAAACCAACTTTGTTTAGATAAAAATGACGAGTTTCTCTGTCACAGTAAAGCTGTGCAAGGATCCAGACACAGGCTCACCCTGACTGCATCTTCCTCGTGTTTCTTTTTGGCGTTGCTGTGCTCCAGCACCGGGATCCCTCCCTGACACCCTGGGCTCTGTCCTTACCCTGAACCTGCTGGCAGCTGCTGAGATTGCTGCCAACATTGCCCTTATCCTTCTGGGGGGAGGCAGCCCCACTGCTGCCCCCCACCCCCAGCACAGGGATGGGGAGCCAGCTCTACAGGATATTTGGCCCAGGGTCACAAGGCACATTTGCAGACACATTGTACACAAAAAATACGCAAGTGAGATACAGGTGAAACATTACCATAATATTGGAGAGAAAAATGGGCTAATTAGTCCTATTTACAAGTGTTTACCAATTCACACAGCTGCAAAACTGGAAAGCATTGCCTTTACATTATTTTTCTCTGTCTTCTCTTTCTTTGTTTTACTATGGAGGTGAGTTAAAGGATTGAGCTAGAGCTCAGCTGGTTAGAAACATAACAAGTCACTTCATAATCCTATATTTTCTGCTGTCCTGTTTCTTGTAATCCATTCCTGGCACCTGCAGTCAGAAGATTCCTCAGATGCTAACACTGTTGATACAAGGAAACCTGCAGTGCTTATTTTGAGGGAAAAAAGTAAGGAAACTCACAACTAAAGCTGAGAATGTATGCCAGACTTGCTCTCAAATTGAGTGATTTAGATACCCCTTCATTCTGTAAATCCTGGACAAAACAAGAGCTCCTATTCAGTTGTGACCTGTAAAAACTATAATAGGCTGAGTAACAGCTCTTTTTTTGCTTCTCCAGTTTAAATTGATTCAAAGGAAATAGTTTCCCAGCAAAACAGTTTAGACTACCTAAAAGTTAACATAATGAATCCTAATACCTTAGTGCAGTTTACCAAACACATTCTAGGAAGTTCTCAAGCCTCCCTGAATCTATCAGGCTCTGGTGTAAACGCATGCAAAGAGGCAAAAGATCACAATCTGGTATCAATGTAGAAGCAATTCACTTTGTGTAAAACAAGGTACAAAAAATTAGTAATCCACAAAATTGTTGCTTGAGAAACTTAATAACTGATGTTTATGAAAGACACCAAATGGATTTCTGAAACTCTACAATCCAAGTACAAAATATGTAAAAGGAATCTGAGTGTTGCATTTCCGAGAGGAGGTTAAAAATTGAAGAAAATATTACAGCTTGACTGTGATTGAAAAAGGTATAATATCCCATTGTCTTTCCAAGAGCAATAACAGATCCAATTTGTGCTGTACTAAGCTCAGTAATTTGCAGGAGAAATTGTCCCCTATGTCACCACCACCACCACCCTCTTTTGTTTTGTTTCTTAATAAAGGCATACACTCCAGGTAAGTACTGCTTCAGCAATAAAAAATGCAGTATGTGGGCACACAGCTCTCAAAACATTCCATTTAGGTAGTTTCTACAAAAGTTCTAGAAATAAACAAGCAGCAAAACACCTTTAAATTCAGAGTTAATGTTGAACTTTGTGGCAATTCAATCTGCTAGGTAAGAAACAACATTATTTCACCAAACCTTTCTATTGCTACACTGTGACTCAAAGAACAAAACTGCACCTTTTACAAAACCTGCTTCAATATATATGGGGAGTGCTAATAAGCTACATGCGTAATTAATGTTTTTGAGTAGAGTTAATGATACATTACACAGGCACTAAAATTTTTCAGATATGTAATACATTGACCTAAAGTATCATTCTCCCCCTGCAAATTCACAGACTGATAATACTCTGCAAAAATGCTTGTAACATCCTCATGATGTTTTCACCTTAAAATATTTTATTGTTTTGATTTTGGTAAGGACAAGGAACCCTATTCACACAAAGACTCCATTATACCAGATGACTAATCAACAGAGCATTGGGTAACAATTCCTGCATCAAAGATCTTCTACCCTACGTTCAAGGTAAGTAGTGATGAGAAGAGAAAGCACAATGAGATGAGACAGTACAGGTTAGCAAAATAAGAATCAATACCTTGATTCACACTTAGATTTCAGGAGTTACAGAACATGTTTAATAATAGAGACAATTTAGAAATCTGTGTAGGAGTCTTCTAAAGCTGCAAAATGAAAAGAACCCCTCAGTTGGTCTGGAATAACCATTCACAGCAGTTCATCTTTTTTCTAGAGTCAAAGGCCCTTCACTGAAACAGCTTTGTTTGGAACGGAAGATTCTTCCTACAGAAAAAATATTTATATAGTCACATCACTGTAAAAATACAGCATCACAGTTTAAAAAAAGGTAAATTTTAAATAAGATGTCTCATTATGAAGGTTCCCATTTCTAAAATCATTGCATGAGTAGCCTGGAACAACATTTTCAGTTGAAAGAATTTTCCAAACAAGACCATTCAATTTAAATTCAATAGGGAGATATCGACCAGAAAGCAGCACAGGGAGAGTATTGGTATGGGTAAAGCATATGCACTTTGAAGAATCCCTGAAAACTACCCAAGTCCAGTACCAAAAGTCAATACATGGTTAAGGGATTCTTCTTAGGTATCTTTTAGTCTAATCTACCATCTGGGGGAAAAAAAAAACAGCAACAACAAAAAAACAAACAAACAAACAAAAAAACCCCCCACAACTCCCCAGATTTGCTTCTTTCGGCAACTCATTACACATCAGAAACTTACTTGCAAAATAAAATAAGCAGTCATTAGAAACAGAAGGGAGAAATCTGGAAAAGCATTAATTTGTTAATTTTCAGTTTAATTTTAATTATCCAGAAAAAATGAAAGCTGAAATAGCTTATTCAAATCACTTGGGCTGGCTGAGCAAGTGAAGAAAAATCTTTCTGCAATTTTTATACTGTATTCCGAAAACACATTACTTTAAGACAGCTTTTTTTAATAACTACAAAGGATCAACCTAAAGTCACTCATTTTTGTTCTAATAGAGGCCTATTTACTTTTGCCATTAAGTAAAATCCTTTGCTCATGCCAGACAAGCACAAATGAAAACCCTGTTAGGACCCTACACCAAACGTGAGGAGCCACACAATGTATAGCCGAGTACTTCAGGGACTAACAGAACAAGTTTCTGGCAATCCCACAGAACTACATTTAAGAAACATCACTCTTCCTCTCCCCAAACCCACCTCAACAGCGAGGGAAGAATTCATTCTCATGAAGGAATGGCTTTGTGACCATGGCATAGCACTAAATCTCACCTTGTCCTGTATTTGGCTTTGTAGGAGTCTTTGTTGCGATGCCTGGACAAATCCTAATCTTGTGGATTTAATCACTACTACTGTTGATAAGATAATTAAGATCCTCATTTTTAGGTGCTTCTAATTTAATCATTACTTGCAAAGTGCAAAAAAAAAAATCTTAAGCAGCAAGCTAATTTCAAACAGAGAAGACAGCAAGAACTTCAGGCAGTGACCCTCACCCATCTGCCTGACCTGACACGACACCACTCTGATCCTGAAGTGATGAAGGCTGCATAATTTCCAGGCAATCGACTGTCTTTCATTCTTCTCCACTGCAACGTTTTTCCCTTCCTTCTAACACAACAGTAAGGTTATTCCCATTGTCTCCTCTTCTACATCAGCAGAAGGAACAGGCAACCACTCCTTCACTGCAAGAACTTCTTTCACTTCCCAAGAAAAACCTCTCTCTTCAGTCCCATCCCCTAGATCAAAAAACCACCTCTTTCCTGCTCCATGTTTCCTAGGAGGTTATTTTTTCATGTATGATCATTCTCATTGATTCCCTCTAGCTGTTCCGCCTTGGGCCACCTATTTACTTGAACTCAAGTGCTCCAAATTACACTCTGCTCCTGCTGAGACTTCACTAATGCTAAATGCAGTGGAGATTATTTTACATGCCTTGCACAGCACCTGCCACTTTATATGATCCCAGTATGGTATCCCTGCTTCACTCTGTAAGGCTATTGATTCATGTTAATGTTACCAGCCATGCATTTTCTTCACATCTTTTCTGCAGGACTATTTTGAACGAACATTGCACTCACACACTGCTGCTTAATACACACCGAAAATGTGTTCATTCACACAGGGGAAATACAAGACACTTCGAAACTCACTTATTTGAATTTCTATTTCGAAGGTAAAAATGCAAACAAAATTAATATTATACCAGTCTATGCCTTGATGAGATGTGATCCCTCTCCAAAAAAACCCCACCCACAAAACACCAAAACCAGCATTCCTGTTACTCAGAGCAAGTTACTGACAGGAGCAGGAGATGATTACTTATTCTGTGTTTGCATAATAGATGTCTGGAAATCACAGGACATTGTCTCATGCTCCAGGAAAAGTATTTGCTTTTGGGTCCTCTTCTCATTATGCTTTACTCATTGAAGCAATAAGGAAAAAATGGGTATTTTTAGACAGCTTAGTCTCTGCAATCTTTGGTACTTTAATACTTTTACCATCAAACCTGGTCTGCAGGAACTATTGCTCTACATATTTTTTGCTACTAGTCTGTTTCCAAAATTGCTAGTTTTCAAAGATTGATTTTAAATATAGCTATCAGTAAGTAGTACAAATTAATTTGAATTTTCTATTATGATACTATAATGTAGATGCTGCCTCCTCCCCGCCCCCATTATTAACTCTTTGCAGTAGTCTATCTGTATCTGTGAACAGACTAATACTCTTTACACCTCGATTTTAATGCACCTTTTAATACGGTTTGAGTATCATCCTAAGCAGTTTTCATTTGGATAATCCAATACTTAGATTTGGCTACTAAACTATTACCCAGTAGAAGGTTCACAGTGATGGGGTGTCACACCAGTGACTTTTGCTAACCACTGGTATTTGTGCATCATTAACAGTTGTGTCACCAGTTTTCAGAACTCTACATGACATCCATTTCTACCTGTGACAAGCCAAGATAATCCATAAAAGTATAACATTTGTTTCCATTTTTTTAAAAAAGCAATTTAAAAGAACAATGCGAAGCAAAGGGCTTTTCTCACTAAATTGTTTTGCTTTCGCAACCATGACCTCAACAAGGATTCTATTAAGACAACTTCTTGATATTTTAGACTTCAAGGTATGAGATTAAATGATACAGGAACAGATTCAAAAACACAACTCCACAAACAAAATGAACACTGAACTTCTTCAACTGTATGTGAGCAAGTACCTGAGAAGTATGAAACACAATTAAGTTAAAAATGTCTCACTGTGAAGTTCATAACTTGATGACGTGTCAAAAAAACCCAAAAAGGTTTAGAAAGACAACTGCAAAGACTTAGCAAGTTGTAGCCTGGGAAAGTACTTTTGTGGCATAGTGGTAGAAATTTGAATATACTGATGTGGTTTATCACTTCCCAGTTAAGTTCTCTGATAAGAAAAGCTGTGCAGCAAAATCTACAAGCCTTCAGTTCAGCTTGTAAAATTCACACCCTCTCTCAAGGTCTATGACCCACAACACATTTAACATTTATGCTTCTTAGGGTGCATCTCTAACAACATTGCTGATCTTCCAGCAGTCATAACATACACCAAAATATTTCCTTATTATCAAGGTGGGACGTTCCCTTATTGCCCTCCTAGGGACTGAAACTGTCTTTTTGAAACATTTCATTATTTAAGAAAATAATTTTATTTTCTTTCCACTTTGAACAAAACTGACAGCTTCAAAGCTAAACAGGACTCTAGCACAGTAACAGAGACAATTCAACCTTATTCAAGTGACAGTATCAGCACTTTTCTGAAGTTGATTTCTTGCCTTGAATTCAAAGATGTGTATTAACAATCAAGACCATTTCCATTGCATCTCTTAATTGATTTGGGGCTTTAAAATAAACTGTAATCAAAAGACCACCACATACACTGTTGAAAACAATGGCACCACAGAACTCTACATATATTAAATCTAAGCATCAAAATACTCTGTCTGATTACAGAACACATGAATTGTGAAAAGCAGTGGAAAATTAAGAAAACCTATTTTAATGTAATACTTCCTATAGTTATCTTCTTATTAGGAACATCCCAGAGTTGTTTAAAATAAATAAATCAAGCATCTAAATAAAATACTCATTAAACCCAGAAGTCATTAAAATTATCAGTAACAGACAAACAAAAACAAATCCCTAAATTATCAAAGCACATGCTCAAAAAGTTTAAAAGTATTGGAAGTGTTTGGGAAGATAGAGGGATGCCATATCTCTGCCAGGGAGGCTTCTGCTGTTACCACCAACCATATTTTATCTCTGTTTCAGCCTGATGAAAGCTGTTGGTCTCACTATTACATTTTTATGTGCTGAATACATTCCAAAAATTTCCTTTCATTGCAGTCACTTAATTACTGCCAACTTGGGGCAATGCAACTTATTAAAGCCTTTACACTGCCTAATATACAGGCTTTTCTAGCACTTTCCTTGGACCTGAATTCAAGTTGAAAGAAAAAAAATTAATTACACTTTTCAGGCCAACTCTTTCACTCCCTAAAAATACACATCATGACACGCTGCAGAGCACGACTGTACCAAGTCTCCAAGGAAGGAAAGGTGGCTATCAGAGGCAGAAATACTATGATAGTAGGAAAATCTAGTATGTCAAATATCATTAACACATCATGCAAAAGTGTAATAACGAACTTAATACATAAAAACAATCTTGATGAAATGTATTTCTTGTGGATTTTGCTACAGCAGATGGGTCAGGATAACTCTGGATTCAGTGGACACATTAGAGCAGGATCAAATGGAAGAGGATAGTGTGCTCTGAAACTGGTTTTTAGGTACTATGTTATTCCACATATAATTCCACCTCCTTTTGAAATTTAGAGTTCTGCCTCACAAGGATTTTGAATGGGTAATAAAAACACTGAGTACCACTTTTACTCACTAAGTTTGTTGGAGCAGTTTCTGCAGGTAGACAGGCATTCAGCAGTACTGTAATCTCATACACCCCATAACTTTCACAATAAAGCAGAAAATTCCCTTTACTCTTTGGCTTGCATGTGGTTGTGGTAACCCCTACCGTTTTCCCTAACAGCCCTATTTTGTTGTTTTACATTTAAACAATATTCTCACCACTTCAGTATCACCCTACTTGTACTGACTAATACACAGCTCCTGCTGTGGATTAAGAAAAAATAACAGAGGTGAAAAACCTACATAATTTACTACTACGCACTTTCCAGTGGTTGTGTGGGCTTTGTGTTTACCTGTTAAAGCACCTTTTATTTTAAACAACACCTCAAAGATTATGTCTTGTGTCACTCTGTTCAGAACGAGACATGAAGAACAAGTTTTTATGTGCTACAAGCATGTCTTATTTATAACATTATTTTAAAACTGCTCACATTTAAAGGACTATTTTCTATACTCTATGAGTAGAGATCATACAAAACAAAGCATTTTCTTTCTAGAGCAGACTGCAGTAAAAACACTTACGGTGGCTATTTCCTGTGTTTTGAACAATTTATATTCCTATCTTCCACAGTATTTTACATGATAACTTTGACACAACCTTAAGGTTTTTAGCAGTCAAAAAAAAAAAAAAATCAAAAACTAAACTGCAAACTGCATCCAAGTGTTTCTAAGATCATACTCTAGGGTTTTTACCAAATCCTGCTGCAGGGTTTTTATTGACTAAACTAACTTCAAAGGTACATTTGCGATCAAAGTGCTTCTGGCTCTCCATAGCTCTCTCAGGTCAGAAACAGAAGTTATGCTGATACTTTTCCCACCTGGTTAGTACAGTTCATCCCCTTTATGGTAGGTATTAGATCGGAAGTTTCTAGAATGCCTTTCCTCTGCAAATGTCTTACCTCTATTTGTATTTATCTATTGGGTATGAGTTATGGCAGCCAGTTCACCTGTAGCTACTGCATGGCAATGCACTGAGATGACTCGAGTTGGCCTTCAAACTGTGAAGGATTACTTACATTACTCTTTCCAGCACCAGAATCAGGTATCTAACCATCTTGGAAAGCTAGCACATGAGAAAAACAGGCTAGTAACAAAAGAATAAGTTTACAGCTACAGGAAAAAACAGAAATCTAGTACTGTCTGCCCATCAGCTAATGTGTTCACATTGCCAAATGTGTCATATATATATATATACACACACATGCAGACAGATGTAAAAATTCTATTTATCAGGCATCAAAACATGAATGATATTCCTCAACATATTACTTATATTACACCCATATAATTCTCATTACATCGTTCTACTTCAATCATCAATCTACTTAAATGCCTTGGAATTTAAGTCAAAATATTTCTAAGCTCGAATAAAGCAATAGCAGAAGTAATTTGCCAATTTGCCCTGGTGCAACTCAATGCATCTCTCACAGAACACATGCCCTCCTCTGTTTGACATCTGCTTCTCAGGAAATTTGAAAGAAATGGTCTGTTTTGATACCACATTTTTACCAAATGTACCTGAATTTTGCTAACAAAGGTTACCTGGGGGAAACTAGCAAAGAATGAGCATGCCCAGGAAAGCTTCGCCTCCTTAAGCAGCCACACAGTATTAACAGACCAAAATAATGGTTTGTTGTAAAAACAGAACTTGCATTTTTTTAAACTATTTTTTCCAAGAGACTGTAGAAGCAATTTTGAATATCTAGAACTCTAAAGCACCACCTTGTTTCCAGTTTAGAAGTCAATATGCAGTATGAGGATATTTGTATTTCTGGTGCTGTTACTAAATGCGTATTTCACCAGACAAGAACAAACTTCCCAAAGGCACAGAAAAGGCCTGCATTGATTTCATACCCTGTAAGGTAAAGATGCAAGTGGTTTTAGAGATCAGTCCTGAATCGTTTGATCTACTCCTGAAGGGCTCAGGGGAACAAGGAGAGAGAAGACAAAAGCAGTAATCTTCACATTTATAGAGTTTATAGCAATATAAAGAAAAACTACAAGTTACTTTCAGATTCAAATTTGTAGTTCCCCTTCTGCAACAGTTTTTCACTGCCTGTTAACTGGTCCAAGATTGATGGTTAAAACTATCTGATTTACAGTGATGTAGAAATGTCAGGAAAAAAATAGCCTGCTTCCATTGCTTCTTGTGTCTGACAGTTCTACAGCAGATAAGGCAAAAATATATCACTAAAACATCAATAATCATGTAGTGCAACTTCATGTCTACAAATACTCATCTGTGTTGCACTTATCTGCCTCTAAGGCATCTGGTGATGGTTCAACAGAAGTTTACAACAATTATAGAACTCCAGTTTCAGAAACTCCACCTGCATTTCCTCTAGGCAATAACAGTCACAGAGTAATTCTGCCTAGATTTGGTCACACTATTGGCTTGGTAAATTAGGAAAGCTCCTCTTAATATGAATTGCTTCACCCTGACCCCCTCTTTAAACTTTGGACAAAGATTGTATTTACTGTAGCCTCAAAATAAGATATATACATTAACAGAGCAAAAAATAGTTGCCAGCACTATTGCCAGCCCTAAAAATGAACATTTTGAGACTTGGGTTTTATCACCACAAGGGATTAATTATTTTGAGACTTGTTTATGGAAAAGAAATATTGAGATAAAAAGCAGAAAAACTAAATTTATGTTCCAGCCGACAAAACTAAGTCAGTACTCCAGACAAATGGAAATAATCAGATCTTTTGGAAACACCTGCAGAAGATAATGAAAGGCTACAAAAAAATTCAGGTAAGTCTGGACTTGACAATCAAGCAAATGGGGCTTTGAACAAAAGCAGTAATCTAAGAGAGGTGGATGTGAAAAACCCATACCTGAAATTGAGATTTCTGACCTTTCCTTGCACCTCTACTTTCATTTGACTCAAGTTAATAAATGAGCTTTTCACTTGCAATCAGAAAAATATCTACCAAATGTTCCCCTATTCAGCACTCCACCGTGTTATGAATTCCAAGCTAACAGTACTGTGTGGTAAACCAGCAAGAACTCTTAGGACTGGTTTAGTATTTTGCTAAATGCTGGATGCTTGGATAGAAATTTTCAGGTGTTATCTGTGATCTCATATGTTACATAAATCTTTGAGTTTATGGCCTTGCATTTTGTTATAAGAGAATTAAGGTTAAAAAAATGATCAACCCATAAAAAGCTATGAAATTCATTCAAGAATTGCTTGAATGGATGTGGCTTGTGAATTAAAAAAATAATAAAATCTTTTCACTACCTTTAAAGATTGCTAGTTTACAAAATCACAGGAAAGTCTTGCAATGAAGACCCAAATACAATTGGAGGAGAGTAGACTGAATACAGTATTTTCATTTGTATTTTCCCCTTGTTTTCAGTACTCAGCAGCCCTAGCTAATAGAAGATATGGGGTTAGCCTAAGAAAAGGTCTAACAATATGAATCTCTGTAACATTTTAATTGTATTGAATCCACAAATTTTTTAACATCCTAAGGCTCAGGTCTTCCTTTCTAGAGGCACTGCCATTATACAAGTGTTTCAAACCAAAGCCTGTAATAACTGATGATCCAGAAGAAGTACACCTTTCATTTTTTGACCTCACAGCTTCCAAAAAATCTTTAGGAGATGCCTCACCTTTTTTCTCACGAAAACAGTAACACATCATCCCTCTCATCATATTGCAGTCAAGATACATTGAAAAAATGTCCTCCTTTGCTGCAAAAGTTTTTTTATTTCACTGCTTTCTTCACACTGTTCCTTATTCCACATGAGCTATTTGACCTTTCATATTCATCTTACACCTGCTCCCTCACAGCTCCCCTTCCCCCTGGCTTCTCTTCCATTGATTTGTCATGAGCTGGATTTTAGAATTTGAAAAAAGAGTAACCAAATATTTCAAGACAGATCAAATGGTGAAGATCCAACAAATTCACAGAACACCTGAGGTTGGAAGGCACCTCTGGGTATCACCTGCCAGCTTGTTGAAGGTGTGCTTTCTCTCTTGGTTCACGTTACTAATGATGATGTCAAACAGCACTGAACCTGGAATCAACTCCTGGGACACTGTACTGGTGATTGCTGTCCAGTTCAACTTCACAGCACTGACCACAATCCTTTGAGCCCATCAGCTCAGCCAGTTCTCAATCCACTGCACTCTGAACTTCCTAGTCTGTACTTCATCAGTTTGACTACAAGGGTGTATGGGATGCAGAGTTGAAAGCCTTACCAAAATAAGCAACATCCACTGCTGTTATCCGTCCCATCCACTGAGCTAATCACTGAACGCTTTCAGGGGCTAAGTACAATTTCTCCCTCATAAAAATCCATGTTGCCTACTCCCAATCACCTTCACATCTTTCAACGGTCTGAAAATGGCTTCCAGGAGGATTTCATCCATCACTTTTCCAGTGATCAAGGCAAGAGTGACAGGCATGTAATTTCCCAGATCCTCCTTGAAGGTTGGAGTGACATTTGCTTTTTTCCCCACAGGTACATGCCCTGATGACTATGACCTTTCAAAGAGAGTCCCCTCATAACGATTTGCATATATGAATATGAAGCACATTATTTTATGTATCTCTGTAGGCTTCTTATGCTGAACTCAAGGATCTCTAAGCAAATTCAAAGATCTGTCCCTATTTTTCTAACTGGATGGCTGGTAGTACTGCAGCAATATGCTCTACTTCTACCTTTAAATCTGCACTTGTACAAAGCTGACAAACATTACTCGGTCAAAAGTTTTACCTGACAGGCTATTTTGTTTCAGGGGGGTTGGGGTAGTTACTCTTTTTTTCTTTTTTTTTTTTTTTTTTTTTAAATCACTGGCATGAGCACTAAATACTTGAGTTTTCCAGTCTCCTTTGATCATTTCAACACTTTGATTAGTTACCGGTTTGAAAGTTTAATCTAAGACAATGCTCCAAAAGGCAGGCAAGAGAGTAGTTATGCTCCCTGTAAATAGAAGCACTAAGAAACACTAGATAGTCTTTTTTTAACTATAGAATATTTAGAATTATATTAAATTGTGACTCGGAGAGAAGCACATAATTATAAGCATATGCAAGAAAACAAGGTTCTGCCTGACACGCTGTTCTTTTGTAATCTCATGAAAGGACACACCTAATGAAAAACACCTTGGAAACAAAAATCTTGGGAAATGCAACAGCTGACAACCAAAAGAATGGTTTGGCTTGGACTAAGGTTTTTTTTTTTCCCTCCTCTGAAAGAAAAAATCACTAGCAAGTCATTATAATACCTTCTGGGAAACAATGCTTATTACCTGTTGATATACTTAAACAGAGTAGAAAACCACCTTGCTTTTAAAAGCTGCAAACTTCTTTCCAGTAATGTGCACAGCTTTTCCTTTTAATTCTTTCTTCTTTTTAAGCGTTTAGGTTGACTCCTTCCAACGACCACAGCTTTGGAAGCTCTACAGCAAGACCAAAGAGCATTCCTATATGTCTGAAGTAATCCTTGAATACTGATGAGGGAGACATCCTTGGATTCTAGAGCTCTAATGGGGAAAATGGTAAATTGCCAGGGAAAAGTTTCATATATTTATTTTTGCCTAATACACACAATTAAGTGATTCACTTTCTGAAGCCTGGAAAGTGACTATGATCTTGTCTACAAAAATAAAAATAAAAAACCAAAACAAAACAAGAAACACTCTGGCAGTGGCTTCTCCCCATTCATTGCTGAAAGAACATCTTGAATGTTCCCACTAATCCCAAACCTGGCAGCAGGTATTCTTGGGGAGAGCCCAGGCCACAGGAAACTATGCAGCTGTATTAAAGCTTGACTACCTGTGGTGTAAAGGAGAGCACTTTGGACTCTGAATCCCAAGGTCCTGAGTTCCAGTCTCAGTGGGACCATCCCCTGGCAGTTCAAGCCTCCCTGCCATCC
>JAWWEV010000001.1:46810882-46833302 GCA_035583235.1 Hafferia zeledoni | reverse complement strand
GACTTAAATGGTGGGGCCAGTTCTGTGCACGCTGTGCCTCACCTAAAAAATCCACTGTGCAGGCTGGAAGGGCACACTCACGTGGGGAGAGCCCTGCCCAAATCTGCATTCGCCAAGTCTGGCCATACAATACAATATCTTAAAGCAGGAGTTCAGATGAGTTGCACACTAGGAAGGTATTCACCAGCAGTATCCTGTGCTAGTTCACAAATGTTCACATCCACAATGACACAGTCTCAGACTAACTAGGGCATGGATGTTACCGACAAAGGTTAAGAGACTGTCATTCCTTTGGCAAGAAATAGGAGGAGGGGCATGGGAAGCAGAAGCCCAGCACTGTGTTAAACCTCTCTTCCATACCTGGCTTGCCAAGTGGCAATTCAACCATTCAACACACACTCACACCCCACAGATAGAAATGCGTCAGGGAATGTATTCTGAACATTTAGAAACAAAAGTTGTTTTATCCTACTGTCCCAGCTGCAGTGCAAGTAAGACCTATGAGATTTCCTCTGTGGTTTTTTGTTTGTTTGGGGGGGTTTTTGGCATGGTGGTGGTATGCCTTTAAGCACTGCTGCACCATGTTAATTTCAAATAGTTTAGGTGCAAATTCTATTATGAATGTAACTTGCAGACTAATCTTACTGTCACCACACAGATGCAGCAGAGGGGTGCTCATGTCTTAGCTGAGACTGGATCCTGACTGTGTAGACAGTACTATTACAAAAAATATTAAATAAAGATGCACTTTCAAATGTTAAAAAGCACGGGATATAAGTTACTGCACCACGCAAAGGGACCTCTATTTTGAGCCCTTTACTTGAAAAAAAACCCCTTCCAAGCATGCTGCAAAGTGCATCCTCTCTTTTCCTTTGCTGTTGAGGTTGCAGATTGATGAAAACAGATCTATGGCTAATCTTCTGCTTATGCTTATTTTTAGTGTGAAATAAGAACTTGGGAGTAAAGGAAGCAATCCAATAGCTGGATATTATAAAGTGGAAAAAATACTAAAAAAAGCAGTCAGCAAAAAGCAGTATGTCTCAAGCATGCTTCATAACTAAATTCAAAATATTATTAAAACTGTAATTGATGCACTTTGTGGTAATTACATGAAGTGTTCTTATTTCCTTCCTGCTACAGTCAGAGCATGAATAAACAATCTGCTTTCAATTGCTCTCAGTCATGAAATTTAAAAAAGCTGAAGAATATGCAAGTCAAGTAAGAAATTTTAAAAGGGCTGGCATTTATTTGTTGAAAAATTCTACTGGTGTGCTTCAAAAGACTTATGGAAAAGCTAACTACTCAAGCACAGCAGCATTCAAAGATAAATACAATCAACATCTCCCTTGCTCTGATGGAAATGGTAAAGTGGTTTTCAAGTATGCAGTGAAAGAAAAAACCCACAGTTACATAGTGAAGTTACTGCAAAGATTTGTATACATTTTCTTTGCAAGAGACAAACCATGACTACAAAATCCACAAGAAACAATTATTGTCTTCCTACAGCTTTTACTGTTTCATACTGTAAACAGTCACTTTATAAAAATCTTAAATGAACTCAGATTCCTTGATTCCGACACTGTGAAGACAAATTTCATCCTAAGCTCCAGTGATTTTAATAGTTACTCAGTTTTACTACCTGGCTTGTGGATGCTAGTAAGAAAGGAGTTGCTTTATGCTATATGTTGCTTCTGGTTACAGAGAAGTCATGATCTCAAACTCCAAAACATTACCTATCTAAAAGGTAACTTCGCTAAGACATCTTAAAAAAAACACCAAAAACCAACAAAACCAAACAATAGAAAAACAGACCAAAAGCAGAAAATTGCATTTAGATGGAAGATCTTTTTAAAAAATCCTTATCCTAAGAGAGAGAAGTAGCAAATAACAGATTTTTCTGCCAAAGTACTACACTCCTTAGCTTCCTGCCACCCCCAAGCACCAACACTCTTATAATAGCAAGTGTATGACATGAAAGCAAGCGTGTTACTTAAGCAGTAATGTGGGTGTATCTAAACCCAGGAAAACAAACCACCTAGGAACTACAGCAACACCTATCATTTTAAAGGCACAGTGGGAAAAACACAGTAAATCTGTCCAGCCATCCAATCAGGAGTTAAAATTGATGACTTAACACTGATATTTCTGAAGAGTAACATATCATGTATTCTGGAACAGAAAACCACATCTATGCATTAATGTCGATTATTTTGCTTTGAATCAGAACATAGGTGCTAGTGAAGTCCCAGTTTTCAATCTTAACTTTGTACCACCCTGTCTTTCTAAGACAAAACACTGGGCAGAATTCTTTTTGTTACTCAGATTACTCCCAGGGACCCTGATAACAGGAAGAAAGCATTGGCAGGTGCAGTTCTGTCTTTCGCAGATTACTCCCAGGGACCCTGATAACAGGAAGAAAGCATTGGCAGGTGCAGTTCTGTCTTTCGTCCTGCATGAAACATGTGCCTTCTAAATTCAGCTCAGACCGGCCCATTTCAAAAGGACAAGCCCAAAGTTTTCCACAGACAAGGCAGCACAGGTAGCCCCTGCACAGCTTTTACAGGATTCTCACCAACACAGCTTGATATGGTTCCGGTGGGAAGACCTCTCAGTCTCTGCCTCAAGCTTTTGGTCTTTTCCTCAGATTACCAAAAGATAGCCAATTGTGATGGTGGATTTTCTTCTGGAAGAAAACTTCATGCTGGACTGAGACCACCAACTCATTTCATACAGATCAGAAAATAAGATGGTAATAATTTTTTGCAGTTGCCAACTTAAGCTGCATTTGAGCTACAGACCTAGATGTGAAAGGCTCTGTAATAAATTACCCATCTCCTGAGCCATCCAGTTAACAACATGCATTGTTTTCTTTTCAGCACAACTGAATTTTAAGTTAATAAACTTTCTGAAACTGTACAAAGGAAAACATCAGAAAAACGTGACGATTCTTGGTAACAGGTAATTTGTCTTCTGTATGCCTCTTAAAAACATACTGAGAGCACCACTGCAGGCAGAAATTAAAGACTACATTTTGGTTTCAAACTATGTTGTCTTAGTAAGACGCACTATATATTCCTATATTATGTTTTGCTCTCCTACTTTATGAGTCATCACAAAGCCACCAGAATATTTCTAATTTTTTCATTCAATGCTGAGGCTTCTGTTCCATTCCTAAAACTGGGAGCAAATTAGAAACAACATCCATACAATCATTTCAATAAAACAAAGCTATCTTGTATTTCAGTTCTGAAAATTATGTTTTGCAGAGATAGTTTCCCACCTGTTTAAACAGAGATACTGTAAAACCATTTATCAGCTATGACAATAGAAGGCCAATAACTAATCCTTGACCATCTTCCCAGGAACAACATTAAAACCATTTCAAAGACTAAAAGTGACTCTGGAAGAATAATAAGCCAGATTTACTGCACCAAACAGAACAGCACTGGTAACACTGACTCATGGGAATGAAAGCTCAGACTAATGATACTCTCAGGCACAAATGAAATTTCACTAATTAGAAGTACCATATGTAGGTATCAAACTTTGATAGCACTTCTCTTTCAATTTACTTCTAAGAATTAGAGTTACAGACAATTGGATCAGGAAAACTACCCAATTTTAAGACAACAGACAAGACAAAATAAGGCCAGCTAGCTATGGGCATATTTCAAAGGCAAATATATAAGAATTGGTGAGATTCACCAATTTAAAAGAATTTGCTCATTAAAAAACACTCAGTTTCAAAACGTTTTGCTTACACTGTGGTTTGGATAAACAGTTGTTTACTTACAGAAATCCTCACAAGTTGGCATAGCTGTATTTCTGGTAGATTATAAATATTAGGAGAAGATAATGGCCTTCAAAAGTGACTTTCCTATGTAAAACTTATTTAACAGAGTTTTTATTTTTTCAGCAGCTCTTACAGCCAATCATTCTCTCCCCCACCTACACAAAAGCCTTATTTAGTTATTATCTTGCCTCCAGTGATACTACCAGAGGCATTTTCTGTACCTCAATGTGCCTGTTATTTAAATGATCACTTTTAAAATAGTTTGTTTAGAAAATCAAAAAATGAAAACAGCCATCTGATACACTGGCCCTCATAAGCATATCAGATCACAGCCAGCTTTTAGAATTTGCTCTACTAATCAAGGCTGTTTGACTGCAGTGTAAAAATACATATTTATAAGCACAAAGGTTTTTGTTTCCCAGTGATTTTTCATTTAAAAAAATAATCCTTGCCCTCAATCATCATCCCAATGCTAAAACCCATTGTGGATCCACTTACCAGATCCCTGTGTAACACCCAGTTAGCATGCAGGTAGTGGATACCATCTAGGATCTGATATAACAGCGACTTCACCATTCCTCGAGGTAACTGAACTGGTTTCTTGTTTGCTTTAGAAGCCCTGTGAAACTTTATTATATGCTGCAAAGGGGAAAAAAGAAAATAAAATAAAAAAGTGTAATGTTTACACAAAAAGATGGTCATTGATTCCTTACACAGACTTCCCAGTTTTTTTCCAACCCCTTATCATTCATTTTCAAAGCTAGAAACATGTACCCGTAAGTATCTTAGAAAATTAATACTGTACTAGGTAGAATGATCACTGTCCCAAGGAAATCTCTCAAAAATGAGATCAGTTTTTGCTGTGGTTAAAGCCCAGCAGACAGCTAAGCCCCACAGAGCCGCTCTCTCACTCTCCCACACTGGTATGAGGAACACAAAACCAATAGAACTGTCAAAGCAAATTTCCTTGCAGAATACTGATCCTGAAGGTTTTAGAGGTATTTTCATTTGGGGAGTCTTTTTGCCAAGATACGCTGACACCTTGTACATCACATCACAGAATTACAAGTGCATTACCTCCTACACTACTTTACTTTTAGTTTTTTTCCTGAAGTAATAACGACACTGTGATATTCAAGACCTAATGCCAAATTTTTACAAACTGTACTGGGAGTTTTTACCATTTAAATCAGAAGCCCAGATTTATTCCTTCTTTATTCGCTACACCCTTAAAACACAGTACTCTCAAAACAGAAGCTGTTGACAGAGCAGAGCTATAGAGCTGTCCATCTGAAAATCAGCCACGGAAAAAACCTTGAGCAATTATAAGTCTACACACAAGCAATGATGTCTAGCAACAGTGAGGAGTCCAAAAAGGATTATGCTGTCTTAGCACTTGAGTCTCAGGTGTCACTAACTTCAATAGAAAGGTGTGCCATGGGAAACATTTCCATATCCCTCCTTCAAAGAGAGAGAGGCAATTTCTAGAACAAACTTCTTAATGCTGTCACACTTCTTTCCTGGAATGGCTCGCACTAGTGTGATCATCAAAACAGCCCTGATCTTGCCCATCCAAAGCCTGGCACCAAACTTTTATCGTGTGTTTTTCCTACCTTCCTGAACGCTTATATTCCAGGTGTCAATCAGCTACCTCAACTACCCAACACCCCTTGGGAAACTGCCTTTCCCCTCTTGCTGCATCCCAGCTCCATACAGCCTGCCCTCCTTTGCTTCAGGCACCAAGATTGGCTTTCCTGCAAGGAATAGGCACATTCCTTCTCTGACAATGATAAAAATGGAGCTGCACAGAGGAAAGAAACATTGATGAAAAGGTGACAGTCCCTGCGGTCAGGCCAAGCACCACATGCATGAGCAATCCTCAGTCTGAGCTACAAGTTTTGCCTCCCACTTCCACCAACTCCAAAGCAAATGTTATTTTTCACACAGTGGTCATAGAGAAGTGAATCTTGAGAGACGGGCAGAAAAACAGATGACAGTTCTGGACTTTTTTTGTTCCTGCTCTAATAAACTCTGTGCCCTTTCCCATCCTTACTTGAGACCTGCTGTGCTAAATATGCACAGTGCTGGAGGACTCAGTCCACAGCCAGCTCTCTGGGGCCCAGAGCCAGCCTGGACACTGCAGATTAGTCTCTCTCATCCACATACAGTGAACAACCAGGAGCTGGTATTGCTGGGGACTTCTGGAGTTCATACAGGTATGTGCATGTAAGCATAAAGATCATTCTTAAGTTAATGAAACACTAGGTTGTATATAAGTAACAGAAATACTTCTGTGGTGATTTAGGTTAAGTATGAAGCAATGCAGGAATGTATAAATACAAACAAGGACAGCAGGAAGAATCATCCTAACAAATATAAAACCTTGCAGCACATTTTGAAACAACATAAAAATGAACTCAAAACATTACTAAACTTCTGTAGCTTAGCATATTGTAAATATGGGGTAGCAGTGAAAAAAGAGAATGTGCTTGTTCTCATCCACATTAAAAAAAAAACCAAACCACAACTAACTTTACTCCATTTCCTCAAGATGTTGTGGTTTTTGTTTATAAGCCTTTAGAATGCCTCAACATTTCAACTGTTTGGTAACTTTGTTTCTAATTTTATTTTGGTAACAAAATCCCAAGACCAAGTACCAGAACTTTCACGACATCTATGAGTGAGAAAATATCTTTGATTTAGCTTAGCAGAAAGAAAACTGACACACTAGTTTACAGGCAAATACTACCAAATTGTTCCCAGCTACCAGGAACACCATTTTCCAGAGAAAGTAATTTTACTCTGGTTTGTGCTAGGCTACGTGCTGAGGAAAAAGAAAATCATAATTAATACCGTTAAATTCTTACATGAGCACACACACAAAAATGTCCATCTCATTCCAAATTGCTTCCACTGCAGCTTTTGATCTGAATGCTAGTATACTTTAAGGTTAGTATTACAATATTTGCACCACTGAGAGCAATGTTCAAAATGTATGTCAATAAATATGAGGCACACACACTTTTTTTTCAGGGAAGTCAAGGTTGCATGGTATTTTTAATTTTTTGTGACGCTACTTTATTTTTCTAAGTACTCCAAATGGATATTAAGGTTAGAAATATTGAATTAACAGAGGAAAATGGTATGTATCTTAACACAAATATACTTTGACTCCAACATGTTTCTATTTTAAAGCTGCATCGTGCAATTAGGAATAAACAGCTTTCATCCCAAATACATAGAATTTCTGCAGAGGAGTTGAGTAAAAATATTTCACACTGAAATGTATGAACTGAATTTCCATTATATACATTTTTGCTACTCTCACTTTATGTATTCATGAATCACAATCAATGGAAGTAAAACTCTAAACTGTCCTATTCAGAAAACAAGTTTGTAATTTTTCCAAGGGAATTCACCTGCATAATCAATTACATTTTCCTGCACCTTACTTTAACTGTTGTAGAGGGTTATATCTATATTTATTTACTTAACTAGATTTCTAGCTACTGAGAGCTGATTGTGGATTTTCGTCTTCTTAAAAGATATCACAGGTTAACTGTGTAGTGTTTACTCAAAATTTTCCATTGCTTTTCCTTTAGTACTGAAAATGCTTCCAACAAAACATGGAGTGTGTTTAAAATTATGTGTCTTCGCTGACCTTTGCTTCAGCTAAAACTCTAAGCCTGGTACCTACAAACAATTTACCTTACCCAGAGGTCATGCTCAGCGTAGTCAAAGAGAAGCCACACCTTCCTGTCAGCATGAGAAAGAAACACCTTTTGCAGAGAAATGACATTTGGATGCTTGAGCTCCCGCAGCAACTGCAAAAGACAGAAAGTCCACAACAGTTATATCCACACATCCAGAGCTGGGAAAGGGCTGGAAAGATGAATACTTTAATAGTCTGTGCTACACAGTCTACAACACAAACAACAAAAGTTGAAATTTGCAAGCCACAGAAAACCACATTTTATCATGAAAGAACCAGTCATTAGCTTGAAATCAAAGCTGAAAGCAGGTCATAACCCCCTCAGGGCAGTCACTTCCTACTCATTTCCTAGAAGTTGAAGTCTACGTAAACCTCATTATTAACCAGGATCAAAACCACCCTGCAAACAGCCAGCTGTAGCATCTCCCTGTAGCATCTGCCTTTTCCCATAGGCTGTAAACTTCGACAGTGCCATTTGGGGTATCCAATTTTCTCCTAACTCTCAGTTATCTGAAGAGGCTGCATTGTGGTTGCAGTCATTTGAGACTGAATGGGATGACTCAGAGCCCGTCAATGCACGCAGCTAAATGAAGATGTGGTTTATAAGGTGGAGTCAGCTGATCTACAAGGTCACCATTCCCTACAGAAGGTCCAACTCCCTCCCACAACACAGATTACACCAGTCAGTGCACTCACAGAACCCACCCAAAAAACAGCTCCCGGTTCAAGAGAAAACTACCCCAGACACACAAAGGCAATGATGACCTGCAGCTGAGCTCTTGAGCTGAAATGACCCAGAGCAGTGACAGCAGAGACACCCCAGCGAAGGGACACAGCTAGATCTTCTTTCAGCAGCAGTGAGCCATTAACCCAGCACAGCTGCTTCAGAACCTACAGCTTTAACCCCACTGAAAGGAAAGCATGGATGAGATACAACACAACGACTGAACGCAGACAACATCAATCTATTTGAGATCTACCAGACATAATACAATCATACTGTACTCAATTGCTAAGAAAGAAACAAAACTTTATTTAAGCAAACTATGGTAAAGTGTGGCTACTCAAGACTAGATGAATTCTTGTCAGCTCAGTCTGCCAGAAATTATGACATTTTTAATAACAGGAATGGTTAGAATTTGTTTAAGCCAATGGAAATTTAAACTACCATTTGAATATAGCATTTTACTTCTAAGACTGAATATTTTCAAGAAAATATTATTTTTCCTCTACATAACAGAAGAAACAAAATAATTCCTTCCTTTCTACCGATATCTTCATCATATATGGTAACCTTTTAGCAGCTACTGAGACAGTAAAATGGAAGTAGATACCTGTATGTTTGTTTGCTTCTTTTCTATTGCATTTGAGATAGACTCCCATCCCTACTCACTGGCCACTCTGCAGTGAGGCATTTCTTGAGCAAGAGGACCTATAGCCCACAGAGATTTTATCTCAGACCAAGATCAAACAGGGAGACGGAGTTGATGAGACAAAGCAAGAATACAAATCAATGCAGAAGGCAGTAGTTTCAGCATGGCAAAACTCTTAAGATTTATAAAAGCATTACATTGATGCACTTTCAGGCAGGATCCACAAGAAGTATGGAATTCTTTAAATGCCTATAATTCAATACAAAGCATAGGATCAGCATGGGAAAACCCAAGAAATGCTTATTTGCAAATTTTTATCAATTACAGGTGGGAAGTGCCTGTGGGAAGTTAACCCCAGCCAGCAGATAAGCCTCACATTGCCACTTTCTCAGCACTCAGTCAGATGTGAGCAAAAGAACAAAAAACCAGCAAGAAAATTTGTGAGTGCATATAAAACAATTTAATGTGCAAAGTAAAGAGGAAATACCAAACCCACAACAAAACAAGAGGCAAAGCAAAGGCAATCATTCCCAGCTTCTCACGAGAATAATGATGCCTAGCCAGCCTCCAAGCAAAGGCTACCTCTCCAAAGGGAGGAGGCGCAGAGTGGGAAACAGAGAAAGGCTGAACACTGTCAGCCAAAACACCAGTGAGTTATCAACACTGCTTTAGTCACAAATCCAAAACACTGCACCCCACAGGCTGCTATGGAGATCTGCATGCCAGATAGACCCAGCACAGCACCAAAGACCAGCCCCTCAGTGGTGAATGAGGTTACAGGGTTAAAGGATACACTGTGCCAAGTCCTGGTAACACAAGAAATTTTTGTTTAATCGGCATAAATTCACATGTTTAAAGCTATGCTAAACATCTTGATGAATTAACTGTACCAGAAGATTGCATGGCAGTGCAGCAACTATGCATCCATGCCAAAATGCTGTCAGATTTCCTGTGGCCCGATGGACACATCTGTACCAGGCACAACTACTCCTCACTGAAAGAAGCAGACACTAGTCAGAGCTCTAGAAAATAATGTAATTTTCCCTTTTGCCCCTTCCTGTCACATTTTAATCCTGTCCTACTCCTTATTCCCCAGGCAGCAGTTATCACTTACCTAAAAAATCCAATCTCTTCACATAAAATGTGATTCAGCTTGGACAATACACTGAGAATCCACCACCAAAGCTGGTCCAGAACATCACACAAAGATGAGAAACTTTTGAGTACTGCAGCAGAAAGGTTCCCTTCTGTACACTGAGGCAACATAGATATAATTCTCATGTGCTAGAGGTAGTCAACCTTGCAGACTTGGAGATTCACAGCATTCCTTTGCTTTTTCCTCCCCAGTGTACCTTGATTACTCCCTTTCCTGCCTTTTATCTTTCCTCTAAACATCCCAGCAGTTCTCCCAAATACCCAATAAAACATCTATTCTCCTCTAAGACATACAGCGACCTGCTTTCCTTCTCATCAGTTACAAAGCCCTGGCTGGCCTTCCTCAAGGACACACCTGAGAAGTTCCTTTTGTGGCCCATCACCAATGGTTTAAGAGTGCTGGCCTTTGTTACTGTCACTGATGGCAGCTGTTACTGTTTGTGCATCTGTGTACTCATAATCATTATTGCTGGTTTCTGCTTTTGCCTTTTGCACTGATTAGACATTTAACTACAAATTCTTTCAGTCTGTTTAAAAAAACCTGACAGGTCTAGTCAAAGCCAGACAGCCACAAGCATCCCAGTGAATAGGGTGGCTAACACACATCAGCAAAATCATCAGAATAAGGAAATGTTCACTGCAGTGGTGACAGATGACTCCTGAATCACGTCTTGGAAAGGCTGAAATGCTCACAGTGACAAACGCAAACACTGTCTGAAGGGCAGAAAGAGCTCATGCAGATTGTAACACATCACGTGGTCTGTAACAAGCATTTTCAGCAACCTCAGTCTCCACGAACCAGGCCTCTCTAGCCCATATGCCACATGCCTCTCCTACCAGATGACCTGTGTCCAGGAGCTGACAGAGTTCAAATAAACACAGCTCAGGCAAAGCAGACTGCAAGAAACATGGTCTGACTATTGGTATGCTGCCTGCTAATGATAAAACCTATTTTTTGGCCTAATGACTCTGATACCTAATTGCTTCTGTCTATCCTAGCTCAGTTCTCATAGAACACAAAGAGAAAGCAGACAAAAATTATGTATTTGGCTCTCAGTAAATTGTCTTCCTTTTCATTTGCACATCACATGATGATACAAATCTATTCCCTCAACCAGAAAGGTTTCCCTCACATTAATTAGTTTGGGTACCCTTTTATAAAGAAGGAAGACTTAAAATACCTTTAAAGAAATAGAAAACACCAAAATGAAGATGCCAAAACATCTGGTTTGACTTGACTGTTAGAAACCCACATTGCCCCTGACTGGTCTTGATATTGCTTTCGTATTGTTCAAGATCCAGCAAGGGAAATGGCATCCCGTTGTGCAAGTCCTGGGCTCCCTCCACCTCTCTCTTAAAATGGAGAGGCAGTCACTCCACAGCCATTGGGCAGCTGAGGGACAGTAAATGAAAATGTCCCAACAATGCATAAAATTGTTAAATTGCTTCACGAACAAGGACAAAGTGGAGTAAGCCAGGATGTCATTAAATAATCAACAGCAGCATTAACGGAGCCTGGCAAACTGCTGCATGACTAAGGCCAATATTTTCTTGCACTAACAACAAATATCTTTCACATCAAATATGAGCTGAACTCAGCACAATTCTTTATGAACATGACCTCCTTCCTCCGTTGATGTTCTCACATTTCCCATAAAGCTCTCCACCACTACAGCACTTCTCATGAGCCAAGACGATGCACTCTTCACCTAAGTGAGGATTTCCAGCTATACTGCAAATGCCATTCCTCCCCTGCTCTTGATACTTCCTAATCTTTGTGGTCTGCAGGGAATGTTTAACCTGCACAGTGCTGCAATATTACCTTGCTTTACTTCTATAATTCAAGTTGCGCTGGGTAGGTTTAGATTAGTTATCAGGAAAAATTTCTTCACCAAAAGGGCTGTCAAGCAGTGGAACAGCCTGCCCAGGAAGTGGTTGTGTCCCCATCCTTGGAGGCATTTAAAGACATGCAGATGTGGCACTGACAGACATGGTTTAGTGGTAGACTTGGCAGTGCTGGGTTAATGGTTGGACTTGATGATACAGGTCTTTCCAAACCTGAACAATTCTATAATCCTACAATTGATCACAGACTCATTTGTTAGAGCAACTGGCCAAGTGACCTGGCCCAGAAGGAGTTTCTTCAACGTCCTGCTCAGGATATTAACTAGGTTAGAAAAAGCAGCTCCTTGCCCTCACTGCCTTTGTTTGAGTGCTATGCAAACATGTTTCTCCCCAAAGCTCAGGACAGTCAGAAAGTTGGCTACACACAACTCATTGGCACTATCAACCAAACATTCATTTAAACAAAATTCACTATTGTGTTATCTTGCAAGTTTGATGGCATAAATTCAAACTCTAATCATCATCTCATTCTTCAGAAAGGTTCACATCAGTTTCTCCAAAGGATCCAGCAACAAACAACATATATTAACAGTCATGTTATGGCATTAGGATGGAAAAATGGGCAAACTGGGACTTGAAACAGAAAGCAGATTGCAGTTAATGCAGAAAAGCGCTTTTCAAAAAACAACTGAAAAAGATTTAGTCATCCTGTAACAGATAAGATGGCAGTGGAACTCCTGCTACAATAGATGAGTATAGGCTGTAGTGAGACACTACCTGAAACACCATGCATATTTCTGGCCAGTTAGGGAAGACTGATGCCAACTGCAACAGAGCAAAGAAAGCCCAAGCCCACACCCAGAGGAAGAGAGACTACTGCTCAAAGGAAGCCACCAAGCCAAGCCAAAATGCTTACAGGCCTACCAAACAAAAGCCAGAGAAGAAACAGTCCATTCCTCTGTCTCTCTCTCACTTTAAAATGAAAGCAGAAGAGCTATCCTAACTAACTGATAATATTCTCGTAAGTACAAATGGGTATGAATTAGTCATGATTAATTTTGGCTTAAAGGATGAATAATGTTTATGGAGTCATTATTACAATGAGACTCAGGAACTGCCTTCAGAGATTGTTCTTTTCCTTACACATTTAACTTGTAGTTTGATAAATGTTTGAAGGTACACTTGGCTCGTCTACAAGAGCAAGAGCAGAATATGACTCCAGAGATGTCACCCAACTCTAAGCCACAAAAAATTCTAAAAAAAATTTCAAATCACTATTCTTGGTTTCCTAACAAACACTGGAGTGCTACTCAAGTACTTTAAACTTGCTATTTAAACTAAACCAAATTTTATTACACAAGTTCTTAAATCCCAAGTTGGCTTAGCTGCTACCCAGCAGATTCAAGATCTTTGTTTTAACGTAAATACAATTTTATAGTTTTATATTCTCAGGAGTCAGATATTCCACAGTACTAAAAAAAGAACAGAATACCTGCTGAAAGTACATGCTGTTTTCCTTTCAGAAGTGTTCAAATGAAAGCTTACAAAGGCAAAGTAACAAAGTTGTAATACTGCTCACTCTAAGAATTTATTATGAAGTTGACAATACATTTTTTTGAAGCTCCAGCTCTTCAGACAAAGCAACAATTTCACATGGTTGTATATTTTATTCTTTTGATTTTTTAAAGTCTTAAATATATAAAAAAGAAGCCTGACAACACAAAATGTCAAGAGGAAAAAAAAGCTATTTCTGTTTTTAACTTCTAAAGTTTCCAAAACAAATGAGTTCTACATGATCTCGTGTGCAAGTCAGTATTTATTATCACCTCCGATGTCCAAACACCTTCAATGTACCAGAAGAGATGTTATTAAAGGTCCTCTGAAAGTAAGGAGGGGGATGAAGAACCCAGATGAGACACACACTGGATGACAAGCTTGGCCAAATTCTGCTGTTCACAGAAAACATTATGATTCCTAAGGATTCCAATTCCAATATTTAACCACAATATCTTAGTATCTTTGTCCCACTGTCACAGAATTAAAAGTAATGCTACCCTCCCTCTATACAAAATATCTCGTGAATACTCTTTGCAGCCCAGCAGCTGGATAAAGTACTTAATCACAATGTAAATATAGATAAAACTTTTACCTATATAAAATGTATATAAAAACATATATATAAACCTGTATGATACTACTATTAAATTACAGCATTTGAAAATCATTAAACATGACAAAAAGGGTCAAATCAAACATTTGTCTTCCTTGAGACCTTGTCACATTTCACTACATGGAAAGATTGCCAAGAAACCACTGCTTGACAAGATTGCCAAGAACCACTGAGTGATTCCTGCTTGGTCTTGGGGAACTGCATTCACTGGGAGCATGAAAGGGACACGATAGCACCCACATTAAGGGATCAAACTATTGCTCCTTATCACACAGCTAGTACAGGATCTCTTCAGGGAAGCTCCCTGGGACAGTTATTTATTCCTTACCAGGGGAAGGTGTTGAGGAGAGTGAATTCTGGAGTCACCCAGTTTCAGCTTCTGCCTCTGGCTGCTACAGAGGCTGCAGAGTCCTTGCTCACCCTCAGACTGGCTCTGAGAGACCCCTCACACACTTCTTCCAGCCCTTCCACTGGCAGAGGGAAAAGAGGCTTGATAATTATGTAAAGACATCTTCCTGTCACCCAGGGCACAGAAGCCCCAGTGTGTGGGAGGACCTATGCACCTCCAGAGCAGCTCCTCTGCCAAGGTCAGCTCAGGCAAGACCACCCATCAACAGCAGCTCCCTTCTCATCTGCTACAGGGCACAGTCTACTGCTCTAGCTCTGCCACTACCTCTGCCACCTTCTAGCCCAGAAGTTGAAAAACAAGGTGATGGAGCAGATGCAGAGGTGAGCAGGACTCTCCCTTCCCCAGAAGTTATGTTAAACAACAGTGCAGCCAAAGGATGGTTAAACTCAGCTTGCTCACTCAACAGAAAACTAACAAAACTGCTCATTTTCCCTTCAGTGAAGATTAATGACCACAGTCTACAGTCCAGCTATCACTAGATCCAACACACAGGACATCACTTTTTGTGGTGATGCATTTGTTACAATAGGAAACCATAAACCCCATAAAATCCTATGAATGCCTCCAAGGCAGACCTAACAAATGGAAAGATCACAGAAGCCAGCTGCTTATTGTTCTGTAGCTTTCTGTCCCAGCCCTGGCAGCCCCAAGGCTTTTCTAACTTGTACAAGCTGGATCTGGTGTTTGAAAGACTTCACACAGACAGGAGACAGCCAGAACACAGCACTGTCCACCTCAGATCTGCTTTGTCACATTCAACATCTCCATCACTGAAAGTGTCTGCTACCACACCTAGCACATTCTCTTCCAAGCCAAGTCAAAAATTAATGCTATCATATAAAAAGACTATGTGGTATTGTTCCATACAAAACAGCTTTTCAGGGATATTGATCAACCAGAGCAGGTACCAATAAACAAATCTACGTGGAAGACCTGTAAAAGGAAAAAACAAATAATCCTCTCACAATTAAACAACAAAAACCAAACAAAACCTCAACCCAAGCAATTCCTCACTAGCCAAAGAAAGCATATATAAGCAAAGTACTTGCAAAACTGCTAAAACAGAATGAAAAATGCTAACGAACACAAAAAATGTCAGTGAGTCACTTGGTTGCTTGAAAACCTAAGACTCCTCTGTAGGAAACTGCCCAAGCCAAAATTCTGAAGCTCCGTTTAAAGCCTGGTTAACTACTCCAGCTTCCTACAGCCTTGAAGAACTCTCCTGCGTTGTGAACTGTGAAACAGCATTTGCTGCACTATTCCAGGTGGACAGGCTTTAATGACTTTCCTCCATGTGATTAAATCAGAAGACGAGGCATCAATCATTTGGGCCCATACATTCTGCATATTTTTATACAAATCTTCTCACCATTCTATACCTCTGCACTCCCATCTAACACAAATTCAACTCTTGGCATGCTAAACATGCAGTTTTTAGTGCCTGTTTAAATCCTCAGAAGGGAAATTGTAGATCACAAAACAGATACCCAGCATCCCAGGCAGCACACGGATCTGCAGAGAACAAGAGATGAGCAGCCAAACATTCAGTTAAGGTTCTCAAAGAAGCAGGATTCACAAATGTTTATCACAGTGGACTAATGGGGGAAAGACAGCCAAAGAGTTATATTCTTCCTTATCTTGATATGAAACATATTGATTCAATTAGCACAGTGACTGCTAATTCTACTAGTTAAACAAAACCGTTTACATAAAATGATTGGGAAAAAAAACAAAAAAAACCCAAGAAACAACCTCTTACTTAGGTTCTTGAACATTAGGTCTAAGTTCTCATGCTGTAGGAAGTAGAGAATCATATGTAGTCTTTCACATATATATATATATAGATTGAGCTCACCCCATTATCACGTCAGCTGTTTAAACTCAGGTCTCTGACCTAGTTCAAACCTTTCCCTGTAACTGATGAATTGTAAAAATTGTTTTATTTTTCTGAAGATCTTACACTGTTCTTCACCTCAAGTGTCTGTATCACACTGATGTCTTGAAAGATTAAATTACAGGCATTTTTAAACATAAAAGTTACTCAATACTCCAAAACTGAAGCTGCATAAACAAGAATAAAGCCACAGCAGAGCTGTAAACACTAGAGTTCCCCTGGAATTTATACCAAACTACACACTTCCTAGACTGTCACAGAGTAAAATACACAAGCTTCAGCTCTCTAGAGAAACTGAAATAGATACAGCTCACATGTAAACCAAATCATCCTAGTTCCTCTTAATACCACCATGCTCATAAAATGCATTACTTGGGGTAGTCCAGAGCACACTGTAACAAAGTCTGGATTGCAGCCTTCACTTTTACGTGCGATAAATAATTTTATTGGTTAGATGTACAGATGACATGTTAAGGTACAAATGTTAACTCTGTAGCATTTTCATACATAAACAGTATGACTATTATTCTCAATTCTATCCATCTCCATACACAGTTCACTTTGCTCCTTTTAAAATATTGATGGGGGGGGGAGGAAATCTATTTGACAGAACGCCATGGAAAACACCATTTGGGAGTGTGGGGGGGAAACAAACTCCTGTTCACTCCAAACAGCAACATCAAAAGAATGGCAAGAAAAATAGATTCAAACCCTAGAAGTTCAATGTTGAATTAATAATTCAACTGTAGGAGAATTCAACCACAGTACTAGGTGTTGCAAGCCTGGAAGCACAATCAGAAACAAAGTCAACAACAGCTCAATAAACACTGCTTCAGGTTTCTCTTTCTACCCCTACGCCTGCTGTTGGACTCCACTTCCCTCTTTGTTCTCAATACCTGCTTTCTTGGCATCTTTGGTAACTTCAGCACGTTTCCCTCCTTCCCTCACTAACCCTGTCCCACCTGGGTCCTGTTTTGCACTGCTGTTCTCTTCAAAGGGCAATGCTGCAACAGCTCAGAGAAAAGGGAAAGCCTTTCTGCTGCTCTCTCCTTTTCCATTAATCCTGGGGACTTTGCTGCACTCCACAAGCCACACAATGAGACCAAATTCTTCCTGACTGTCAGTCAAGTTAGTGATTCTCTTAATCCACCTAAAGTGAGTTAGGGTAATATTTAGAGCAGACACCTCCCTAACATCAGCCAAGCTTCTCCTGCCAAATTCAAGCAGAACAAACTCTTCAAATCTTTTTAGATAAATCACTGCAGAAAGACAAAGTTAGCCCAAATCCCTCTGAAATTGTAGCTGACATTTCCCAAAGGCATTCAGTCAGAGTCACAGTATTTGGAAAATTTCTGCCAAAATGGTTGAAATCAGCAAAATATAAGACCCTGTCTTCCACTCCTTTAATTCAGAGTGAATGTCGGCCACAGTGGAAGGCTCAGCTTTCATCACTGGACAGAAAGAGCATCTCCTGAATAATATTCTTTGTACTTCATTTTTTTCACCTCACTCAGTTCAAGGACTAATGTTTTTGATATCACAAAGCAAACTGGAATTTGACAAAGTGGGAAAGCCTGGTACTAAATTCAGTCAATGAAAATGAAATTAGGGTTAAGTTTTACACTCTTGAGGAATATGGACTGAAAATAAACTGTTCCCTTCCCACACACCCCCTTAAGTTATGTGCATTACCTTTTAGTAAGCAATTTCAGTTGAAACATTTCAAGAACAATAAACCCAAGCGGCAGCAACGTAAGAACATAAAACAGTTCAACTTCAGAATACTGGTGTTACAGTATTTCTTTGCAAGCTTGTTGCAAACCATAATTGGACCATACTACTCATCCATTTCTAACAACATGAAATATACAAATACAAACCTGAAAAACAGAATAAAATGTTTGAATAACATTCATGGCTGTATCACAGCCTCGGAGGCAACTTCAGTTTAGTTTGAAGTCTTGGCTTAAATAGAAATTAAAATGTAATCATTGTAAGCCAATAAAAAACTAATTTCTTCAGGAAAAGAATGAAGTACTAATGCAAAGAGTCAGATCACATGTGCAATTTAAGTCACTAACTCCAATCACGTTTTTAAACCTCTGCATTTAAATATGATTTGCCCCAAGGCAGGCAGTAAATTCTAACTTTAAAACCCTGTCCTTTTTAGACAGCAAATAGAACAGCTCCTTAAAATCTTCCATGACGTTTGTACTTATTTTATAACTCTATGATAAAGCCATTGCACCCATATTAGAATAACATGATTCAGCAAACAAAACCCAGCATGCACTCAGTCAATACTTTCAGTCAGTCTGTTGGCCAGTAGAAAGAAGTTACTTACTGCTATTTCTCTGCATGCAGACATAGAAATTCCAGTACCTTCTATCTGCTTTAAAGCGTAATCTTTATCATCTTTCCTGTGAAAGAGAAAAAGAAGGTTGTGGGTTTTTTTTAAATTGCACCATGAATTCTAAGTGAGCTCTTCAACACCATTCAGAGGACAGTTTCTAATTAATACAAATACTGCATCTTACTTTCATGTGATTTCTTACTAGTTTAATGTCTGGGTATCAAGCTAAACCTTAGGCTGGCCACACTATCTTGATAAAGCTAAAATATGTTTGCTCTCACTACACTGAGATGTTTTTAAAACTTATTTTTAAATACAATGATTAACATTTCTTCCATTCCTTCCTTATTAAAAAGAAAACAAAGCAAACAAGTAGCACACACCAGAAAAAAAGCCTAGCTAGGGTTGTATCTCACATAAATGTATTACTATGGGACACAGTACATTTCCCACATTTTAATGAATTCTTGAGTAGCCCAAACATCTTACCTTATTTTTCTTCTACCAAAATGTGCCTTAAAATTTTGTTCTTATCAAGCTAATAAAACTTGACATAATAATAAAGATTGATAAAAACCCCACCAAACATGTATGTAACCTGAAGAATCTAGAAGTGGAGTCCAGTGGAAGGTGCCCCTGCCCATGGCAGGAGGGCTGGAACTAGAAGACCTTGAAGGTCCCTCCAACCCAAACCATTCTATGACTCTATAAAATGCCTGTTCAGCTTGAAACATACATAACACAGAACCAAACCACTATCACCTGCTTGTACTTGAACCAGTATGTACCTTACAGTCGTGTATTCAAAATGCAAGCCTGTTAGTAACTCCAGATACCAAAAGCAAAACGAAGAAGAGATACACTGCAGCAAAAGAAGATACTGAACTCTTGCCCAGTCTCAGCTTCAAAGACTCAAAACTTTTAAGAGATGGAGTGCTTGTCCTTCCCACTTGTGGGCTGGCAGCCACAGCACCCCTGGGGGCATGGTACTTAACAGTATTGCCTTCAATATGTGGAAAACTGCTACAGCCTCAAATCTCCAGGTTACATAAGAAACCTTATTAATTTTTCATGATCCAGCTTTCACAGCTGTGAGGAGCCATCCTAAAAATTGCAACTCAAACACCCCAAAGGCAAATAAAACCAAACTGTAGCTAAGCAGTGAAAACATAAACACTTGTTTCCTTCGGCTCTCACTAACTATTTGCAAGGCTTTGAATTGCTTTCTTCCTACACAAAACATACACTTTCCCCTCCCCTACTCATCTCTACCGAGGGAAGGGAGAAGTGGAAAGTTAATGGACAAAATCTGAGCACAGGTCATTACAAGAAAGAACCAAACAGTGGATGGACAAAAGCAGATCTCAGCAAGAGGCCAATTATTACGTGGATGCAGAAAGATTAAAAAAAATATATAGGAGCTGACACAAATAGGGAAAAAAAAAAGTAGGTAAGACAACAACAGAAGGCCTTAAAATGCTTCTATATAATAAAGCCTGAAACTTGCCAGCCTAGAAGAGAAAGAGTCAATACTGAGTACACACTCATATATGGCCAAAACAAGGCGTTATACAATCCCTTAGCTCTCACCTTAGAGAAAAACAAGTTGCATGAAGCCCAAAACCAAGAAGCCATTATAGCATTAAGCACATAATTGAACTGTGCAACTCCTGATGACAGAATATTACAGGGATCAAAAGCATAAACAAATTTAAGATGAAATTACACAAATTTGCAGTGGATAAGGGACTTATGGACAACTCCATGAACAACTACTGAACCTAACCTCAATCTGCACAAATATTTTCTATGCTGCTGATAGAAAGAGAGACAGGAAATTTTTCTCAGATGAAAACTGTTTTACCCTCTATCTGCCTTAGACAGCAATGTAACTCAGATAGCAGCTGTAACTGGACAGGAATGTGAAGCAAAATGGGTTGGACTAGACGTTATTTTCATTGCCCTATGTGCTCATCTGCTTGGTTTTGGGGTGTTTGCAGAGATCTCTACTTCATGAGCAGTCCTACCACACAGCTGCTGCTGTTACAGGCATTACCAGTGACAGAGTAGGAAGCAAAACTGGTCAGACTGAAGGCTGCTTGCATGGCCCTCTTGCTTATCTGCTTAGATTTCAAGGTATATGAAGGACAATTAACTGTAACAAGAAGTACTACCATGTAACTGGTGATATTACAAGCACTGCTGGTGGCACTGTCTACAATAAAGCCTGCTATACATCTAAGATGGTACAACTATTTTTAATTGGTCAAATTTTTGCCAAATTAAATATGGACTAAAATTTTCCATACCAGATGGCAGACCTTCTCTGGAAATTTTTAGAAAAAAAAATAGCTGTTTCCTAGAACAAAACTGGAAGAACACACTTTCAGCCGTGTTTGTTAACTCTTTCACAATCAGTGCTTTAATGCTGAAATCTGACAGGCTGGATTAAAAACACAGCAGTTGATCTTCTCAAAGCAATGGATGAGTAAGAAGCCTCTGAAGATTATTCTGTTCACATTAAAAAGCCAGTTAAAGAGCTGAGATCTAGAGCTCCAATGTCCAACTTTGCTCTGCCCTTACAGTGACCCGGAGCTGTGGGGAATGAGCTGCTTGCTCCTTTCCTCTGCCCAGGTGCTGCAGGAGGGGACCCAGAGCAAGTAGCGTCTGCCCTGTCCTTTGCCTATCCAAGCAGTCTGGAGGAAACATAAGCATGGTGAAAAGAAGGAAAATAAATTACAGTTTAGGGCTAAAGGCCATTTTTAGCACCACATCACACTCTCCTCCAGGAAGTGAAAAAATAACCAAAGGCTTCCAAGGCTTAAATTCTCAGAATTGTGCTCACACAGTTCCAGCCCTCGCTAACATCAGTTCTACTGAAGCTGCTAACACACCGTGGTTACCCATTACACCACCCGTACCAGCTTCCCAATTTACACAAGCATGAATATCCTGCTTCCACCCTTGAGCTAAGTGAGATTTTCTTTACAAAACCCACTCTAATTCTTTGGGAACCAATGGAACCGGGGGAATGGCTTTCAAAGGGAGTGATAAGATTTACAAAAGTGTTAGGAAGTGATAAGTCAAACACAATGACCAAACTCATTTTACAAAAGTTAGAAAAATACTTGGCCAATAGTCTGTTTAGAATCATCACAGCAGCCCAAACAGCTTCCCCAGGATTTTGGATAATGGCAAGTTCCTTCTCTGAAGATAAAGAGATGTTTGATGGTAAAGAGATATTCAATTAAGAAAAAACAAACAAAACACAAACAAAAAACAGGAGAAAAAAGCAAGCAATAAGAAAAAGTGGGGGGAAAGCCCTGTTTATAAACAACTTCCACAGCGAACTGTGAGTAACAAAATGGGCCACTTAGCAGCTTGCATTTTAAGGGCCCAGTAAGAGTCATAATTCAACAAAACTTCTTCCTTCTAACAGAGAGGTCATCTTGAGAAAGTCTGTTTGCTTTCTCTGCTGCCTGAAATTAAGCATTAAATAACTTCAGCTGCTCCTCCACCTATCAGCAAGCTTAGAAAAGCTGGTCAACCTGCAAACTTATTTTTGTACCAATTTATTCTTCTTTCCTACACTTAAGCAGGCTGGTATCTTCAATGCAGTAATGCTCCCCACCAAGGGCGGTCCCGTGGTGTAAAGGAGAGCACTCTGGACTCTGAATCCCAAGGTCCTGAGTTCGAGTCTCAGTGGGACCGTCCCC